>CM076580.1:1222607419-1223807419 GCA_034641835.2 Pinus albicaulis
ATAGTGAGCAGGTTGATATAAATAATGTTATGAAAGATCTTGCAAAAGTACTTTACTTGGATTCTTTTACACAGGTACAGAGACTAGAGGTTGGTACTTCTTCTGTCGGTATTATTCAGCAGAATTTACAAGAAAACATTCTATCAATTGCAGTTGAATCCAAAGGTAAAGAGAAAGAACCAGAAGTACAAGTCATTGAAACATTCACCATGACAGAAAAACCTCAAACTTCCAAGGCACAAGATCAAGCACAGGTTTCTCCTATTCAAGTCAATCACCCTGAAGTTTCAAATTTGCAGACTCCATCTAATGTGGAACAAGGTAAGAAAAGACAAGTTAAAGATCCTACTCCTCCTAAGGAATCTTCACAACAACCTCAAGCTAAAAGGCATAAAATAAATCCACTACCTGAAGTAGAATCTATTGATGAAATCTTTGATGAAGAAAGGGAAGATAGTCAGCTTACTGGTTCAATTAGTGAAGCATATATAGGTCATAAAGGAAAGGAAATACAAAGACAGTTAAGCACTGAAGTGTCTTCATTCAAACAGCCAAAGACAGATGCAGGAGACATAAAAAAGACATTTATCAGTATAAAAGCAAGGAATGATCCACTAAGGGTCCAGGTGTATAATCAGTATCTTAAAATGGCTCCACAAAATCAAGAGAGATTAATTTCAGCTTTTGACATTCAGCAAGAGAAAATGTTAATGAGCCATTTAAAATCTAAAGTGCCAAAACCACAGACAGCAGCTGACTACATCAGGACCAATTTTGAGGTCCTAGCAAAAGATATTCATCCATTGGACCAGATAGAATTACACAAGCAAACTGGAGAAATCATATATTCTACCCTTACTGACAAAGCAATGGCAGCTCATAGATTGCAAGATTCTTTGAATAATACAAGTACCCAGTTGCAGATTGAGAAAGCTTCTTCTCAAGCAAAGGATAATAGAATAAAATCTTTGGAGGAAATAATCATCAGTTTGGGTCATAATCCCAAAGATATAAAAGGCATTTAAGCATTGATTAAAAATAAGGATGATGACATTGTTGCATTGAGGAAGCAATTGAAATTACCATCTTCAAAGCATCCTCAAACTGAAGAAGTATTGAAGAAAAATTCAGAAGAAGAAATGATGGAGTTGCTCCTGAAAATGAATGAGCAACTAAGTGAAACATAAAAAGAACTGGAGCAAGCATTGAAAGAAAAGTAGTCTACTATTCAGACATCCACAACAGAGGCTACTACAGGTACAAGTACAACAGCAGCAGACCAACAAACAGACCCATCATAGGTGAATACTTCTAGTTTAAGTTTTGAAAAATTAGTAAAACAAATGGAAAGTTTAAAACTTAGAGTAACAGAACTTCAATCTACAAAGTTACAGCTCATAAATTTGGAACAAAAATATGATATGTCAAAAAAGACTGTTTCTGACCATACAAGATAAATCAAAAGGTTGGAGAAATTGGTTAAAGCTTTAGAAAATGATCTCTCATTGGAGAAGCCTTTGAGAGAAATCAATGAAATTCTTTGGAATAATATTATTTAGTCGATAAAGGATATTTGGTCATTCATTCAAATATTCTTTGAACAAAATGACTTGGTCAAAATAGCTCTGGAGGAAATTGACAAAAGAAGAGAAGAATTGAGAGACAGACCTGAACAAGCAAATCAACTCATACAGTTCTTAAACACCCAGACCAGACAACGGCTTGCAGAGCTTGGAATTGAGGACAGAACAGGTACAATTTTAGAAATAAAAAGAGTTTTTACTAAGAGAACTCTTATGCAAAATTTGGAATGTAAGTGCTCAGATATTCAATAAGAGATCATTGCCTTCAAAGAAAGGTTTAATGTTTTATTAGCCAGCGGTTTGCCCAATCCTATGATTTCAGAAGACAAAATAATGGACTTGAGAACTTATGTTAATAGATTGGACATACATTCTCACAATGTAACATGTTCCTCTATCAGTTCATCAGAATCGACATTGCCTACAGGAAAGAATCTTTATGACAGATTAAAGAATTTATTTCATCTTGAACATGAAATAAGATATTTATTCCCAAACCAACCCAATTTCTTCAGATACACAGAGGCTGATGAAACATTAAGAAAACTCCAACGAACCAAAATAGCAGAAGACAAATGGTGGGAAGACCTATTAGAAATTTTGTAAAATTCATCTTCATATGGGAAATTTTTCCTTTTTACTATAGTGTGAAAGATAAATAGATGAACAAATGTTAAAGAGTATCATCTTGGCAGTTGAAAGTGTATCAGTAGAAATAAAGAGTATCAGAGAAGCTAGGCAGTCAGGAAATAATTACCAAAGAGGACAGCATCGAGCTATATTGTAGAAACTGCCTCCAGCACATGCATAAAAGGAGGAAACAACACATCAACAGTTGCCTTTTACCCTATTTACGAGACCATCTGTCTCTACTTTATTGCAACTTAGTCGTTAGTCATCCTAGATTATATCTCTTTTGTTATGAGATATTTTAGAATAATCTTTTGTATAAATAAGCCCTCAATCGAATTAGTGAGGGTGGATTCTACTACTTTGCTGTGACATTGATGTTTTTGGAATAAAAGTGCTTTGGAGAAATTTATTTGTGGCTTGCTGGATGATAATTTGAAGCTCGGGACTTTTTGCAAGATTCATGCGTCGGACTGCAGTTCAATAAGTCTTTCTATCCTATGTATTAAGTTTTATATCTGTTTATAATATCACTCTGTTCAATTTCTGAATAATTGACATAAAACAATAAATCAGAACTTACTTAAATGTACTCTGATTTTCAATTGCGGTTATTCTAAATGTTTTCTTCCAAACTGGTTATAAGCAACGAATTCTTAATTGCTCTTGTTTCACTGGTTTGAACATTTTGATTACTATAATAAAGAATTCTTAACTTCTCTTTATTTTTAATCATTCATTTTCTTTCTTCGAATATGTTGAAAGATTCTTGATTGCCTTTCATCCCTTCAAAATCCATTCCATCTACTTTAATTTCTAAAAATTGTTCTCTGTTTGACTATCTTGCCCTGCAAAGCCATCTTATGTGTAGAAGATTAATCCAGTAAAGCCATCCTTTGACTCCATGCCCAATGGCCTGAAAATATTCAACCTTGCCCTTAGTTGGCGGATTCCACCATTTTCAAACAAAATCTTGGACTTATAACTAGCCTAAAACTTTCTAAGAACAAAGCTAAATTTTAAAGAGAGAGCCCTCTCTGGATACAGATTGGCTAGATTCTATATCTAAAGGTTGATTTGTGGTTACCTCGGGTATACTTTCCTTTTCCACAACTTCAAGGAAAACCTGAGTGATAACACCAACAAGGGGGAATTAATCACCCGATCGTAGGTCCCAACTAGGCCTTCTCTCGTTTTGAATGGCTAATCCCAACGGGTTTTAAGGACTATTATAAGGGTTAGGGGAATAATGATTTATTGGTTAGGGGATTAGGGATTTATACGGGCTTAGGGGTTCGATGAATATGAGATTAGGGGTTATAGGCTTAGGTTTTAGGGGTTAGGGGTTAGGACTAGAATAATGAGTTAGTGGTTAAGGGGTTAGGGATTAGGGGCTTAGGGGTTAGGGGATTTAGGTACAATTAGGGGTTAGGGGAGTAGTGATTTAGTAGTGGTTAAGGGATTAGGGATTGGGGTTAGGGAGATCATAATGATTTAGTGGTTAAGGGTTTAGGGATTTGGCGTTATGGGTTAGGGGATTTAGGTGCATTTAGGGGTTAGGGGTCGAATAATGAGTTAGTAATTAATATGCTTCTTTCCATTAAATGTGCTTGTATAACCTTGGTCTAGCCGTAACAGCTCCCCATGAAAAGTGCAAACAATCCAAAGGATCCCCAAAATTCCCTTTTAGAACATGTTTATGAAGTCTACACGAATTCTGATTCAAGTGGGTCACTCGGGTCACAGACACCCTAGGCACCCTGAACACATTTCTACATGTGGGTCACTGGGGTCACAGTCTGCATGCGGGTCACCAGGGTCATGGTCTGCATGCGGGTCACCTAGGTCACAGCCTGCACATGTCTCTTGAACGCGTGCAAGTTGCGTTCAACCCAGCCCGACCCTGATGAACGAACTTCGCACCTTCAAACATTGTTCTGCACGTCTTGAACAAGAACGTGCTGCACGAACCTGACTCAGCCTGAACGCACCTGCCCTAAACACTGTTATGCACATGTCTTGCAGAAGGAACCTGACTCGACCCTGCCCTGAACACTGTTTTGCAGTACGCACCCTGTGGAAGGAAACTGGCCCCACCTGAGGGTCAACACTAAACACGTTTTTACCCGACTCGACCCGGACTCTGTTTCCTTGCTACGGCTTCGCCCCGACCCGAATGCATTTGGGCGGGTGCCCTCACATGGCGCGCCCAACCAAACGAATTAGGCATAAGGGAGCAACCGGAAAATGGGCCGCACGAACATGCACAGGCCACTCGTGCGGTCACAAATTAGAAAATTTGATACGGGTGCCCTCAACTGAAATGACCCGACCAGAAAGGGTTTGGTCGGGCGCCCTCAAACTAAACGGCATGACGTGTCCGAAAAAACAAAGGCACAAGGGAGAAAACGGCAAATGGTCTGCAGAACATGCACAAGCCACCCGTGCGGTCACAACTAATTAGTAAATTTGATACGACAGCCCTCAAATGAAACAACCCGACCCGAACGTGTTTGGGTGCGCACCCTCACACGGTGTGACACGACGTGCATGGCCGAACAAATGCATAAGGGAGCAACCAGAAAATGGGCTGCATGAACATGCACAGGGCACCTGTGCGGTCACAACTTAGAAAATTTGATGCGGGTGCCCTCAACCGAAACGACCCGACCCAAACGCATTTGGGCGAGCGCCCTCAACCGAAACGACCCAACCCAAACATGTTTGGGTGGGTGACCTCAACCGAAACGACCCTACCTGAACAGGTTTGGGAGGGTTCCCTCAAACGAAACGACATGGTGGGCTACCGAACAAAGGCATAAGGGAGCAAACGGAAAACGGGCCGCACGAATGTGCACAAGGCACCCGTTCGGTCACAGCTTAGAAAATTTGATACAGCCGCCCTCAAACGAAACGACCCGACCCAAACACGTTTGGGCGGGCTTCCTCACACGGCGTGACAAGGCATGCATGATAAAATGAAGGAACAAGGGAGAAACCCGTAAACGAGTCGCATGAATGTGCACAGGGCACCCGTGCGGTCGCAACTTATAAAATTTGATACGGGTGCCCTCAACTGAAATGACCTGACCCAAACGCGTTTGGGTGGGCTCCCTTAACCGAAATGACCCGACTCGAACGCGTTTGGGTAGGCGCCCTCAACCGAAATGACCCGACCCTAACAGGTTTGGGTGGGCGCCTTCAAATGAAACGACACAGCGCGTGCGACCGAACGAAGACACAAGGGAGAAAATGGAAAACGGGTCACACAAACATGCACAAGGCACCCGTTCGGTCACAATTTAGCAAATTTGATAAGGCCGCCCTCAAACGAAACAACCCGACCCAAACGCATCTGGGCAGGTGCCCTCACACGGCGTGACATGGCGCGCAAGACCGAACAAAGGCACAAGGGGACAACCGAAAAATGGGTCACATGAACGTGCACAGGGCACTCGTGCAGTCACAACTTAGCAAATTTGATATGGGCGCCCTCAATCGAAATGACCCGACCCAAACGCGTTTGGGTAGGAGCCCTCAATCGAAACGACCTGACTCGAACGCGTCTGGGTGGGTGCCCTCAACCGAAACGGCCCGACCCAAATGCGTTTGGGCAAGCGCCCTCAAATGAAACGACACGGCGTGCCCGATCGAACGAAGGCACAAGGGAGCAAACATCAAATGGGCCGCATGAACGTGCATAAGGTACCCGTGCGGTCACAATTTAGCAAATTTGATTCGGCCACCCTTAAACGAAACGACCTGACCTGAACGTGTTTGGGCTTGCACCCTCACACAGCACGACACGGCACGCACGACCAAACGAAGGCACAAGGGAGCAACTAGAAAATGGGTTGCACGAACGTGCACAGGGCATCCATGTAGTCACAACTTAGCAAATTTGATATGAGCGCCCTCAACTGAAACAACCCGACCCAAATGGGTTTGGGTGGGCACCCTCAAACAAAATGACACGATGCGCCCGACCGAACGAAGGCATAAGGGATAAAATGGCAAACGGGATGCACGAACATGCACAAGGCACCCGTGTGGTCACAACTTAGCAAATTTGATACGACCGCCCTAAAATGAAACGACCCAAGATGAACACGTTTGGGCGGGAGCCCTCACACAGCGTGACACGACGCGCACGACTGAAAAAAGGCACAAGGAAGCAACTGGAAAATGGGTCGCACGAACGTGCACAGGGCATCCGTGCGGTCACAACTTAGCAAATTTGATACAGGCGCCCTCAACCGAAACGACCTGAACCAAACACGTTTCAGCGGGTGCCCTCAACTAAAATGACCCAACATGAACACGTTTGGGCGGGCGCCCTCAACCGAAACAACCCTACCCGAACAGTTTTGGATGGGCGCCCTGAAACGAAATGACATAGAGGGCTACCGAATGAAGGCACAAGGAAGCAAATGGAAAATGGGCCGCACAAACGTGCGTAAGGCACCCATGCGGTCACGACTTAGCAAATTTGATACGGTCGCCCTTAAACGAAACGCCCCACCCGAACGCGTTTGGGCGGGTTCCCTCACATGGCGCAACACGGCGCGCACGACTGAATGAAGGCACATGGGAGCAACCGGAAAATGGGCTGCATGAACGTACACAGGGCACCCGTGCGGTCAGAACTTATAAAATTTGATACGGGCGCCCTCAACTAAACGACCCGACCCAAAGGCGTTTGGGTGGGCGTCCTTAACCAAAAAAACCCGACCCGAACACGTTTGGGAGGGCGCCCTCAACCGAAATGACTCGACCCAAACTGGTTTGGGCGGGCGCCCTCAAACAAAACTACACGGCGCGCCCGACCGAACGAAGGCACAAGGGAGAAAACGACAAACGGGCCGCACGAACGTGCACAAGGCACTCGTGTGGTCACAACTTAGCAAATTTGATACAACTTCCCTCAATTGAAACAACTCGACTCGAACTCATTTGGGCGAGTGGCCTCACACGGCGCGATACGTCGCGGATGACTGAACGAAGGCACAAGGTAGAAACCGGAAAATGGGCCGCACGAATGTGCAAAGGGCACCCATGCAGTCATAACTTAGCATATTTGATACGGGCGCCCTTAACCAAAACGACCCGACCCGAACGCATTTGGGTGGGTGCACTCGACCAGAACCGAATACGTTTGGGCAAGCACCCTCAACCGAAACGACCCAACTCGAACGAGTTTGGGCTGGCGCCCTTAAACCAAATGACACGATGTGCCCGACCGAACAAAGGCATAAGGGAGAAAATGACAAACGGGCCACATGAACATGCAGAAGGCACCCGTGCAGTCACAACTTAGAAAATTTGATACAGCCGCCCTCAAACAAAACGACCCGACCCGAACGCATTTGGGTGGGTGCCCTCACACGGCGCGACATGGCGCACACGACCGAACGAAGGCACAAAGGAGAAACCGGCAAACGGGACGCACAAACGTGCACATGGCACTTGTGCAGTCAAAAATTAGTAAATTTGGTACGGGCGCCCTCAACCGAAACGGCCTGACCTAAACACGTTTGGGCGAGCGCCCTCAACCAAAACGACCTGAACCGAACACATTTGGGCGGGCACCCTCAACCGAAACGACCCTACCCGAATGGGTTTGGGCGAGTGCTATAAAACGAAACAACACGACAAGCTACCGATCAAAGGCACAAGGGAGCAAACGGTAAACGGGCCGCACGAACGTGCACAAGCCACCCGTGTGGTCACAACTTAGAAAATTTGATATCGCTGCCCTCAAACGAAATGACCCTACCCAAACGCGTTGTGGCGGGAACCCTCACACGGTGCGCACGACTGAACGAAGGCACAAGGGAGCAGCGGCAAACGGGCTGCACGAACATGCACAAGGCACCCGTGCGGTCAAAACTTGGCAAATTTTGATGGTTAACATTTCTTGAAAATTGGTTAAAATCTAAGGGAAATTACAATGTTTACCGTCGTCGCTCTTACAACGTTTATTCACCGCGTCGGAACACCAACTCTTATCCTTTATTCGTCGCAATACTGACGGTTCAAATTTGGTTTTCGTAATACCGACGTTTAAGCCCAAATACGTCGCACTACCGACAATTGCTTTAAATGTTGCAATAGCAATGTTTGCCCCAAACCATCGTCGCACTACCGACGCAAGGCATAGAAACCTCGCATGTCCGACGTTGCATCCCTAAACGTCGGTGTTATGACGATGGCCCTAAACGTCGGAAGACCGACGATGTCCCTAAACGTCGGTATAGCAACGGTTGTGGGCGGGATTTGAAAAATTGATAAAAATTGGGGAAATTTTAGACAATACGTCAAAAGTGTCGGAATTTTGACCAAATGTACTAGTGAAGTCTCATTAGAAGGGTTCTTCACTGCAGAGAAGAATTAGCAAGGCACTTGGCGATAGTGTGTCCCAACAATCCATGGAACCCGCAAAGAATCCAATTCATGATGAGGAGGAGAACCTTAAGATCCAACTGGTTAAACTAAAGAAACAAATTGGAAAGCTCAGAGAACAAGTCAACAAATATAAGGTTTTGTTTGATTATGTCAACGAAGTCAATAATCATCTTGGGGACACCAATATTTGACTGTTTTCCTGTAATGATGAGTTGAAGAAGAAGAATCCACAGTTATTGCATTAGAAAGCTTACAAGTTCACACTCACTAAGAAGCTAAGTGCACAGGGACATTCCCTACAATTCAAGAAGTCTTCTACTCCTGTGAAACATGGAATAGAAGTCCTGATCAAGACTGTTAATCTTTGATCAAGACTCTTTTGATTTTGCCCTGCTTTTTGGCGAACTATAGTAGATGCTTGAGGACATGCATCCAAATCAGCATGGGGGGATGTCGGTGCCTCATTTTGTCCCCAATTTCACCATTTATCACTCCCATTATGCCCTCTTTTGTTGCGGAAAGTACTGCTTTACTCGCCTACCTATCATTATTATTCCTGAAACCTCATTAAATCCCTACTTGAGGTAAATGCATTACATCAATGTTTTTTTACTATTTTGTGATTACAATTTAAGTATTTTAAGTTAAATGCCTAATGATTAACTAAATATTATGGGCTACATGGGCTACTTGTCAATAAGCCCGCCTTCCCATTTTCATACTCAATTACATAGTTCCTAATCCGTACTCAACTACGTCGAGACCTGGTAGAATTATTCTACGCTTACTCGCCTCCTAGAGATCAGGCTTCACGATGGAGATATTGCCTGAGCTGAGATGGAGGATGGCGATGCTCCATATGATCATGATAGTGGGACCATGTCTATGATGAAATTCACAGAAACCGTTATGCCAAGTTGAGCATGATTTTTCAGATCGTGCTGATCCTCCAAGTGCTATGTATCGAATTTTGGTTATTTTCTAATTTCCTTGCTGCCTATAAAAATTTCGAGTCTGTAATAAATTACAGTATTCAAGTTTTTAGTTATGTATGAAAGACATTTAGTTACCAAACTATTATTCACACTTTTCTCTGTAATTGAAGACAAAGTTCAATTAATCAAGCATGGCTATGGTTTGATCCGTTTGTTTCAAGTTTCATATTTCTTATGACTTTCTAATTCAAATGTATTAGGATACTTCTGCTACTGTAATCTCTTTAATATTACCCAGGTGTGGTTGAGCCCACCATCATCTGGGACAAGCTACTCTGTCGAATTCTAGGTGTCTAAATTGTGTGTCGACTTGTTGTGTTCAATTTCATTCAATCATTTACAAATTAGATTCAGTTTCTTTAAGTATATATGTGGTAGATGCTAATTATTTTTAGAGTGTTTATAATTGTTCTTAGTTTGCATCCAACATTTGATAACGAAGACAAAGAAGTGTTGAATATCTCTAGTTGAATTGCCTCATATGATTGCGTAAACCCTTTGCATAGAGTTATACTCTACCTCTCAAAAAAGAATAGAGTCTCTGTTTGATTTCTGAGTTTGAAACAATTACACACATTAACTTACGATGGAAACTATGAAGTCAATCCTCCTTTGATGCCTCAAATTTATCAGACTATGTTGTACTTTCGATTTGGAAAATAAGTGCACTGTGTGACAGCTTATATCGGATTACAAGTTATGAGTGCCTGAATAATCTCAATTTCATCCATTAATTTAGATTAGGAATGATTGTTGTGTGATAGAATTATTTTATAATGTTCATAAATGAATTTAGAATGTAGTAACTAGAGATTAGTAGTGTGGTTCTAATAGTGTTTTAGTTAGATAAACAAGGTCTCATGGTTGTTTTTTATAGTCAAGTTTTGAATAGGTCACATGCTTTCTTCTCAAAACAGTGAATTAGTTGGTAAACATTGCTTTCATTAAGCAGAGCAACTTAGCTTGAAAAGAATTGGGTGATTATCTAGTTTTATGACTTTTTTTAGATAGAATTCGATAATGAAATAGTTACATCCTCGTTTTATCATTGCTTCAAGGTATAATTCAAATTTAGTGTTTGCATTATGTTTAGGGATTGAGATGTCTAATTTGTTCTAGGTGAGTTCGTCCATTCAAATGCTAGAAATAGGTTGATTTCCTTTAGAATAGGGTTAATTTAATTAAATACCAGATATTAATTAAACTCGGAAAATAAGCATAGATTTGATTTGAGTGCAGTTATTTGGATTTCATAAAATAATTTTCCCTTTCCAGCACAGAATTTTAAGATTGATAACTTAGCAATATGTGTGTAAACAATTAGGTCTGTTAACTCAGAATTGTTTTATCATTTATTAAGTAGATTTATTCCTTTGTTTGAATGCTACGATAACTTAAGTGAGTACTATTTTTTATCGATCTCTGAGTAAGCGTGATAAGTAGAAGTTTATAGTTGTTTTTTATTTGATTATTGATTCTGCCTCAGAAATATTTTTTGCTAATTTAAAATAAGGAGATTGGATTGTAGGAAGATTAGGAAGCAGAACAGTGTGGCTTGATAAAGGCTAGGTAGATTAATCTCTTTTTAACATTCTATGTTTGTAATTTAAATAGGCCTTAGATAACAAAAAAAATTCATCATTATATACTAAGCGATCATTATTACGGAAACCTATGCACTTTGACACAAGCTAAATAAAAATTGTAGTACAACTTGTGTTTATGAGTACTGGTTGAAAATTAAATAATAGGAGCTTTAATTCGTCTATTAAAACTCTCAACGATCATGTTGATACTTAGCCTGAGGTAGTCCTATTATGAAATCCATGGATATTACTTTGCACTTCCATTCTGGAATCAGAAGGGTGTTTACCATTCTTCCGGGGTGTTGATGCTCTACCTTAACTTGTTGGAACTCTAAACATCTTGCCACATAATCATATGTTTCCTTCTTCATCCCAGGCCAAAAAAAAAATATCTACAATGCTGTCACCTTCTTTTGGTAATCCAGATGACGTGAATAAGGTATCTTATTATATTCATCCATTATCATATGTTTCAAACTAGGTATGTTGGGAATGTACAATCTTTGTTTATAAATGATTAATCCTTTTAGATTTATTGTATACCCCAGAATTTCTGGTTGTATTTTTTTTTTTTCTGTAATTCCAAATACCAGGGGTCTAATGACAGAACTTCTTGAACCTATTCTTCGAAATTTGATTTTACACTACTACCTATGTAAGACAAAATTTGATGAGAGTGTCTACTTAAGGCATTTGCAATTTTGTTTTCTTTTCCCTTAATATGTTTGATTTCCATATCAAAATCGCTAAGGAAAGTTAACCATCTAGCTTTTCTTGCATTCTAATTTGGCTGGCTAAAGAAATATTTCAAGCTAATATGGTCAGTCATTAAAATAAAAGTCTGACCCAACAGATAGTGTCACCACATTTTTAAAGCATGTATGACATCAAGTGCCTCTAAGTCATAAACTGCATACTTTTTCTCATGTTTTTCATCTTCCTAGATTCATAGGCTATCATAACATTATCTTGTAGTAAAAATCCTCCCAGTCCTTCTATCCAAGCATCAATACACACAGTAAAGGCTTTTGTTGGATCTGCAATTTTTAGGATCGGGGTAGTAGTCAATTTTTGCTTCAACCTCTCAAAGCTTTCTTGACATTTGGTTGTCTACTCAAAATTCAGCCCCTTTTTTGTAAGGAGGTAATGGGATAAGATAATGCAGAAAATCCATCCACAAATCTGTGATAATACCCAGAAATACCCATGAATGAAATAATTGTTGATACAGCCATGGGTACAGGCCAATTTAAAATTTCTTGTACTTTTTCAAAGTCTAATGCCAACCCTTCCTTTGAAATAACATGTCCTAAATACTGAATCTTTGGTTTATAAAGCTCACACTTGCTGAGTTTTGCATACAAATCATGTTCTCTTAGTGTTTGCATCACTATTCGTAGGTTTTCCTCATGTTCCTCTTTGTTCTTAGAGTACACTAGAATGAAATCTATGAAAACTAACACAAATTTATCCAGATATTTGTGCAGGATACTATTCATGAAACAAATGAAGGTAGCAGGGGCCTTAGTGAGCTCGAAAGGTAGGAATACAGGCTCATAATGTCCATACCGAGTTTTGAAAGCAGTCTTGTGGATGTATTCATCTTTTATGTGAAGCTAGTGATACTCAGTTCACAAATCAATAAGTTTGAAAATATGATTTCTCCCCTTACTTGATCAAACAAATCGTCTACTTGTGGTAGGGGGTATCGATTTCTTATGGTCAACTTATTTAACTATCTATAGTTTATACACATTCTGAGGGTACCATCCTTTTTCTTGAAAAATAAAACCGGAGCTCCCCAAGAAAACACACCTGGTCTGATATATCCTTTGTTTAGCAATTATTGTAACTAAAGTTCTAATTCTAACAGTTCAGGTGTATTCATTCTATATGGGGCTCGAGAAACTAGGGTGGCTCACGGTACAAGTTAAATAGAGAAATCTATATCTATATGAGGGAGAAGATGATGGATTTATTTAGGAAATTCATCCTAAATGTCTCTATTTACTCGTAAGTTTTCTATAAAATCATTTTTTGTTTGTTGTCCCAAATCTTCAACTTGTACCACATACACTGGACAACCCTTCCTCATTGTCTACTTTAATTTTAATGCAAAAATTTGTCTAACATACATAGGTTTGTGTTTCCCTTTTACTACAATTGACTGTCCTAGTGCATTTGTGCAATTTACTATTTTTTCTAAGTAATTCACTACTGCTTTCTGTTGTTACAACCAATCCATACTGACCAGTAGACCATAAGATCCTAAAGGAATGATATTCAAATTCAGACCTGTGATATACCCATTTATAGTTACAAGGTACTTATGCAATGTATGGGTTACCTTCCATTTGGTGCTTGTAGCCAACTGCACCAGCCAAGAGTGATTAAATTGTTCCATATGCAGTTTACATTTTTCCACCATGTGTGGACTAATATAGCTTAGACTAGCTCCAAGATAAATTAAAATAGATACAGGTTGGTTGGAAATGATACCTTCAATTTCAATCATGGTTGATTGATGTTCATCCTGTCAATCTTCTAATGTGACATTTATTCATGGAATGCTTATGGCGACATCGTTCACTGTGGTTGCCTCATGTACTTCTTAAATGTTTTGAAGAGCAGGGGGGTTGTGTGGACATTCTCGCAAACAATGATCTTCTCCACACCCCTAGCATTTCAGTTGTTCCTTTTATTTTACCACAGCATCTCATTTGTTGTTTGCTTCCATGGGCTTGGATCCTGTATGGGAATGGGTTGGTTGATTTTTCCCACCTTTGCTGAATTTTTTCCGCTGGTGGTTTCTGCCAATTTTTTTAGATAGGATGGTTTGGGTCTTTTTGAGCTTGTTTTTTACTTCCCCTTTTCTATATTTTGCTAGTTTTTAAAGTTATCATTTCAGACCTTAAATTGCTGGTAGCACAATTAGGCTTTTCTAACAGCTTCATTCATTGTCTTTGGGTTATCAAACTCAATTATTTATTTATATATCATGGGTAGGAAATTTAAGAACCTTTGTACATTCCCTTTTTCCTATATTATGTATGGTGCATAGCGAAGTAAGTTTGTGAATTTCATCACAAATTCATGTGTGGTGAGCTGCCCTAGCCTTAGCTCCTGAAATTATTTAGCCCTATCATCATAATATCTTTCAATGAGGTATCGAGATTTAAACTTCTCCTGGAATTCTTCTGATGAGACTGCCTTCTCATCCAGCAAGTGTATACTTTTTGTCTACTCTCAGTAGAGTGTGGCTTTACCTTGCAATTGGTAAACTGCCAAGCTTGCCTTCCAATTGCTTCCATACCCATATACTTGAAAATATTTCACCATATTCATGAGCCACTCTTCTACATCCTCTTACTTTTCTCCGTAAATGGTCAGAGGCTTTATCTTCCATAATTCTCCCTAGAACTCCTTCCTCCTTTGGGATTTAGAGTATGCTTTCCAAGACTCTTCCCCACTCTCAGACTTTTCTCAGTTTGTTTTTGTCTCTTTTATTTTCTGTTTTTCTTGTTCTCCCTCTTAATGACTAGATTTAGAGGTTAATTATCTTATGAACCTCTCTTTTGAATTGCTAGCTTGCAGTAAACTTTCATTGCTAGTCCTTAGTTGAACCATTTCCTGCTGGAAATTCTTGATAATTTCCAGCATCTAGGTGTTAAAATATGGAGGAATATCCTCCTCCCCTAGTTCCACATATAACTCTTCTTTGTTCGTCATGACAATGGCTATAAATATGTTTTCACTTTATATATGATGCACATTCAATCATTAACATTAATAAACCATGATATTCCACTAACAAATTTTTTGTAAAACAATTTTAACTATACAATTAAA
Organism: Pinus albicaulis; assembly: GCA_034641835.2. Classification (NCBI taxonomy): domain Eukaryota; kingdom Viridiplantae; phylum Streptophyta; class Pinopsida; order Pinales; family Pinaceae; genus Pinus; species Pinus albicaulis. The sequence continues at coordinate 1,222,622,468 of CM076580.1, forward strand.
AATTTTAGACAGCAGAATATTCAAGTCTTGAGGTCCATAGGCCCAGTGTTTTAACTTGGGATCTCATACCACTTGTCACATCCCCAATTTTTTTTTTGTACAACTATTTTAGTTTATTAATCCGATTATCCAGTTACATATATGCTTCTTTGATGTTCATTTGGTACCATGGTGTTGTTGTGGATTTGTCGCACGGGTGTATGAAATCGCACAAGCTTAGAGAGTGTGGTCTACTCTCTAAACTATTGGTAAGAGGCAGAAAGTGGGGGAGCTCAAAAGAATAAAAATTAATGGAAATAGTATGCTGAAGTATGCTTTGATTAAACCAAAACTAAAAACACAAATATATAGAAGCTATATAGAGAGTTACAAATGATAATAATGCAAACGATGGCTCAATGGCCTCTTCTTATTAAACGTTCGAAATGGATAAGAAATTTTACCCAGTTTCCAAAGGGCACCTAGGCAATGGCTCTAGGTCCCGATGCAAGGATGTTGCCTTCCAAGCTCTTCCTCTGATGCAGTCTCACTCTCTCTCTCTGCTGTGGTGGACTAAGATTTTGGGTGGCCAACTATTGAGTCCTCTTTAGCTCCAGCTCCGGGTCACACACAATGCTGGTGTTGCTTGGGGAAACTTTGGCCAGCATAACCTTGTGATCACCATTTGTTCATCTCTTGGTGGGTTTATATAGGTGAGCTTCAAATCATCCTTCCTCCCTTGGTACATGATGGATGGTGACCCAAAGGAGAGGTGTGATTCCATTGTGTGCTCAAATATTATTTTGTGTACTCACATAATGTCTAAGGAGGTGCTGGTGGCTATCCTTAGGCGGCTTTCACATAAGGATTAATTGTCCTTTGCTTGTTGTGGTCCCGGAAAGTGAATTTTTCCCATTTCTAGGAATGCACACTTATCGGGCAAAAATGCGAGAAGAAGGTGCTCTTATCGAAGGATAAAGTGCGCATTTGAGCATTTACGACTAGTTCAAATCTGATTTTCTCAAAAACCTTAGAGATTTTAAATACTTCTTAATTCCATAATGTATTCTTGTCCTGTCAATCCTTGGGCTCAACATTAATCGATGTCGTCTTCTGCTGTACGATTTTCCAGTGTTAATAGTTGCCCCCTAATGTGTGAGGTCTAGGAAGAATTGTATATCCAAAATACATTATAGTTTCTTTTCTGTATCGTCCAGAGAGAGAGGTATGCATGTATTTTGGAATTGACAACACCTTGCACCATTTTTGAGAGAACCATGGCCTAAGGGACCCCCTTCAAGCAGAAAAAATATACAACGTATTTACAAAATTTCAATGAGGCGAACATGTCCCATGCTCGTGATGCTATGGCTAGTTAAACAAAATTGACAGATACATGTGTTGTCTATGCCACTACTGTGGTAGTGATGCTGGTGGTTGTTGACGATGACTGTTGACGCCCTCAGGGGCGTTTTTTCTTTGACGATAGGTGGAATGTGGTACCCATATGTGTAATCTCGGTATGGCATATCATTGTGCCATGTGCGTATATGTACTAGATGGGACCTCCCCATGTAAGCATTGTTGTTAGAGATGCTTATGGAGGCACGGGTATTCGACAGATCTGATCAAAGTGCAATGGTTGTAAGGTACGATACCATCGTGACATGAAAGCTTTTGCTATAGTGGAATGTCAAGAGCATCGATGACATTTGTGGACAATGATGTCTCCCACAGTACCACCCGAGGATACCCCTTTGCATGGGGAGGGGTCATCCAAGGTACCGCTTCCTTTTTGGAAAAGAGGTGTTGAGGTTGACAAAAAGGAAGCCTTAACCGAATCATGAGTTACTAACCTGAGGGGTCGGGAATCGGGATATGATGGATTTAACATAGGCATGTTGGTGAGCAGTGACTGAAATCGGATGATGGGGATTCATTGGCCCGAGGTCGAAGTATACTTGAGCATCTTGGCGACAGTCATAGGTATTTCTGAAGGAAAAATCCCTGGAGTTGGTAGGACTTCCAGGGCGGGTGTGAACTGGCTATGATTGTCGTAATGGTGCGTGCATGGGGGGTGAAATAATTCGACCAAGGGAGATGGGGGACTGCTACCATGGGAAAAAAGGTGAAATATGAGGGTAAAGTGGCGAAGGGCATCATTTGCGGTCTTTGTACACTTACCAAAAGAAGAAAATAATGGGGTTTGGTTTGTACAAAACATAGAGATGGGTACCCCGAAACATGAAAGAGGGTCACTCACTGAAGGTGTGAGGACGGTGTTTTTTTGGGGGTAGGGGTCCCATTTGTTGGTCTCATGTGCGGGGTTGATGAAGTGGAATATGTTGCAGATGGGGTTATGCTGATGGAGGTATGGTGGGCCAAATGGGGTGCGCGGAGGTGTGCTCTCAATTTTCTTGTACAACCTGATCGTCCGGGAAGCGGGTTGAGTTTGAATGGTGAACTTGACATTATGCATGATATTTGGATGGGCATGAGGTGCTTCCTGGACTAGAATGGTATGGCCATGGCATCACTTGTGGGGTGATGTATGGTCTGCTTTGGATGACGAATGCCATGGAGGGGAGGCTCTACCGACCATCGCGGGCATTTATCATATGTAGGGTGAGGTGAGATAAATGTGGTCAGGTATGAGGAACCTATGGTTTATTTCTAATGGAGAAATGATGTTAGGATATGCAATGTTCTCTGGGACTCTATCATGCTGAGGTTAGAATGATATCTGCTCCGGAACTTTTAGTGGATGGTGCTGTGAACGGTTTGCAGGTTCTTCCTGCAAAAACAACTACCTCAAGTGAAAGCATCTTCTTTTCATCCAATATTATTGAAAAACATGAACTTTAGAAAGGAAGATGGGAGTGTGCATACCTGTCGGCGTTGAAAAATTATTTTTCCAAGAGTGCGAATGTGTGGCATTGCCTATGTTTCTTATGGAGTGCTAATCACAGTGCTGCTTTAGGTCTGGTGATCAGATACTCTAAGCTCCATTTTTCCCTTAGGAGTTGTTACTTGGGTCCTAGTTTTGATATCAGTTGGGGTTGCCCCCAGACTGAGATCAGGGGGGGAGGAGGCATTTTCCAGTTACTACCCCCTGTCTAGGATCTCCCTTTTGTTTCTTCCTCGGCTTCTTTTTGTAGCATTTGGAGGATTGTCATAATTCTCCTGGTTTTATGGTTGTTGATGAGCCTAGGAAGGGTTGCACTAGATTAACTGGCTCATTAAGTTGTGCCATTCGTCCATTCTATGTGGGGAATGGGGGATATCGACTCCCTTGTCCCTGGTTGGTATATGAGTGCCGAGGTGACTTTCATGATAGGTAGGTTGTGATATTTTCTAAGTAGAATCATATGAGTATCCAGGGTATTGATTACTGCTGCCTAGGTGTCCTTGGGCCAAAGTCCCAACCCAACCATCTGCAGAATTGACATGCATGGTGTTACTACTGCCTAGGTGATCTTGGGAAAAATACCTGATCAAGCCGTCTGCAAAATCGATGTGCATGGTACTACTGCTGATTAGGTGATCTTGGGTCAAAGACCCGAACAAGCCGTCTAAGTATCATGGGTGCTACTGCTGCCTAGGGGGTCTTGGGTCAAAGACCTGTATCAAACCGTCTACAGTAGACGACACACCTAGTAAATCCCCAAATACAAATTATTGCTGCCTAGGTGACCTTGGGTCAAAGACTTGATCAAAGTGTCTGGAGTAATCGAAAAGCGTGCTAAGTAAAGAGGATGAGGCAAATAGTTTCCCATGTCCCTGGTTGATGTATGGTATTTTGGGGGGAGGAGGGACAAATGGTTGTCTTTATAGCGACTATCGTTCCTCCTGCATGTATAGGATGATACAAGGCTCGTCATTGATAGACTGGATGGAGGGATCCTCTTGATAGGATCACTTGACTGCATGTAAGGCATCCCTATATCATGGTGCTTCTGGACAATGGTGGGTATAATGCCCATAGGTGTCATAGAGAGCGCATGCGTGATTGGTACGCAGCGGTTTTCCTGTACTGTTGGTGGCAAGTTCCTTTTTATGGGAACATCGCTTTGAGGTGCCTACCTCGCAGCCGAGGAGTGGTTTTAATTCGTCCAACTCTGGGCATATGTGGGTAGGGTGTCCTATGACATCACATATAACACAGGCTAATGATTCCCTTTGTATGGTGGGAGTCACCACTTTCTTTCCTTTCTTGGAAATTTTCCTGGTTGTGGTCACCGGTTTCGCAATGGGAATTTCCCTTGCGAGGGCGGTTTGGACTGCTGCTTGGGTAGGATGGGGCTCCTCGTGACTGGGGGGATTTAACCCAAATGCAGTAACGTTGGTAGCTGCTATACCTGGAGGGGGAAAAAGATACCACACTGGGAATGCCAATGATATATTGGGTAATACTAGTGTTGTGAAGACTTGCTGGGAGGTGAAGCCAGGAGGTGGGTAGAGGAAAAGATTTTGGGAGGCGGTGTAGACTGGGAGGCTATAGTAGTTGATGCCTCGGTGTCGTTACTGCTTGAGTCCGTGTCCTGACGAACCTTGGTGCTTGATGTGGACATCATGCATATCGGGGCCCCTGTGGCATCGGGTGATACCTCAGGGATGATGGGAGGATCTCCTAGGAATGACCCTAGGACAGATGACGGTTTGAATTGGATAGGGCCATATTATTGATACCGTGAAAGACCGTATGCGGATGTATCTACATAGGGTATAATTACATCCGTGTTGGTCAAGCGACGCTTTTCACTATGTGTCAGCTGGTCTACTGTGATGATTCGATCCTCGTGGAGGAAAATCATGATGCGGAAGACAGAGAATGCTATCGGAGACATGGTGTACATGTAACTCTGCCCAAGGAGTATATTGTAATCCAAGTGAGCATCCAAGACTTTGATGTCTATGTGGACCATCTTGTTGGCTAAACAAACTGGTAAATTTTGGAAGAGACTGACTGGGGTCGAGGGATGACTATTGTATGCTCTGAGTGTGATGACGGAAGGTTTGAGTTCGGGGGCTCCTAACTTCTGCCATACATTCTTTGACATGATGCATGTCGATGCACCCTCATCAATGACACATCGGTGAATAGCGATATTTTGTACCGATACTGCTATCTGGAAGGTGACCATGGAGGGAAGCCTAGGGGTGGCTTTTTCTAAGTCAAAATCCATCATGCGCATGTCGAAAAGGTCGACAGTGCCTAATGCGGAAAGTAGGGCTTTCTTTTGCTTTGGGCATGACTGCAGTACTTCCAATGCGGACATAGCAGTAGGTAATTGAGCTAAGTCGTCTACGATGCTGTAATTGTGGGCCGATTTAGAGTAGTTACCTACTCGCCTATTAGGCCCTTTTACCATTCTTGGCAATGATTCCAAAGGAATATTTGGAATGTTTCAAGGTGTAGTTAGCGCGCTCATACTAGCCCTCGATGAAATTGTGTCTGGTGGGGTGTCGTAGCTGTAATTCCGAGTTTGGAAAAACAAATTTTCCCTAGCCATGTAAATATCATGGTTGTTTTTCCTGGAATTTTCGAGGTTTTGCTGCTGAGTGCTGACCGTTCCTTGATGGGGGAGGGGTTCTTCCATAACTGCAGTTGTCTGGGAAGATCCTCCCTATCCTTGGTTACTCTGAATATTTTTAAACTCAGGGAGTTCGGGACAATGGTGAGTATAGTGCCCGTACTCACCACATATTGAACAAGAATGGTTTGTTCGTAGAGGTGTCCTTTTGCCTTGCCTTTGGGCATTGCTTGGCTCCTGGTTCTGATTCTGGTTGGAGTTACCTCTGGTGGGTGCTGTTGGTTGCTACTCCCCTGTCCAGGGTTCCCTTTGGGCTTGTTTTTTTCCTTTCTCTTAACCATGTTAGGAGGATAATTCTCCTGATCATATTGGTGTGGCTGATTTTGGGACGACTGCACAAAGTTCACCTGTGCATTGTTTTGCTTGGGTGGGTTATTTTCTTGGGACTGAGCATATTGTTGTCCCATGTTTGCACCTGGAAATTGGGGTGGAGCTCTTCCGTCAGTTTTTCTTCCTATGTACTGAGTCCCCTCAACCGGAGGATAAATTCCTCCTTAGTGATATGCTTGCACCCTATTAGTCAAATTTTGTTGTTGCATGTGATGACTTTGAAATATGGATTGAGACATGTTCTGGGTAGACCAATGTGTGTAACCAGGACTCCGACTACTGCTGCCTAGGTACCCTTGGGTCATTGACCCAGTAAGTCTATCTGCAGAGTTAGACACGCCTGGAAATTCTTGATAATATTGCAGGCACAGGGCGTTGGGTAGGATATTGTATATGTATCTTGACTGCGTGTAGATCAGTTCAAGTTGTTGGGCTTTATTGATTGTGTCCTCTTCGGATGTGGGGTTACGTTGCGCCACATCCTTTGTAATATCCCCAAAAGGGAGAATACAGTAATACTTCACACAATATAAGAACTTACAACAAGATAAACAATAATTCTAAGTACAAATCAAAATATGTAGAAAGAGCTGAGCCATTTTATTATATCGGAGATGAATCAGTTACACAAGTACAAGATATAGGTAGATCTAGCCAAAAAGATGAGCTAGGATCACCCTGAAAAACATGTGTGAAGTAGGTACAGTGTAACTGTTGAGGCTCTGCAGCAAATACTGCGTTATCTCTTCAGTAGAATGTAAACATGGAGTTGCAGGCTGAAAATATAAATGTAGATCTACTCAAAACTGGAGCTCTAATGATGCCAAGATTCAAGATTTGGCCACTATGATGGATTCCCAAGATAACCCAGAAAGGATTTTCCAGATCTGCAACTTTGGAAAAATCACCTCCACAGGGTTTGATCCTTGATCCACTGGGAAATACAGATCTGAAGCTAGATCTGAAGAATATATGGTTGAAATGTATGCTCGGATCTGATCTATGCTTAAAGGGTTGATCCCTTCCTCAGATCTATGAGCTAGAAGCTCTAGATCTAGTTTCTCAGTCCTCCAAAAGATGATTGCAGCTGCTGCAACACAACTGCCTCTGAAAACTGCACTTTTAGGGAAAGGGAGGCCTCTTGCCTGCTGAAATATGCTGCAATAAACTCTAGGTTGATGGAAAGACTGATGAGAATGTGGAGGAATGGTCCTCCACTGGATTGCTAGCTGAAGTACTAGCAACTTCCTTCCTCCTTTCAGATCTGCAATATGGAAAATGTTATTCTTGAGGAGAATACTGCTGCTAGGAGGTCAATAACTTTTGGCCTGATGCCAGATCTGAAATGTGGCCCTAGGATTATTGATCTATAATCCCAAGAGATGGAAATAATCCCTCACCTTGTTCTCCAGCTGAAGTAATGAAGACAACCTCCACCTTCCAAACTGATCTTCAGAAATCTGCAGATTTCTGAATATGAATGTTCTGCAGAAAGTAGAAAAAGGAAATGGCTCTTAAAGCCTAATGTATAATGAAGTACAAAACTATTCCTTAGATATAAGTCAATGAAAGAGGAGGGATTTCCGCCCGGGAACACCCTGTGCTAAACACCACCTGTAATCTCTGCTAAAACAACCCAAGAATGCAGTGGAATGTCACTTGACAATTCCAGATCTAAAACATCATACATCAAATAATCCAAGATGCATTTCACCTTTGCCTTCATCTCCTTTATAATGATTGAGCCATCCCAAGCCTTTTCCTTAATTTCAACTGTGTTGTCTCATGTGGAAAAGATCCTCCAAGTGAGACTGCGCTATTTGACCACATCAACCAAACAATCTAGGTGCAATGTACACCTTCTCCATCACGTGTGCTTCATTTGCACATGATCCTCCACCACTTGATCATTAATGCTAAATGACCCTTTGTTTGACATCTTCAAGATCTTAGTTGACTAAATCAACCCTCCATGATCTCTCTCATTAAATGAGACATGATCTCCAATCTCATTCACATTAGTAGTTGCTCAACTACCTCTTTTTGCAGATCTAGTCTAAATTAATCCACATTTACACACAAAAAGTGGATATTTATTCTTATTGAGGATTGTGGGTCCCTCCACCATTTACTTAATTCATTAAGAAAATCAAGGTCTCTAATATTCCAAATGTAATGTGAAAATTTGGGAATATTACATCCTTTGAAATCTCCATCGTCAGAGTTTTCAAGAATAAATCTAAAAGGACTCGGTCGTCGAGTTGTGCTTTGCATAAACTACGACGCTGCCTCCACTCATGGAGATGCTCTGAAATATCGATAGAGAGTGATTTTCGAAAATGAGTTAGTAACTCCATGCCTGAATCGTGGTGAATGGGCAACTGAAAGTATGTGAGGAATGCAGTAGCAAGGGCGCTAAAGGTTCCATGTGAAGCAGGAGGTTGCTCCACGTACCATTTCGTGGCCACTCCTATAAGAGTGCGTTGAAATAGCCTCAACCGAATAGTATCGTCAATGATCCTATTCGATGAGCACCACAGGTGAAAGGTCATTATATGATTTCCTAGGTCTTCTTCTTGCTTGCCTTCAAACTTTGGTATGTCCGAAGGGAGCTTCGTGGGAATGGGAGGCCAATTGGGGTCGTGTGCGATGGTGTCATTGGTGAGCTTGGTCAAATCCTGTAGATTCAAGGCCACTGAGAAGGGTGACTGGGAGGTTGACACCATGACAACGTGTGAAGACACGAAGTTCTAGTTAGAACGAGGGTTAGTCTGTGACGTACCCTCTTGTGAATTCAGCTAGCTTCTCGTATGGGATGCGCTCCTCTGCCCCCTAGGGGACGAGGGGGGAGTGGTGTGCGGTGTGGTGTTGGGAGACCGACTAGGGTTTCCAACTAAGGTTGATCCAAGAAAGGAGGAGCCAACCATTTTGGCAATGTTCTGTCTTTGACGCATAAACGACGAAAGACCTGGAACCCCTCCCGGTAATGGGGGGAGGTCCAAAAGACACCTGAACCGACGAGGTTTCATTGGAACCGTTTGAGTGTCAACCAGGTTAGGTTTTGGAAAGATTTTGAGGGGATCAAGTCTGTGATCACAACAAATTTATGGCCACATACATAAAACAAATCTAAAATGAAATGAATTTTCCTTTAACTTAATCAATGTGATCAGTCAAGAAAAAAATGTTTTTGTTTGTTTGCACGTGATACTCAAAATCGTAGAAGACCTAGTACATCCTCACACACTCAAAAGTAACTAGGCCTTGAGAGGATTTATTGCGAGTGCTGGCACAACGTCCCGTAAGAGTTGGCGACACCCCCAGGTAGCCGAAGAGAATCAACCAAGGTAAGGGTAGAGGGTCTCGCGCTTGCCTGCATCGTCACCTATAGGGTAAAGGATGCCCTAGTTTTGGCCACTAAGAACCACCGTCCCACGTGAGCGTTCGAGTCTTGGGTTTCTTGGTAGTCAGCTAACAGTATTGAGTATCAGCCGGGTCAAGTAACCCCAACTGATACCACACGCACTGCGCCTAAGCCTAACCCCCTCTGAATCGAGTCTCTGCCACACTAGGGTTTTCTTTTCCGTGGGCTGATAGGTGGATTTTAAAGCTCCCTAAATACACAAATTATATGTTTCAATGTGAAGTGTGATCAAGGCGGCTTATTGGATGCCTACCCCCTTGATCCTAACTTAAACTATAATTTATCTTGTGGCCCCTGTGGGGATAATTTAGTGCGTTGGTTTAAGTTATTTTTAAGTGGCTTTATTTTCTTAGTGGGTGAATGTGTGAGCATATGGTGAACAATATCATAATTTGAACATATGGATATCGATGATCCTTTACAAAAGTCCCCTAGTTAAACTATGTGACGTTGTTCCTTGCTCAAATGGAAAGCATTTGTGGATAATGGGCCGCTTCCAAATCTTCCTAGTTATTCTATGTGAGTGACTAAAGGGATATGGTGAATCACAAATGTAGAGTGTTCATATTCTTGTATAGGGTCACCAAATGGTGCAAAGACAATAGATATTACTTGCTCTAATTGGCGATTCAATCCTAGTCCCACAATTTCTTAAATGCAAAAATTGAATTTAAACTAAACAATTTCTACACTAGCTTATGCATGTGTGGTCATGAGCCACTTTCTTGGACTAGTTAAGCTAAGTGAGAATACCAAAATGTGAAAAAAACTTAAATTGTTCGGAAAGCAATAGTTAATTCGCCCCCTACTTAAACTATGTGAACATGTTTTGCAAAACCAACATAAATGAAAACTAACTAAATGCCTACGTAAAGCAGCAAAAAATGAGTTCTCAAAAGCTGTGGGGTATCAACACAAGTGTTGGCAGATACATTAGGGGATTCCCAACACACTTACAAGTAGAAAAAATGCAGAAAATAGGGAGAAAAAAAAAATCTCTCTGCAATTTGTGCGCAAAAACCCTTGACAGGTGCGCCTTCCTGCCCGCAGGTCACTCCTGAACGCATGCAATGTGCCTCTGTGTGAAAAAATTGCATGCAAAAGTCCTGCAAGTAAAATATTAGGAGATGTCTTCTTTAGTCTCTCACCTTAGTGAGTCTAGGGACTGCAAGATGGGTCAGAGGACTGCCAATTCCACTCCAACATAGATAAAGGGTCTCCTGCAAAAGATGGCACAACCACATAAACTTGAAACACATCAGTGGAGTCGCCAATCCTGTTGTTGTGGATTTGTTGCACGGGTGTACGAAATCGCACAAGATTAGAGAGTGTGGTCTACTCTCTAAACTATTGGTAACAGGCAGAAAGTGGGGGAGATAAAAAGCATAAAACTTAATGGAAATAGTATGCTGAAGTATGCTTTGATTAAAATAAAACTAAAAACACAAGTAAATAGAAGCTATATCGAGAGTTCCAAATGATAATAATGCAAATGATGGCTCGATGACCTCTTCTTATTAAACGTTCGAAATGGAGAAGAAATTTTACCCACTTTCCATAGGGCACCTAGGCAATGGCTTTAGGTACCAATGCAAGGATGTTGCCTTCCAAGCTCTATGTCTGATGTAGTCTCAATCTCTCTCTCTGTTGTGGTGGACTAAGATGTTGGGTGGCCAACTATTGAGTCCTCTTTAGCTCCAGCTCCGAGTCACACACAATTCTGGTGTTGCTTGGGGAAAATTTGGCCAGCATAACCTTGTGATCACCATTTGTTCATCTCTTGGTGGGTTTATATAGGTGAGCTTCAAATCCTCCTTCCCTTCCTTGGTACATGATGGATGGTGACCCAAGGGAGAGGTGTGATTCCATTGTGTGCTCAAATATTCTTTTATGTGCTCAAATAATGTCTGAGGAGGCACTGGTGGTTGTCCTTAGGTGGCTTTCACATAAGGAGTAACTGTCTTTTTCTTGTTGTGGTCCCGGAAAGTGACTTTTTCCCATTTCCTGAAACGCGCACTTATCGAGCAAAAAGGCGCGCAGAAGGTGCTCTTCTCGAAGGATAAAGTGCGCATTTGAGCATTTATGACTAGTTCAAATCTGATTTTCTCAAAAACCTTAGAGATTTTAAATACTTCTTGATTCCATAATATATTCATGTCCTGTCAATCCTTGGGCTCGACATTAATTGACGTCGTCTTCTGATGTATGATTTTCCAGTGTTAGCACATGGTATGTTTTGAAATGAATCCCATGAAAGGTTGCAATGATGTATGACATAAACCTTCGCTCCAAGGACTAGGAACTCAGTTTGATTCTTTTTTTTCGCTAATCACCAGTACACCCATTTCATCTTACGTTGATTAGCCTACTCCTAACACCTTAAGTAAATTTGATACATAGATAAGTTTGAATTAATATTAGTTACTTAGTTACTTTTATGCATACCAAGGTTTGGTTAAATGCTACACTAACCATTAAATACTATTTATGTCTTTACCTATATCTTTATCTATATTAAACTTTACCTTTGCATTTCCTATGAAATGTATGGTCGAAATCTTATTAATGTCCCCTAAAGAGTTTGTATGGTCTTCTCGTACTTGAACCTAGTTCAAAGACTCAATAAGAACTTATTGAAAACGTCCCTCCTGATGATGTGTCCCACTTCACAATTGCCACTTGTCAGAGGCCATGTGACACACTCTTATATTCACGTGGCATTTTCAATATTCGAGGCTAAGGAGGGACGACATAGATCAATCAGTGTAGATATACGGTCCACAAGGGATCATGCAAACCCTAAGGACTTACCTGCCTTTCCTTTCCTCATTTTTGACTTACGCTCATAGGGTGTGGCTGACATGCCTGAGGATGTTGTTCCACCGCTTGCCCAAACTAGAATATCATTTACAGGTTGAAATGGTGGCTCTCTTTGCTCACTATACAACCTCTCTGTGTTCATTCTATGTAACAACAACGCTGACCGATGAAGTGTGTTTCCACACAATGGGTTACTTCCCCATTTCGTTCATACGTAAGTGCATTTGTAACGTCTTCTCAGTTCATGAATTTAATAATAAATCTATATGGTATTTTGGATTCTTTCCCTTCCATAATAAAGTCTTGTAATTTTATTTATAATGTTTAAAGAGAAACCCCAAGACAAGAGTCAACCTTGGTAACCAAAATCTCAGGCAAATCTCCCATCCACCACTCGTCATGTCAGGTAATTTTTTATTTACCTTGTTATTTCTTTGTCTCTCTTTTAATTTTATTTACCCATCTCACATTGGTATTTAATTTACCACATGGGAGGGGACTCTAGTTTTATTGCATGGTAAAATGGGTAAGGTTTTCACCATTCGTATAAAGTTAATGGGTGAATTTGTTGTGTTTTATCCATTAAATCTTGTGGCTCTTACTCTTCGTATGTGTGTAATTTCTATTCTACCCGTTCAATTTGAGGTTTAATTATTCTGAATTCGATATGTTAAAAATATTATTTTCTCTATTGGGTTTAGGTATCTTACTATTCCATTGTGTTCATGATGATACGTGTATCATTCTAGTTTTCTTGTTTGAGGTGCTATAAAACCCTCATTGCCTCTCCTTCTCTCACTGTGTATTGTGTTAGGAATAAAGATAATTCCCCAAGTTACTGCATATAAATTTTGTGCTAGATTATCATTTTATTTTTTTGGGTTTTCACAGACCAGGTGGAAAATTCTATGAAGCATAAAGGATTGAGGGAGAACAAAAATGACTGCTATCCTAACGTCCACTCTTCACATGTAAATTATATACCTAGTAAAAAATTATGGGTTTTTTAAATTTTTTTTGTACATAGTAGATGTGCTTGAGTATTCCTTTTCTCACCAGCATAGTTTCTTTCATGCACTGGTGGAGCAACTTAGCATTGTGACATAGTATTCAGGTAATTTATGTCTATGTCCTCACACAGTAAATTTTTTGATGTGATATTATTATGTCCCTTTCGACTAATTCCTAATTCCCGCCTTCTTACTTTCGTAGCTACAAATTTTTTGTTCTGGGTCTGCGTGAATTTTGTTTGTTCCATCATTTGTCCCTACTTACAGACCACGCCCTTTCTCAAGTTGGTAGCACACTTGCTCTGCCATGGTTCTTCTTGAGGAAAGAATTTGGGGTTTCAATATTTGGTGATGCTACTGTGGAAAAGATAGTTTTTAAATTTGGATGACAATTCCGTAAATGGCCTCTGAGGCTAACAAATATTGTAATACATTTTCCACTTTATAACACAAATGACTGTGTAAATTTCAGGGAGTCAAATGTTATTTTTTTTATATGTCGGCAGTCTGATCTTATTTATTATTTACCTCTTGGTAAAATTTACATTTGCTCATTTTTTACTTTGATGGATGCATTATGAATTTCCTCCTACTGTATCAATTTAATTCACATTTTTGTCTAATTTTGATACCTCCAGATTTTATACGATTCGCTCCTCTTTCATATCGGTTTCTGTCTTTATTTAATTTGAATAGTTCATGTTACTGAGATGATAGAAATTTGTTGGTTGAGTTTTCTATACTTCATTCTACACTATGTATTATACGTTTACTTCTTTTTGTTGTTATAGTAGAATAGACAAATTTTTCTTATGGGTTCATGTGATGTTAGGAAATAACTATAGTTTTTCACTTTCCCTTTGTTGTTTATACAATAGCTTATTTATGGAACTACCAGTTAGACTTCTTTGAGAGAATTCTAAATAGTACAAATTCTAAAATGATAGATTTGTGTTTAGATTTGTCTCTATATTCTAAATTATGCTATTAATTCCAACAGTAGATCAGAAATAGCATTTTCTAACACCAACAGGATTCAGTGTACTCAACTCACATTTATCCTTAAGGAAGTGTGGTTGAAACTAATATATTTTTTCTGACCCCTAACCGCTACTAGCCACCAAAATATTAAGTCTAGGGACCATATTATTTCTAAATAATGACCAACAGTCTCAATCCTTGTGTCAGAAACATTTGATAATTAATCCAAATTATACCTCACATCTATTATAAAAGATACATTATTATTGGTAAATTAATTCTTTGATGTACATGTATGAACACATACTTAGTTGATAATATGTTCATAAACTTGCTTTTACTTATAATTAAATCTACTAAATACAATATTGAAGGAATTAAAGGAACAAGTCGACCTGTCCCTTCAACATCACATAGCATATAGATTATACTATACGAGTACTACCACTACAAAACAACTACTTCATGACCATGGAAAAGAATAAATTCTTGGTTCAATTTTCCACAGTTAGTATCCCCTATAACCATTTTTCGATACCAATCCACACTTATTTAGTACAAAAATAAATCATTAATCCAAAACGGAATTTTTCCATTAAAATTAGACAAGATCATACATCTAATCATCATTATAACATAAGAATTTCAGTATTGATATTTCTACATGTTGCATATCAATATGTAAAAAATATTTTCCTCCCATGCACGAGCTTCTCCTCATAGCTCTCCCCCAAGCAGAGATCTATTTTCCCCAGTGTTGACAACCTCTTGTCAAACTAGTGAAGCCACTTTTAAGCCAACTTTCCCCAGCAAGTTTCCATAACAACGTCCTATTATTCTAGACTGTTATTTCCCATAGCCTAGGATTTTACTTTTGTTTTTTCCACAAAAGTTTTGTTTTAAAGCTCGCTTTTCTTAGCGTTTTTTTTTTCCACCTCTTCCCACTAACTTTCCTCTTTACTGAGAAATCCTTAGATATTTTCTTGTATCTATTTTTTTTTTCAATTTTAAGTTCTCTCCAAAAGATTTTTTTTTTCAAAATTTGGGAAATTATGAAATTATATCCTATGCTCATGGATAAGACTTTCATATCACTCTATACTTTGTCTTTTCAATATTGGTACAATTTTTCCTTCAATAAATATTAATATATAAAAATTATAATTCCTCCAACATCATAATTGTTTCCTAGTCCATATAGTATTTGTCCTATCTACATAAAAACATAATAGCTCTAAATCAAGGGTATTAAAATAAGTAAGTGCATGCAAGGTAGGTGGTTATAGATTAATAATTAAAAATATTGTCAAGTAGCGTAAACATGTAATGAGATTCCCTGTAAATATCACCATGTTTCCATTGGAGGGTGTCAAGAGCAGGAGTCTTAGCAGGTACGATGGATGAGAGAGTGGTCGTTATAGATGAACAATTAATCACATGGGAGGCGAGTCGTTACAGAGTAACGGTTGAATAAACTGTTAATCAGCATAAATCAAGAAGACATTTGAAAGTTAAATTGGTGGATGGAAGGGACAAAGACGTTTCAATCGTATTACAATTGATACTACGTTGTAGATTATTCCAGTGGCATAGGAGGTAGTTTTTTCATAGAGGAGTACCTTACGACATAAAAATAAAATGAAAAATAATTATGAATTGACTTGTTTTAAAGTAAACTTGAAAAAAAAAACTTACTGTTCATTTAAAATAAATAGAACAACATTGAACTGAAGTTATGAATGCTCTGCATAGACATATTGGTCTTGTAATATCGTTAGTTTCACTTGCATATATAGAAGGGCTATCGCTCGACCCTATGTAGTCTCTAAACAATAAAACTAACAATTGTACCAAATGTTGCAAAGGAAACTTCGTAAGCAAATTCATCAAGAATAGTGACATCTAAAGAATCATCGAAGATAAAATATTATATGGAGATTAAATGTGTCTATAACACTCATAACTTCTCATTTTATCAAAAATTTAAACAATAATAATAAATTTATATCATCATTTAATTTTTAAAAAGAAATATTGTCATAATTTCATAGATTTAAAAGTAATATGTCCCTAATTTTCCTTAAATTTCCAAGGGAAATAATACCATATCACCACATTGTCATCAAATTCACTGCATATATCACTAACCACACCAATAGTAATAGCACAAATCTGGTATTCTTCAAATTTTTGGCTTGTGTAACTTGAGTTGTGTAGTTTTGTAAGGCTTTGAGGATACACAAAGCTCAATTTTTTTTACATAAGAAAAAATCCAAATTATATCAGTAATTTATGTTATAAGCATACCAACTAGAAAACCTATACAAAGAAAGGAAATTCATTTCTAAGTTGTTGCAAGTGATAAGTAAATTGATGAAAATCAAAAGAGTTAACATTGGAGGTCATAGTTTTATTCGTCTTGTTGTTAAAAACTCATTGGTTAACTTTTGCAAGAGATAGGAAAGCCAATATTAGACTTCTTAACATTAGAATTAGTTTGCAAATCAATTTTATCCAGCAAGAGTAGACACAATAGCCAAATTTTAACTTAGTAATTACACTGACTCTTTGAGCGCCAAGTGATTAAGAAATACTACACTTCACAAAATAAAGCATTATTATGATCCCAAGACCCAAATAATAAAATCTTATACATGACACTTCAAGAAGGATTCCAAAAATGTGTATTAGACATCTGGATAAAGCTTTGAGGCTTCTTCCATTTTAGGTCCAATCTCAAAATTTTCAAATTCCCAGCTGCCACTTTACACTGGTCTAGACCATGAGATCAAATATTTGATGATTGAGAATTTTCTAGTCATAGATCTCATTGGTTGAAATGTAAACTAATTCTTGATTTAGGTCGATTAACTGAATGGAAAATAATATTAACTATATAAGGAAGGCTTCACAGAATCTTCCCAAATTTCCAATAATGAAAGCCAGCCCAAGCTTCAATTTATTTGTTGACTGTGAACTATTTCCATGGTCATAAGGCCACTTGAATAATAGGAGAGGATCAATTCCATTTAAAGTATTGGAATTCTTATTGGTTTTTTCATTCAATGGTGGAGTGTGTATGACAGTCAAGCATAGGTCAAGGGTCCACTCTCTATCTGGACTCTCAATCGACTTGTATGTGTATGTATGTGCACAACCTTTTTAAATGCTTTTCATGTTCATGCAGTGAGAGATAACTGAGCGGGGAAAGCACTCAACCTCCTGACGTGAGTGATTGAAGTCCCTCTTCACTTCATGACCCACTTTTACCCAAGATTGAAAGAATTTAATAAATAAGAGAAAATTTCATCCCCCAAAGGATTACCATGGAACATCTGCTTTAACATTTCCATTCAAACATCCAAGGCCTTTGCGTTCCTTCACAACATCGTTCCACCTATATTCCATAAAGATGTCAAATCCTATAATATACTCTTGGATGATAAATTCAATCTCAAGGTTGCATATTTTGTTCTTTGTAGAGTAGTTCTTGTAAATTCCTAGAATGTGACTACTTCCCCCCAAGGAATGCCATGGTATGTGGACCAAGAGTACCATCACTATTATCAACTGACAAAGAAATTAGATGTGTACAACTTCAGGGTCGTTTTTGTGGAGATCATCTCTGCCTAATCAGTAGTGGACATAAATTGGAATTGAGGGGAAATCAAGATTTTCTTCATGGAAATATATAAGATACAATAAGTGGCTTTGAATGAACTATTAGATCCTCAACTAGACATTGAAAAAAATGATGAGGTTAAGGTCATCGTAACTGCAGTTGCAGAACTGGCCTTTAGATTTCTGGCGTCAGAGAGTGATGACAAAACACACATGAAGTATGTTGTTTCCCAGCTTGAGAAAATAAGGGCTTCCTTTCCAACTCCATATCAACGATCGGGCATTAAAAAAAAATCATAATTTCCCACCTTAGTGTAGGTCATCTCCCACCTCATAATGGTGATGGACGAAATTTGATGGATTAATATTTTGGAACCTGGTTCATCGGTTATCATTGATAGTTCCAAGCCTCTTGAGCCCGAAGATGATTTTTGTTTCATGGGAGATACGGTTGAGAGTTCTCTCCACCCATGGACGCTAATCCCACACTCAATTTCGGTCCTGCGGCTGACTCAGATCGTAATCTGATGTCTCTTCTAGAACATACGTCCACATTTACTTCCTGGTTTGCTTAAATAATAACAAATTTTGCAGCTATATATCGTTATGAATTAGCGGAGAAGAAGTCGGGGGCAAATCCAATTTCCTTAGCTGTGGGGGCCATGCTTTTAATTGATAGTAGGGAATGGGATGGAAAGCTAAATGTTATTGTTGATCTTGCTCCCTCCATCAAGCTAGGCCACAAACATCTCTATTCTTCATTGCAATGCCCATACATACATACATATATATATACCCATCTATTTGAATGGTGATTACAAACTTATATTTCTTCCCGGGGACACCATACCATTTCACCGGAACACCATACCATGCCACACCAATATGATTTTAGGGTTTATTTTATATGTATTATATGCATTTCCCAGAATATAGAATAATGTCAATATATAATATATGAATTATCGAAGAGAAGGTTATAACTTCCTTCCATTGTAAGAGGGGAATTGGGATTTTCTTTTTCTTTTCAGATTTCTCAGCTTACCTGATTGATAGGCCTTTGGCCCAGTCATCATTGGTTCTTTGGCAACAACATGCTAGCAATTTCCAATGAAACTAATCTAGAACAAACCTTTTTCTATGGTATAATGGCATAATCTTTTTTCTAGAGAGGAATATTTAAATTTAAATCTCCAAAGAAGGTAATCCTAGCAACTCTTACTGTTGTAAAATATGAACACTTGATGCTCTATTTTAGACTTTGTATGTTTTTTCTAAACAGGATAAATATTTTCATAAATAAGTGCCGCACTTTGAAAATTCTTCCCATTTTATAATGCTTTTAATTTATTATCCTACTAGACAACAAGAAAGGTGGTCGACCGAAATTGGTTGTACCCACCATTAATTTAAAAATAAAAATAAAATTCACTCTATCCATTAGAAACTGTGAAAAAAAATTTCCCACCAACTCCCAGTTAACACTAGTGCAAAATAACACTCTAAACTAAAATTATGCATGCACTTTTTCCATTCAAAGATTTTCATTTTTCAAAATGACATACTAATTAAAGAGTTCCTCTTTAATTGTTTAAATAAACAAGATAATGTAATTGAGCATTGAGTTAGATTTGGATTTGATAAATAGCCATAATTTCAGTGTGCTCCCCAGAATGGAAAATAAGGGATCCAAAAAGAGCATATTTCTCATCATGGGAGGTGCATGTGGGAGGTATATGGTACATATGCAAAATATTTGTAAGGGAAAGCTTGGATCTTGGTCATCCCACTTACATTTTGTAATGTCCTGCAAAAACTTCGAATATTGATAAATTAGAACAACATACAATGTATATGTTCTATCATCATTTGAACAACATACAATGTATATGTTCAATGATCATTTGAACAACATATGATTTGTGTGCTTTAAGTATACCTTATTGTGTACAAAGCACTCAAAACTAGGTGTTAACCCCTGGGCCCTGAACAAACCAATATTCATCTTCCTACCAACTAATATCCTCTCACAAAATAAGGTTGTGGAGATATGGGAAGGCTGATAGGCCACCCTTTGGTGAAGAAGAGAATTTCATTCGAAGAATGGATCAATTTTTTATGGAATTTCCGTATCTTTTTAAGCAATTCACAAAGAGAGTCATATTGATGGGCTTATTATTTATGTCAAGAGATGAGATTATATTATCATGTAGCATTTTCGCGTTTTGAATTTGATAATTTTGGTTCCAAGAAGCCTCTTGGGTTGCAAATTTCAATTTCCCATGCCCATCAAATATTATATGAAGTTTGTACTCCACATTTTTAAATTGGACCTAAAAAGGGAAAAGCCTTAGAGCTTTATCCAGATGTCAAATACACAACTGTGGAATGCTTCTTGAAGCATTATGTATAAGATTTTATTATTTGGGTCTTGCAATCATAATAATTATTTCTTTTCCGAAGTGTAGTATTTCTTAATCATTTGGCGCTTAAATATTCAGTGTAATTAATAAGTTAATATTTTCCTATTGGGTTACTCTTTATGGATAAAATTGTCTTGGAAAGTACTTATAATGGTAAGAAGCCTAATATTGGTATTCATATCTCTTATAAAAGAGAAATAATGAGTGTTTAACAATAGGACGCATAAAACTATGACCTACAATGTTAACTCTTTTGATTTTCATCAATTTACTAGTCACTTAGCAACAACTTAGAAATAAATTTCCTTTGATTCTTTCCTTTTTTTGTATGATTTTTCTAGTTGATATGCCTATAACGTAAGTTATTGAGGTAATGTGGATTTGTTCTTATGTAACGAGAAATGAGCTTTGTGTAACTTCACAGACTTACAAAAATAAAACTACACAACTCAAGTTAACAACCAAAAACTTTAAAGAATACCAAAATGTGTGCTATTACTATTGGTGTGGTTTATGATACATGCAGGGCATTGGATGACAATGTTGTCATATGGTATTAAATTTAAGGAAAATTATGGACATATTACTTTGAAACCTCATAGATTATGACTATATTTCTTTTTAAAAATTAAACGGCAATATAAAATTATTGTTATTGTTTTTTACCTAAGTTTTGATAAAATGAGAAGTTATAAGTTTTATAGGCAGATTTAATCTCCATAGAATATTTTATCTTCAATGATTTTTTATATATGAGGATTCTTCTCAAAATTTATCCTTAGTATTCCAAAAGTAGTAACAAATTTATGAGTTTCCTTTGCAACATTTGGTGCAATTTCTAGTTTAATTATAATACAATTTCCTCCTCACTATTCTAAAAATATTAACAACTTTTTACCACCTTTACTCAATCTCCCTATGGTTTTGATTAGAATTTAAAGTAATATTAAAAAATATTTATTGCTTTATTTTTGTGATTCTACATAGCCATGTTCTCAATTCACTCATTTTTATTAAAAAAAAATGATAAAATGCATTGTTTTAATTTTGAAATTATAAATTATAAAATATGCTCAAATTTATTTTAGCTTTCTGAATGTTGGAGAGTGTCTGGAGTTTTGAGTGGTATTTTTATGAGGTAATTATCATAGCTCATAGCTCATCATCGAGATCTACACAAGAATTTTGAATTTTTATTCACTGGATCAACCTATATGGATAATGGTTTCAATAAATAATAGAAAATAATTTAATTAAAAAAATTAATAATGAAGTAAACTAATAAAATCTAATAATAAAATGAATTAAATTTAAAAAATGATTAATAATATATTAAATTAATAAAAATTAATAATAAAATTAATTTAATAATAAAAAACATTAATTTATTAAAGATTAAAAATAAAGTTAAATATAATACTATAAAAAAAATATTTATCTAAATAATGTATATTAATTAATAAAGTAGATAATTAATAAAAAATAATAATAAAGTTAATTAATAAAAACAAGTGTTAAGGTAAACTAATTAATTAATAATAATAAAGTTAATTTATGTAATAATAATCTCTCTAATTATTTTTGAAAGAATGAACATAACCACAAATATTATACTAAAGCAATTGAAATGTAAGTCGCCCAAACATTCTATTAGTCTTGGAGAAATATTGTATTATCATTCATTCATTAGTTGTTAAGTTCTAGAAGAATGTAGAATATAAATGAATTGTACAAATATATCTTCTTGAAATAAGATTAAAATAAATATTTTAAAATTTATTACATTTTAATTTTTTATTTAAATTTATTGTTTTCAAAACTAAGTATATATTTTAAATTTAAGGTAAAATTTTAATATATTTAAATTTATTGAAAAATAAATTATTTTAATTTAATAAATAACAATTTATTTTATATTATTCAGAAATTATTTTAAATTAACATTTATAAAAATTAAAAAAATATATCGAGGGTTGAATATAGAAAGTGGAGGAAAAAATATTACACTTTTAATCGATATATTTTCTATTTATAATATTTATTATTTTAATTTATTGTTAGGAGTATTTATTTTGGAACAAGGATTTCATAATTTTAATTTGATTATCAATAGAAATATTTTAGAATATTTTTAGTAGCAATGAAAGGTCTAAATTTATCTGAAAAATAGTTTTTATTTTCCTATGCTTTTAATTAAAGTAATTAATAGAAAAAATAGTAGATGAACATATCTCAAATAAACATGAGTTATAATTTATTGGGCATATGGTTTTGGTAAATCATAATATTGACCAATGATCTTGGTACAACACCTATTTACAAGTAGATGTGATTATTTATGATAAAATAAAAGCGAATTATTGTGGTTAAGAATCTCATTCAATGTGTTTTTTAAATGTATATGTGTTTAGTTCATATATTATTCTTCAAATAATAATAATAATAATAAGGTTATACTTTAGTTTATGTTTATGGTTTTTTTTAGTATTTTAAATATGAGATGTATCATGAGATAAGTGTTTTAATGCCTATCAATATTTATTTGTCCTTTAATTTATATGTCCATGTTAATATTAACACACATAAACTTAATCCTTTCTTGAAACAATATAAATACACTTCTAACCCTAAAAATACATAAATAGAAATTCAAACTTAAAAAATGCTTAAACACTCAAATTGAGAAAAAAAAAATTTAAAATTAAAATCTAAAAACAAATTGTGAAAAAATACCCTAAAATGGAAGGGTCTCTAATGGAATCACAATTAAAAATTGAAATGGCAGCAACAATTGACACACAGTATATATATTTTATTTGCAAACTGTGGATTACATTTATACTGATTGATTAGAACCAATCTACTCTGATAAAACCGGATCTGAACGGTATGAGATCTGTGTAACAACGTTACAATATTTTTCTCCATTATTCTCTAATACTCCCCCTTAATGGAGAAATGGAGAACACACTAATTTAATACAAACACTTGTATGTCCTGGTCTTCATTAACACTTGTACCCACTTTGATATCTCATAGACAACGCTCTTTTCTCCACCATTTTCGAGCTACCATTAAACCCATTTAAAATACACTTGTTTCTGACCAGCAATGCTGAATTTGTAAGATTAAGAATTCTTGACACCCCCAAAGTAGAGTCTCGACACTGAACCACCCTATTGAAATATTTCCATCTGTGAAATAACCCCGAAGGATAAATTTCAACAGTCATATAGGAAAATATTCTAGGTACAGAATATGATCAGCGATAAATCCTACAAAGTGACCTTTACAAAAAAAATATAAACTTAAACCCCACACTATAATGATATATTACACACCACACCACACACTTGCACACCACGTCACAAAACTTTCTTTAGAAAAGTCTGAGAGATGGTTCAGAAGGTTCATTGTCACTTGAAGAGTCTTCAAATATAGCATCAGGGGAATCTTCTGAAAATGCTACATAGGCTGATTCTTTCAATCTTCCATTCAAAATATATTGGGCCCGAATTTTGCAATTTAATGTTGTATGTCCATATTTATGACAATAGAAGCATTCAATCTTATTTTTATTCACCCTTCCCTTGGAGAATAGTGCAAGTTCATTGTGTGGACTAGCCTCTGTGTCACCTATCATCTTTTCTTCTACCATAAGAGCTGCTATCATTTAATCAAGTGATTGAAGTGGCATTTGACTTAGAGTAAATATGGCATTATCATATTTTGAAGACAAAATATTTAATAAAATTGCCTTTGCATCATCCTCATCTACTTTAGAATCAATTTCTATCAATTGTCTCATCAAACCTTTTAACTCATTTATGTGTGCTGACAATGATGTCTCACTATGCATTTGGAGTTTAAACAATTGTAACTTTAAGAAAAAATTTGCATTAACAGCTTTTTCCCCAAATACCTTATTCAACTCATCCCATATTTCTGCATAATATTTATGTAAGTCAATAATATGTAGCTGGGAATCTGCAAGTGATAGTCCAAGGACAGACTTGGCTCTTTCCTCTCTTTTTTCCCATTCAATTAACTGTCTAGCATATGTAGGTGCTTTTTTCGTGCCTTGTACAATATTCCATAGATTCCTACTCATCATTTGCAGCTGAATTTTTACCTTCCAAGTGTGGAAATTAAAGCCATTAAACTTTTCCAATGTAATAGGTTCCATGTTGGAAAGAAAATCTTTACCCTTTTTCACAAAAAATAACTCTGCAGATCTAAAACAAATGATATTATTCAGTAAAAATAACCTCACCAATGCTTCCGCAGATACCAAATTGGAATGATGGCTCGTTCCTGCGGATTTCTTTTCCACGACGTCTGCTACAAAAACATCATATGCAGTGATGAAGTCAACTCCTCACACCCGCACAGCTCCAACGCACAACAGTTTATGCATATCTAACAGCGCACATCACGGGCTTCTGCTTTCTCTGTTCACGCCCTAAGTGCCCCTGTGCCCGCTCTGATACCAAATTAAAAATTGAAATGATAGCAACAATTGACACACATTATATATATTTTATTTGCAAACCGTGGATTACATTTATAGTGATTTATTAGAACCAATATACTATGATAAAACCGGATTTGAATGGTATGAGATCTATGTAACAACATTACAATATTTTTCTTCATTATTCTCTAATAACCACTCAATCACATTAAATAAATTAGACAAAACTATAAATTAATGAATACTTAGAAAAAAACATTAATTTTAAAATTCACATAAAATTTAACATCAATTTGACATATAAAAATATTGTTTTGGTATATTAAATATTTATATTTATGAAATAAATTATCTATTTCTATAAAATTATTTGACTATTGCAATCTTAAAAAATACATTTTACTTTTCAAAGTTGAAATTTATAAAAAACAAATTATGACCCTCTACTTTTCTAAAAACGTCACTGAATACATGTGTTTAAGTAAATACATGTGTTTAAATAGTAAAAATATTATATTTAATTAATCATTTATATTTATATATATATCTAATTAATGTTTTCAACAAATTTGAAAATACATTGCAGAGAAAATTGAGGGAGTTTTTTTAATAAAAAAAACAGTAGAGCTTAGTACATAAAGATGAAAGAAAAAAAATAAGAGAGATCTATATATAAGATCGTATCATAAGAAAAAAATAAGTGAAACATCTATAAATAAAACATAATATTATTATTACATGTTCAAAATTAGCATTATCACTGTAAAAAGAAACTTACATACAAACCTAGAACTGCAACTGTACAACTGTACAAGACAAAACCACTGTATAAAACTAAATAAAAAGGTTAGCGTGAGGTATGATTGTTACCCAATCCTAATAATGAATAAATTCGACTTTCAATTAAAAGAAAGCCCGAGTTTCACTGCTTCAATTCTAAGCGCGGGGAAGCTTGTGAGAGGGACTGTTGATCCTCTTATGGCCATGAAAATAGTTCACAGTCAACAAATAAAATAAATTGAACCTTGGGTTGCTTTTATTATTGGAAATTTGGGGAAGATTAGGTGAAGTATTTCTTATATATTTAATATTATTTTCGATTTAGTTAACCCAGTTAAATCAAGAATAGGTTTACAGTTAAAGAAATCCAGATTTATCGCTAGAAAATTCTCAATCATTTAATATTTGATCCGAGGGTACAGACAAATATAGAATGGAGTGGTATTTGGAGATATTTCGTTTTTTATTTTAATAATATTTTATTTTTTAGTTGTTTCTAATATGATGAGAGACCATTATTCTCTCATCATTGAATGTCTAATAATGAATTTAATAGTCAACAATAATACACAATGATAGCTAGAAAGTTGTTTTCAAACGATTATTCCAAATTATCAATTTTCCAATACTCTATGTTTGTGCATACCTTTATCCGTAAGCATAAACTATTACAAAGATGTAATTCTAATTTATCATTTTTTTTTTCTGATACTCTCATATTTTTTTATTTTCAAGTTTGATATTATTAAAATTTGATTTTAATAATATGGTTTTATTATTGTTTTAAATTCTATTTTATTGAAATCGGATTTGCATGAGTATTTTTATTTCATAGTTGTTAGGTTAGATTCGAAATGATTATATGATTAATTTTGATGTGATTATTAATAAATTTAATATTGAAGATTCATGAGCTTGAGATTTTGGAATTTTATAATATTTTTAAGTAAATGCAATATAGTGAAATATGTGATGGTTTAAGGTAATATAGTTAAAGTAGAAAATTTAGTTGGTGATTGTTAATGAGACAAGATCTTGATCTCCAGCTCTTGGATTCAAGTCTTTTGAGTGAAAAATGTAATTTAAATGATTAAAAAAAAAACTAAATAATCTAATCAAAAGTGAACAATAATTAAATATTAAAAAAATTAATATAATTAAAAGTATGAGAAATGTGATATTTCTATTATAAAACGTCTTAAAATCAACAAAAATAATTAATTAATTATTAAAAAATTTAAAAATTTCCAGAGTTAACGTGTTGTTGTTGTATTTTTATCTCTTTTAATAACAAATGATATCAAACTTTACAGTGGATTGAAAGTTTCTAAGAATGATCGAGGGAAAACCTGATGTCCACGAGGAGCTGGTGTGGGATGAGCTTGGATTGCTAACTTTTTTTCATCTGAATATGTACATTAATAATCATACTTCGTTATAAATGCATATAACTCAGAACAAAGTGCAATATTTTATGTTCATTATGAGTTGGTTTTGGTAATGGAAACAAAAAAGTTTATTGGATTAATTTTGTTATTTTTAATAACAAAAAGTAATAAAATTAAAATACATTGCATTGTTAAAGATAAAGAAACTTTTTATATTGTGTAACTTACATTGTAATTATATATATATATATATATATATATATATATATATATATATATATATATATATATATATATATATATATATATATATATAATTTTTTTAATTTATTAAAAGAACAAAAATATGGTGATTATAGTGATTTGGTAATGCTTCTTTTTTTCTTAATGTTATATAATTTTGATGAATTTATTTCTTACTCTTTGAAGTTCGGATACTCCATATTAATATTAGAGGAGGTTAATTATCACCATTATCATAAAAAAGAATACATCATATTCATATATTTTCATTGAATTAATCAATTTAATTAAAATAGAAAAAAATCAACCTATGTGACTACTATTTGAATTATATTACAATATTTTGTAGAGCTTAAATTTGTGTTTTCCACCTAATAATTATTGATAATAACATTAAAACTAAAAAAACTCTATTATATAATAAACACCTTAGTATCATAATTGACAACAATTTTTATTCTTATTTTTATTTTTAATTTGATTTATATTAAAGTCAATTTGGATGTTTTCAATTAAAATTTATTTTAGTTTGATATATATTTTTAAATTTTAAACATAACTATCTATTTATTATTTTTTAATGTAAAAATATAACATTTCTCAATGTGAATTCCTTTTGACATAATTATTATTATCTAGTAATATTTTAAAAACTACTTTACTACATTTGAAAGGTGATCTATAGTGATAAAAATATAAATACATCATGAGGTTGTATAGTGCGTCTATCTTGGACAAAATCACTTTGGTTGAGTGAATATCTCAACAACGCACTAATCTAGGAGCCTAACTAGTTTGAAAGAATCTCTCAACCATCTAGACCTAAACAAACTCCCTATTTTGAGAAACAAACCTAATCTAGAAAAGTAGGAATAAATCTTAACTTTCATGGTTTTAATTCTTTTTAATATTTTGGACTTATTATTGTTTTTTTGATGTGAGAGTGAGGTTAACATTATCACCCTAAATCATAAGTCCAAAATAAGAACCTAAAACCATCTCGAAGTCCTCATGCTAAAATTGTTGAGTTGATCCTCAATGAAAAAAATTTCTTGAAAAACTACGAATCTAGATGCTGAAAAAATTCCAATATGAAGAAAACATGAATCATATATAATTTTGATACATCTCTAAAATTTGCTTGACAACTCCATCAAGTGCCAAGCTGCAATGCAAAAGTTTTTCTTTTTCCTTTGATCTCAATCAACGTCCTGATTTTTTGTCCACTAACAAACTGTTGATAACGCCCACTGGCGAATTTGATTATGTCGAAACTCGCCACTAGCTACTTTGATGATGATCACCCACTGGCTGCTTTGAAGTTGACCACCCCAAACTACTGGTGATAATTGCCCATAGGCTGAGTTGTTGATGACCACTCACTGGCTGCTTTGATGTTGACCACCCACTAGTTGCTAATAATGATTGCCTATTGGATGAGTCGTGGATGACTGCCCACTGTTGTTTTTGTTGATTTTATCGACACTTTTACTCTGAAAACCACCTTCAATTCCATTATCATTTCCCCCTTTATCAGCTAAAAGGAGAGACAATCATCTGTATTTGATTTCTGAATTCCCCCCTTCAGGTGTAGGAGAGTTTCACTATTGTAATCCCTCTTTCAAGTGCATGAAAGTACCATCTATTGATTATTGGTTTTAATAGTTGTCTTCATGTGAGACTGAATCCTTCGGTAACACATAGACAATCTTTTGACTGTAGATGACCAATTCCAAGGGTCAATCCATGCATAATTGATCTTCACTCTCGTCGGTTGATTTTGCTTGCAACATCTCTTTGATGAATGATTTTTCTTGCCACAATAGTGACACGGATGGAGGTCAAAATATTTACTCTCGATATGGCCATTTCTCTTATAATGGTTACACTTAACAATATTCTAAGCACTCTCTAGAAAACTTGCACTTACAAATTAAACCAGCTTTGAGAAATATAGAACATACAAATAGTTTTCTTTGTTGTAACCAAGGTCATGTATATATTTGTAAAAAGAGATTTCTTCCCAAGGTATGATCACTTTCTTGGAAAGATCCTTTTGAGGTTGTTCTTCACACCTGCTGTTGCTGCCGATATTCTTGGTTGGATTCATTAAAGAATCTGTATTACACTGAGTATCAATCATTAATAATCCATCTGTATCACATACTACATCAAAATATTCAATTAGATCTTCAGTACTACTAGTTGCATCATTTAGTAGTACAAGTGGTTGGATGAGATCACTTGTGCCGCAACTTGTAACAACCTAGTTGATTAGATCATTTGTGTCACAACTTGCATCAACATTGTGAATTAGATCATATTTGTCACCACCATTATCAATATGTTGAATAAGTTATTTTGTATCACAATTTTCATTTATTGTTTGGATGAGGTATTTTGTGCCACAACTTGCATCTATCTTCTCTGTAAATTGTGCATCAAGTAAATCTTGTTTTCAGTTAGTTTTATTTGCAGTGCATTAATGAGTTTTTCTTTCATTTCTAGCTCAATTTGAAAATATTTTGCTGCTTCTAATGTGCTGGTCATTTGATTGATTAAGGTTTGATTTTGCTTCAACTTCAATTCCAATATTTCAATTGTGTTCTGTAATTCATGATTGCACTCTTTTAACTCTTTAATTTCTAGCTCCGCACTTTGAAGACATTTTACTCCTTTACCCATTTTTATATTTGACACGCTTGTTTGTATTGGCTCACATGATTATTGTGCTTTTTTCGATCCTAAACTTTCTTGTTTTTTCAAACTCACTTTCTTGATTGTTACTTGAATTTCACACTCGCTTGAACTTGTTTTAACAATTGATTTCTTGAACTCACGCTCGCTTGAATTTTTTGTTACCAATGGAATTCTTGAACTCACACTCATTTGAAATTTGTGTTATCAATTGAATCCTTGAACTCTCGTTCTCTTGATTTCACACTCTTTTGATTTTTCCTCAATCAATTTCATGCTAGTTTGATGTCTTGAACTTGTTCACTGGCACTTTGCGATTGCTTAAACTCACTCACTTGATTTAGCTTTTTTTCAAAATAAGGGTGTCGAATGCGATAAAAAAAAAAAAAAAAACACCAAAGGGAATGCTTACAATGATTTAATAACAACTTCAAGTGAATTTTATGACTCAGTTGAAAATAATTGACTCACTTGACCCCTTATCGATTCAAATATTTGATGCTGGATTCAATCGAAAATGCACCCTTACAATTAAACTCAATTTTATTTGAATTTGATTACAAATTAACTTACAAATTATGATTTTTGAGTTACAATTTTGTTTTGAGTTGACTCTTACAATAAATGTTGCAAGTGCATTGTCCAAATATTGATGTTGAATTGATGCAAATGTTGTTGATGTTGTTGATTGTTGATGTAGATGATAACTTCATTAACTTTATTGCCTTGAGTGAATGATGTTGAATTACATGTTGATGTAGAATCGTTTTTGAGTGCTGATGTTGACAACCTGATATCTTTGATTATGTGTTGCAGGTGCTCGATTTTTTGTGATTTGCTTATTTAATCTTGATTACATGGGTTTGAATATAATTTATTATGTGCATGAATTTTCTTAATTTGTTGTGTACTCCATGTGTACCATATTAAAATGATAGTTTCAAAACTAGACACAAAAAAGAAGCAACATAAAGAATCCAAAAAAGCATGTGCCATCAAAAACATATTCATGATGTACCTAATATCCCCCTTTTCAATTTCCGGTGGATCTACGACACAATCACAAAAAACTAGTATTTTTATTATTCAGGTTACGACCAGCATTTACACCCAAGAGAAACTTTTCAATTAAAATATTTTTCTTGTTCATACCATTTTTCAAAAAAAAAATTCACTTCAATGACTTCCTTATGACGCTTAAATTCAATTTGGAAATTGACTCCTTTAATTGAACAACTCAAGTTACATAAGAACTTTTGGCCCTTTTTAGTATTATTACAAACTTTGAGCCTTGTCGCTTATCTCAAAAAAAAAAGGACTCATGTCATCTATATCTCCAGACTTAACACTTACATAGAATTTTTCCATCAAGTGACAAAAGGACATATCATCAAGAATAATCTTGATTTGAGATTTTTGTAAACTCACCATACTATCTCCATTGCAAGCTTGAATGACTTCAAATTTCTTTTCCTTATTTGTTGCAACACACCAAAAATAAAGACTAATTTTTCCTTATTCCTCCAAAGGACACAATTGAGTCAATAGGAAATAGAGTCTGCAACACGTTGAAGGTTGATATCGAGTGATTCTAAAGAGAAGCTGATGAAGGTGGCGGAAATAGATCCCTTGTTAGTGTGGCCAAGCTAGCCGCAAATAAGGCCAAGGAGATAGCGGTTATCCTCCAAATTTTATCCACCTGTTTGGGGCCACCTCATCGAGCAACGCTAACTTCTGTTTGGTTTCGATATAGCCCCTGTACAATCCAAAGAATGAAAAAAATCCAATGTTAGATAGTATCTCAGGGTGGTTAGTATATATGCCCTTTTTATTCTCTTTGCAGTCTCAATCAAATAATGATTGGCCATCAAACACCTTATGTGGATGAAATAATGCACAAGTTGAAAATTTGGTTGAATATGTATGGTCAATTCAAGAATAAATATGTTCAAATAAAAAAGGAAATATGTAGAACATTTTACAATCAATTTCAATCAATTCTTTGGGCCCGAACATATATATTGCATACAACTTATTAGGAAATGATCGTGTCACTAGAAGTCCACTCTTGCTAGAAAATGCGATGGAAGAGGTTACTGATTTGACCAACCTTCTGACTCAACTTCACACTGTCGGTCATTCCAACTATTGGTCCATTATTCCACTACTAGAAATGCTTAAGCCTAGGTGAAATCTATGGGAAAATGCACTCCAATTCTAGCTCAGTTTTGAGTGAGAGCAACTTAATTTGGAGAGTGCATGCATTCAACTTTGATGATGCCCACTAGCTTTGATAAGTAATTGATCTTTCTTTATTTTCTATGCGTCTTCACAATACGTAGTGCGTCAATCTCATTCCCTACAATGGTCTAGTGGCGATCAGAACCCTTCAACCACCGTTGACCTTAATTTCTCTTCCATGATGTTGATATCTTCTTTATTCACAGTCAGGTATTGGGGTTCAGTGCTTTCAATGGAGACGTAGTGTGGCGATGACTAGCTCAGGCCTCCAATGACTAATTAATGATTTTTTATGAGAGTGGATGACGTGGATGCAGTTGTGGGTATGGCTCTATTAATTTATAGAGAAAAGGTAAACTCAACGTTGTCATGGGACCCTTCTAAACCAAAAATCGCACCAGTAGATGATCCACTGGTCCTTTTAATAGAAATCACATCTCATGGAATTGAGTTAGGATCCGGTGACGAGTTTGTGTTGCACGTGAAACACCAAATCCCCTTGTGTTTTAGTTCTGCCTCCAATCGGAACTCATAGCATATTCTTATAAATTCCCTGCATGGTGGGTCCTACTCATGTCGCTATGACTCCTTGAAGGGGTTTCTTCATTTCTTGAAATGGTTTATTGCCCCCCTCCTCGTGAGACTGCTCAGAACACTGTCGACTTCTGTCATATCACCATCACTATCCTTCCTTTGACTCTTTCAAAAATTTGTAAGGGTTTTGTTCTATAATCTGTAAGCTTTAGGTTCTGTTGCAGAGCGTTGATATCTTATTTATTTAATTTACTCCCACCCACTTCCAACAAGTGCAAGCCTGGTCTTTAATGAGGCACTATGAATCATCATAGTTGAGCTTGAGTGCTCCACCTTTTTATGCTCACACTTGTTGAATCTCGCGTGCAACAAGATCACACAACAAACAAATATAATAGACTGCGACATACATAAATATCCACTTACAGAAATAAAAATATGCATAGAAAACCAGAGTTCGCATATATATTCTAAATTTGAAAACAAATACAATTTGCAGAGTTCCCAACTTCAGATCTCTCATTCGACTCTGATTTTAGTCACCATTGCTCTGATACCACAATTAAGATATTATAAAATAAACACACATGAAAATATCAGAGACATGACCAACATAGACATGGTGGAAAAGGCCTTAGAGCGTGAATTTATTATATTCCTCAAACACTCTATACAAAAAAACGATAATGATAAAAATATAAATACTTGAGGAGGTTGTCTCAAGATAGTTCATCTATCTTGGACATAATCACTTTTGTTGGGTGAATATATCAATCACACACTAATATAGGAGCCTAACAGTTGGAGAGAATCTCTCAACCAACTAGACCCTAGCAAACTCCCTAATTTGAGGAACAAACCCAATCTAGAAAAGTAAGAATAAAACATAACTTTCATGATTTTAATTATTTTTAAATGTTTTGGACTTATTATTGTTTTTTGTAATGTGAGAGTGAGGTTAACCTATACCTTAGTATCACAAAAATATTATAAAACTTTATGTAATGCTATATTAACTTAGCTAGATTATTTAAAATAAAATTAAAAGTGGAAAAACATACTATGAAATCATGTTACAACATAATATAAAGTAATGTTTAGGTTAAAGTGATTAAATTATTTAAAATAAAATTGTAATTGAAAAATATATTATTTAAAATTAAATTAAAATTAAAAACTAATAATTGATACTAATTATATAGCGGCTTGATAGATGGATAGGTGACATCCTTATATTACCCTACTAGAGCTAGGATTCCTAAAATACCAGAGTTAGGATTCCTGAAATTATATCACCGTACTGGACTTAATATTACCAGCATTGTTTATGATCGATATTCGATTTCAAGGTGAATACCTTCCCATGCATTATTCACATGTTCTATAAAGAAAGTTCAGCTATGTTTGAGTTGAATTGAACCATGGTTAACATGTTGTTTTGTATAAGGGACCTCCTTCCATAGTGGAGGTGTTTGGGGACTTGAGGAATTTATAACAGCGATGGAGTAAACGTTGAATATTGCTTTTTAGTAATGTTATGTTATGTACGGTATGCAAATCGAGATTCTTAAGAATAGTAACAATATGTCATTGTTCAGTCGTAGTATTTACTATGTAGAAAGATACTAGCATGGAAGGAAGGTCTAGTAACATTGGCTGATATGAAACCAATTTAGATAAATTGATTCCATGGAGCTTCCATTTTGTAACCAAAGTGGTAGGACATGTGTAATCGACTTAATGTTTGCGTGAATGTTTACAAAACCTGCTTAACGACTAATGCATATTCAAGTTAAACATATTGAAATAGATTTACTTAATCATTTTAAAATGTTTTATTAATATATATGTTCTTCATTTCTTTATCGATTAACCTACGTTAAGGCTACACACATGCAAGATTATTTGTGTTTTTACGTACGTCGTGAATTACCATACTACAGGTAAGAAAGAGGGTTAAAACTGAGTCTTAACGTTCTTTATATTCTTTATGAATTTTCTACCAACGTGTATAAAATATTTCAATCAATAAATTGACTTATTTCAAATCATTCAAAAAATTATGTTTACGAGGAGGACTTGTGTTCAATGCTCGCACCATCATCATCAATTAGAAGCTTATATCTCTAATATCCCTCTCCTAGTTCTTTAATACAAAATTAGATGGGGGAGATTCATAAAGATGAATGAACCTGTCTGAAATCTTTCACTCAGTAAATTGACTTATTTCAAATCATGCACAAAATATTGTTTACAACGATGACCTAGGTTCCATGCTCACATCATCATCAATGATAACCTTATATCTCTAAGATGCCCCTCCCACTTCTTTAATAAAAATTTAGATGGGGAAGGTTCATAAAGATGAATGAGATTTCTCTCTTTGAATAAATTGCAACGGGTGTGACGGTCTTGCGTAGGATCTCCTGGCATTGCTAAGAAAGGAATTTGTTGCAATCAGTATTGGCATAGACTTCAAAAGAGTTTCGAGACAATTGAAAATATATAATATTGTGTGGAGAAATGACGGAGACAATGGCCAATATATAATCTTTCGGCAACATGGACGAATTTGTTAATTTGTTTAGTGCTCATGTTCGGGTCATGGTTCACTGATGAAGCCTTGAAAATAAGTACGAGACATTTGTTGGAATGTCGTAGGTGATACCATGAGACAAATTTTCAGTTCTTGCAGAAGACTATATAGGACATTCTCTCCTTCACTTATCCACGGAATGCTTCTATATTCTTACTCGTCTTCAAACACTTCAAATATGCATCCTATTCCAAACTGTTTGAAGAACATTTCTTGATCACCAATGCAAACATACCCTACTTAAGGATGTCAAACTCATTTCATTTGCATTTTATTCAGAGAGAACTCTACTTTTTCTTTATGATTAGATTCTGGAGTGTAGATATTTTATTCCTCTCAATACTTAATATATTTAGAATTTTTAGAATTAAGGTACACGTTAATTAGTATATATAAAATGTAACTCATAGATGTAAAGGAGACATTAATTACTTTAGTGTTATTTTAAAATGTTTATAGTAAATAGTCATTTAAATTTAAATTTTTTTATATGATTTTAATTGCATAACGGTATAAAAAATCAAGTATGAAGGAGACCTTATTATATTAAATAAATAATAAAAAATAAGTACAAAAATACAAATTGATTTTAGAATAAATTTTGATTTATCTATTTAAGTCATATGATAATGATAATAATAAGATAATCTTAAATTTATAATTATAATTGATTTATATAAACAAATAATATATATATATATATATATATATATAATCATTTTAAACTTACAATTTATTATTTAATATGAAATTATTAAGATATCACATGAAATTAAATTAAAAAAAATTAATACAAAGAAACTTTTGTAATGTAAAACATATATCAACAAAAAAAAAAAATTATTTTTACTTTGCTTAGCAAGACATATTTCACGCTGAGCATAACATATCTCACATATTAATCACATAATTCGGATTATCATGGCTACTGTCAAAGCAATAAATTTCACCTTATCTGGCTATCATTCATGTACGCAATATCACATATGTTATTTATTGTTTATGGGTGTTGATTCTATTTGATTGATACCATGGCACGAATGCCTTAAAATCCCGAGGATACTTATTGTTTAAAATGAATCTCAGTGCTTGATTGCATTGCACTTTGGGATTGCATCATAGCTTTCAATATTTAATGTTATGAGGTTTGTTGTAACTTCGCATCAATTTTGGGTTTAAATGGTGAACATTTGTCTTATTGGATTACCGTCGGATCTGAGATATGAGACCTACGGCTAAGAATTATGGGTATCGGCTTAGGGTATTGAACCCACTGAACCCTAATTGATTTGGTCATTTGTGCGGAGCTCTGCAGCGTTGCTCCTCTGCAACCCAGTCGCAACTCCAAGCATTTCAACTCAACCTCTAAACCCTACTCTTGGCACTGTCGACATGGCGATTACAGGTATGGTAATGTTTTCGACAGTTCCGCATTCCCTTCTTTGAATTTCGGTTGTCCATGGCTTGGCCGCTAATCACCCTTGTTTTGCAAAGCTGGTTTTCTTTCACTTTATATTAACAGGGTTAATTCTTTCTGCGGAATGCCAGGCACATTTTCAATTTTTTTTCTTTGGGGAATCCTCCACTAATCTACAGATTGGCTAGGTTTTCCAGAGTCGATTTGTGCTCCTGATCTGTACCGACGACATACCGTGATGACCTCTTTCACCATTACAGGTAATGCCCTTCACGCTAGCTCCAATTTCCGACCCAGTTGTTCTTTTTCCTGCTCTCGGCATTACCAGTTGCTCATCCTTACTTTTGTTTTCCCACATCTCTCCTCCTTCGCCTGCGAGTTACTCAATACATGTATCTCAAGTTTTCTGACTATTTTATTTACTTTCTAATTCCTTTTTTTACAACTATAAGCTATGTGTTATAACGCTCTCCTCTTGTTTGTGCAGGTAAAACCGCCGGGGATGATCGGTGTACTTACTCACTGCTCTATTTTCGCTTCTTGATGAGGATTTGGGTCTCACCCTACTCATGGTTTTCTCTATAGGTACCAGGTTTTCTCCCAAGGGTTTATAGCACTACATAAAAGATTTTAAGTTTAGAACAACATAATTTATCTTTTAGATTTAGGCTTTTTATAAATGTGATGCTAATATTTTACAGTTGTATGTGTATTTGTATCCTGTAATTTAAGAGAATAATTCTCTTCCAATTCCGAGACTGATTCTTATACATTATGAACTCTGTTTATCATTTTTTGGGTTATCTGAGTTTTCTTTAATGGTTACTAGAGGCAATATTCTTGGTATTCCGCCTACTCTATCTTATTTATTCTCCTTGTTCGATAAAATTGGCAGAAGAACGCTCTATCCATTCACGATTTTGGTTTTTTAGTTGTGTAGCATTGTAATTTCTCATTCTTCAGTAGCATGATATGACGGAACATTAGGATTTCATACTTACAGTTATAAATATTTTATTTGGATTTCTGATAGTGGCTTCTGTCTCTTTATTAAGAGTAGAATTTCTTGTTTTAATCTTTCAGTTTATTAAGTAGAGTGATGTTCGAACCATCCCAGACTCCTGTTCCATGTATATGGTAGGATATTATGAACGAATGACCCAGGATTCATAGTTTTGACTCTGGAACCTAGGTTAACGATTTCCTGATTTAACTTCCAATAGGTACTTAGATTTGTTTGCTTATTTACATGATAGTGCCTTGATTTTTTTTCCTTCTAAGAATTTTCATTATTTAGTTCCATCATGACACCTCTAAATAGTCCATCCATAACTCTATTCTTTCTACTGTAATCTTCTCTATGTATATAAAAAGTACAGTTAATTCCATGTTCTCATCCTTCTGAAACAAGAATTATGCACTTCACATTCTAAGTTGTCATTAATTGTATTAAACCGATATTTTGGAAAACTTTAACTAGAACATAAATATATTCGAAAGAATAGTAATCAAGGATTAAATAGTTACTCTTAGAGAACATTAATTGTAACAAAATAAAATCTGAAATAACTGAAACTGAAATTAAACAGATATCTTAGGAAACTGTAATAAAAGAACATCTTTGTCTAGATAGCAGACTCAGTAAATTCACTTTTTTTTTTCTTTTCCGAATTTGATTGATGATGTTCTCCCTACTGTGAGAGAGGTGATTACATCTTCATCTCCCCCCATGCTCCACATCTGAGATGAGTAGGTTGACAGAGAATCCGGAAGAGACATAGGGACCCCAAGTCCAGTCTTCTTTTCCAGGAATTTCAGGATTGTTGAGAGTTTTCCACTGGTCACCACCAGCTTAGGAAATTCACACTCTCCTCTTTTCCTTTCCTTAGCCATAGAACATAACCCCTCCTCCTCACTGGGATGTACCTTTATCCTCAAAATAAATGGTAATGTTTGAACTGTTTTCTATTCAACCACTTCTCAGTTCTTGGAATAATTTTACCATTAGTCTTTTTCACTTTTTATGGAACCACTTTCCATAACTAAATTTTATTTTTAATTGAAACAAAATTAATTAATGTTCATCAAGTAATCTTTCTCAAAAAGAAATAAATGTCTTAGTTTCTTAAAATAAAATAACATAACAATTAGTTGGCACTTAATCCAGGTGTCACAACTTCCCCCCCTGGAAGTAAACACCATCCTCGGTGTTTCACTCTAGCTCAGAAAACAGTTCTGGGTAAGCCTCCCGAACAAATATTTGATCTTCCCAGGTAGCCTCATCCCAGCTGAAGTGGTTCCACTGCACTTTAACCTGGGTGATGGCTTGCTTGCAGAGCATGATTTCTCTCCATTTGATTATACGTTGAGGCTCGACTAGAAATTCGTTGTCCTACTCAACCTGCAATCAGCGAACTCTGAGTTAATTTCTAATAAAATTTAGTATTTCAAGATAGGATTTTTACTCTTAACCTACCTGAATTCTTTTCCAATGGATTACATGCTCTGGGTCATGTACGTATCGCTTTAGTAAGGATACATGGAACACATTTTGCACACAAATATGGTTGGGTAAGGCCAATTAGTATGCCACAAGTCTTGCTCTTTTCAATATTTGCAAAGGTCCACAGAACCAGGGAGCTAACTTGGCACGGGAGGCCCACCTTCGTGTGCTCTTCTTTAGTTTAATCCTTAGATACACATGATCGCCCACTTCAAATTCGTGATATGACCTTTTATTATCTGCATATACTTTCTGTCGATCTTGAGCTACCTTCAAATTCTGCCTAATATTTCTTACTTCTGATTCCATCTTAGCTAACATTTCCGTTCCAAGCATCAACTTGGTTTCAGGGCTACTCCAATTGATACGAGTATGACATTGTCGTCCGTATAATGATTTGAAGGGACTCATCTTAAGAGATTCATGATAACCATTGTTGTACGGAAATTCTACCAAGTGTAGATATTCTTCACATATCGTTGGCTATTGCATCACGTACATGCACATCATATCCTCCATAATTTGATTCACCTGCTCGGTTTTTCCATCCGTCTGGGGATGATAAGCGGTGTTGAAATTTATTTGGGTCCCCAAACCTGTAAATAATATTTTCCAGAATTCTGAAGTAAACTTCACATCGTTGTCTAATATGACAGTCTTTGGAATAACATGCAGTCTAAAGATCTCTTGCATAAATATATCTTCTATTTGCATCGTTTTATAAGTAGACTGTACCAGTATGAAATGTGTTGCCTTGATCAGGCGATCAACCACCACCATAATAGACTTCTTGTGCTTCTTTGATTTTGATAGACCAGTAATAAATTCTAAAGATATAAACTCCCACTTCCACTCAGGTACCGATATGGGCTGCAACAATTCAGCTGGATGTTGATGCTCTAACTTAACTTGTTGACACTCCAGGCATTTTTTTGAATATTCTGCAATGTTTCTTCGCATACCGGGATATAAATAGACCTTCCTAATTGTTGTTAGCATTTTCTGATTCCCCGGGTGTCCTGAATAATTGCTACAATGGTATTCATTCATGATCAGCTCCTTCAAATCCATTCGATTTGGAATATATATCTTTTCCTTAAAGGTTAGTAACTGATCTTTGCTAATTCCATAGTCCAAAGGTTTTTATTTCCTTTGGGCATCCTCCACTTGCTACCATATAAATTTGTATTCAAGATCCTTCTTGGCTTCTTTTATTTAGTCTAGAAATTTACATTCAATCTGGTTGTAGCAAAGTTCATAAACACAATGCAACTTTCTGCTTAAGGCATATTTCACACAGTTTTCCTTACCTTTTACATGCTGCATATCAATGTCAAATTCACTTCGAAAGGCATTCCATCTTTCCTGACGGGAGTTGAGATCAGCTTGCTTGATGTAGTTGGTTAGGCTGCTATGGTCAATTTTTAGCACAAATATCTTTCCTAGCACATAGTGCCTCCATACTCGGAGCGCGTGCACTACCGTTGTTAGCTCTAGATCATAAGATGAGTATCTCTGTTCATGCTCTTTTAACTTCCACGATTCATAGGTGACCACTCTTCCTTCTTGCGACAAGATTGCCCCAAATCCTTCTTTAAAAGCATCGCTACAAACTTCGAATTCCTTATTGGGATCAGCTACCCTCAACACCGGGGCAGTTGTCAACAAAAGGTTCAATCTTTCAAAATTGTTTTAACACTCATTTTTCCATTTAAATACTTTTCCCTTCCTCTGTAAGGAGGTAATTGGAAAAGAAATCTTTGAGAATCCTTCAATGAAACGTCGATAATATCTAGACAATCCCATAAATGATCGGATGTCTACCACATTTTGGGGTAGTCTTCATTCCATAATTCTCTTAATTTTCTCTAGATCAACCGCTATCATGGAAAATTTTAGGGGCTAATATTCACAGATGGGCTAATTTTCCACGATTTTTCCGAAAAAAAGTTCGCCAATTTCCATTTTTTATAAAAATGATTCACCCAAATTTTACAATATAAAATTATTTTACCTTAAAAATTGACAAAATGATATAGAGAGTATATGCAAAATCATTATAAATTTGAATAATTTTACAAATAGACCAATAAATATTTTTTAGTTTGCATATCAGGGACTAGTGATATTTGCCAATATTTTAAATTTCAAGATAATTTTCCATCCTTAAAACTTTCCCTGGCTGCTATTCCCTCAGCGAAAATAACATGGCCTAGATACTGGATTTATTCCTTGAAAAAGTCACATTTTCTCAACTTAGCGTACAACTGATGTTTTTGTAACATCTCCAACACTATCCTTAAGTGTTCCTTGTGCTCTTCCACATTCTTTGAATAAATTAAAATATTGTCAATAAATATCAATAAAGAACTGTCCAAAAAGGGGTGAAATATACCATGCATCATCTTCATAAATTTTGCTAGTGCATTAGCCAAACCAAATGGTAATACCACAAATTCATAATGCCTGTATTTGGTACAGAAAGCATTCTTGTAGATATCCTCTTCTTTTATCTCAATCTTGTGGTATCCTGACCTAAGTCTATCTTTGAAAATACAGTGGCCCCCTTCACTAGATCAAACAGGTCATCAATCCACGGTAGTGGGTATTTATTTTTTATGGTCAATTTATTGAGTTGTCGATAGTCCATGCACATTCACATGGTTCTTTCCTTCTTCTTTACAAACACGACTGGTGCTCCCTATGGGGACACACTTGGTCGGATATACCCTTTATCCAACAATTCCTGTAACTAAATATTCAGTTCAGTCAACTCGGGTACACTCATTCAGTATGGTGCCCTTGAAATCAGTGATGCTCCTTACATCAACTCAATATTAAAATCAATGTCCCTTCTTGGGGGAAAACCTGGTACATCTTCTAGAAACATGTCTATGAAATATTGCACTACAGTTATGATCTACATAATCAGAGTCTTCTCCTTAGAATTAGTAAAAACCACCTGAATCGCATATAGCTAACATCCCTTCCTCATACACTTACTCATTTGAGAGGGTGTAATAGGACACAACTGTAGGGGTTTCTTGATTCCTTGCATCTCCTTAAGAGTTCCATCATGCATTATATAATATAAAATATTTTCTTTACAATCCACCAATGTCCTGTGTTTCTCCAACCAATCCATGCCCAGTAGCACATCGTAGGATCCCAAAGGTAATACATTCAGATCCACAGTTAACTATTGTTCGCCAATTTCTAGTGTACATTTTGGAATTTTGACACAAACGTTTCTCTTTGCTCCAGTGGCTAGCTATACCAGCCATGTATTTTTGAATTTCTAACTTTGTAATTTACATATTTCTACTAATTTGGGATTTACATAACCTAAACTTGCACCTGGGTCAACCAAAATAGAAACAGGTTGTGAAAGTAGCTTACCTTCCAACTCTATCATCGTTGGTTGGTAATATGCCTGACGATCTTCCAATGCTACATTAATTTTGGGTATATTTCAGGCTACATCTCCCACTGTAGAAGCTTCTTGTAGATTAGAAATTGTTTTACTCCTTCCCTGATGTGTACAGTTCCTATAATAGTGAGCCTCACCAAACCCCCAACACTGTAGGGGTGGTTTCTGATTTTTCCCTTGCTCAAGCTTGCTGGAAGCCTCTGTGGGATTCTCTTCCGCAGGCCACCGAGTTATTTGGTGGTTCCTTCCAACTGTTTACTTGCTGAGCTCCTTGCAGAATTCTTAAAATTATTGGTTCTACCATTTCTGAAATTTGAGCTACTTTTCTGCCCTTTTCTTGGCTTCCAATTTTTACCCAATTCTCCTTTTTCCTTAGATTGCTGGTAACACATTCTTTCCTTCCGAATTTCCTCGTCCATGGTCCTTGGATTCACGAACTCAATTCTCTCTTTCATGTGAGTCAGAAAACTACTTAAGAACTGTTGAACCTTAGCATTTTCGTCCCTTAGATAAGGAACATATCTGAGTAAGGAAGTGAACTTGGTTATGTATTCATCCATCACCATTTGACCCAATTTTAAATCATGAAATTCTCTAGAATTTTCTTCATAGAAGAATTCAATTTGTACTTGTCTTTAAAATATTGCTGAAATGTATCCCATGTGACATCCTAATCTTCTATGCTATGGATATTCTTAACTTCTTCCCACCACAGAGTGGCCTTCTCTCTCAAGTGATAGATGGCTAGTCTGGTTTTAAGATTGTTGCTATACTCATAGACTTGAAAGTACTTGTTCATATTTATCAACCATGCTTCATCCACCTCCTCTGCTTCTCCATCAAAAGTAGGTGGTTTTATCTTCTGGAACACGCCGTGTAGTTCCACTTTCTGTTTCTTAATTTCTTTCTGTTTTGACACATTACCAAACTCAACCTCATTGTATTTTATATTTTTTTTACTTCGTTGTGAATGGCTTCTTTTCATTCTGTCAGTGGTTTGGTCCCTTTCTTCCTGTTCGTTTCCTTCCTGCATGTCTCTATTAGGACTAGGTTGTATCACTCCCTCATTCTGTTTGTCAGAAAGGCTCTTGAGTATCCTTTATTGATCTTGCATTAAGCGCTCATTGTCACTACTAACCCGGACCATTTCTTCTTGTAGCTTCTGCACTATGCTTAGCAGAATATTGGTTTGGTGTTGTTGTTCCTCTAGCAATCTACTAGTCTGTTGGTGTTTATCTACACTCATCTAAATCTTCATCTCAGGATTCATTTCCAATTGTGGATGGTGTGTAGGATCCCCTGTGTGCTAGGGTATTTCCTGTGCTGACCCCCTCCTCATATCGCCTCCTATTGTGATATTTCTTTGTTGTGCATCATTTTCACATAATTTTTCATATTAGGTGACCCCTAGGGTTCGAGTATGCGAACGATGCTCTAATACCACTTGTAACGTATAACATATATCAACAAAAAAAATTATTTTTACCTTTCTTAACAAGACATACTTCACGTTGAGCATAACATATCTCACATATTAATCACATAATTTATAATATGATGGTTATTATCAAAGCAATAAATTTCACCTTATATGGCTATCATTCATGTATGCAATATCACATATGTCATTTATTTTTTATGGGTGATGATTCTATTTTATTAATAC
Organism: Pinus albicaulis; assembly: GCA_034641835.2. NCBI lineage: Eukaryota > Viridiplantae > Streptophyta > Pinopsida > Pinales > Pinaceae > Pinus > Pinus albicaulis. The sequence continues at coordinate 1,222,666,619 of CM076580.1, forward strand.
CATGGCACGAATGCCTTAAAATCCCAAGGGTACTTATTTTTTTAAATGAATCTCAATGCTTGATTTCATTGCACCTTGGGATTGCATCATATTTTTCAAAATTTAATGTTATGAGGTTTTTTGTACCTTCGCATTGATTTTGGGTTCAAATGGTGAACACCTGTCTTATTGGATTACCATCGGATCTGAGATATGAGATCTACGGCTAAGAATTTTGGGTACCAGCTTAGGGTATTGACCTCGCCGAACCCTCACTGATTTGGTCTTCTATGCGAATCTTTGCAGTGTTGCTGCTCTGTAGCCCGATCGCAACTCCAAGCATTTCAGCTCAACCTCTCAACCATACTCTTGGCACTGTCAGCATGGCAATTACAGGTAAGCTAATGTTTTCGACAATTCCACATTCCCTTCTTTGAATTCAGGTTGTCCACGGCTTGGCTAGTAATCACCCTTTTTTTGCATAGTTGGTTTTCTTTCGCTTTATATTAACAGGGTTAATTCTTTCTGTGGAATGCCATGAAAATTTTAAATTTTTTTCTTTGGGGAATCCTCCACTAATCTACAGATCGGCTGAGTTTTCTAGGGTCTAGATGTGCTCCAGATCTGTACCGACGGCATACCTTGACAACCTCTTTCACCGTTGCAGGTAATCCCTTCGTGCTAGCTCCAGTTTCTTACCTAGTTGTTCTTTTTCCTGCTCTCGACATTACTAGTTGCTCATCCTTATTTCTATTTTCCCGCAGCTCTCCTCCTCCTCCTGCGAGTTACTCAATACAGGTATCTCAGGATTTCTGACTATTGTATTTACTTTCTAATTCCTTTCTTTGCAACTATCCGATATGTGCTATAATGCTCTCCTCTTGTTTGTGTAGGTAAAACCGCCAGGGATGATTGGTGTACTTACTCACTTCTCTATTTCCGCTTCTTGATGAGGATTTAATTTTATATATAATTTGGATTTTGTTTTAAATTAAATTGGGAAGAAATTTTGTATAGTTTAATTTATAGATGAAATAGTTTTTTCCATTTAAGTAAGAGTGTGATTTTTGTTATTTAAAATAGATTTTTGAATGCTTAAATAGATTTAGCAACCTAAAAAATTCTTAGATTACTAGATTTTACAAATCAAACAACTTAGGCTCAAAATTTTAAAAATATTGGACGAATTGTGGTTAAAATCAACAAAAAAAAATGTAGTGAAACAGGTCATTTCGTGTATAAGTTAGACAAACCTAAATAAAATTACCATCCTAAAATTGTTCAATAATAGTAAAAATATATATAATATATAATTTAAACATACAATTATAATACCATATTTTAAATCAAATTGAAACCATAAAAATAACATGAACTTTGATTAGCTTTAAACCTATTTAAAAATATCAGTTTAATAATTATTTCATATAAACCCTAATTTTGTATTTTAAAAATATATTTATTATATTTAATTTATATTATAAAATTATAAAAAACTAATTAACTAAATTGATTATAATAAGTTAAGTTTATTGAGTATTTAAAAATATCTAATTATATAAATAATAAATAATTATATATATCTATATATATAAAACAAGAAAGTATAAGACCTTATATTAGTAAAAATGATCTACATATGTAAAAGTAACTAAGGCCATAATGATGTTGGAAGTAACATAATTGAGACCATTTTCCCACTAAGGGGAGACCAAATGATCCCTAGATGAAAGCATATGTCTAAAAATACTTTATCCATGCACAATATAAGAGATAATTGCACAAAATAATGTTAACATAGTTACAAAAATGAATGAGGTTTTGTGCATGAGTGCTAGTCATAGAACTCTAAAGAGAAATACTAGGAAAAGCACTAATTGACTAGTCATACCACATGATTTCCTTCAGATTTTGAGGAGACCTCATGTTCCTTGTTCATTATCATCTAAACAGTTGCATATTTCGACTTCTCCTCCATAATGGGTAGCCATACGAGCTTGATTCTTGTTGACCATGTTCCTTCTCTACTTCCTACCCCACCTAGATTTGCGGGTGCATGTCATCTACCATAAGATAATGGAATGATATTGTTGGCAGAAGGAATGGGTATGAGAGCTACCTAGAGAGCTCGAGGAACGAGGTGAAAGAGGGGCAGGAGGAAAGAAAATGCAAAATCATTTAGATAGTTAGCATATAGATAGACGAATGCTACTAAATTGGAAATTGAATTCCACCACCTTCTATTTTTTCCCCTCCCTAGATTGCGCTTGTTTCTATAAATGTCGAGTCAACAAATTTATATTTGCATAATTCCCATCACCTATGTTCCTACTCTCCTCAGCCTCTAGTGATGCCATTGTGTGATGGATATGCGCAAGGATGTTAGGGTCAAATAGCTTGGTGTTTTCATCAATCCATGGATTTCTAGGGAGATGCCCTTTGACCCAACCACCACCACCATGCCTATAATGTCCCAAATGGAAAAAAATTGGAAAATTCTGAAAATTTAGCTAAATAAAAATGCTTCATATAAAAATTCAATGTATTAATAGAAAAATGTGAGTAAAATGCGACAATCAAAACATGACAAAAGATAAATGGAAGTAAACTAAAATTTATTATATTAAATGGATAGTGTATACATGCTAAGACAACTAGAAATAGCCAAGATAGATAATATGGCCCCAAAATAATTTGCGCTAATGTTGAAACTAGGCCTCCAAAACAAAATGAAAAATCAATACACTGCGCATGAATTCTGAATGAATCCAGCAAGGGGAAATATGGGTTCCTTCCCACTCTCGCTAAATCACTGAAGAGTTTTCGTCTTAGGGATAATATCGTAGAGAATTGAATTATCCAATCCAAACCAAAGACAAATGCTCAAATCCAAGATGTCTCAAACACCAATTTAATTTACTTATCTCACTTTAGCAAACTGATGATAGCCTCCCAACCTTGAGAGAGGAAATTACGTCCTCAACACCTCCGGACCAGAGTAGGAATTAAATAGCAGTATTACTGGAGTGGAAATCAAGAACCTTTGTCCAGTCTTCTCTCCAGTTTCAGGGTGCAGAGTTCCACTGGCTCCAACCATATTTGGGTTTCTCTTAGCCTCAAACATTCTCACTCTCATCTTACTTTACAAAACCCCTTTTCCTTACTAGTATTTCCTCTTTATCCTCAGAGGAAAAGGTAACAGTATTTAACTTCTTCTACCTAAATACTCTGGAATCTTAGAAACCTTTACCATCAATTTTATGGAAAACACACCATAAATAGTTATTTATTCAAAAATAAATAAATCATGTTCATTTCTTGATTAAATTTACTTGTTAATCCTATTTAAAATTAAATTCATTGTTATTAAAAAAAAATAGTCTAAGTATTAATCTGGGTGTTACATCTTCCACAACTGGAGGTAAACATCGTCATCAGTGTTCTATTCCATGTCAACAAATAGTTATGGGCATGCCTCATCTAAAAATATTTCGCCTTCCCATGTAGCCTCCTATGGGCCAAAGTGATTCCATTGCACTTTAACTTGGGTGATGACTTTCCTCCAGAGCGTTATTTATCTCTTCTCGAGAATACATTGAGGTTCTACCAAAAATTCACCATCCGATTCGACCTGCAACTAGCAAAGCCTTTAGTTAGTTAATATAATATTTATCTCCTTTAGAGGTCTAGTACTCAATTTATTCCTACCTGAATGTTTTTCCAATGTATTACATGTTGTGGATCATGCACATATCATTTCATTATTGATACATGAACACATTCTGCACTCGTATGTGACTTGGTAATGCCAATTGATAGGCTACCAATCCTACTCTTTCCAAGATTTGGAAAGGTCCAGAAAAACTGGGATCCAACTTGGCACATGAAGTCCACCTTAGGGTGCTTTTCTTGGGTCTAATTCTCACATACACATGATCACCCACTTCAAACTCTCGATATGTCCTTTTTCGGTCGGCATAAACCTTCTGCCTGTCTTGGGTAGCTTTTAGATTCTGTCGAATATTCCTTACTTCTTGTTCCATTTTAGCCAACATTTCTGGACGAAGCATTAGTTTGGTTTCTGAATTGATCTTGTTAGTGGGCGTTCAAGATTGTCTCCCCTATAAATCCTCAAAGAGGCTCATCTTAAGAGATTCCTGATATCCATTATTGTAGGTGAATTCTACTAGATGTAAATATTCTTCCCACTTCGTGGGTTGTTGCATCACATACATGCATAAAATTTCTTCTAAGATTTGATTCACCCTCTTAGCTTGTCCAACCGTCCTTGGATGATATGTTGTGCTAAATTGGATCTGTGTGCCCAGACCGGTGAACAGTGCCTTTCAAAAGGCCGAGTTAAAATTTATATCTCGATCTGAGATGAATTTTTTCGGAATACCATGCAACCTAAACACTTCCCTCATGAAAATGTCTGCAATCTGCACAGTTTTTTAATTGGACAGTATTAGAATAAAGTGAGTTGTTTTTCTTAGTTGATCATCAACCACCATTATAAAGTCATTATGTTTCTTCGATCTTTGTAGACCGGTAATAAAATCCAACCATATGACTTCCCATTTCCATTTTGGTACAGGTATAGGCTGCAAAATCCTGCTGGATGTTGATGCTCCAACTTGACCTGTTGGCATTCCAGACATTTAGTCAAGTATTCATCAAAATATTTCCGCAGACGAGGCCAAAAATAGGTTTTCCTAATTTCTGTCAGCATTTTCTGGTAACCAAGGTCTTCAAAATAAGTACTTCGATGATACTCATCCAAGATCAACTCTTTTAAAATCATTTGATTTGGGATGTATATATTTCCTCTAAAAGTTAAAAGTTTCTCATTATTAATCAAATAATCTGATTGATTTTTCTGATTTTTTTCTTCGTATGCTTGCTCCCATAAAAATTGATATTCAGGATCCTTCTTCGCTTCCTCTCTTACTTGTGCCTGGAACTTAAATTCCACTTGATTAAATTAGATTTCATACACATAATGTAATTTCCTACTTAAGGCATAGAAAACATGATTTACCTTACCTTAAACATGGTGAATCTTGAAATAAAATTCTCTCAGGAATTCATTCCACCTTGCTTAGCGAGCATTCAAATGAGCTTGTTTAAAGTAGCTAGTCAAACTGTTGTGATCGGTTTTTAACACAAACCTTTTTCCCAACAAGTAATGTTTCCATACCTTGAGTGCATGCACTACTACCGTCAATTCTAAATCATAAACTAAGTAATTTTGTTCTTTATTTTTTAGTTTCCTTGACTCATACACAATGAATATTTTGCCTTGTGACAATGCTGCTCCTACTTCTTACTTGCACGCATCGGTGCATACTTCAAATTCCTTGTTTGGCTCAGCTACCCTCAGTATGGGGGTAGTAGTCAGCAATTGATTTAACCATTAAAATTTGGTCTAACATTCACTGTTCCATTTAAATATCCATCATTTTTTCTGCAGAAAGGTAACAGGAAAAGCAATTTTTTAGAATCCCTTGATGAAACTCATGTCATATTCGGCCAATCCCATAAAAGAATGTATGTATTCTATTGGGCACCCTCCATTCTGTAATAGTCCTTATTTCTTCAAAGTCCACCACTATGCCTTCAGCTGAAATGGCATGGCCTAAATATTTTATTTTCTCTTTGCAAAAGTCAAACTTGTTGAATTTGGCATATATTTGATGTTCCCTCAACATTTTCGGTACTTTCCATAACTGTTCCTTATGTTCTTCCATGGTATTTAAGTAAATTAATATACCATCAATGAATATCAGAACAAAATTGTCTAAAATGGAATGAAATGTGCCATGCATCAAACTCATGAAAGTTGTTGGTTCATTGGTTTATCCAAATGCTAAAACTACAAACTGATAGTGCCTATATTGGGTTCGGAAAGTTGTTTTATAGATGTCCTCATCTTTTATCTAAATTTGGTGATAATCAGACCTTAAATTTGTTTTTGAAAATACAGTCGCCCCTTTCGCCTTATCGAAAAAATCATCTATTCGTGGCAATGGGTACTTATTCTTAACTGTCAATTTGTTAAGATGCCTATAATCCATGCACGTTCACATTGTTCCATCCTTTTTTCTCACAAAAGACACTAGTGCCCCCAGGGATTTACACTAGGTTGAATATATCCCTTGTCGAGCAATTCTTGTTGTTGCATTTTTAATTCCGCCAGCTCAAGTACACTCATTCGGTATGGTGCTCGTGACACCGATGTTGTCCCGAGAATTAATTTGATAGTGAAATCGATATCCCTCTTTGGAGGTAGTCCCGGTATACTTTCTAGAAACACATCCATAAAGTCTTGTACCACTGGTATATTTTTCAGAATGGGTCGTATCCTTAGAATTAGCGAACCCCACTTGGATAGAATAAATATGGCTTCCCTTTCTAATGCATTTACCCAACTAGGATGTTGTGATAGGACATAATTGTAGTGGTTTCTTAATTCCTTGCAGCTCCTGGCATGTCCCATCTTCAGCCTTGAAGTAAATAATTTTCTCTTTACAATCTACTAGAGACTAGTGCCCCTCCAACCAGTCCATTCCTAGTAGTATATCATAGGAACCCAAGGGTAGAATATCTAACTCAACCATTATCTCCTGATTTCCAACTCCTAGGGGACAATTTGAGATTTTAACATTAACTCTTATCTTTTCCCCAGTGGCTGATTGTACCAGCAAGGGACTCTTAAATTTCTGGCTCTACAAGTTATACTTTTCAACTATCCATGGTTTTACATAGCTTAAACTGGCACCAGGGTCAACCAAAATAGAAACAATTTTGGAATATAGCTTACCTTCTAGTTCTATCATAGTCAGTTGATAATCTGCTTGTCAGTATTCAAGTGCTACGTTAATTCTTGGTATGTTTCGAGCAACATCCCCCATCGTAGAAGCCTCTTGCAAGTTGGTTATTGTTTCACTTCTCCCATTATGAGCACAATTCTTATAATAATATGCCTTACCGCATGCCCAACACTGCAGAGGTGGTTTCTTGATATTCCGATGCTCTGGTTTGTTGGAAGTTTTTGTGGGTCGCTCCTTTTTTGGCCATTTTTGCTTCTACTGATTTCTCCCATACTGCCTACTTGCTGAATTTCTTGCAGCATTTTTAAAATTTCCAGATCTGTTACTCTTAAAATTTGAACTGTTTTTCTTCCCTTTCTTTAGCAGCCAACTTCTACTTACCTCCCCCTTTACCTTGGACTACTGATAGCACATTCCTTCTTTTTGAATCACTTCATCCATAGTCTTTGGGTTCACGAATTCGATCATTTCATTCATGTGAGCAGGCAAGCTACTCAAGAATCGTTACACTTTTACCTTCTCATCTCTCAGGTATGGTACATATTTAAGCAATGATGTGAAAGTAGTTATGAATTCTTCCATTGACAATTGTCCCAATATCATATCATGAAATTCTCAAGATTTTTCATTATAAAAATGCTAAGTTAGGTACTTATATTTGAAAATTATTGGAACTTATCCCAAGTCACATTCTGGTCTTCAATACCTCAAACATTTTTTACTTCCTCCCACCATAAAGTGGTTTTTTCCCGCATTTGGTAGATATCCAAGCAAGATTTGAGTCTGCTACTAAATATTTTTTCATGTTAATTATCCATGCCTCTGCTACCTCTTCGGCCACTCCATCGAATGTAGGAGGTTTTATTTTCCGGAACTCACCCTGCCATTCCATTTTTTGTTTTTTTATCTCTTGCTGATATGAAACATTCCCCAACTCTGCTTCATTATAGATTCTATTTTTTATTTATTCGTTGTGTATGACTTCCTTCCAACTTTTCATTAGCCTGTCATCGTTATTCACTTTATTCTCGGGTATCCTTTTCAAGACTCGGTTGAGCTATCCCTTGATTCTGCCTATCTGAGAGGCTTTTAAGAATTCTCTCTTGTTCTCGCACCAACCTCTCATTATCTCTTCTTACCCAAACCATTTATTCCTGCAATTTGTTCACTATATCGAACAATATATTCATTTGTCATTGTTTTTCTTCAAGTAATCTGTTGGTTTGTTGATGTTGATCCACGCTCAGCTGCACCCACATTTCTGGTTTTATATCTGGATTATGTTGGAGAGTAGGTTCCCTAGTAGTTTTGGGTACTTGGTGTGCTGACCCCCTTCTCATTATATCCTTATTAATTTTTGTGCACAATTTTACACACAACAATTGTTATTCATGTGAGCCATCTGGGTCCCAACGTATGAACACCGCTCTGATACCACTTGTAACATTCATCCATACAATAGTAAAAAAAAAAAATCTACTATATGATTCACTTCTCTTAATACCATATATTAACCACGTTTAACACACACCTTACTATTACATGCTTTGGAAATCAATTTGTAAAAAAAATAATATGATGGGTTAAACCCATGATTTTACCCCTCACCCTAGCCTATACTATGGTCAGATCTATATTGATATGAGCTCCATATCAAAGGTGACTTGTGAATTAATTTCAACCCACTGGGGTACGACATACCAATATTATACCTAATGATTAATGTATTGTATAACCACCATATTAAAATTCTATGATGTATGGTTTGATCGAGAGTCAGAATTATTTAATTCATTATTTATAACTTGGCCCGTGATTTAACATTTGAGTACCAATATTGTCATAACGTTACCTTCGCTAAGGATTTCTCGTAGTCCTGTGCATTTTTAGGTTGACACTTGCATCGCTTACCACCTTTGGATCTCCTCACTCATTGATAGTTGTGAGATAATCTGGTTGGGTTATGGTATTTAATTACCCCCCCTCAACCCTAAACACTTTCCATTTGCGACTCTACGAGAGCATCTCTAGCTCTGCAATCCTGTGGCTTAATGCGCCACCTCCATTCTTGATTCGATGCCATTTCAGTTAAGATGAAACGATTCATTCTACCCCTATTTCATTACAAGGTATATTTTCGGTGGCATGCTTTGAAATTTCTTGCATTTTCCTCACAGTCATGGTTTAAAACGTAATGTAGATGCGCCCTGGAGGTTTAGTGGTTAATGGTTTCTTGTACCTGGCAAAAACTTCGGCAAAATACTTGGGTTTTAATGTCTGCAGCTCAACACGAGGTTTCAACAACACTTTGGCATAAGAGTTTGGATGTCTTCCTCTCATGTGGTCATTACAGGTAAACAATGACAGTTAGATTTTTCTACTAGATAAGTGTAATGCATGATCTCTTCTTATTTTAGAGTTTCCTTCGTTTACTGAGAAAGTTCCATTTTTCTGTCTCAGGCTCATGGCACCAACTTCGCCTTCAATCCTAAGGTGAGTTCTCTTGTTTTTTTGTCGATTCATTGCAAATTTAAAAACCCCTTTCATGTATCTTTCTGGATTGTTTGCAAACCCTGACTTGAGTTTATATGTTCAATTAAACTGTAATCTTGTGCCTTGTGGATATGAGATGGTTTTCTCAACGCATGCTCTTCTTCTCAAATGAGAGTTTTCACGTCTTCCCTTTCAAGGTACCTCTGGTCCTATAGGACGGTTCTGTCATGAATTTTCTCTCCGATTTCTGGGTTGAAACCCTAAACTGTTGCGAGGGGATAATTTGGTGGCTTACTATGTATTATTATTTTTTGAAGCCGCTAGAGCTCTGCCACAGTTATTAGCAATTATTTTTCCAGCCTCGAGCTGGCTTAATGTATCATTTTCTTTTATAAAGTTTGGATGTATTTCTACCATGCAATTAATCCACGAGTATTACTCACTAGAAATTTATGGACTTTGTGCTTTAGAGGACTTCTCAACTCTATTAATTGATTTTTTTTTATACAAGCTCTACAAGGATTCAATCAATGAGATGCTAATGTTTATTTTGCATTTTTGTTTATAAATTATGGTTTTTCGTTCTTTCATTCAAATATTCCCTTTTATGAGTTTTATGTGGCTTCTGTTTAGTTGAATAATCAACATTTATCCCATTTATCCAATTCTTATAACAGAAATGATTGTTTTGATATACTCTTATTTAATTTGTCTCTCAAAGTACATGCATGATGTTTTTATTTCCTCTGTCAATATAGTGGTATACTTATGTGTTTCATTTTTAATAACAGAGTATCTACAGTTATCTTTTATCTGTTGGGGTTTTTCTTTGATATGCTCTATATGCTGCCCTTGAAAGGCTCTGATATTTATAGTACCAAACTATTAGCTATCCTCTATGGAATGTTAATTCTATGTTATGGTAGATTGAACATTTTCTCATTCAATATAACAAATAATTGTTTTTACTCAATTTGTTATTTTTTTATAAATTATAATATTTGTTTCTGTATAGGGGTTGATGTGCGGACGATCATTATATCTGGGTTAACTTTCTGTAAACCCGTAGTTCATGTATGGTACTATTGTAGATGAGAGGATGAACTGTACATTATGGGGTTCCATCCCTAGATAGTCTAACCATATTTTCAATATTCTATTTTGGTTTTGCCATATCATTTTGATTTACCTCCTTAGCATTTCTCTGCTCATATACACATGTCATTTCTTCAAACAATACATTTAATGCATTCCATATAGAAAGTAAACTTTCATACACTGACTTAATTTAATAAATATTTCTGTGCCTTGTATAATCCTTTCATTATATTCAATGGACCAAAATGTAGAGATATAGATCTACTTTTATTAAATTCTTGAGACAAGTAATTTATCTAACTAGAATTCACATCAAGTTATTTTTGTCTTTCTTAACACCAAGTTAATTTACTTATCTCACCAACCTTGAGAGAGGCAAAATAACAATATTACTGGAGTAGACCTCAAGACTCTCTTTCAGTTTCAGGTTGCAGAGTTCCACTGACTCCAACCAGCTCTAGATTACTCTCACCCTCAAGCCTTCTCGCTCTCCTCTTACTTCACAAAGAAAAAAAAGTATATGTATTTAATAGCTTTTGGTTAACTACTCTGAAATCTTGAAAATCTTTACCATCAATTTTATGAAAAACACACCATAAATAATTATTTATACAAAAATAAATAAATCATAATCATTAATTGATTAACTTTACTTGGTTAATCTTACTTAAAATTAAATGCATAATTCTTCTTTAAAAAAAATAGTTTATATATTAATCTAGATGTGACATCTAATCCACGATGTCAGATTTAAATGGCTAAAATAGGAGCTTATCATCAACCAACAATCTCAACACAAACGCTAAATGGTCATCTAACGTCATCCAAGATCACGGCATTCTACTACGCTCAGAGGTTCAGGAGATGGATTGGAGAAGGGAGATGCCTTAAAATGCAAATCATAATAAAATATAAGATTAACTATTCGTTATTTTCTTTACTTAATTTTATAATATAGTGATTGGTTTAATTAATTCATAATTTAAGAAAAGAAAGAGGAAACTTATGTGTTATCAAAGTTTTTTTCTTTTCTTTTTCCTTTTTATATTATATAAAAAGAAATTAAAGTGAAAATCAAGGAAAGAGATTTTTGTTTTTTGGTTTTTTTAATTTTTTTAATGATGTAAAATTTAAAGAAATTAAAGTGAAAATCAAGGAAACGATTTTTGTTTTTTTTAAGTAGGATTTGAAAAAATTGTAATATATATATATATATATATATATATATATATATATATATATATATAAAAGTATTAGAAAATATAAAAAGATATTATATATATATATTATAATATTTTAAAAAATATCATATTAATAATTAAAAAAGAATTTTAAAAAGAAAAAGATAACCAATCTCAAACCTATCTTTAAAAAAGTTAAATAAATAAATTTTAATGAAATTTAAAATTAAATTAATATTTTTCAATTTATAAAAATTAATTAATTCAACATCTTATCTTATTTTATTATAAATTTCTATAGATATATAGAAAGGCTTATGCAAATTTACAAAACCAAATGAAACCATTTATCTTTTATTACATTTATATTAAACATATATTATATAATTATTGAAAAAATAATTATGTTATAATAATACATTATATTTTTAATAAATATATAAAAATATTTATGGAAACTGATAAAATGAAAGTAAATTAAAGATATTATAATAATATACCGTTTCTTTATTAATCAAATTATAACATTATTTGAAGTTAAAGATAATTTGTGAATATTGTTAAAAAGATTCAAAACCACATTTAAGCAGCAACACTAATGCAAAATGAAAGTATAGCAGGAAGAATTTATTAATACAAACCGGTAGCATTCTTGATTTATTGCCCGGTCTAATCAATAATGCCATAAAGTGCTTTATCTAAGCAATACTAATGCAAGAAAAAGCTTAGCAGGAAGAATTTATTAATACAAACAGGTAGCATTCCTGATTTATTGCCACTTCTAATAACAAGGGCCACAGCAGTGGCTGAAGTCCCTGCCGAGAAAGGATTTCGCCACTCGGCAAAAAGTCATGCTTAATTGGGAAAGGTTGAGAACAGTTTGGACTTTGGCGAGTTGAAAAGATCAATTTAGTATTATTTTTTTTCAGTTTATTTTCAAGTTGTTATTCTGCTAAATAATTGAGATATGTAAAAATAATTTTTAAGAAATATAAATGATTTCTGTATTGTTAGTAAAATCATTTTATTTATGTCAAAATTTGTGCTTTTGGTTATATATTCAAAATTTTATTTTAATTTTTTTATTATTGTTATTGTCTGAAAAAATATAATTAAAAATTAACACAGATATAAGAATTGAGTATTGTTGTATCCATAAGCTGACTATTGAGAATTGTTATGAGAATTGAGAATTGTTGTATCCATAAACTGACTAAATTACTATAGGAATTAAAAAAACTGAAAATTTATCATTTAAATATTGAAAATGTGTAAATCTATGGGATCAAGAAAACACAACAAAAATTCACTCTCACAATAAAAACAACAATTCACTCTCACCATAAAAAAAATAAAACTGTTTAACATAATTAAGAAAAATAAAAAATAAAAATTCAAACCATACTTTTGGACAGAGGCCCTGTATTTAAAGTAATTAACCAAAGGAGGACATTTTCAAAGGCTCAGTGTTTAAAGTAATTAACCGATTAACCAACCCAGGACATTTTCAAATGCTCAATGTTTAAAGTAATTAACCAATACGTAGCTACCTACCACCTACAACATATGTGAACCAAATAAGTCGTGGAGGTTTTTATCTATTAAATTAATGGAAAGATCCCTATGAACCAAATAAGTCTTGGAGGATTTTATCTATTAAATTAATGGAGATATCCGTGTATCTCTACCATCACTGAAGAAAGACCAAACCCTTTTCAGGCTTCCTGTCATTTGACATGGATACTGGAAATAATTTTCTATGCTATCAGTTAATATGAATACTGCAAACAATTTTCCATGCAAAATTTATAAAATACTTATAAAATATGCATTGTAGCCAAGTATGATATTACTAACATGTGCATTGAAATATTGGATAATGATGTGCATTGAAATATTGGATAATGAACATATATGATACATTTGATGTTTGTGACAACTATGGTTGTTAATTAATTGATTAATTAGTTAAGTAATTTTATTGTAATTATTTGTTGATAAGGAAAAATTGAGACAATGGATGTTATTACTTTTAATAATTAAGTTGTTATAAAGGATAACAGAATGTGAAATGTAAAAAAAAAAAAAAAGTGAAAAGATTGATGGTGAATGATTCCAAGAACTGAAAAAGGTGGGTTGGACAATTTGCACAGTTACCTACTCCTTTAGGGATAAGAGGCTCATCCCAGTGAGGAGTAGGGGTTCTCTCGCTGGAAAAAAAGAGAGAGTGGAATTTTCTTGAGTTGATAGAGAATCAGTGGAAAATCACACAGCAAAATTCCTTAAAAGGTTTCTGGTACTAACTGGACTGATGGTCTTGAGGTCGAAACAGAATATCCTCTGTCAACCCGTACCAAATCAGTGGAAGCAAGGGGGAAGAGCAGGATGTCATAGCCTCTCTTAATGGTTGGGAGGAAACCACAGTCTGAATCAGACTTTTCAGATAAGTGAATGTCTCTTTTATAAGGATTAGACAAGAAAATTAACACTACAGGTTTTATGATCTTCATTTTCTCTTAAGTACAGGTCTTATGATCTTCGTTATTTATTAAGTATCGCATATTTTGGGTAACAGACTGTTATATAGGGAAAATAGGTATCTGGACAAATTGATTCTTTGATATCCTTCATGCTAAAAGAGTATTGTTACTTCTCTTAACAAAACTAAAATTTTATAGTACTGGCTTAAAGAATTTATGTATTCGGAACGCATGATTTTACTATAGAATACCAAAGAAGATTCACTGAAAGATTATAATGCCATATGCTTTGATTTAAAGTGTAGAAAAGTTACTTGAATTTAAGTTAGTCCGAACAATAAATTATCTGCTGCATAATAAATCTGTAAACAAAGATTGAATTCTATTAAGCTGAGAAAGAGAATTAAGCTATCCTTGTTTACCAAGAAAAAGAGAGGCTACAGGGAAAATCCACCTATGCAATGTAATTTAAAAAGAAGTTTATGTTGACCTAGAACCAAAAGCATGCAACAGAAAGAACTCCTTTGGAATTAACGTAAATGGAAAATTGAGGGACCAAGTGTCCTCAGTACCACGAATGAAAAATCAAATTAGTTACATAATCAAACTGTAGAAAATTATACAAGAGAAACTGTTGGTACCGAGCCTGGAGTGACCAAGCCGGTACACGTCGTTTCACTAACCTACTAAACGCGCACTGTGTGGAATCGGTGGTCCGGACACTGCAAGAAAGAAAAACAATCCTGAGCATGTGGATTAACAGAAAAGGGAAAATACGAAATGAAAATATTTTAACATAAACTACAGCAAAAACGAAGAAGAAAGATGCTGAGAGTGAAAATATACATGTAAAATCTCCACAACACTATTACTCTCCTACATTGCAAATAGACAGGAATTTCACGCTAATCATCTCTAAAAACTTATCAGGAGGGCAAATAAGATGGTACGAATAATAAATGTGAACCAGCCAAGTAATAATTCAGGAGATATAATAACAAACCCCAACACCTTTGGCGAAGAAATATTATCATATTAAAATAGCGACTGTCATTAAACATCTTTTAAGTATTTGAAGGTCGAGGCCTAGTAAACGATGAAATAATATCATATTAAAAAATTGAAGACTGTCATTACACATCTTTAAGTATTTGAAGGCCGAGGCCTCGTAAATCCTTTAAAAACATTAGAGTGCTCAATGGTGGAAATAACAAAAAAAAAAAAAAATCGTCCAGTAGAATTAGTTCTTTTTTGGGGAAATATGATAAGCAAGAGTTGCATCTTCAAATATTAGCCTCTGTGCGAAAGTCGTTCCAAAAGGGCATACCTGGAGAGGACACGCCAATAAAATCAGGACCAAAAGTTTTAAAAAACCAACCTACGACGAGACGTATGGTGTAGGAGGCTAACCTCCCATCTAGCCAATCTCCCTGTCAACACAAAAGAATGAAAGCGTGAAAGATCCTCTGTGCATCACTGTTCTAAAGGAACACTAGGATATGCTAGATCAAGATCTAGAGTTTTGAACACAACAGTATTACCTTAAATTGGAGTGGAACACTTGGTCTTCCATCTTGAGCAATTCGCAAACCAATTCATGTACTCATATAAAAAAAAACGAAAGAAGTTTCATTAAAAGGGTTATAGCAGAAAAACTCAAGCTGTGGAAAAGCCGAAAAGAATCACAATTCTAGGAATACCGTAACAAAGAACCTTGGTGGTGAAATTACCTGTCAAACGTTCAGCAAATACCCCTGTGAGCTAGAGAATACCAGTAAACTGGAAGGTGAAATCAATCGCTTCATCCGAGAAGAAAACGAAGAGGTAAGTCCCAGAATTTTTTACTCAGCCAGCCACTATCGGCCTCTCAAACTTAGCAAAGCAGAAGGGGAATGAAATGTGTAACCCAAGGCGTAAGCAAAGAGCGGAAGAGCTAGGGATATGGCATGGATCCCAACACTGTCCCCCCAAATAGCCTGAGCCGTTGATGATGAAATTGAGTCGACGGTGGAGATCAACTAATAAAACTCGTAACACGCATCATACCTAGATTTAGGGCCAGTTGTTGATGGGGGTACAGGCATAAACCGAGGACAGTAAATGAGTAGTATGTGCCAGCTATTCTCCAACGGTGTAAATTAGATCTTCATTACCCTAATGTCAAATGCATATGCTTGTTATTCGATGACGAATATATATACATGTTAACTATGTAGATAAGGGTTGTAACATATATATATGTGTGTGTGTGTGTGTGTGTTTTTTTAATACGATGTCCTCATTCATTATGAAATTATATTCTTGTATGTCGAATAAGGTTGAATTATATACATGTGTTTAGTGCATTGTCTTCAAACATTACTGTATAATTCTTATCTGCGGACTTTGTCAATCAAGTGGAATAGAAGGACCATAGTGTCAATATAGGGGATTATTAATTTGTCCAATGTTTTAGCATAGGAAACTTGAATTAAATTTGAATATCATGCTATGGTGAAATTATTAACCATGTGAATAAAATAAAAATAAAAAATTAGATGATGGTTATAAGTAGTATCAGAGTGAAGTTACTACGCTGGGCCCTACGGGTCAACTAATGTTGAAGATGTGTAGGTGAATAATGCACAGAGATAGAGAGAGAAAATGAGACAAGATATAGCATCACAATCACAACAAGAGGCTGGGGAAATTCAAGTACCACCAGTCATGTACCCAGAAATGTGGGTTCAGCTAAGCGTGGAACAACAGCGAAGGACCAGCCATTTACTTGAGGAATAGTAGCACCAGACTAGTTTCTTGTTGAATATTGTACAACAATTGCAAGAAGAAATGGTAAGGGTCCGGAAGGATAATGAGCAACTATTGCAATATCAGGAGAAGATCTTAAAGAGTTTATCAGATAAACAAAAACAGGAGATGGATCACCTGAGCACTGATAGAGGCTTCCAATAAGGTGAAGAACAACAAACAAAAAAAGATATCACGGACAGAGTAGAAAAGAGTCCCTCTCAAAGAAGCAAGAATAAGAATTACAATGAGGCAGAGTCGGGCAACCTGTCCGACCAGCAAGACATTAAGAGACAGAAAATAGAACTGCAGGGGGAATTCCGTAAAATTAAGCCACCAACGTTTGATGGTGAGGTAGAAGAGGTGGCGGAAGCCTGGTTAATTAATAAGTACTTTCAGGTGTATGAATACAACAGCAATCTGAAGGCCAGATTGGCTATATACCAGTTACGAGAAAAGGCCACCCTATGGTGGGAAGAGGTGAAAAATGTACACAGCATTGAAGAACAGGACATTACTTGGGAATTGTTTCAGCAGTATTTTAAAAGTAAGTACTTGACAGAGAGATTTTATGATGACAAAGCTAAATAATTTCATGATCTAAGGTTGGGACAGATGACCATGGATGATTATGTCACTAAGTTCATTTCCCTGTTACGTTATGTCCCTTATCTCCGAGAGGAAAAGGCTAAAGTGCAGAGGTTCCCGAGTAGCTTACCGACTCATATGAAGGAACGAATCAAGTTCGTGAATCCCCAGACCATGGATGAAGCCATTCGTAAGACACGAATGTGCTATTAGCAGTACAAGGCCAAGGGTGAGGGAGGAAAAGCTTGCAGCCAAAGAAAAGTCAGAAAATTAATTCCAATTTCAAAGGTAGTAAAGGTGGCAACTTTAAAGGCGCAGCGCGAAATACTATTAGTAAGAAATTTGGTAAGAATCACCAGAGAACCAGGTGGTTAGCAGAAGAAAAGCCTACAGAAGCATCTAGTAAACCAGAGCAGGGACAGATTACTAAACCTCCCCTACAATGTTGGGGTTGTGGAGCGGCTCATTATTATAAAAATTGTCCACAATGAACCAATAAAGATATTGTGGAAAATCTGCAGGAAGCTTTTACTATGGGGGACATGGCGTGTAACATACTTCGCATCAATGCAGCTTTGGAAGATCGACAGGCTGATTATCAACCCACAATGATTGAATTAGAAGGTACATTACTAACTAAACCTATTTCAATTTTAGTAGATCTTGGAGCAAGTTTGAGTTATGTAAGCCCCAAATTGGTGGAAATGTGTAATTTAAAAGAACATAAATTTAAGAAATTCTTGGTTAGTACGGCTAACTACCGGGGCAAAACGAAAGGTAACTGCAAAGATACCGAATTGTATGTTGGAAGTTGCAGAACAGCAGTTACAAGTAGATTTAAATATTCTACCATTGGGATCCTATGATGTGTTATTGGGCATGGACTGGTTGGAAAAGCACTGGACTCTAGTAGACTGTAAAGAAAAGATTATTTATTATAGAATGCAGGACAACACGTGAAAAGAGATTCAAGGAATTAAAAGGCCATTACATTTACGCCCAATCACAACATCCCAAATGGGTAAGTGTATCAGAAAAGGATGCCAGCTGTATGCAATTCAAGTAGGGTATTGTTGACGGGAAAAATTGTCCGGCCAACAGTAGGGGATCTCCCCTGTAGAAAGTCCCAATCAGACCTTAAACCGTTTGGAATAGGGATCCCGTCTGGGGTGTGGGTCCGGCTACCGCTTAAGTCATCTTCCCTTTGGTCTCAAAAGAACTCAATCGAACCTGCGGACACACACTTATTCACATGATACAAGATACATGGTTGATGCATTAAACATGTATATAACACTATGTGTAGCAGGACAAATAATAAAGCATACACGCCGAAGGAGGAGTTGTCAACAACACATCTTTGGGGTTATGCTTGTAGTCTATTCTGACCACAAAAGAAACAGTTCTTTATGGCGAGATGCCCCCTTTACTTCCTGAAAGACACAACGAAACGCTAATAAACAAAGTCATTAAAATCCATTATGCAAGCAATCAATATAAACATCATTAACAAAAATACAGGAAACCATAATGTATGAAAGATACCATTAAAGAGTGCAGTTTCATTAATCAAAAGATGTTTTGAAACTATATAGAAATACTCATAGTGTTCGCACAACAAAACACATCAGATCCAAAAGGAGTTTCAACAGGTATTTGTATTCATATGTAAAAAGGGTGTTATCTTTCAATACAATGCTGTATAGCTCTTGAGTCCAAAAAAAGAAGATCTACACATTTTTCCTGGAGGGGGTTTTATAGATCAAAACTCGCCCTTTGGGCTTCCTGACTCTTCGCCTGCCCGCCGGTTGAGTTGCCCTGCGACCTGCGACCTACTGGGCAATGCGACCTGTGACCTACTGCCACTGAGTTATGAAGATGAGCGCGCAATTGAGAGGTCATGGGCGTCAATCTGCTTTCCTTTGAGGAAGTCTTGCCAGGTCTGATACTCTGCTGCTATGGGGGAAACTAGAGGAACCTCCTCTTTCAACCGATGCATGCACTCCAGGGAATTTGGGACTAGAGTTTCCTTCTTTTGGGAGATCTGGTTTGAACGAGAGGCGAGCTTGGTGTAAATCCATACTGGCGTGACAAGAAACTGGCGCAGGTTTTCTCGAGATGCTACAAGATCAGGAGTGACAACAGCTTGCCTAATGGGCTGCAGAAATGACTGGATCTCTTGATCTAACTGATCCCAGGTTTTTGTCTTGTCCGGTGCCCCCAACGAAGGAATATGGTGAAGGGTGTGCATCGAGTCGATGCCGCTGATTAGGTGTTCGTAGGAAGCCATTACTTTGTCCAAATCCTTGGATAGCTTATCCTTGGACTGTATTTTCATTCGTATTTGGACTTTGGCATCCTGCGTATGAAGCCAATCCTTCTTTGGCAAATGCTCAGGGGCCTGGGGATACCGTGTTGTCCAATCCATCATTCGGTCCAAGGCAGTCGATGCCTCTTTCACTTGCTCGTGCTTTTGCTTAGTCTCTGCCTGCGCTCTTACCAATGGGGCGACTGTTTGTTTTATGGTGAACATTTCCCCATACACCTACCTCATGGTCGCCTCTAATGTGTCTAACTCCTTTAGAATGGCAAGCAGAACTTCATTAACAGTGGGAGTTTTGCTTTGGAGTTGTTGAACTTCCTCTCTCAATGTCGCCCTTTCCTGCTCTGCCCTTTTTCCCTGCTGCTCTGCTTCTTGTAGTCTATTTTGTAGAGAAATGATTTCTCTACTCATTCTAGTCACATTTTCTTCCATGGCCGTAGTGAAAGCTATACCAGCCGATGTTATCATCACGGGATTAGTCCTGGTATCAAGGACTATGTCTTTTCTGATTGCGACTGTGGATTTAGCGAAAGGATTTTGCACTAGGCACCTTCTCTTCTCTTGCCGAATTTTGAAAGAGAACTGATCAAATGTGAGTCTGGTGACGTCGAAGACCTCCTCCTCTTGCCCCTGGGGGGAACTGACATCGGAGAGCAGGGCTCGTGTACCGCCCAGAGGTACGTCAAAGGGAGACACCTCGATATCATCCAACATTTCATCCTCTTCTTGTTTCTTTTTATTTTCCTCTTCTTCCCTTTGTCGGTGTTCGGCTTCAGCCTTCTCATGTTCTTTCCTCTGCCTGAGCTTTGCTTCAGCCGCTGCTTCTAATTCGGCCATCCTTTTCCTCTCAACTGCTGTGGCTTGCTCAGCTTCCACTTTGTCTAGCTCTTTCTTGAGTTCCTGTTCAGTTGCCGCCTCCGCTTCTTTTTTCTCTTTCTCCTTCTTGGCCTCCTCGGCCTGCTTCTTCTTCTGTTCTGCCTTTAAGCTCTTCTTGCACTTATCCTCGTCCTCTTTCATTTTCTTTTCTCTCTCTTGCTGGGCTTTGGCCTCTATTTCTTTCTGTTGGGTAGAGGTACTTTGCCCTGTAGTGGTCCGAGGCTTCTTAGCTAGAGAGGAAGAAGCACCTCCTAATTCACGACCCCTTGCTTCCAAAGTTTGGTCATCCGAGTCTTCTTGGCCAGGGTCTGCCCCTGGACCAAATCGTCTATCTGCATTGTACCAGTTCCTTCTTTCATCCTCTCCCGGGCGTTCTATATGCTGATAGTTCCATTTGAATTTAGCCTTCTTGCAATGTTCAGGAACTATCCTCTCCGGGTCATATGTTCGGTATTCTAAAGCCCTAAAGTAATAGATTTTCATTTCTTCTCCCTCTACCTCTACCTCTCTGAAGTCTTTAACTATGTATGCGCCGATAGTGAGGGGTAGAGTAGGCCACGGCTTCTTCTTACCTCTGGAGAGGACCCTGGAGAAACCTGACGACATTTGGAAACAGACCTCCTGCATGAGCACTTTGTCTGTAACAAAATGAGGCAGAGCATGTGGTGCCTTGAACGAGCCAAAGACTCAGACGATTGTATATTCGGCGAAGGGGAACCAATGCGCCACTTTGCTAAGTGTCTCCATCGCTCGCCAGGACATGTAGGGAGTGTCTTGGCAGAACATTTTTCTGTATAGAGCAGGGTTGAACACTTGGGAGATCGGCTCTATGTCTGTTTTATACCGGGATTCCCAAAACACCTTGGTTTGTAGATGAATTGCACGGGTCTGTTTGGGATCCCAGTTATGTACCCATCCCTCAAAGTGAAATCTCGAACAGACGACATCCAATAGATAAGAGGACATATAAAACTCGGAAGGCATTCCTTCATCTGCCGCCAATGCCGAGGATAAATTTGTGTGAATGGAGGTCATCAATATGTTTACCCAGTTGAAACGGGTGCCATACACTGTGACGTACTCCATGATAGTTGACCATGAGCCGTTGAAAGTAGTGGCGTCTGGTCGCCCGTACAATCTGCAAAGCAGGGCAGCCACTAATTTATACACTTTCCTGAGGCTCACCACTGGGTATTCCTGGTCTTTCTTGACCTTAAACTTCTCGGGCTCCTCCCACCATTTCCTTATAGTGTCGACTACAGGAACTACATGAGCAATGGCCCATTCTTCTGTAAAATATTCTTCCCTCTCTGGAAAAGAATAATAGACATGGGTGTCTGAGCCTTTTAGCATTGCGAAAGCCTTGCCTTCGCTATCCCTGATCACGAATTTCTTGGGATTTGTTTTCTGTATGGTCCAATCCATCATCTCTGGGCATGGGAATATTGCCGGATGAGCACCTGCGAGATGGAGCTTGGACCTTTTAACTTTTAAGTATATCTCCCGATCGGGGAGGTCTTCCGATAATTTCGTTTTGGCGAACTCCTGGTACACATGGTACCATCGCATGTTGTCCCCTTTGGCAAAGGTGCAAAGGGTATCTCTGTATATCGGCGGTGGGCACATTTGCATGTCTGTCTCTATATCTTCCACTACCACGTGCCTGTCTTTCTTCCGGTTCGCTGGTGGTCCCATATCGCTGGAATCTGAGAGGACAGGTATACACTCCAAATCTGCTTTAAATTCACCTGTCATTTTCATGAAAGAATCCCAAGATAAGAAAGACGCCATGATGATACAAGAACAATTACAGTTTATCAATTACTTAAACTAGGACACATGAAAAACTGAAAAAGTGGTCTACTAGGTCGCGGGGTCGCAGGTTATAAGAAAATGGCCAAGGTGCGACCTTGCGACTAAGTCGCAGGGTCGCGGGCCGCAAATTGTGCAAAAGGATGAAAATGCGACCTTGCGACCTTGCGACTGGGTAGTTGGATCGCGAGGTCGCAAATTTCAGAAAAAATAGGAAATGCGACCTTGCGACCTTGCAACTGGGTCGCGGGGTCGCTAAGTCGCAAACTACGAAAAATGGAAGGAATGCGACCTTGCGACCTTGCGACTGGGTCGCGGGGTCGCAATTTTCAAAAACCGGAGAGAATGCGACCTTGCGACCTGGCGACTAGGTCGCGGGGTCGCAAGTCGCGCTAGGGCTTGCCAGGGGATTTTGGGTGCGCGCGGCGTGGAGTGGTTTACCCTTTACCGGAAAAAAAACAAGGCTAAATGGGTCCAAACAGAGCCAAGGGATAGCTTTTGGAGTAGGGAAGAGGCCATGAGAAGCTGGGCAAGAAACTGTGATGAGTTGGGCAAGTGTGGTGAAAACTGGAATCAGAGGGAAACCCTAAGTAAGAAATGCAAACAATGGCTGAGGCAAATGACAATTTAAAGGCTGAGGGATGCAAGGATTTGGCAAGAATAGCCAAAAAGGAAACAACAGAAGGGAAAATGGCAACTTACCCGGGAAAATCGCGCGCCAGTCGACCTGTCAAAGCCGTTTCTTTCTATTCGCTGCATATAAAAAATGTGACCTAGCGACCTCCTTTATATAAAAAGGTCGCACGTGCGAGCATTTAATGAGGTCGCGAGGTCGCAATTCATGTGATCGGAGAGATATGCGACCTTGCGACCTTGCAACCTCTAGGTCGCGAGGTCGCAAGGTCGTGGGGTGGTGGTTTTCCAAAAAAGTGAAGTTTGCGACCTAGCGACTTAGCCTTCTGGACTCCTTACTTAGTTTTTCTTCAAGTTCAAGGGGCTCTGAAAAATTTTTGAAGTGGGGTTTTTTGGAGGGTGTTGTAGAGGCTACAACAAATGGCGATTCACTGGACGAACTCAGAGTCTCTGCCGATGGTTAGCCTTGGAGGGGGAGGGATGGGTCTTCGCTAGCTGTTCCTTTTACCTTAAGGTCAACACTGCCTAGCTTTTTGGCACCTTGTGAGGTTGCTCAGCCCGCTGGCTTGTTCGGGCTATGTTTAACCAAATTTCATTTCTCCAGGTCTCCGGACTAAAAGGGTTGGAGAACTCCAGGAAGCTACAGGGTCCGGTATGATTATTTTGTCCTCATCGTGTTGCTCCGCTGCCAGTGAACCTATCAGTCCCGGCGGAGTCACTACCTAGGAATCGTAAACGTTGCTCCGCTGCCAGCGAGCCTGGTCAGTACCCCGGCGGAGTCGTTACATCACCTCTCTGCGCAGGAAGCCTTTATCAATCTTTTACCCTTTATTAGTGTGCTATTGCACTTATTTTGAATGTGCCTAAGGCACTTATTTAGATGTGCTCGTGGCACTTTATTTGAGATGGGCAATTTTTGCCTGGGTGGATGAGGGATCCCGACTTATTTTTCTTGCAGAGAGGTTGTTCCTGGTCTGGTATGAGGACTTTGGTTTTTCCTGGATGCCCTGACGTAGCATGGAGTACCTCTTTTCCCTTCCGATCTAGTTACCACTGCATCGCACTTTCTTTTGCAGACACCCTCTCAAACTTGCTAGGTGGACTCCCTGCTTGATGGCTTGAGCTAGATCATATGCTACCTTTAGGTGCCAGTAACAAGCAAGCTTTTACCACCTTCATGTCTATCGGAAAAAGGCCTTCCATCAAGATAGAACCTGTTGCAGTGTGCCAATTGCGTGGCTCTGACAAGTCCTTCCGTTTTTAAAATAATTTTTTTTTTTTTTTTTGGACAAAAGGGACGAAAACGGAAACTATGGTACAAGGATAAGATAGCCCTCTAGGGGCTGTTAAGTGAAGTAATGTTTGAGGTCATGCTCGTTTACCGGGAGGACCATGACTTTTCCCTCAAGAGTTTGTAGTCTGAACGTGTGGGAACCTAATTTCTCCTTAACTTGGAAAGGACTTGTCCACAGTGCTTGGAACTTGAAATGTTTTCCTTTTTCTTCATGAGCTTTATCCAATTTTAGGACCAGGTCTCCTACCTCAAAGTTTTTATTCCCTGCAGATTTTTTATCAAACAATCTCTTGATTCGGCTTTGGTGGATGGCGAACTTTTCCCGGGTTTTTTTTCTTTCTTCCTCCAACTTCAGTAGGGTATCAATCCAAGTCTGCAAGGTAGGGCATGGGGTACCATGACATTCTTGGGATAGCTGAAGGGTAGGGAGAGATAAATGGGGAGGAAGAACAGCTTCTTTTCCATACACGAGAAAATATGGAGAGGTGCCTAGGGAGGACTTGGGTGTGACACGGTCAGCCCAAAGTGCATTGTGAAGGGCATTGTGCCAGTTGCGTTGGTGGGACATCAAAGTATTCTTAATGATGCAGATAAGATTTTTATTGGTTGACTTAGCTAACCCATTTCCTTGAGGATAATAATTCGCAGAATGTTTGAGAACAATACCGTTTTCCAGAGCAAAATCATACAATTTGAAAGATGAAAAGTAAGTTGCATTATCAAAAACCAAGGAAGTTGGAACGCCAAACCTAGTGATGATGGAATGAGTGACGAATTCTATTACCTCTTGATCATTGATTTGGCGTAAAGGTGCTACTTCGACCCACCTGGTGAAATAGTCGGTAGTTGTGAGAATATACCGGTGTTGTTTGGAAGAGTGAGGTATGATTTCGCCAATCACGTCCAAGCCCCACTGTTGAAAAGGTTCTTCCACTGCTACTGATAATAAGGGGGCGGCTGGCCGCGCTTCCCAGTTTGCGAATTTCTGGCACTGAATGCACTTCCGGACATATGCATGCGCATCTCTGAAAAGGGTTGGCCAATAGTATCCCGCACGAATTATCTTATGGGCGGTGGTATCGCCTGCAAAATGACCTCCAACTGGTCCATCGTGCAGCTCGGTCAAGATTTTCTGCACTTCATCATGTTCTAAACAGCGTAGCATGACTCCATCGTAATGTTTCTTTAAAAGCTTACCCTGGATCAGCTGATAAGATGAAGCTTTGAGTCTTATCGCGTGTTTCTGCCGAGTAGTTAGGGCAGGGTCCAGGACGCCCTTGGCTAAGTATCCTGAAATGTCAAGGTACCAAGAAGGGCTTGTCTGTTGAGGCACGTGGCCACTCTGATACATGTCGATTTCCTGTTCCCAACACTCTTCTTCAACTCCATGTGAACTTGCAGCCTCCGCAGCCATCTGGCATAATCCTTGTCCTTTAACGGTGTGTGCTAGTTTGAATTGTAAATCATACTCTTGTAGGCATGCCACCCAGTTACCTCGCCTCTCGCCTAGCTCTTGCTGCACAAACAGTGAGCAGACAGCCAGATGAGGGACGAAGACCGTTACATGGTTTTTCAAAATGTATGGCCTGAAATGTTTGACCGCCTTGTAGACTGCATAAACTTGCTTTTCGATTTCAGGGTAATTCAACTCTGCTCCTTGTAAACCCATACTCATGAAGGATATGGGCCATTCATCATTTTTCTGTCTTTTTGCGTGAGGACTGCTGTGAGAGATGAATCTGAAGAGAAACTATACAGGATAAAGCCTCTGCTAAATTCTGGACTTTGGAGGGAAGGAGCTTCAGCTATAGTGTGCTTGATTTTTTCGAAGGCCTCCTTCTCTGGCAGATTCCATTTGAACACTGCATTATTTTTTATCATTCCCTGCAACGGCCTAACTATCTGGGTGAAATCCGATATGAATTTACGGACAAAATTGATTTTCCCCAGGAAAGATTGCATTGCTTTCTTACTGCTCGAGGGGGGGGAATCTGGGCAACGGCTTTCGCCCACTCTGGATCCACAACAATGCCTTGCTTAGTTATAATGTGGCCCAGCAAATTTCCTTCTACCACAGCAAAAACACTATTCTTCGGGTTAAGTGAAATCCCGTACTTCCTGCACCTCTTGAAGATTTGTTTGAGGTGGCGTAAATGATCGCCCCGGTGTTTTGAGAAAACGGTGACGTCATCCAAATAGACTACCACGCTCTACCCTATCAGACCACGGAAGGCTATATCCATGGCCCGTTGGAAAGTTTCCCCCGCGTTTATCAATCCAAAAGGCATGCGCCTGAAAGCGAACGTCCCCCATTTGGTCCGAAAGCTAGTTTTCAGTCTGTCCGGCTTAGCTACCAGCACCTAGTTGTAACCAGAGAACCCATCCAATAAGGAGAACATCTCGAATCCAGATACAGCTTGCAAAATTTGTTCCATAGGTGGCACTGGGTAATTGTCTTTATTTGAGGCCCGATTCAAATTCCAGAAATCCACACATAAGCGAATCTCCCCAAACTTCTTCTGTACCGGGACCAAATTTGACACCCATGTGGAGTGACGAACCTTGAAGATGATGCGTGCATCCAACAGCTTCTTAAGTTCTTTCAGAATCATCGGTTCCAAAGTAGGATGCACTTTTCTGAGCTTCTGTTGGAACGGTTTCACGCCTTCCTTAATTGGTATCACGTGCTGAATAATCTGAGTATCGTACGTATGTAAATCATTATACGTCCAAGAAAATACGTCTCGATACTTCCGAAATAGTTGGGTGAAGGCCTGTGTCTCTTCGTCAATACAATCTTTCCCAAGGTTAATGAATTTCGGGTTCTCATCTGATCCCAAGTTCACTTGCCGATGAGAAAAGATGGAACTTTTCTTTGGTATTTGGGGGGCCGCAGAATCGACTTTGCAGATCAAAGAGCTTTTCAAGTGACACTATCCCCTTGGGCATGTGGTTCTCCTTGCATTGGTCATGCTCTTCTTGCAAAGCTTGGTCGTGATCCGCCTCATCAATTGCCACGTCTTTGAATACTTCAGTTTTTAGCATAAATTCCAACATCTGTTGATCATCATCAAAAACGCATAAGTTAGTAATATTATCTGGCACGGAGGGTCTATATATAACTTCAATAGAAAAGCCATCCCTCAAAGGGGTAAATCTAGCAGCAGCATTCGCCAGAGTATCAGCTGCTGCATTGTGCATTCTAAGAACAGATTTAATTCCAAACGCATCAAAAGCAAAAATAAGACGCCATACCTCTTGTTGATATGCTTTTAAGTGTGGAGACAAACAATGAATGGTATTGCGTACATGCCGAGTAATCATATCGGAGTCTCCAATGACTTGTAAGCACCTTACCTTTAAATCCAATGCCTTCTTGAGTTCGAGGATTAGAGCTTCGTATTTAGCGGTATTGTTGGTGCACTGGAACTCAAGACGACACGATATCAAGAATTTGTTCTTTTGAGGGTCTAGCAAGATGCAGCCCGCACTAGCTCCGTCATGAGTTTTGGAACCGTCATAGTACAACGTCCACACGTCATTTTATGGCTCCTTTGGGGTTGTAGTTTGGGGTGGGACTTCAGTTTGGTGTGAGACGGGAGTGGCTTGGTTTTATGCGACGAGTGTTAATTCAGACTGGATCTCGAGATCCACTGGAGACAGAGGAGGATGATAACATCTGAAAATGGCTTCCAAGAAGCACATGCCAATCTCCTCCTGGGAAAAACTGATGGGTTCATTAGTAGCATCCAAATCAGTCACAGTATATTTCATATATGGCTCTCTTTCAACTTTGATTTGGTTATTCTGGCCCTTGTATGGAAGCCAAAGGTGGGACCAGTCGGTGGCAAAATATCTTTGCAGCTTGCTGGACTAGTCTCTGCTAAGTAATAGGCCATAGGCTTCCGGAATGTCAACAACCACAATGTCAATACATTGGTGGACTCTATAATCGAACGAGAGACGGATGATGATGTTTTTCAGCTCTCCTACAGCTGGCACCTGAGATCTGTCAAGTTGAATGATCCTTGCGTCAGTTTTCTCTGGGCGGATGTTCAGCTTCTTACAAACAGATAGAGGCATGATGTTTGTGGACGCGCTGGAGTCAACTAGATAGTTATGGACGTTGAAGTTAAAAATCTCAAACGATAATAGGAAGGGAGGAGTAGACCCCCTGGAATTTGCATTGATGGCATTCACTATGGACTGAACACTCGGACTGGCTTGCGCGAATGTATTGCTCACAGGCTTAGTGGTTGGGGTATTGGTGAAGGCTTTAAGAATGAGTTCTCGTTGATTCGTGATGCGAGCAATCTCATAGAGGGAGATGTTAGCTCTGGTTTTCTTCATGTCCTCTACAATGTTATAAGTGGAATCAGATTGAGGACAGGGCTCGGTAGTGGTTGTGGGGGACCCCACCGGGAGCTTGCTCTTCTGATTTGCTCGAGTGTTGTCATTGGTGGGCTTCTTAGGGGCATCTTGTTGTTCATTCCCTGGGGGGAGAATTTTCCTTAAGAAAGCCCTTTTATTCTCCTCAAAGGATGGCTCGGGGACCGATCCTTTGCTCCTAAGGCTTTAGTTTCTTACGGGTGGGGCCTTAGGATTGTCTGCCATGTTGATATCAATGACGGTAAGATTGTTGTCCCCGCGGATAACATCAAATGCAAGAACCGAGGACCCTGGTTCTTCATCCGGGGGCAAATCTTCATCGTGGTATGAAACATCATCCTCCCCCACATCCCCTGAAGTTTGATCGTCCAGAAGCTAGTTTACTACTACAGTCATGCTGCCAATCCATTGTGGGCATGTTTTCTCAGAGTGGGCAGCCTAGTGGAAAGAACAGAAGTTATCTTTTCCTATCTCTTCCACGTTGAAAACAGTGTTCGGGTTAGACGAAGGTCGGCTAGTGTTGGGGTTGCTCTTTCTGAAAAAGGGCTTAGGTGCCTTGGCACTAGTCGTGGATTCTATACCCTTCCTCTTCAGGTCAGAGACTTCATTTGTCAATAGCTTGAGAGTCTTTGCTATACTCTCGAAGTCAAAAACATCTTTATCCTTATTTGTGGTTTTGTTCGTGGAGGACTGACATTTTTTCGCGATTGGTTTGTGGTCATCTCTCCCCTCATGATCGATAGCTCCTATAGAAAGCATGTCTCTTTCTACAGTGAGGGCGGCTGCGTAGTTGGCTGCAAGGGTGGGCCGAGCTTCGCGTTTCACGAAGACATCGATATCCCTGGGGAGAGATTTTGTATAGTAGTCAATGGTAATAGAGTCGTCCAATGCCAGGTTTGGGGGAAACTTTTGCAGTATGGTGGAAAAGCACTGATTGAAGTCTCTAAATTTCTCTTTCTTATGGCACTTAATGGTACTTAACTCGGTGAGGAGCATGGAAGGGGTTTTGTCCTCTGAAAATTTCTGCAAGAATGCACGACGGAACTGGTCCCATGATGTGATGGAGGCACTTGGGAGGGAGCGGTACCAAGTGGCCACTTTTTTTTCAAGAGTGTGCGGAAACAGGCGACAGGGGACGTCATCTGTTTGGACCCTCATGATTTGCAGGGAAAGATAGAAGCTGCTTATATGATCCTCGGCCAAGGTGCCCTTCTCGTGTTCAAACTTGGGGAGATGCTTCTCAGGGTGCCTAGGCAGGTCGTGGAGGGGGCCCAAAAGATCTAACGGGGACTGGGCCATCCAGGCAAGTGGTTGCACTCTCCTAGCCTACTGGTGGTGCCTGAACTCATGCTCATATTCACTCCCCGTACCTGACACCGATGCTTCTCCTTCATGGCGAGAGTGTTCATCTGGATATCTCTCACGGTTGGAAATGTCTCTAAGAAATCCCCAATTGTGGACAGGCGGCCTATTTGGGTTTGGGCGGCGGTGGTTGGCACGGTGTCCCTGGCCTCGGCCTCTATCTCCTCTACCTCCAGTTCCGCGACCTTTATTCCCCTCCCCTTCAGTCCTACGGGCTCTATCTCCATCACCTCCCCCAGGTGGGGGGTGTGCCTGGTTGTTGTTTGGTTGGGCTTGGTTGGGCTGAGGGTCGGGGAAAGGTTCAGTGGTACCAAATTTCTCCTCTTCGCCCCCTTGGAGTTCGGGGATCGGTTCATCACCCTGAACAGCGGTGGCGAGGTCTTCAACCATGAGATTCACCAACTGGGGTATGGTACTCACCAAGGCACCGTTGTGAGTGATATTTTCAGCAGGGGTCCTAGTATGGGTCAAGAAACTCATGATTGGGGCATATTGCACATCCCTGATGAGATTGCGGGCAGCTAGGCGCAAGGCTCTCAACTGCTCTCTGGTGATTTCATAATATGGAGCCTCCTCCCTTGGAATATCTTCCAACGGAGGAGGGATAGCGTCGTCGTTTATGACCTCCCCATGGGGAGTTTCTGATGGAATGTTGTTTGTATGCTGGGAAGCTGCCATCAGGCCCTCCTTCTAGCGCCAATTCTGTTGACGGGAAAAATTTTCCGGCCAACAGTAGGGTATCTCCCTGGTAGAAAGTCTCAATCAGACCTTAAATAGTTTGGAATAGGGATCCCGTCCGAGGTGTGGGTCCGGCTACCGCTTAAGTCACCTTCCCTTTGGTCTCAAAAGAACTCGATCGAACCTGTGGACACACACTTATTCACATGATACAAGATACATGGTTGATGTATTAAACATGTATATAACACTATGCGTAGCAAGATAAATAATAAAGCATACACGTCGAAGGAGGAGTTGTCAACAACACATCTTTGGGGTTATGCTTGTAGGCTATTCTGACCACAAAAGAAACAGTTATTTATGGTGAGAGTCCCCCTTTACTTCCTGACAGATACAACGAAACGCTAATAAAAAAAGTCATTAACATCCATTATGCAAGCAATCAATCTAAACATCATTAACACAAATACAGGAAACCATAATGTATGAATGATGCCATTAAAGAGTGCACTGTCATTAACCAAAGATATTTTGAAACTGTATAGAAATACTCATAGTGTTCGCACAGCAAAACACATCAGATCCAAAAGGAGTTTCAACAGGTATTTGTATTCATATGCAAAAAGGGTGTTATCTTTCAATACAATGTTGTATAGCTCTTGAGTCCAAAAAAAGAATATCTACACATTTTTCCCGGAGGGGGTTTTATAGATCAAAACTCGCCCTTTGGGCTTCCTGACTCTTCGCCTACCCGCCGGTTGAGTTGCCCTGTGACCTGGTAGAAAATTGCAACCTGCGACCTGCGACCTACCGGGCAGTGCAACCTACGACCTACTACAACTGAGTTATGAAGATGAGCGCGCAATTGAGAGGTCAGGGGCGTCAATCTACTTTCTTTTGAGGAAGTCTTGCCAAGTCTGATACTCTGCTACTATGGGGGAAACTAGAGGAACCTCCTCTTTCAACTGATGCATGCACTCCAGTGCATTTGGGACTAGAGTTTCCTTCTTTTGGGAGATCTGGTTTGAAAGAGAGGTGAGCTTGGTGTAAATCCATACTGGCATGACAAGAAACTGGCCCAGGTTTTCTCGAGATGCCGCAAGATCAGGAGTGACATCAGCTTGCCTAATGGGCTGCAGAAATGACTGGATCTCTTGATCTAACTGATCCCAGGTTTTTGTCTCGTTCGGTGCGCCCAACGAATGAATATGGTGAAGGGTGTGCATCGAGTCGATGTCGCTGATTAGGTGTTCGTAGGCAGCCATTACTTTGTCCAAATCCTTGGATAGCTTATCCTTGGACTGTATTTTCATTCGTATTTGGACTTTGGCATCCTGTGTATGAATCCAATCCTTCTTTGGCAAATGCTCAGGGGCCTCGGGATACCGTGCTGTCCAATCCATCATTTGGTCCAAGGGAGTCGAGGCCTCTTTCAGCGGCTCGTGCTTTTGCTTAGTCTTTGCCTGCATTCTTACCAATGGGGCGACTGTTTGTTTTATGGTGAACATTTCCCCATACACCTACCTCATGGTCGCCTCTAATGTGTCTAACTCCTTTAGAATGGCAAGCGAAACTTCATTGATAGTGGGAGTTTTGCTTTGGAGTTGTTGAACTTCCTCTCTCAATGCCGCCCTTTCTTGCTCTACCCTTTTTCCCCGTTGCTCTGATTCTTGTAGTCTATTTTGTAGAGAAATTATTTCTCTACTCATTGTAGTCACATTTGCTTCCGTGGCCGCAGCGAAAGTTGTACCAGCCGATGCTATCATCACGGGATTAGTCCTGGTATCAAGGACTATGTCTTTTCTGGTTGCGACTGTGGATGCAGCGGAAGGATTTTGCGCTAAGCACCTTCTCTTCTCTTGCCGAATTTTGAAAGAGAACTGATCAAATGTGAGTCTGGTGAGGTCGAAGACCTCCTCCTCTTGCCCCTGGGGGGAACTGACATCGAAGAGCGGGGCTCATGTACCGCCCAGAGGTACGTCAAGGGGAGACACCTCGATATCATCCAGCATTTCATCCTCTTCTTGTTTCTTTTTATTTTCCTCTTCTTCCCTTTGTCGGCGTTCGGCTTCAGCCTTCTCATGTTATTTCCTCTGCCTGAGCTCTGCTTTAGCCGCTGCTTATAATTCGGCCTTCCTTTTCCTCTCAGCTGTTGCGGCTTTCTCAGCTTCCACTTTGTCTAACTCTTTCTTGAGTTCCTATTCAGCTGCCGCCTCCGCTTCTTTTTTCTCTTTCTCCTTCTTGGCCTCCTTGGCCTGCTTCTTCTTATGTTCTGCCTTTAATCTCTTCTTGCACTTATCCTCGTCCTCTTTCATTTTCTTTTCTCTCTCTTGCTGGGCTTTGGCCTCTATTTCTTTCTGTTGGGTAGAGGTACTTTTCCCTGTAGTGGTCTGAGGCTTCTTAGCTAGAGAGGAAGAAGCACCTCCTAATTCACGACCCCTTGCTTCCAAAGTTTGGTCATCCAGGTATTCTTGGCCAGGGTCCACCCCTGGAGCACATCGTCTATTTTCATTGTACCAGTTCCTTCTTTCATCCTCTCCCAAGCGTTCTGTATGCTGATAGTTCCATTTGAATTTAGCCTTCTTGCAATGTTCAGGAACTATCCTCTCCGGGTCATATGTTCGGTATTCTAAAGCCCTAAAGTGATAGTTTTTCATTTCTCCTCCCTCTGCCTCTACCTCTCTGAAGTATTTAACTATGTATGCGCCGATAGTGAGGGGTAGAGCGGGCCACGACTTCTTCTTACCTCTAGACAGGACCCTGGAGAAACCTGACGACATTTGGAAACAAAGCTCCTGCATGAGCACTTTGTCTGTAACAAAACGAGGCAGAGCATGTGGTGCCTTGAACGAGCCAAAGACTCGGACGATTGTATATTCGGCGAAGGGGAACCAATGCGCCACTTTGCTAAGCGTCTCCATCGCTCGCCAGGACATGCAGGGAGCATCTTGGCCAAAAAAAATTCTGTATAGAGCAGGGATGAACACTTGGGAGATCAGCTCTATGTCTGTTTTATACCAGGATTCCCAAAACACCTTGGTTTGTAGATGAATGGCACTGGTCTCTTTGGGATCCCAGTTATGTACCCATCCCTCAAAGTGTAATCTCGAACAGAGGACATCCAATAGATAAGAGGACATATAAAACTCGGAAGGCATTCCTTCATCTGGCGCCAATGCCGACGATATATTTGTGTGAATGGAGGTCATCAATATGTTTGCCCAGTTGAAACGGGTGCCATACACTGTGACGTACTCCATGATAGTTGCCCATGAGCTGTTGAAGGTAGTGGCATTTGGCCGTCTATACAATCTGCAAAGCAGGGCAGCCACTAATTTATACACTTTCCTGAGGCTCGCCACTGGGTATTCTTGGTCTTTCTTGACCTTAAACTTCTCGGGCTCCTCCCACCATTTCCTTATAGTGTCGACTACAGGACTGCACGAGCAATGGCCCATTCTTCCGTGAAACCTTCTTCCCGCTCTGGCAAAGAATAATAGACATGGGCGTCTGAGCATTTTAGCATTGCGAAAGCCTTGCCTTCGCTATCCCTGATCACGAACTTCTTGGATCTGTTTTCTGTATGATCCAATCCATCATCTCTGGGCATGGGAATATTTCCAGATGAGCACCTGCGAGATGGAGCTTGGATCTTTTAACTTTTAAGTATATCTCCCAATCAGGGAGGTCTTCCGGTAATTCCGTTTTGGCGAACTCCTTTTACACATGGTACCATCGCATGTTGTCCCCTTTGGCAAAGGTGCAAAGGGTATCTCTGTATATCGGCAGTGGGGACATTTGCATGTCCGTCTCCGTATCTTCCGCTGCCACGTGCTTTTCTTTCTTCCAGGACGCTGGTGGTCTCATATCGGTGGAATCTGAGAGGACAAGTATACACTCCAAATCTGCTTCAAATTCACCTGTCATTTTCATGAAAGAATACCAAGATAAGAAAGACGCCATGATGATACAAGAACAATTACAGTTTATCAATTACTTCCACTGGGACACAGGCAAAACTGAAAAAGTGGTCTACTGGGTCGCAGGATCGCAGGTTGTAAGAAAATGGCCAAGGTGCGACCTTACGACTAGGTCGCAGGGTCGCGGGGTCGCGGATTGTGCAAAAGGATGAAAATGCGACCTTGCGACCTTGCGACTGGGTCGCTGGATTGCGAGGTCACAAATTTCGGAAAAAATAGGAAATACGACCTTGCAACCTTGCGACTGTGTGGCGGGGTCGCTAAGTCGCAAACTGCGGAAAATGGAAGGAATGCGACCTTGCGACTAGGTCGCTGGGTCGCGGGGTCGCAATTTTCAAAAACCGAAGAGAATGCGACCTTGCGACCTGGTGACTAGGTCGCGGGGTCGCAAGTCGCGCTAGGGCTTGCCGGGAGGTTTTGGGCACGCGCGGCGTAGAGTGGTTTACCCTTTACCGGGAAAAAAAAAAAAAAGGAGGCTAAATGGGTCCAGACAGAGCCAAGAGATAGTTTTTGGAGTAGGGAAGAGGCCATGAGAAGCTGGGCAAGAAACTGTGATGAGTTGGGCAAGTGTGGTGAACACTGGAATCAGAGGGAAACCCTAAGTAAGAAATGCAAACAATGGCTGAGGCAAATGACAATTTAAAGGCTAAGGGATGCAGGGATTTGGCAAGAATAACCAAAAATGAAACAATAGAAGGGAAAATGGCAACTTACCCGGGAAAATTGCGCGCCAGTCAACCTGTCAGAGCCGTTTCTTTCTATGCGTTGCATATGAAAAATGCGACCTAGCGACCTCATTTATATAAAAAGGTCGCACGTGCGAGCATTTAATGAGGTCGCGTGGTCGCAATTCGTGTGATCCGAGAGATATGCGACCTTGCGACCTCCGGGTTGCGGGGTCGCAAGGTCGCAGGGTCGCGGTTTTCCAAAAAAATGAAGTTTGCGACCTAGCGACTTAGCCTTCTGGACTCCTTAGTTTTTATTTAAGTTCAAGGGGCTCCGAAAATTTTTTGAAGTGGGGTTTTTTGGAGGGTGTTGTAGAGGCTACAACAGGTATGCAGACTCTAAGGATAAGTCACCAATAATGGAAGATATACCTGTAGTACAGGAATTTCTAGATGTTTTTCTAGAAAACATCCCTGGTTTACCACCAAGAAGGGATATTGACTTCACCATAGATTTGTTGCCAGGAGCCTCCCCGGTGTCAAGGGCTCCTTATAGAATGAGCGTGCCAGAACTAACCGAACTAAAAATGCAGCTACAGGAACTGCTGGACAAAAGGTACATTCGCCCAAGCTTGTCTCCGTGGGGAGCACCAATCCTATTTGTTAAAAAGAAAGATGAAACCATGCATATGTGCATGGATTACAGGCAGCTCAATAAGCTAATCGTCAAGAATAAGTACCCCCTACCAAGAATAGATGATTTATTTGATCAAGTAAAAGGGGCCAAGGTGTTTTCTAACATAGATTTAAGGTCAGGATATCATCAGATTCGAATTAAGGATGAAGACATTTGTAAGACAGCATTTCACACTCGTTATGGGCACTATGAATTCGTGGTGTTACCCTTTGGACTGACAAATGCACCAGCAACCTTTATGAGGTTAATCCATGGAATCTTTCATCCATTTTTGAATAATTTTGTACTTATTTTCATAGATGACATTCTAATATATTCTAAAATTCTGGAGGAACATAAGGAGCATTTGAGAATCGTCTTTGAAATGTTAAGAAAACATCAATTGTATGCTAAGTACAGTAAATGCGATTTATTTAAAACAGAAATCCAATATCTAGGCCATGTTATATCAGCTGAAGGAATAGCTGTTGATCCTGAAAAGATAAAAACCATTATGGAGTGGTGAGTACCCCAGAATGTGGCTAACATTAGATCGTTTATGGGATTAACTAGTAATTACAGAAGATTTATAGAAAGATTTTCTAAAATTTCCTTTCCTATTACATCTCTGCAAATGAAAGGAAAAATATTCAAATGGACGATTGAATGTCAGAATAGCTTTGAAAAGCTGAAGCAACTTCTGACTACAGCACCGGTGTTGAGGGTCGCTGACCCTAGTAAAGAATATGAAGTTTGTACTGATGCAAGTAAGGAAGGTGTTGGAACAATCTTAAGCCAAGAAGGTAAAGTGGTAGCATACGAGTCTAGAAAACTGAAGGAACATGAACAAAGATATTTTACTTATGATTTAGAGCTTACAGCGATAGTACATGCTCTCTGAGTATGGAGGCATTACTCACTGGGTAAGAGGTTTGTACTTAAAATAGATCATAGCAGCTTGACTAGTTACTTCAAGCAAGCATATTTAAACTCTAGGCAGGCAAAATGGAATGCCTTTTTAAGTGAGTTTCATATGGATATTCAACATGTAAAGGGGAAGGAGAATCAAGTAGCAGATGTGTTGAGCAGAAAGTTACATGGTATTTACGAGTTGTACTATAATCAGTTAGAAAGCCAATTTTTGGAACAATTAAAAGAGGAGGCACATAAAGATCCAGAATATAAATTTTTATGGCAAAAAATGGAAGAAAATAGGAGGCAAGGTAAAACATCTGAGTATGGAAAGAATGAAGAAGAGATGCTGACCTTTCGAGGGAGAATATATGTGCCTAACCGTATAACTCTAAAGGAGTTAATATTGAATGAATTTCGTCGCAGCAATTATGGAGGTCATCCGGGATATCAGAAAATGCTTACTGCAATAAGAAAGATATATTTCTGGCCGGGTATGCATAATAATATTATGGAATATCTATGTGTTTAGAATGTCAACAGGTAAAAATGGAGCACCAACACCCTGCGGGACTATTGCAACCCATACCCATCCCTGAATGGAAGTGGGAGGTTATCTTCTTAGACTTCATCACAGGTCTACCACGAACAAAAAGACAGAATGATTCAATCATGGTAGTGGTAGACAGATTAAGAAAATTTGCACATTTTATACATGTACAATCTACTTACAAGACCGTACAGATTGATGATATATTTATGAAGGAAATTTTCACGTTGCATGGGATTCCAAAAACTGTGATTTCAGACCGGGATGTTAAGTTCACATCTGCATTTTGGAAAACTTTTTTTTTTGCTCTAGGAACACAGATAAACTTTAGCACCACCTATCATCCCTAGACTGACGGAAAAACGGAGCGGGTGAACCAAATATTGGAAAACATGTTGCACATGTATGTGATGCAACAGCGAACCAAGTGGGAGGATTATTTGCATCTAGTGGAGTTTGCTTATAATAACAGTTATCAAGAATCTCTGAAAATGAGCCCCTTCGAGGCATTATATGGTAGGCAATGTCGTACACCTATAAATTGGAGCAGTCCTGAGACAAAATTGATGTTGGGACCTGAGATGTTGGCAGAAATGGAAGTTGAGGTAAAAAGAATAAGAGAGAATCTGAAGGTTGCTCAAGACCGGAAAAAGGTTTATGCAAATAAGAAAAGGTATTATCGTGAATTTGTGGTGGGAGATCATGTTTATGTGAGAATTAAAGCCAAGAGGAGTACCTTAAGGTGGACCTCTTGTGCTAAACTATCTCCTTGTGGACCTTTCTAAATACTGGAAAGGGTAGGACCAGTGGCTTATCGGTTGGCTTTATCCAACCACATTCAAGTTCACAATGTGTTTCATATGTCCTTGTTGAAGCAATATGTGCATGATGAAAAACACGTGATTCATTGGCAAAACATTCAAGTAGGATAGGAATAAGAACCCTAACTTGAAGCTCTAAACAAAATTGAGGTATATTGATTTGAAACATTCTTTGTTTTTCAGGTAGAACCGGACGGAGAGTTTCTGGTCGAGTCGCAACGCATACTTGACCGAAGAGAAATCACACTCCACAAACAAGTAGTTAATCAGATAGAAGTGAAATCGAAGGACTTCGAACTGGATGAAGCTACTTGGGAGGACGAGAAGTTTATGCAGGAAGTTTACCCAGAACTCTTTCAGAGTTAAAGTGAAAACACCGAGGATGGTGTTACTTCCAGGGGGGGAAGTTGTTACAGCTAAAGTTGCTGTTAACTAATTGATTAATTAGTTAAGTAGTTTTATCGTAATTATTTGTTGATAAGGAAAAATTGAGGAAATGGATGTTATTTCTTTTAATAATTAAGTTGTTATAAAGGATAATAGAATGTGAAATGTAAAAAAAAAGAAAGTGAAAACACTGATGGTGAATGATTCCAAGAACCGAAAAAGGTGGGTTGGACAGTTTGCACAGTTATTTACTCCTCTAGGGATAAGAGACTCATCCCAGTGAAGAGTAGGGGTTCTGTTGCTGGAAAAAAAGAGAGTGTGAAATTTTCTTGAGCTGATAGAGAATCAGTGGAAAATCACACAGCAGAATTCCTGAAAAGGTTTCTAGTACTGACTGGATTGATGGTCCCGAGGTCGAAACAAAATATCCTCTGTCAACCTGTACCAAATCAGTGGAAGCAAGGGGGAAGAGTAGGACATCATAGCCTCTCTTAACGGTTGGAAGGAAACCACAGTCTGAATCAAACTTTTCAGATAAGTGAATGTCTGTTTTATAAGGATTAGACAAGAAAATTAACAATGCTACAGGTTTTATGATCTTCATTTTCTGTTAAGTACAGGTCTTATGATCTTCGTTATTTATTAAGTATCGCCTATTTTGGGTAACAGACTGTTATATAGGGAAAACAGGTACCTGGACAAATTGATTCTTTGATATCCTTCATGCCAAAAGAGTATTGTTACTTCTCTTAACAAAACTGAAATTTTATAGTACTGGCTTAAAGAATTTCTGTGTTCGAAACGCATGAGTTTACTATAGAATACCAAATAAGATTCACTGAAAGATTACACTGCCATATGCTTTGATTTAAAGTGTAGCAAAGTTACTAGAATTTAAGTTAGTCCGAATAATATATTATCTTCTGCATAATAAATCTATAAACAGAGATTGAATTCTATCAAGCTGAGAAAGAGAATTAAGCTATCTTCGTTTACCAAGAAAAAGATAGGCTACGGGGAAAATCCACCTATGTAATGTAATTTAAAAAGAAGTTTATGTTGACATAGAAACGAAAGCATGCAACAAAAAGAACTCCTTTGGAATTAACGTAAACGAAAAATTGAGGGACCAAGTGTTATTTCCTCAGTACCACGAATGCAAAAACAAATTAGTTACGTAATCAAACTGTAGAAAATTATACAGGAGAAACCGTTGGTATCGAGCCTGGAGTGACCACGCTGGTACATGTCGTTTCACTAACCTACTAAACGCGCACTGTGTGGAATCGATGGTCCGGACACCGCAAGAAAGAAAAACAATCCTGAGCATGTGGATTAACAGAAAAGGGAAAATACGAAATGAAAATATTTTAACATAAACTACAACAAAAACGAAGAAGCAAGACGTTGAGAGTGAAAATATACATTTAAACCCTCCACGACACTATTACTCTCCTACATTGAAAATAGACGGGAATTTCATGCTAATAATCTCTAAAAACTTATCAGTTGGGAAAATAAGACGATACAAATAAGAAATGTGAACAAGCCAAGTAATAATTCAGGAGATATAATAACAAACCCCAACACCTTGGGCGAAGAAATATTATCATATTAAAATAACGACTGTCATTACACATCTTTTAAGTATCTGAAGGCCGAGGCCTAGTAAACGATGAAATAATATCATATTAAAAAAATGAAGACTGTCATTACACATCTTTAAGTATTTGAACGCCGAGGCCTAGTAAATCCTTTAAAAACATTAGAGTGCTCAATGGCAGAAATAACAACAAAAAAAAACAAATCGTCCAGTAGAATTAGTTCTTTTCTGGGGAATTATGATAAGCAATAGTTGCATCTTCGAAGATTAGCCTCTCTGCGAAAGTCGTTCCAAGAGGGCATACCTGGAGAGGACACACCAATAAACTCAGGACCGAAAGTAAAATAAAACCAACTTACGATGAGACGTATGGTGTAGGAGGCTAGCCTCCCATTTGGCCAATCTCCCCATCAACACAAAAGAACGAAAGCGTGAATGATCCTCTGTGCATAACTGTTCTAAAAGAACACTAGGATATGCTAGATCAAGATCTAGAGTTTCGAACACAACAGTATTACCTTAAATTGGAGCGCAAAACTTGGTCTTCCACCTTGAGAAATTCGCAAACCAATTCATGTACTCATATAAAAAAAAACGAAAGAAGTTTCATTAAAAGGGTTATAGCAGAAAAACTCACGCTGTGAAAAAGCCGAAAAGAATCACAATTCTAGAAATACCGTAACAAAGAACCTCGGTGGTGAAATTACCTGTCAAACGTTTAGCAAATACCCCTGTGAGCTGGAGAATACCAATAAACTGGAAGGCGAAAGTAATCGCTTCCTCCGAGAAAAAAACGAAAAGGTAAGTCCCAGAACTTGTTACTCAGTCAGCTGTTATCGACCTCTCAAACTTAGCAAAGCAGAAGAGGAATGAAATGTGTAACCCAAGGCGTAAGCAAGGAGCATAAGAGCTAGGGTTATGGCATGGATCCCAACACTGTCCCGCCAAATAGCCTGAGCCGTTGATGATGAAACTGAGTCGACGATGGAGATCAACTAATAAATCTCGTAACACGCATCATACCCAGATTTTGGGCCAGCTGTTGATGAGGGTACAGGCGTAAACCGATGACAGTAAATGAGTAGTACGTGCCAACTATTCTCCAGCGATGTAAATTAGATCTTCATTAACCTAAGGTCAAATGCATATGTTTGCTATTCAATGACGAATATATATACATGTTAACTATGTAGATAAGGGTTGTAACATATATATATGTTTTGTTAATACGATGTCCTCATTCATTATGAAATTATATTCTTGTATGTCGAATAAAGTTGAATTATATACGTGTTTAGTGCGTTGTCTTCAAACATCACTGTATAATTCTTATCTGCGGACTTTGTCAATCAAGTGGAATAGGAGGACCACAATGTCAATATAGGGGATTATTAATTTGTCCAATGGTTTAGCATAGGAAACTTGAATTAAATTTGAATATCGTGTTATGGTAAAATTATTAACCATGTGAATAAAAAAAAAAAAAAAATATATATATATATATATATATATATATATATATTTAAATGATGGTTACAATGTTCTTCACAATCTGTTGCGAGAATATTTATACAACATCATAGATATTTTATATGCAATATGTAGATTTGAAGAATAATCTCTGATAAATGCTATGATCTATATTTGTATTCATAATAAATGATAACAATGATATGATATGAATTGATATTAAATTATATATCACAATAACTGATATATTAAATTATATCAGTTTTGTAGTATAACATTCCATGATTAATCCATAATCAAATCGAATACAATTTATTGT
This sequence comes from Pinus albicaulis, assembly GCA_034641835.2. NCBI lineage: Eukaryota > Viridiplantae > Streptophyta > Pinopsida > Pinales > Pinaceae > Pinus > Pinus albicaulis. The sequence continues at coordinate 1,222,708,811 of CM076580.1, forward strand.
TGGTGCACATTAAAAAGAAATAATAGTCAAGCATATTAAAGCTGTTGGTGGAAGACAACTACACATAGGTGTGAGAAATCTATTTCACTAAATCGTTAATATCCATTGACAGTGAGATGCATGAGGTATACAGTATGAGTCATGCTGAATTTTAACATGAAATCTCAAGGGAATTCCATCCAGCCCAGCATCTGAATAATCTAGAATGGGTGTTAAAATCTCAAGGGCATTCCATCCAGCCCAGCATCTGAATAATCTAGAATGGGACGCGAAACAAGAGATGCGTGGGAAAGAAGGATGAACCTGAAAAGAGTGAACCTGACCCTCATAAGAGGGTAGCTTAGGAACTGTAGTTAAATCTTTGAAATCAAAGAGAAAACTGAGGGGCGAAACAAGAGATGCGTGGGAAAGAAAGGATGACCCAGAAAAGAGTGAACCCGACCCTCATAAGAGGGGGCTATAGTTTAGGAACTGTAGTTAAATCTTTGAAATCAAAGAGAAAACTGAGGGGCGAAACAAGAGATGTGTGGGAAAGAAGAATGACCCAGAAAGAGTGAGCCCGACCCTCATAGGAGGGGGCTATAGTTTAGGGAATGTAGTTAAATCTTTGAAATCAAAGAGAAAACTGAGGGGAATGTAGTTTAGGGACCGTAGTTAAATATTTGAAATCAAAGAGAAAGCTGAAGATCGGGGTTTGAGACAATGAAAACCATAAAAATGGTATAGCGATGTGCTCCAAAAAATTTCACAACCTTTGGTAGAAACGCAAATTTACATAGAAGCTGTAATTGAAAATGTGAAAAAATTAAATATTTACATAGAGGTGCTAATTGCAAATGTGAAAAAGTTAAATATTTAACAGCTATGCAGGTTGTTTCTATAGCTAGTACTATTGAGCATAAACAAATTGTTGTGGACAAAATACTTAACAATTGTGGAGGTTCTCTCTGCAGCTGGTATTGTTGAACATCAACAATTTGTGCTGGTATTGTTGAACATTAATAATTTGTGCAAGTTGTCTCTATGGAAGGTGATAGGCCCACACAATCCTGTAATTGTTGGCATTCCCATGGTTTGATTCGGAAATAGACAAGGCAGCTGGTTAGCAGGTTTTCGAAAGGGCTAACCAAGTTCCCCTTCAGTTGGAGCAGGCCGCTCGCCCAAGACCGGAAAAACGCCCAAGCCTGCAGTACCATTCCCTTGACATCTTTTACATCTACCTCTACGTATGCTGAGTCAAATTGTCAATTGCATCTTATCTAAATCCATTTCCTGCTTTTTATTCGGTCAATGAAGTCCCCTTCTGAGCTGGATCAAATCTCAACATTGTCAATTTTCTAATTCCATCTATATTTTCCAGGGATCCCCTTTGCCTCATTCTCATCTTTGGCTGCCTATTATTTCAATGAAATGGAATAAGAGGGCAGAATGAACGAAATCGCAGCACTCACTGCACTCTCACATGGTTATGATGCATGATTATGATGTTCATGAGAGAGAGCCTGTCTCATTTACTAGCAGGTCTCTTAGTCTGGGCATTAAAGCTACCACATGACGTGAAGACATGGGGAGGATGCAGGTGTTGAGGCTGCAAGACGAGTAAGTATTGAGGTGGCAGGGAAAACCTGTCAGGTGTTGCGGCCACAGACTGTGTAGGTGGTGGATTTAAAAGTTAACATTCATAATTTTACATATAAAAAAATGTCACATTAAATGTTTTGTTTCATATTAATATTAACATGAAGTTAGAATTAGTTCAAGTATATAAATGTTTTTAACTCAATTTCTTGTTAGTTATCCTATGTTTTAAGCAAAATCATGCATTATTTCCAACAATAAAAAGTATAAACAAAAAAGTTTGGATAAAGTTTTGCTTGATAAAATATTTTTATTAAAACCTTAGTTAAAACCGTGAATACATGGGTGTTTCAATCTAAATTAATGCTAGTGAACGTCTAATCAATCGCTATAGCCGAAGGCAAGGACTAATAATGACCTAAGCCGCTTCATCTATTTGTCTTCTGCCTTGTGTATAGACATATTAGCATGATACAATGTTAAGGAGTGGTTCAGCCCCCTACATCTTATTTTAAAGAGAAAGAGGTGAGGCACGTGACCGTCATGGGGAGTCCACATGGTCCATCGACCTCTTTTTAATTTTTTAATTTTTTTAATGACTTTCTCGGCCTTAGCTATGAGGCAGTTCTTATTTCTGCAGAGTTGGTTTGAAGCTCTTTGTGTTAGATCTAGTAGAGACACGATGGTCCACTCTTCTCATATAGCAGTTTGGGAGACTTATTTTCTGTGATGCTGCTCTATAAACAATTTTCGTATGGCCGCAGAGACAAATCTCCCAAAAGCATGTGCTACTTGTCAATTCTTGCACTAGGAATTTGGCTTGAGATCTTGTTTCCATGATAGGTTTACATTCATCCTACTAAGAGTTATCACAAGGTAAAAAATTTCAAATAGGTTTTTTATTTTATTTTTTAAGTTGGATATTTTCTTATATTTATTTTTTTGATAAAATTTTATTTATTTTTGACATATATAATTAAATGGATGATATTCACCAAAAAATTATCAATTTTAATAATAAATTACATGTTTTTATTAAATGTTCACCCACATTTTATATATTTGAATTTTATTGATATAAAAAAATATCTAAATCTTTAAAAAGAACTCTTTACAGCTTTAATATGTATAAGTAGAATATTGACAAATACCATATTATTTATAAAGATTATATTAGGTTGCTTGTGTTTGTGTCTAGGGTTGTTGTGCAATATCTATGTAGCTCAATGTATTCCATTTTCATTGAAAACACGATCAATTTGGGTGTTTGACAGTTAAGAACACGTTGAGTTATATTTGGAACCTCTTCCTAGTTCATCCTTTCACTTAACTCTAATTTCAAGTATTTTTAGTGTGACAGTTAAGAACATGTTGAGTTATATTTGGAGCCTCTTCCTAGTTCATCCTTTCACTTAACTCTAATTTCAAGTATTTTTAGCGTTAGAGGGAAAATATCCTCTTGGGTTTTATTTGACTTTTCCATTCCCACTTCACTTTGTTTCTTGTGCCATGAGATAGCCTTATTGACAGCCTAAGTGTTCTGGCAGTAGGTTTTTGGGCTCTCAAAACATATGCTTCATCAACTACTGATTGTATCTTGTTGGTTTGCGTAGTACATGCATACTACTGGAATGCAAATATGGATGAATCTCAAATTTCTTCAGAAGGTTTTGGTATATGTATATGGACAATAAACAAGATTTGGGTTCAATATTTATATGTTGATTTGAGTTCAAGATCTGCTTTTAGTTTTAATGTATTAACACTAATATAAACAAATAGACAAATATATCTATATGACCTTATATGACCTTACAATTTAGTATGGAAAATAGGAAATAAGTCACACCATGCATTTTTTTCCCACCACGGGTCAAGATTTTTAGCCTTTACTTTTGTGAAATATGTGAAATTGGTAATATTGAGGGAGGCTCTTTATTCATGATTTTATTATTAATAGTTTTAGAGTCCATGTCCTTTCCATTGAAGCAATACTTTTTGTGCACTGATTAACATCTTATATATCAAATAGAGTAGATAGAGTCATGCCTCACAATGCCGGTCTAATGCTCATCATGCTTCACAATGTTTGTTTATAAATATTAAATGAATAACTAGTATACATCAGATGGAGTAGATAGAGTCATGCCTCACAATGTCTGTTTAATGCTCGTCATGCTTACAATGTTTGTTTATAAATATTAAATGAATAACTAGTATGTTGCATTCGATTACCTTACAATAAATGTAAGATTATACAATATTTTGTTTAATAATATATTTACAGGAGGCCTTTCAAGGTCATTGTTTACATCCTCACCATACAAGGGTTAGATCAGGGTCTGGGTTGATGGATTAAATGGAGTTAGGTTTCTAAAAGTACCCAAGAGGTAATCTCATAAAGCTCGAGTCAACTGCACATGTTAGAATAGTGCTTTAAATTTTTACTTTTGAAATACGAGCAAGACTTTTTTTTGTGTTTTTCAATTGTAACTCATGAAATATAGGGTCAGTAATTTACCTGTGTTTGCATAAATATGATATATTAGGAAAATGTCTTAAAGTAAACATAGATATTATAAATAACATAACTCTTTTTTATGCCATATTTCCTTTATTTGTTAAAACATTTCTTTTAATAACAAACATTAGATAGAGACTAATTCTTTAAATCTATACAAGAAGAATTACTTATTATGAATCCTATAAAAGTTATAAAAGTTCTAACTCAACTAGAAGATCAGAATGTCATGCCTTAAAACTTGATAATTGAAGTTGACTTTTTTTAGATTAAATGAACATTATTCCCATTCATTTAGTCTTTTAACCACCTACGAAAAGCAATGTTGCTCAAATATTTTCTTTCTCCCAAAAGAAACCATGTTTCTATAATCAATAATGGTCTCCATATAATACATTTACAAAATAAGTTCTGATTTACTCAAAAAAATTACAATCTCTTATTAGATATATGACTTCCTCATCTAAACAACTTCTCATCACATTCTAGAGGTTATTGCTAGTGAAAAATAATACAACAGTCGTGACAATTTCTTCTAGGAAAGGGCACACACATACACATTTTCATAACTAGTACATAGAAATCGAAATTTCCCCATTTTACTCACTCAATTCAGAAAGAATAAATACAAAAATGTAAAAGTACACATGCTTGCTTCCTATTTAGTTGTGAACTAAATATGATTCCTAGAAACATCACAAGTGTTAAACATAAACTGAACTGTCATAGTTTTCCTCTAATAAATGAAATTCTGCTAAGGAGATTCGAGTTCATGCGTGAATTGAAGGCTATCAGAAACACGCACACTATAGCCCCATGACACAGAAAATGTCCCTTGCCGGAATGAGGCAATGGTGGGCTAATGGCTCAGTCATTCCCAGTGTTTCTTTCTTAATTGGCTTAAGAAGCTGAAGTGGTAGCCATAGATCAACATTCTTAATATTCAACTCAGTTATATTTATCGCTTACCAAAAAAAATACAAGATTACCAACATCTTTTTGCTTAGTTTACCAACAAATTCAAATGTAAATAATAATATTGATATTTTAGTTGCAGATTAATCACTATTTTAATGATAGACTAATCACCATTTTACATACATACGCCCATAAAAATTTTTATATAAAAATAATAGCATTGACATGTTGATTATACTCCAATCAATAATCTACATCTCTATTAAAAAACAAACCCAAAAACTTTAAATTAAAAAATGGTCATCGGTTTTTGTTTTTAATTTCATTGTTGAACTTATTTTATAACATTGTAATTTACTTATTAAAAATTTAAAAAATTACAAAATTATCAACCTCTTAGTGTAATTTCATTTTTATAAAATTATAACATTAAAAAAAACGATACCTAATGGATATAATATATAACTGAACTATTTAATCATCCTAAATTGAATTTCATTTTTATAAAATTATAACAATAAAAAAACGATACCCATTCTATATAATATACAATTAAAATATTTAATTATCCTAAAATGAAGATTTGAAGTATAAAACTAAATTACCATCCTCCAATACTTCTGCATAAAGTTAACATGTATATTACTTTAAAGGTAGGGCTTTTAAACGTTAGATTACCGTTGCACATGCAAACATAAAATCCGATGTGATATTGGCAGGTAGACGGTGCCCAGAATCGCTGATCACAGATCTAGAAATTTAAAATAAACTTAATACTACTTACATCTGTTAAACGTCCATTAAAAGCAAACAACTTGCATCTTTTAACCTCCATCAAAGGTAAATGGTGCACCTTGTTCGGTATGCCACCTATGAATTCCATTGCGGAATACTTGCAACTATATCATAGCTATATCATTTCGACTAATGACCAATTTGAAAAAGCATATTCAAAAATTCAAAAAATACACCCTCGACCCACCAACACCCAAAACATAACCTAAGAGTATTCTCTCGAGTCCTTCGGTAAATTAGGGTCTTTAAACCACTATTACTTTCGTCTATTTCTGGAGAGTGCAGCACCAAAAACGTCGTTCAAAGGAGTCGTGGAAACCAGAGCAGCCCATAGCAGCTCCAGTGCCTAATAAAATATAAAATTAATATGGTCTTCCCATTAACAACATTATTAAGACAAACTATAAACAACTATAGTAGCTCCTTACCTCATTGGTACCGACACTCGCGTTTCGCTCCGCCAAATCGGATAAATCTTTGACATTGAGCCTATTCAGCAAGTTAAGGCTGGTGATGGTTGAGGAGGGAGAGATCTGTAACTCATCAGTGATTATGAAGGTAACTGTCTCCTTCACATATCCTCGCCCGCCGCTGCTCCCACCTCCACTGATTTCTGCGCTATTAGTGGTATCTATCTGCATGCAAGGGTTCTGCAATTGCACCTCATAGCTCATAGGTTGTCCACAGGCGCAGATTCCGCCGCTCTGACTCGTCACATAGTGGGTACCGCCACTGTAACGGTGGACATATGATATCCGCTGCTGCTGTACCCGGCGGTCAACCCCGCAAACGTAATAGACTGTTGGAGCCGTCTCTATTCGAAGGATGTTGTTGGAAAGGGTAGGTATAACCTTAGGCTCCAGTAATTTGGATTTCTCGGCAATCATGAACATAGTCTGGAGCTTGTCTACGCTGTCGTAAAGGTTGGTGAGGCAGCCGATTCTCCTCGCATGTTTCATCGCTGAAAGCAATTTAATAACAGAAGCGGTTGGCAACGTGAGAAAGCTGAAGAGAAGATCGACAAAATCCTTTTCTGCTTCCGCATACAATATCTTTCGGCTTTTCTTGTTCACCAGAAACCTTAAACTCATGCAACCAGCAGTTTGGCTTGCCATCTTGATCACTTCACGAATGCAAAGCAAAACCTAACACAGTAGCACTATAAGAGTAGACTGTCGTCGCTCTAAAGGGGAAGAAAGTGGCAAATCACCAAAAATTCAGGACATTTGACTGCAGATTCCGAGTACGTTGAAAATGATGCGATCAGAAATCATTTTAGATTTTGCTTACGAATCACAGATTTCCGAATTTAATAAAACAAGTGGCCTGCGTACGTTGACGTGCTATGTTAAATGTATCTTAAATAATCCACAAGCTGTTTTATGAACGACCATTAAGGATGGTTTGGTTTTGGGTACGAAAACTTGGCCCTATGGTGTTGTACAACGTGTGGACTATTTGCTTTTCTAATGCTTTAGGTACTCATCCAGGCTGATCAATTTTCCATAAATCAATCACATTTTAAATGTATCTGAACCCCAGAACTCAGATCTCCGTCACGAGAAAGATATGGAAGTAGTGATGGAATTTGACGGGAAATAGGCCATTTTGCCCGTATTTGAAGTTTATTTTTTATTAATGTTCTCAATGAGTTTTCAAGTATGTAGAACTTATTTTTGACCGTTTGTTTTCTTTCAAAAATCTCATTAATACCTTATTGTACCTGCCCCCAGCAGATATTATGCGTTCGGTTTTTTCTGATGTTGATATTAATTTGTTTATTTGCAATTTTTTTTTTATAATTTTTCATAGTTAAACATTGAAATTTTTTATTGTTTATTTATTTAAATTTATTTTTCTGATTTCTTATTGATTTATAGTTTCAACATGTTATTGCAAATTGCATTGAAATTCACGTCATTAAACCTATGACACCATTAATATCCGTCTTGTCATTGGTGCTGGACCTCTACGGAACTGTAAATTTGTGAACCGCTGGTTGTCATACGCGCAGGACGGAAATTGCCACTTGAAGTTCAAGTAGCGACAAATGCCTAACGAGAAATTGGACAAGTTCCTAAAAATTTGTTTCAGTAACAGCCATTATAACTTACCTTTCATGCTTTCTGCTGCAGATTTGCCCGAATTAAGCCCGGCAAGAGACGGCGCTCTAACATCCGTGACCCGACGGCCTCGAGTACCAGAAGCAAGCCTTTGCTGTGGTACACTGGCATGATATATTCCATCAATCATGTTCCAAAGCTTTGGCAGACCACAGAAAGCAATGCAGATTATACAGCGCAGTCGAATTCCAATTAAAAGACCCCCTCAAACTGTCCGTCTCACTGTCCGTCTCAGAACCAAAATCCAGGAATCCACTGTCCGATCCTGTGTTGCCGAATGAAATCCTACAAATTCACCGTGGAAATGCATAAAATTGGCGTGTCGTTTCCAGGCAACGTTTTAGTCCGGACTCCGGCAAAGATTTTTAAAAAATCCGGCAAAGATTTCATCAGAATCATGTTTACAGTTATTAAACTTAAGTATTTTGAGTGCCCTGGTAGTGCTGAATCCATTTCCAACCTCAAAAATGGATTTCAAACATTGCAAGTACCTGATTTCTTGAATTTAAGTTGCCCGGATTCCGGCAAAAAAACTGCCGTCCGGGCTAAAACGTTGCCTGGGTAGACTACTCCCATAAAATTCGCCGATTTTACACACAAAATTATGGTCTCTGCATCCAATTCCCCGGCATCGCAGCGTAACGCCCTTAACCCCTCGTATTAACTACGTACTCACATGATAAATTTAATTAACAAAATAATATAAATTCCTTTATTTGCGAGCCCGATGCCTGGGTGGCAGACTGGCGGAGCCCGTGACGTGAGGACCTGGACTTCATGCCTCGCCGAAATATCCGGAAAGGAAGAGGCTACCACTCTTGGCATTAGATATTAAATATCTACATACATCAATTTCATTTCTTGGATTTCAATCGCTAAAGAAAATAAATGGTTTTATTATTATTTTTATATATGTTTTCGCTTGCTCCGCACGCAAGGCATTCTGCAAAAACATGACATTCGTGGAAATAACATCATGGGTCCCCTTCCCTTCCGTTAACCATACACAAACAAAGTAACATAGAAAAGAAGACTTGTACAAATTTTTAGACATTAACTCGCCTCCCGTTTCCGTTCTGTCTTTTTTTCCCATGTTTTCCCGTTAGTGCAGCTTTTAATTTTCCAAATAAAATTGAACTTTGGGATTTGTTATTATGGACTAGGCAAAATGATAGGTTGTAATTCTTTCGCATTGTTGTCGGTGAGAATGGGAAATAATATATCGTAATCAAGAGAAAATAGAAATAATATTTTATAATTTATAAGCTATTTGAAATAAAATTTAATTAATAAAAATATATATAAATTTTTAAAATGTGATTAAAAATAATAATATTATTATTTTATATATTTATATAATATGATTCGAGACCAAGAAGGTTATTTGGAAATTAATTATGTTTTTATATTATTATTAGTTTTAGTGTTTTCAAATTTTATATTATTATTAGTTTTAGTTTTGGTATTTCAATAAATTCAATTATTTTTGGCTTTTCAATACAATGTAATAATTATGTTGAGTGTTTTATATGTTTTATTAGATTATTTGTATAGATTTAGTTCAGAGTTTTGATAATAAAAATTTGGAGACTTTTATCTCATTTTTTTGCAATGTTAATGCGTCTTAGTTTAAGATGTAGATGAGATTAAAACTCTTCCCTGTATTAAACATATTTAGTTCAATATGTGGATGAGATTAAAACTCTTATCTATAATATTAATCTCATCTAATTTGTCAAAAAAAATTATTTTCTTTAAGCTTAAATTTCCATGGTTAATAATATTATTTAATGCGTATATTAATTGTCTTTATAATTAATATTTTTTTAAATGTGAATTGTATTAAAATGACTTTACATTATATTTTAGTTCATTCTTAAAATAAAATAAAATTTATATACTATATAATTAACTTACTTTTACTTAATTGTATATTTTTTTAAATTTATAAATACATGTATTATTTTTTTAAATAATTTTTTGGAACATGGCTGAGTTGAAATAAATAAATAAGTTAAATATTAATTACATTTAACCAATACTAATTACATAATAACAATACAAAAGAAATTAGTAATTGAATTAAACTAAGTAGCAAGAACTAAAAATAAAATAAAATATTTATTTAAAAAAAAAATTATAGTATAGAAGATGTATAAATATTATGAAAATTAAATTTATAAGAACTTCATCATACCTAAATATTATAAAAAAATTATTGAGAATAATAATTTAAGTGGAAACTTATTTTAAAAAATAATTGATTATATTTATTTATCATAATTTACTAAATTTACATTAATAAAAATTATATAAATTAAGAGTATTTTGCAACTGCAGTTCAATATTTAATAGTATAAAATAATAAATAAACAAACTATTAGCACAAATATTTTAAAGAGAAGTGGTAGATTGAACAAAATAAATATCTATTATATATATTTATCAAGTATTAAATTATAATTAACATAAATAAAAACTTATTTTTTAAACTATAATATATTTATAATTAGTTAATCTCTGATTGAGCATTTTAAACATGATAGATTCCAATCTTAAAGTGTTATCCATATGTTCTTACTAAGTGAATTAACAAGGCACTGAAAGCAATTACTCATAAACATACTCAAACTCAAATTGTAACATTTCTATATTTACATTAAGGGGCAGGTAGTTGCTACTTGTAGCCTTGTGTCAAACGGGTATATGGAACTAGCAATGGAGGTCAAAATATTTTTTAGCTAGCACGTTTCGGTCTTTTGACGTGTTTCTCAGCAAATTCATATAATTAAAATGTTAGAAAGATAATTTTTGGTAAGTTGGGTAGTTTCTTATTCATTCATTCAAAGATTTTTTTTTTATAAGTTGAGTAGTTTCTTATTCATTCATTCATATAAATAAGTTTGGTGACCTCAATCTGTTCATTGGGAAACCACGTTTGTTGGCCACATAAACTCATTGTATGTCATCCAAAATTGAAAAGTTTTGAGTCTGTTCAATAAGGCTTTGTAGACCTTAATATCTATCACCAATATCTATTTTTACTCCTACAAAATTCTATACTAATATCTGACATGTACAATCAGTAACAACCAACAAAAACAAGCAAGCTAGACAAGATAACATTTACTAATTTGATAACTCCATAGGGGTTGGGTCCTTTGCACTCGATCCCGACAATTCCGACTGGAGGAGACATGGAATGAGAGCCTCAATGCGGCTAGGGCATTTTTTTGATGTTGAATATGAACTTGCATCAACTGCAGTTCCTTTTGAATTTCTTGAAGCCCCTCATCAGGACTTCCTGCATTCATCTGCGAGGTCTTGATGCCTTTGGCCACCAATCTCATCATAATCCAGTATAAGAGGACATTGTGCTTGTATTGGGTGGTACGCCCTGTAGTATTTCCCAGATCCAGGACAAGATCCCTCCAATCATCCACCTGAACTTCCTCGGTTGCTTGATGGTTAAGTTCTATTTCCCATGAAGAAACAAGTTTCTTTACATGTGCTGTAATACGAACATTATATTCCTACACCACTTCTTTAATGATATGAGTGTTAGTTTGCTGACCACTCCTCTTCAAGGGTCAGGTCAAAGGTGATGCTCTCTCAGTATTCTTCTGCTGCCAACATCTGTTACCACGACCTCTAGGAGTCGATGAGCTTGCACCCCAAGCCATCCCATAAGGCACACGAACAACCTCAGTGCTACTATACCAGTGCATGTGGGCTGACACCTTCCATAGCCAAATTTTACTCAATCTTTCACAATTAAAACTGTAATTAGAAGCACTCGTTTTCGATTCCAATGCAACCAGACAACACCAACAGAACCTATGATCCACTCCACCACCTCGATCCCCCCAGCATTACAAAATTAACCCAACTACACAGGACTACCAAGTTATACCACCCCAGAAATAAAATTCCCGCCAACGAAGTCACTCCCCACAACCCTCTCGTAGTGAAATGCCTGCCCCAGTGTGTGCCATTTCCTTTCCTTCTCTGATGGCCCATTCATTTACTATTCCCCACTCCTGCATGCTCCAACATACTAACTGTCGCCACTTGTCCATGCCTCTCTTCTCCACATCCATGCTGCTAATCCTGAGAAGGATTATTTGACATGAACGCACCTCAATTAGGGGAGCCTAAGTTGCCTACAGCCTCTCCTTCCTGGGTATGAGGGGTATCTTGCGCCAGAATGAGACAAATGTTCTGCCATTGGGTGTCAATAGATTCTCCCTTATGATGACAAGCCCAATTAGCCATAAATTTGGTCGCCTTGTTACCTAATCAGAGAACATGGGAAGGGATGATGTAATCAAACTATGGAAGGATTTCACTAATTTCTTGTACAAGTCTTGTTGTCCTCCAGCTTTTGCTCAGCTTATACCATTGGGTACTATGATTTAACTTCTTGATGATTTCAATGACCATTATGGAGTCCCCTTCAATTTCTAGCTTTTTTATTCCTTCCCTTAGAGCTATGAGGAGACCATGTTTTATCACATTGTGTTCGAATTATTTATTCGTGGCAAAGCCACATTCAGCTGAATAGAGGTGCAGAACCTAACTCTGAGAGTCTCAAAATAGTTCACCATACACGACATCCCCTAGATTTCCTTTAGATGTGCCATCAAAATTTAGTTTGAGCAAGCCCTGAGCACGGGGGCAGAATTTATATCATAAAGAAAAGGGAGGAAATAAATATTTATAGGAAGCTGGGGCAAGCATTTCAGGAGATAGATTTAGATAAACTGGAATTCGGTCTTCATGTGGCGCTACCTACCAGTCATCTAGATGTCATTATGCTGCTAGAATAGTTTCTCATATCTTCTGAGTTGTACCATTCCATATATCTTCCTGAGAACGTCTCTTATCTTTAAACACTCGCATGTTTCTTTCTTTTCAAATCGCCCACAGAAGAAATCCCAGGGAAAGGTTCCACGCCCTGTTTAAAAATAGGCAAGAGAAGATTCCTTGTTTCCATATGTTTCTTTCTTTCCAAATCACCTACAGGAGGAATCCCAGGGCAAGGCTCCACACCCTGTTTAAAACTAGGCTAGAGAAGATTCCTTGTCTCCATATATCTATGGACATCTTGTATTGGATACATCTATATCCAGACGACCAAATAGGTTCCCTAAGTTTCGATATTGTTGCTCTACTAAGGGGAAAGAATTAAGAAGGTGCTATATGTATTCCATCTGAGAATCACACATACAAAAAATTTTTAGTCCTTGGATACCTCATTTTTTTTAGTTGATCCTAGGTTAAAATTCTCTTTCGGCACACCAACCATAGGAAATAGGTTACCTTCAGCTAGAATTTACCTGTCCATTTTTTTCCTCCATATCGGATTCCCAGGTTCTTGATGCTCCTCCGTGACTATCCTGTAAGCTTCCTTGACTGTGAATATCCCTCTTAGTGTATAACCCCATCTTAAAATATCAAGTCCTTCCCTGATTGCTAGTTTTCTATTTTCCAACGAATTTTTAAGGACCTCCCAATGGGTAGAATCAGGGGCATCTGGACAGTCTTAATGTTCTTTCCATTGACACCATGACGTGTGTAGTGATGGTTTCCAAAACTTCTCCACTATCATGCAATTATTGCTATTGGTAAAGATGAAGATGTCACCCAAATCCTCTTGGCTAAATAGTTTGGGTCGTTGTTTCCAGGAGTCTTGCCAGTAGTGTGCCTTTCTGCGATCTCTGATTTCCTAGAAGGTGTGTGTGCTAAGAAGGTATTTGTTCTTCACTGCAAGATTCCATATGGATGACCCTTTTGGGATGTGTTGGATTATTAAAATATATGTTTTTCAAGATGGAATTTGGTACTTTCTCATACATATTGTATTCCATAAATTGGACCCCCCTTATATCCATCTCCACCATAGCTTCACCCCAATTACCTGATTGAGGATTAAAGGGTCTTGAAGCCCAAGAACCTCAGCGTGATTTGGGTTTTTAATGACATCCCTTGCAACTAGAACCCATTTTTTTTCCTCGTGGGCTCCTCTCCAAAGAAACTTCTTGAAGATGTTCGTCATATTTGAGAAACACGTCTTCAGAGAAGCAAGGTCGGACAATTGGTATATCGACATCAACTGAAGGACCACCTTCAGCAAGGCCACACGTCCTGCCATGTTGAGTTCTTAGAAGGACCACTAGTTCAATTTTACTTGAATACATGCCAGGAGGTATTTCCACCAAGAAGTTCGAAGAGAATTGAGAACTAGAGGCATCCTGAGATATTTAAAGGGAAAATATCCAATGGGAAACCTCGGGATTCTCGCAACAAAGGCTTTATCAGGAACTGAGGTATTAAGGAAAAATATGTTGGACTTGTCATTATTAATATCAGTGCTAGAGGCTTGCATGAAATCCTGGAGAATGGATTTTAAGGCCCTTGCTTCTCGGAGGGAGACTTAGGAGAAAAACATGATATCATCAACAAATTTCTAGTTGGTAAGCGGAAGGTCATTGCCGCACAGACGGATGCTAATTATATTTTTTTCTTGAACGACTGACTTAATGTAACACCCTAACCCCTTTGCTTCCAAAATGAACAGGAAAGCAGAGATAGGGTATCCTTGGGGAATTCCATGGGACAGATTAAAACATCTCATAGGGGAGCCATTGAGGATGATAGAGATGACAAGCGAAGAAATTAAGGATGATATCCAAGCGATCCATCAGGGGTCAAAACCAAAAGAATGCAGAATTGAAAGAAGGAAAGGCCAAATCAGATAATCATAGGCTTTAGACATGTCAAGTTTAATCAAGAACACTTTCAATTTCATCTGCTTAAGGGAACAAAGGGATTACTGAGTGGTTATGATGCCAATAAGGATTTGATGTCCTTGAACAAAACCAGTTTTCTCAGGAGAGATCAGGTGTGACAATAGGGGTTTTATTCGCTTGACCATCACCGTTGAAATAATTTTATAAATGACATTACAGAGGGCGATAGGCCTAAAGCCTTGAGGATCTTCAAATCTCGTTGTTTTAGGGACTAAAGTAATCAATGAAGAAATAAGTGCTTGAGTTATCTTTTGAGATATGCAAGAGTCTTCCACAACCTATAGAATATCTTGTCCCATAAAGTGCCAGGTCCCTTGAAAGAACTCTTTCGTGAAGCCATCAGGATTGGGCACTTTTTTCTTCGCCATATCTTTGATCACTTCTTCCACTTCCTCCAGAGTAAATTTCCACATAAGGGCCATGTTCTACTCTCTGCTCGCCAAATAAGGGATCTAGGTGGTGATTCACTGACTACCCTTTTATTTGTCTTGGTTTGGCTATGAGAGTAGATTATGTAAATTATTAACTAAGAGGGTTTCCATTTCTTCATGATTGAACAATCAATTCCCATTAGGGTCTTTTAGAGAGAAGATATGATTGTGCTGGTGGTGTTAGCTCGTGGCTTTATGAAAAAATATGGAATTCTTTTCACCTTCTGTAAGCCACTAGATCTGAGATTTTTGTTTCGAAAGGATTTCCTCCTACTTATGCCTTTCTTCTAACTGGGTGAGGACCCTTCATTCTTCAGTCACCAGGGCTTGACATCATCCCTCTAATATCATCTCATGTTCTATTGTGTACATTTTCTTTTGGATATCCAGTTGATATTTCATAATGTGGCCAAACTCTGTCTTATTCCACTTTTTTATCTGCTGCATGAGTTCTTTCAACCAGAGTTGGAATGAGTGCATGCAGTTTCTAACATCAACCTCATTTTTCTTCCACCATATTTCTAGCTTACCCAAGAATTCCGAGTTGCAGAGCCAAAAGGACTCAAAGCAGAAAGGACGGTTTCTGGGAGCAAGATCCAGATCCATTTCCAAACGAATGGGATAATGGTCCGACCCAAGGCATGGAAGAATAACTGCTTCAAAGAAAATATCTCTGCTGATGAGGCATTCTGACAAGAGGAAGTGATCCAAGTGACAAACCACTTGGTGTTGGCCCTCTATTCTATTATTCCACGTGTACGATTCATTGTGCATGGGTATGTTAACTAGTTTTAGATCGGCAATGAGATCCCGGAATGCCTCCATATCTGGATCTTCCCTCCTAATGCCTCATTTTTTCTCCTTCAATGTCATGATTATATTGAAATCGCCCCCGATGATCCACATATCTTCTTGAAAAATCTTCTTGATCCATCTTACCTTATGGAGGAAGGTCGATTTTGTCCTGGAATATTAAGGCCATAAAAAGTAAAATGATAGTCGAATATATTGTGCCTATATGACGAATCACCCCGAGATGGTGTGAGGCATAATCATATAGTATTCAAAGATTATCTCCGATGGGTTCCAAAGAATCACCACCCCTCCTGCACTATCGTGCACATCTAGGGCCATCACTTCATACCTTGGTTTCATCATACTAGTTATTTCCTTAAGCCAAGCTTCAGATACTTTGGTTTCTTGCAACATCACTATGCTCATTTTTTCCTACTTTAGGAGATATTTTAAATAAATTTGTTTTCCTCTATTGTTGAGGCCTCTTATATTCTATGAGAGCACAATCATTGAGAATAATTATTGAGTTGGTGGAAAACAATGGATATCGGTACCACCCTACCTGATTTCACTAGAAAATATCCCACCATTTGTATTGACTCTTTTCAGTTCTTTCTTGCCCTTTTTTTACCTCCTTTACCTAGTCCATTCTAGTCGATTGAGGTTCCCATTTCAGATCCTATCGGATCTGGTGGTTTTTGGCCCTATTTGACATGGTAATGCTGGTAAGTCTCACTGTATAACTTCTTTTGGTCCTCGAGAATAAAGCGCTCATTCAGATTCCTCCATTCATTCATAAGTTTCTTGAGGACCTCTTCTTCCATGCTTATATCCTCCTTTGATCCATCAATCTTCATAGTACTTTGACCTTCATTTAGATCTGGTTCCTCCTTGTCTTTTGGCTCCTCTTGTGCTTTGGGTTTTATATTAGGGTTTGTTTTGGTCACAACACTAGCTGCTGAATCAAAGTGTTTCTCCTTCGCCTTTAAAGTTTCCTCTTGCTACTGTAAAATGCTAAATCAATTCTGGGAGTCAATATTTTTCTTCACCTCGTGCTGCGCATTAGGCTCAAATTGTTTCGTGGGGGGTTTTGTTTTATAGGATAATTCTTGGAATCCTTTTTTGTCTGCCTGAGATTTTCCGCCATCAACTAGGGTTTGGGGTTCCTCTGTCTCCATTTGATTTAGAGGGTAAGATTTGTACAGATGGCGATATTAATGGAATTTCTGGCAGCGGAATGGAATGTGCTCATAATCTAGTGGTTGTTTCCATACTTCATCTCGATATTCCACATCTACAAATTCAGGTAATGGCTTTGTTATATTCATATAGGAACATATGTGGGAAAATGATGTATATCTCCCCCAACGGGTTGAATCTGCGACTTTTGAAAAATTTTCCAATGGAGTTCCCTATGCCTTCCAGGATTTTACGATCCTTAAAGTATACTGGAAGAGGAAAACGCGACACCCACACGGGTGCCGCGATAAAGTAGTCTCGATATGGGTTGTAGCATCCTTCTGAGAATCTTATGGATAACCCAACATTATAATACAAGTAAGGACCATTTTCAAAGATGCTCTCCTTTTCTTCTAGATTCGTGAAAATTATTGTGAAGAAACCTCACACTCCTATTTTAAGATAGATATGGCCTTTTGGTTTCCATTTCAGCTGAATCTATTTCAGCAAATCCCTTTTGGTAGGCCAACTACCAATAAATTTTCAAATCAAGGCATGGTCTTTCATATATTTTCTGTAATTCTCCAGCTTGTTGGCCGAGATCACAAATCTCCACTTCTTGGTGGCTCTGAGAAAGAATTGTCCCTCTAGTCTTGCCTGCCATTTATCTCCCATGACTAGGTTACCATTAAAGTTGGCTCTAGTGTTTGGTGATGTAGCTCGGGTGTTTTGCTAACTCACTTTTCCTGCGGTTACGTTTTTGCAGGAGGAGATATCCCCTTGATGAAACACTCATGCAGCCTATCAAAATCCTCTATATCTAAAATCGATAGTGGAATGATTTAGATCTCTCTTTGTCAAGGCTTCAGTCATTCTTCGAAACCCTAGCAGAGCTTCAGCTACTCATCTCCTTCACTTGAACTGAGTCGTTGTTATAATGCCAAAAATATTTTTGAAGTATATTATTTATTAAAAATATTTCTCTAAGTATATGTATTTATTAATGTGCACATGTAAGTTGCAAGTAGCATTATATATGGTGAACCCATTCATTATACGTGTAGTGGAGATCACGGTTTAGTTATAAGTATTTAGGTTTTAATAATTTCAAAAGATAGTCAATCAATTAAAATGTATTGTTCTAACCATTTTAAAATATATTTATTTTTTAAAATATATTTTCGTTTTGTTGTTTTTATTTTCCTCGGATGTGTTGTAAATATAATGAAAATATATATATATATATATATATATATATATATATATATATATATATATATATATATATATATATATATAATTTAAAATATTAACATTAAATAAATTTGCTTTAAATTTATTTAAAAATTAAATAAAAAAAATAAAACATACATTTGATGGATAAATCATGGATAATATGTTAAATAACAAATTAAATTAAAAATAAATTAAAATTTGTATAATTAAAAATAAATAAAAAAATTATTATATTAAAATTAAATATGATATATTTTTAATATTAATGAGATTATCCATTCTTCTTCATCATTAATTTGTTAATCGTGTTTAGTTAAAAGACAATTAAAAATCTATTAACACAACAATTAAAATAATTATCATTTATTTTATAAATATCTTAACATAAAACTCAAATAAATATTTGAATATCTATATTAATTAATGTTTATATATATGTTCACGTGTATGTATTAATGTTAACCTTAGATAGAAAGGAAAAATCAATTAAAAGTAAAGTAGTTTTTTTCAGCATGAAAAACCTTTGGTGTATATATATGTACCAGAAAAATGTTCAAATATTTTCTATTTTTTCTGATCATTACATTTTCCAGAGTCTAATCATAGATACATATTCTATATTAAAGCATAACAAAAAAAAACAATGTACTCTGTTTGTCATGATAGTTCCCCACTATGGGATCATCCATAGTAATCCCTTCATCTTCTGTGCCTTAAAAAAGTTGTTCTCGTGGTTCATCGAACATCGAGAGAGATCAGTCCATCCCTCGTGTTATGCGGAATTATGGATTACAGATAAAACATTCTTCCCTAGATGTAGTGCTCATATAGAACAACAGATTAAAGACTTTGAAACTACTTTTCCTAACTGTAAATAGACACACAGAACAGATCAAAGAACTTATTTGGAGTCCAAGCGCTTCCTATTATCCTTCTGTTGCTTTTGCTGTAGCTTCAAATCTGAGCTAGATTGCCAAAATATTTCCTGCAAAGATGAACACTAAACAACAAAAGATAGCAATAATACAGATGTCTATTCAAGTTATTTAGTTAAATCAATGAAACATAAACCATATACATTAGATAAGAATTCATAATATGAAAGACATAAGCTTATACCGATACATATGTGGGAAAGTAAGAATCAATATTAATGGATAGAAGGGGAGGTTACAAACCAGTGATTGATTTAGTGTCACCATCTCCAGCAGCATCCTAGCCTCATCACAATGCACATCTCTCCAGCAACATGTCACTCAAATCAATTCCTCAATTGAAATTCCACCAACATTTCTCTACTCAAATTCTTCCTTACAAAGCACTAGGATATGTGCTCAATTTATAGAGGAGCTGAAGGTAGTTTTACAGTCAATGACTTTATAATTGTAGGCAAGACATGTTCTCAGTCTCAGAGGTATCAAATGGATACATGGATTCAAAGTTTGACACATATGCACTCTTCTAGAAGGCACTGGCCAAGTAGAGATTCCAGAGCAATGAGAATTTCTCTCCCAATTGACCAATGCACCCTTGAGTGTCGGGGAGTGCTTTGTAAATCACCTTTGAATGGAGGTACCTGCATATGGAACACACTTAGCCCCTTGAGAGACTACGTTAGTGAGCTCATAGGTGATATAACATATATTTCAAATCTTGGAAACCTTGCAACGGAAGTCATAGATGATTTGTTCTTGTTCTTTGTCTTAGGAATGTAGCAACTGAAATGATAGGGGATGATAGACCCTATTCATTGGTTCGGGGGATGATGCCTAGTTAACCAGGTCATTGGGAATGGTGCCCAAATTGACCTATAAAAATTCCCCCCTAAAGCATTAAGTCAGAATAATAATAAAAATATTTTGATTGAGATGCTTTACACTATGATGGGCTGGATATGAAGTGGAGTGACGACCTACATCAATCTTACAATACATTACATCATGATATCTCCTCTTGATCATAAATTGTTGAGGGAAGGCATTCCCATGCTCAGCACATAAACTATCTAATAACATGTACATAGTGCAGAAAGTCGTCTACATTGGAATGTTGCCTAATACAGACATGCCTACAGATATAGGCCCATGTTTGGATGATGATTTGTATGTAAGGTCACCATACAGATGATGTGTACAACAATCTTGAAATCGTAGCCCGAATGGCTGAAACTGGATCTGAGGTCTTCTTATCTCGTTCACTCGATCATTCGGGTACAAGTCTAGCCATGCGAATATATGATTTCAAGTCGAACATGGTAAGACATCGTTTGATTACCAGCCAATGATGTGAGTTGTTAACAAATGCAAGAGAACCACCATTGATATCAATGGCCCTCAAGGTATTACAATACATTTTGGAAGGCATGAATAGATAATTTGATGTCGAACGACAAACAAAATATTTCGGTCAAAAGTCTGAAAGCGAGGATCTTGTCGATGCTGTAACAAGCCTCATGGTACTGGAATAGATGTTTCTAAGTGAACGACCTAGATAATGATTTGTCTTTGATAGGTAGCCACCTTATTGCGAAATAGGAGTTACTAATTTCAGAGTCAAAATTGTGACTTGATATAGCAATGTTCAGGGATAACTGTCATGAGAATGAAGGTTTATGAATATTGCAGAAGGATGAGTATTCACTGGATGACTTCTCTTGAACATATCAACGACACTGAGATGAGTTGGTAGCATTGAACCAAAACCAAAGTGAAGGTATGATAAACCATAGGTATGAATGAACCATTAAGAAGATTACCCAACCCAAACAATCACGGTGATGGAGTGAAGTGTCATGTTCAAGAGCAACCTGCTACCATAAAAAGTTCTGCTCACTTTCCCAAATTTTCCTCGGTCATTTGTCGACCAGTACCTCTTTATTTTTTAACAAGCTTGAGGAGGATAACATATTCTTGATCTATAATTCAACCCTTCGGGCAATCAATGTATCGCTATTTAATAATTTAACGAGTCTAGCTCTGAATGAAACTCGATTCTTGCCATGATTGACAAGTCCATCGCTATTTTATGTTTTAACAAGTCTAACGACAATGACAACCTGATCCTTTTTCATATTTAGAGAGTTTGAAAAAGAGGACGAAATAATACTCCATATGTACTTTTCGTAAAGTTGTCACTCAGATCCGAAAAAGTGTAAAATAATATCTGAGAGAACCTATTTAGTCATGTTCGACCAAGGTATTCTTTTTTCGTAAATAATCTATCTCAATCTGGAAAAGGGTTAAACTTATACTGAGTAGATATCAATTCATTTACTTTTATGAGCTCGAAAATACAAGTGCTCGGAAATATTTTCACATTATCGGAGTCTGAAAAGAGCTAAAAGAAGAATCCAGGGGTTCCTTTTTCGTTGTTATCAAAGCTCGAAAAAGAGTTAAAAGTGCGCTTCAAATCCTTTTTCATTTTTAACAAAGCTCGAAAAATAAAGATAAAAAATAAGCTTTGTGGTCAAATAATTCTTGAAATAAATCTGCACGACTAATCTGTTCATCAGTTGTAAAACCTATTCAGAACAACATCAAATGGATTAAAAATACATGTTTCATGATAAAAATAGAATACAACCATAGTCACAACAATAAATATGATTTGAAAATAATTAAATCACTAATAAAAAGAGTTTTACTATTAATTTTTACCATTAAAAAGTTACCATTTTCATTTTGGAGCTCTGAACCTGTTTTTTACCCCCGAACTTCCGTAGTTGGGTGCAATAGGTAAGAATTATTTGAATTCCCCCTGCAAGAGCACATGTCGAATGCCCCCTGCAAGAGTAGATGCCCCCCAAGCTTCATTTCATTCACTTAAGTAGATTACTCACTACTAATAGTTGGATGGAATGAATGTTCATTATAGGGGAGGATTTGTTTCATTTTTTAATGAGCTTGACACAGGAAAATAACTATGCTCATGGTACCTTGTTTCATTTTTTAACGAGCTTGACACAAGAAAAGGAACTATGCTCATGGCCTGTTTCATTTTTTAACGAGGTTGACATAGTAAAAGAACTATCCTCAAAACCTGTTTCATTTTTTAATGAGGTTGACACGGTAAAAAGAACCATCCTCATAAATCTGTTTCATTTTTTAATGAGGTTGACACAGAAAAATAACTATCCTCAAAACCTGTTTTATTTTTTAATGAGGTTGACACTGTAAAACGAACCATCCTCATAAATCTGTTTCATTTTTAATGAGGTTGACACAGAAAAGGAACCATCCTCATTGTGTAGTTGGAATAGTGAGTGTGCGCTGGAAAAGACATAGTCTAACGGAGTCATCATTTAAGGAGCTTGATGAGCACCACAAATGATAAGTTATAACATACGTTGACGGGTCTTCTCCAGGGTTTTCATTGAATTTTGGAATTTCAAAGGGTAATTTCTGTGAAATCACTGGCCACCAAGGAGAATAACTGATGGGACCATCTTGATATTGCACCAAAGATGTGAATAAAGGATCAAGCCCTTCAGTACTCATAAGGGAGGAACCAGATAGGATTCCAGATGATGACATGGGTAAATTCAATGGACAAAACATCAAATATGAAGCAACAATAGATGTTGTCGCAACTGAAATAGATGGTTCAGTGTGGGATGTTATCTCAGCCATGGTCAAATGACCCAATGTATACCCTATAGAATATACGGGAACTCGAAGTGAAACAGGATAAAAAAAGCAGAGGAAGGTGATTAAGGAAAAGACTCGTACAGGTAAAGCTCCCACTGAAATTGAGTTGGAGTTAAAGGTGTCTCGTCTTGTGATATTTATTCAATCGAAATCAAACTAGGTGGCAGAACTTTGCCATCTGGGACAAAGTGTATTTCAGGTGGTTGACTGTGCGATATGGGAGACTCGATGGCTACAATAGATTGTGGTGTGACCAATACAGGAACAACTTTTGGTTGTTCGACTGCGGGATCAAGATTTTCTCCACTTATGGAATATAGAAACTGAAATATAAGGGGATGATAGACCCTATTTCATTGGTCTTGGGGATGATGTCTAGTTTAACCAATAACAACTTCCCCCTAAAGCACAATGGGATCTGGATCAACTTCCAGTTGAACAACGTCGGGTTCGGGAGGTATGGTCTCACAAATTGGATGGATTGTGACCACGGGTAGCTGTGAGGACTCTGTCTCGACAATAGTAGATGAACCAGGATGTGTAGAAACAATTTGTGCCGACTTTGGTATATGGGAATATGATGCTTCACTAGAGGTACTGATAGTACTGGTTTTGGTAGATTGATGTCACCTTCGCCGTCTAGAAGTAACTTTTGGTGGTAAAGGTGGTTTCAATGCAAGTCTACGTGAACGACGGGGAAAAGGATTTTGTACCTCCACAATGACTGATTTATTTTATGACCAAAAATAAATAAACAAAATAAAAGGGTAATATTAGGAAAAATGTTTACCAAGAAACTGTGAACTGCAAAATACCTCCTAGCGAACCAAGAACTATGGGCAGACAATCTCCTTGAATGTTGTGTTCGGTGTATCACAATTTACAAGGCGGCCGACTTGGTTCACTATGGATGGATAGCAACCTAATGTTATCCTCCCAAATATACCCAAAGTTACGTGGAGGCCCAAGTTCGTATTAGCGCTGTATAATGCGAAACCACACAGTGAGAGCACCCCTTTATACTTTTCGTACTTTAACATCGCCCAATATACCAGAAAGTACGTCGACGAGCTACGATATACTTACGTACTTGGAGTGAGGTATCATAATTTGAATGTATCACAGACAATTAACGACAACTGCTATGTTTTATGACACTGAAACACATCTCTAGCCTAGACCTTCTAAATGTTATCGTTATGGTTCTAATTCTTTGTTAGGTAAATTGAGATAAATTTTAAGTTGATCTTGTTTATCAATTATCCTTTTAAGGTTCACCACAATGATGTATTGGAAATTCCTAAGATGACAACTATAATGATAAGCAATCTTTCACTTTTAGTTTTTCAATGAAAATCCTAGCTACTAAAGGGAAAGAGCAATCAATTTGAGAGCAAACAATCAAAGAGCACAAACTAAAATGAAGCTTTCCTAATTGTTCCTTTTGCAAAACACACAATCCATTACATGCAAATGCGGGTTTTTTTTTTCAGTCCCTTTAATGTTATGAGTGCAGAAAAGGAAACTAAGTGCATCAAATCAATAAAATCAAATGCCTTTTACTTTTGAGAAATGAAGAATTTAAACAATAATTTCCCTTTTGAAGGAAAAATGAGGAATTTAACAACAATTTCTCCTATCAGGATTTAACGAAGAATTTAACGACAATTTCCTTTTTCAAAAGCAAATGGATATAATTAACAATAAAAATACTTTGAAATTAATTCGTCAATGATAAATAAAAACGCTTTAAATAAACATTGAACAAGCGTTTATTTGAAAGGAGGAAGGAGTAGGTAAGGTCACTGGTCAATCTGAGGTATTGGGCTCTTTAAAACACAAAAAACGACAAACTTAAAGTAAATGCAATGAAAAACTCAAGGGAATTTGGCTAATTCTAGGGCACAACACAGTCTCTAAGGGGAGACAGAGCGTTTCAACGCACTCGTGGAAGGGAGACAGTGCTATGCAAAGCACTGTGTCATGTTCAGTAATGCGTTGAGCGCAGCCAGAGAATGAAAACTCAACTGTTTAACACACTTCTAATGCAAATTTTGATTTCAAAAATCCTAATCTTTCTGAGTAAATGCTACTAGGTGAATAAACAAAGAAAATCAGAGGAAAATGCACTAAGGATAAAGGGTAAAGTCCCCAATGGAGTTGCCAATTTGTTATGCGGAATTATGGATTACGGATAAAACATTCTTCCCTAGATGTAGTGCTCATCTAGAACAACAGATTAAAGAATTTGCAACTACTTTTCCTAACTGTAAATAGACACATAGAACAGATCAAAGAACTTACTTGGAGTCCAAGCGCTTCCTATTATCCTTCTGTCGCTTTTGTTGTAGCTTCAAATTTGAGCTAAGCAAAGATGAACACTAAACAACAAAAGATAGCAATAATACAGATGTCTATTCAATTTATTTAGTTAAATCAATGAAACATAAACCATATACATCAGATAAGAATTCATAATATGAAAGACAGAAGCTTATACAAATACATATGTGGGAAAGTAAGAAGCAATCTTTATTAATGGATAGAAGGGGAGGTTATAACCCAGTGATTGATTTAGTGTCACCTTCTCCAACAGCATCCTAGCCTCATCACAATGCACATATCTCTAGCAGCATGTCACTCAAATAAATTCCTCAATTGAAATTCCACCAACATTTCTCTACTCAAATTCTTCCTTACCAAGCATTAGGATCCGTGCTCAATTTATAGAGGAGCTTAAGGTAGTTTTACAATCAATGAATTTATAATAATAGGTAAGACATTTTCCCAGTCTTAGAGGTATCAAATGGACACATGGATCCGAAGTTTGACACATATGCACTCTTCTAGAAGGCACTGCCAATTTGAGATTTTGGAACAATGAGAATTTCGCTCCCAATTGACCAACACACCCTTAAGTGTCGGGAAGTGCTTTTCAAAGCACCTTTGAATGGAGGTACCTAGATATGCAACACACTTAGCCCCTTGAGAGACTGTGTTCGTGAGCTCATAGGTGATATAAAATATACTTCAAATCTTGGAAACCTTACAATGGAAGTCATAGATGATTTGTTCTTGTTCTTTGTCTTAGGGAATTTATCAACTGAAATGATAGGGGATGATAGACCCTATTCATTGGTTCTAGAGATGATGTCAAGTTAACCAGGTCATTGGGAATGGTGCCCAAATTGACCTATAACACCTCGTACACACAACATTATACCAATACCTTCCAAGAAAAACTATCTTTTGTCCACACTTCTGCCATGTAGCTGAGAGTGCTCTCCATCGAGTCGCATTCAATCGAAACCCATGCCCGAGGATCAAAATCTATGTATTTATCCTATCTTTATCAGCAATACTCCCTGCAATGTACTAAAAAATACGTTAGTAAAAAACCAAAGACACCATCAGTATCTTCTCCTACTTAGTAAAATATTACAATTACACCATCAGTATCATAGTGCATTTCCCCAATGGATCCTTTCAGCCCTTGCCTCTACTCTTGCTGCTTCATAGAGTTCATAGTGCATTTCCCCAATGGATCCTTTCAGCCTTTGCCTATGCTCCTGCTACTTCATAGATTTCATAGTGCATTTCCCCAATGGATCCTTTCAACCCCCTTTTGAACAGCCTATCAACTGTAGAGTTCTTCTCACGATAAACATGTGTGAAAGTGATGCTGGATATTGTCCCGACCAATTCACAGATTATGTCAATCCATGAAGATAGTTGTATGGGAGCCAAATGATTTTTCTTATTAAGATAACAGTTAACACTTTTTAATCTCCAAAGATCCAAATGGTGTCAATGTAAAGATGGTTTGTAAACCATAGAAGGCCCGAAAGTTTCAATATCTCTGCCCTAGTGTTAGAACCCAGTCCACCTTACCAATGAAGTTTGCAATGACATAACGAAGATATCATTAGCCAAGCATCGCAACTGCATCTACCATTTTGTGCTGCACCATTGAAGAAACCAGCCAAATAATTTATTTCATGAGGTATCATTCTGATCGATAGATCTCTGGGAGGTTTCTGTTGAATTTTCAATGCCTCCCAAATTTGAATGATTTGTTTTGCAATCCATCCCAACAAGGTGTTCTTATCTTCAAAAAATTTCTGATTTCTATTCTTCCATATGTTCTAGTGATATATGAGAGGAATGATAAGAAAGCATTTACCTTTTTCCAGCCACCACTTTGTACATTCTTCTGTTGATTGATAGTCAGAGTCTTGAAAATTGAAGTGATTACACAATAGGGACCTGACCTTAGTAGAAAATACACACTTGTAGAATATATGCTTATTTCCCTCTTCACCCTTCGTACACAAGCTACAGATACCCCAGCCAATCTTTTTTCCATTCTTCATTAGGTTCTTCCAGGTTAAGTTTTTCTCCTTCCACACACACCACAAAAATATTATTATTTTAATTTGTCTTAACCTTCCATAATTTGGTCAAGCAACATTAGAAAAATGTGTAACTCATTCAATTTTTAATATAAAATATTAATAATGATAAAATATAAAAATATACAATTTAAACAATGAAAAACTACCACTGGATATCTATATTAATCACATATTTGCCAAACACTAAAATAGATTAATTGACATATAAATATTTTTTCAAGTTTTATATTTGATTCCTGTAGACTCTTGGTAGATCTATGGTTAAAATGCGTCTATATTGGTTCTACAACCTAGTGTGAAGGCCATGTCTAAGTATACCCATTCCTCTTAAAATAAAAATAAAATATTCCGCAATGTGGACTATAATAAAAAAGAAAAAAAATATATTCTATTCATTTTTAATTAGTTTTCCAGATGACCTAATATCATATAAAGTGATTAGAAGTAAAAAAAGAAAAATATGAGTAAGATGTTTAGACCTTATATTTTAATATATGATATTAACTTTTTTTTATATTTATATATAGAAAAAAATGTTAAAAGAAAATATTTTGACTTAGTATAGAACAAAATATCCAATATGAGTTGTGAATAAAATATTTTAATATGAATTAATATAAAACAACTCAGTAGACATGTTATGTAATCTCTATAACATTCAAAAATACAATTTTAAATTTACAACATAGATCCATGTAAAGCACAGATCTATATATGTAAAAAATATGTTAAAAAAATAAATTTTAATGTTGTACAGAATAAAATATTTTAAAATGAATTAATATAAAATGGCTCAATACACATGTTATGTCATTTAAAAATGCAATTTAAATAGTAAACTATCACATGTTGTTTTTTGCATTATGAAATAAGTTTGCAACAAAAAAAAATTGATCCCTCTCGGCTCATATTAGATTTTTGCTTTCGTGCTTTAGGTGGATCTATATTGGTTAGGTAATATGACTTTTGAAATGACTCACACTGAGGATCTATGGCTTGAGTAATGGTGACTCACGGGCATTTAAGAAGTGAAAATCACATAGCCATATTGGATTTTTGGATTTTTTTCCATGAAGTTTCAAACATTGACCTTTTCACCATGTACCTTAATAATGCCCCTACCCATTTAAAAATTTTATAATTAAGTTTCGTATCTATTTTTTGTAACAATTACATATTAGATATTTGTAATATTGATGAGATTATAAATTTGATACCAATATTTATTTAAAAGCAATAAAAATATATATCTAATTTATAATAATGATAAATAAATTTATCTTCTAGATAAGTACCAACTTCTAATTCTTTTTTATACAATGTGATGAATTAAGAATGTTAGATATAAATGTGAGAAGTAATTTTTTTTTTTTTAATTCCATTAATATCATATATATAATGGGGACAAATCGATTTAAAAATTTTAATTTATTAAAATACAAATAACCAACTTCCTCCAACAACCACTAATAACATGAAGACAATTAATCATTTAAAGCCATATCATTTTAATAAAAATTAATTTCTTTTACCTCGATAAATCAATGCAATTTAAATTAACTTTTTAATCAAAATTTTAATGATGAAAGGATAATTTATTATCAAAACATCACTAATGAAAAAATGATGAAAAAATGTTACTCGACGGAAAACCAACTAATAATCTGAAACCACATCGTGTAATTAAAAATTAATTTCATCCATATTAACGGAAAGCCAACTAACAATATGAAGCCACATCATATAATTAAAAATTAACTTCATCCATCTCCATTTTAAACAAACCTTTAGAGAAGCCAGCTAACTACATCATATAATTAAAAATTAACTTCATCCATCTCCATTTTAAACAAACCTTTAGAGAAGCCAGCTAACTAATAATATAAAGCTACATATTGTAATAAAAATTAACGTTATCTATTTTCATAAGCTAGTGCAATTCAAATAAACCTTTTAATCAAACCTTTATTAGTGAAGCCAACTAATAATATGAAGCCACATAGTATAATTAAAAATTAACTCCGATCTATTTTGATAAGGTAATGCAATTCAAATAAACTTTTTAATCAAACTTTTATTATCAAAACAAAATTTGTGAATGGAAACATTGCAACATTTTAAACAAACTGTTAGTTGAGGGGAAACATAAAAATCCAAAACCTTCAAATAAATTGTATGGAAGCAATCCAACCCTGTATGGAATCCAAATTCCAACGCTGTATGGAATCAATCTCATCCACTGTGCATGTCGTTGATCATTCCCACTAAGTATATGGACATCTCATTCGAATCCAATGCACTTCCTTTCCTAGTTCAAATGATAAGGAGATTGATAAACTGCTGCGTATGAAAATGCAGGAATAGGCTTCTGTTTTTTATGAACGAACGTCAAGATTGAGCTGAAGTAGAGTTGGTGCGTTGTGCATCGATTTATCAGTTACAGGAGGCAGGCGCGGAACCGTAAAGAAATACAATAGTGCATTCTCCAGGCCATAAAATGTAGATATAATTTGTGAGGAGTGGAACAGAAAGCACATGGCCGAAGACCAGGGATATTTTGCCATCGCAATATAGGTAGATTCAGTTGCTCATTACCGTTGCTCCACAGTAAGGCTGTTATAAGGTTTATATTGCGGTGAATAAAAGATTTGATTTGATGTCTTTCATATGTATTGCACTTTATAAAAGATTTGATCCGATGTCTTGCCATTACATTCTATGGAAAAGTAATTTGTGATAGTTGATATCTGATATGATTGTTTGATGTGATGGAGAGAAAAGGTCGAAAGAATCTGATGTGCCAGAGAAAATCGAGACACGATATATCACATGGAAAAAGAAAAGTACTTTTGGTTATGATATGATCTATTGTATGGAAAAAGAAGCTGTTTTTTTGGTCTTCAATGCATGTGAACTGTTGAGCAAGAAATGATTTTTTGCAAGCTAATATGTATTGAAATTAAAAAGACTTTCTCGCGTTGTAGTATTTGATCCTGGAAAAAGTTTTAAATGGTTTTATTTTATTTTTTGAAATTTGGGATGAAGGTTAAATAAAGAAATCAAAACTTAAAATGGTTTTATTTTGTTTTTTGAAATTTGGGATGAAGGTTAAATAAGGGAATTTTTTGTGAGGGAAACTTTTATGGTATGAAAAAACTTATGTTAATGTAATATATTGTATAAACATAAACTTTCAAACACTCAAATATGAAAAAAACAGAAAATTAGTGTGATATGTAGAGAAGATTGAGGCACCGTAGTGTTTCAAAAAAAAAAAAAAACACTTTTACTTTAAATTGTTGTGAATTGTTACGTTGGAATTTTTTTTTTATGTAAAATGTGAAAAAAAAATTGGCCAAGTTTTTTTTAGACAAATGCTTAGTAGTTGAAGTTTTCTCTTGTTGCAAAGATAAGATCTTTGAGGAGATGCAATGGGTCATATGGAGACAAATTTTCGATCTATAGGATACAATCCTATAAAAACATTTTTACATGGTGTAAGTAGAGGAATTTTAAGGTAAAAAATAAGCTTCAAAATAAAAATGTACTAAAAATGAGGATATAATCTCTAGGGGTAAATATTTTTGAGAGAAAAAAAGAAGTATTTTTTCTAATAGTATTTTTTACTTGTACCTCAATATATATTTATTCAAATTGTATTTCAATTGTCACACTTGTTGGATGTGGAACTAGATTTTGTATCCAACTAGTACCACTCAGCATATTTTTGACTGATGCATAGTGAAAAAAATGAAAATAATGTGTTTTTCAGTAATTTTTTTGATCTTCTCAAATCTCCTTTAAAGTATGCATAATAAATACTAGTTGCATGAGAAATCTAATTCCATGTCCAACAAGTCTTCACACTTAAAAATTGAGTAAACCTATTTAGTTATTTTCTTTTTAAAATCCATCTCTTATTTTTTAATTTTTACTAAAGTCATTTTAGACTTTAAAATTCCCTTATTGAGTATATCAAAAGAGAAGTAAAATAAGTAGTGATATTGAAACACCTAAAATTTCTTGAACTTACAAAATATCTTTAAAAAATAGAAATATTAAAAGTACAATGAAATGATGTGCCAAACATTGCAATCAAAGGAAGAAAATGTGCCAATAATTACAAATGAGAACTTTCAAAGAATGTGAAACATTGTAAAGATATAAAAATCCTAAAAATGTATAAATAAAAAATTGAAATACAATATGTTCTATTACAACAAATATACCCTTCATAAAAATGATCTCATCACATAAATATTCCATGTGTGATGTAGGGTGCAAAAGATAAAATATTTTGATACATTAACTAAAACATAAAGTGCTCTGTGATAGGTAAAGTGGAAAATTACATTATAACAAAGTGAAATCACTCTATTATAGGATATATTTTTGAAACATTTGGATTTATTAAAGAATATTTTTGAAAACTTAATTATTTTCATGAAATAATTAATACTAAGAGAAAAAAAAATCCACTTGTAAAATAAAAAGTGGTACATCGAAATGATTTTGTCCCAGTAGTATAATTTCTATATTAATGTATGGTTGGATGTTTGGTTGGTTGGTTCGGATGTTTTGTTAATTGATTATGAGTATTTTTAAGAAATTACTTTATATTTGGTTAGGAGGCTAATATGGAATTGGAAATAGGATGATAAATGTATTTTTTACTTTCTTTAAGAAGGTTTAGTACACAGAGTATTTTATTTTGAAAATATATTTGGGATTCCAAGTCACATTTTTAAGAAAAGTTGATATTCATTGGCTAGGTATTTCTAGTTGCATTAGGTGGTAAATCTAACTTTATGAATACTATTGGGATCATATATTAGGAAGAGATTTCAATCTGAAAATTAATATAAGTAGTCCCATTTTTCAAGATAAGTAGTGGAGTTTTGGACATATCTTGAATCAGTATGATTCTTACACACTATTCTCCCTTTTATGTCAATGACATAAGCTAGTTCTAATTGTTAATATTAGGTGGATTTATTTGGCACAAAGAGATGTTGGACCTAACAATTTCATGGAAAACTACTTATTTTAATTTTATAGTTATTTTAGCTTCCTTACATAAGATGGTATGATTTACATTATATATACACTTATCTTTTCTATCTATTTATGGTTTCATACCCCATCAAACCATGACTATTAGGAAATGGAAAGGTTGAAATTCATTGTCACACCTGGAACCCATGCCAATGACAGTAACAGAACCAAATAGAAACATGCATGTTAAAACTATCAAGAAAATCATATATGCAACTAGATAATTGCAAATTAATCCCATGGTAGTAGCTTGATCCAACTTTGTCTTTCTTGATTATTTCTTTCCTTGGTTGTGTTTTCCTTCCTTTGGCTTCCTTTCTCCAATGCTAGAGTGCTCTAAGTTCACAAGAGTATGAGAGAATAGAGAGAATAAAGAGAGGTCCAAAATTGAATTGTCAAAAACATCATAAATAAAATATCAATAAATGTCTATTTTTGTTTATTAACTTTATTACATGAATTTTTAACGGAGGGATGTTAAAAATCCTCTATGTTTGAATCAAGATTAATTTTTGTGGTAGTTGAAGAATCATCTGGGAAATCACAATTTGTTATCAATCTTAGTGCCATCCAAGATGTGGTATATGATCATCTTAGAGGTAAATATATTCCCAATGCTAGAGTCATGCCTTCTTTGTTGCTAAGGTATTTATCTTCTCTAGATGAAAAATGATATCAGTAGATGAATTTCAAAAATGATTTATAGTCTTTTCATTTCCATTGATCATAATAGTTGGATGCACTATTTGGGCATACATCCATTAAGCACTTGGGCACACTGGGCATAGTTTGACTGTAGTCATATAATCGTTTATTGATATTTCTATTAGTTCCATTACCATAGCCCAAGTCTCTAACCTTATCCCCTTCAACTCCAAATATATAGTATCATTCTACCTTTTCCCTTTCCTAAATAGTAAAATTGCATTTTGTGTTACAAATACTAAAGATATTTACATTTTTTTCTTTTAAAAAATTCATAAGAACTTTATATTGATTTTCTATAGTTATTTTTATCAAGACATAACTTATTTCCTTGTTTATTACTTTGTTCTACAAATTTACTATTAGAAATTAATATGTTTTATCTTAGTAAAAAAATGCTAAAATATGATTATGACTCTAACCCTCGAGTCAATTAATTATTGTAAGCACAATAATAATACTAAATATTTGTTCATTATGTTTATGTATAAGACTTGAATTTTTATGTTATGCTTTTAAAAAGTTACTATCAATCATAATTTTACAATTTTACAATTTTTTTTTTTTAATTTCTACATTAAAAAAAATATTTCTATGATTGATATAGATATATAATATCTAGTATTAAAATTTTATTTTTATGATTAATTTGATAAATCATGTGTGGTACTTCATGGTCTCGTTTTAAAATAAAATAACATTCCTATTTTAAATATTGAAATTAAATATTTGTTATTTATGAGCATAATGTTATTAAAGAATAATTGAAATATAAATTAGTTTAGATAACACAATTAGTTTAAAGAATTAATTGTTTTTGTGTTAATAGTGAATGTAATTACTTTTTTTACTATTTGTATTTGACCCAATAACAATGGTATATTCAATATTCTTTTTAAACACTGAAATCATTTTTTATTTATTTACTTACATGTTGTTTAATTAAAGAATAATTAATATATAGATTCTCCATCCTCCTATATTATTTAATCATCCAGTTTAGATAAAATAATTGGTTTAGAGAATTAATTGTTTTTTAGTTTAGTTGGTTTTATAATTTTAATTGTTTTTTAGTTTATTTGGTTTCATAATTTTACCTATTTTTTAAATATAAAAAACAACTAAACATTTAAAAAAATGTAAATAATTAAAATTCTAACCATTCCCTAATAAACTGTGGACAAATTTAGTGAAATAATTAGAAAAACTCAAGTAATTTTATAAAACTTTGATAGTGGTTTACATTTGAAAAAAACATCAACAAAAGTGGCAACATATGGGAAAATTTTAATTTAAAATGTGTTTTTAATAAAATACATGCATATCCCTGTATTTTACAAACTACATAAATCAAACTTAAAATTCTAACAATTCCAATTCCATTCCCCACTAAATTATAGTGAAAATTAATAAAAGAAACATTCCAGGAAATAAGTCAAATAATTGTAATTCTTTGAACCTCTCGTGTCGTTGTTCGTTCGAATTAGAGAGCATCGACAAAAATAATTGCCATGGTTTGGAAATTCTCATGTTGGTTTAAATTATAATTACGAGAAGGTAAATTCTCAAGTTATCCAATACGCGTCAGTATTTTCTGAAATGCGGAATTTCGAGCGTGAATGTCGAATGTCTAATCCACCCTTTGGAAGGTGATGCCAACCCTCATAGTTGGATGTAGGATCGGGTTGTTCAATATATGAATTAATTATTGGTTGTCATCTATATCAGGTAGAGTTTTATTTCGAGTTTTATTTCGAGTCTTATTAGTTCGTGCCCAGAGGGCGTGGCAAATACTATAGTAATCCATTCATGTTTTTTCATTAGTCTCTGCGCATCACTCAAAGCTCATATCATTGTAGATAAAATATACACATAATTGAAAAGAAGGAGTTGTAGCTTTCAAGTGAGTACTTCTCCTAAAGACTACACTCAAACGGAGAGATCACTCTACATTCATGAATCAGAAAATACATCTTTAAGTACATCACAAGAAATCAGGAAGTTGAAAATAGACTCTTAAATTCTAGGAACAAATCCTAAACTAAGGAGATACGTTACAACTATGTAACCATTTCTCCATTAATATACAAATAATATAACCAAACCACCCCCCCCCCCCCTTAATGGAGAAAGGATTATCCTGAATTCCTAACATCCCTCTAAACAATTCAAACTTTACACGTGCAAGAGGCTTAGTAAAAATATCAGCCATAATGTCACAAGTTTTACAATATTCAACAAAGATTTCTTTTGACTGTAGTTTCTCTCTAACAAAATGGAACTCAGTGTCAATATGTTTGGTGTTTTTATGAAACACTGGATTGTATGCTAGTTTAATGGTGCTCTAGTTGTCGCTTTTAATGGAAGTTGATTTTTTCCGTTCTTCTCCTGCATCAATGAGAAGCCTCCTCAACCAGATCGCTTCACATGTGGCTGCACACAATGCTTGGTACTCAGCTTCACATGAAGATAAGGCTACAATACTTTACTTTTTGTTGCTCCATGCTATGACCCCGGATCCTATGCTAAATGCGTAACCTGTGATAGACCTTCGATCATTTAAGTTACCCACCCAATTTGAATCTGAAAAACCTGCTAGAATAACATCAAATGTGTCAGTGTATAAAATCTCATAATTACTAGTACCACAAAGATACCTCAACACGCTTTTTGCTGCAACCCAGTGACTTTCAAGTGGTTTAGACATAAATTGGCTCAACACACACTAACAGAGTATGCCAAGTCTGGTCTAGTTGTTGTGAGATATATCAAACTCCCAACTAGTTGTCTGTACATAGTGGCATCCACCTCCTTAGTGCCATCGTCACTGCTCAACTTCAGATTCTGCTGCAATGGTGTTGCTGCTGACCTACACTGTTCCATGCTGAATTTTTCTAGCAGACTTCTGGCATACTTTCCTTGAGTAAGAAAAGTCTGTCCAGTATCTCTCCATACTTCCAATCCCAAATAGTAATGGATACTTCCGAGATCTTTCATTTCAAAAACTTGTGCCATCAGCCGTTTGATTTCTTTGATCAAATTATCTGCATTTCCTGTTATAATCATGTCATCCACATACAAAGAAATCAAAATAATCTGCCCCTGTTTATTGTACTTGGTATACAAACTTGGGTCATTCATACTCCTATGAAAACCATGCTCTAAAAATAAAGAATCAATCTTTTCATACCAAGACCTGGGTGCTTTTTCTAAGCCATATAGTGCCTTTTTCAATCTGCAAACAACATGTTCCTGCCC
Organism: Pinus albicaulis; assembly: GCA_034641835.2. Classification (NCBI taxonomy): domain Eukaryota; kingdom Viridiplantae; phylum Streptophyta; class Pinopsida; order Pinales; family Pinaceae; genus Pinus; species Pinus albicaulis. The sequence continues at coordinate 1,222,745,278 of CM076580.1, forward strand.
CTTCTTAAAAAACCCTTCAGGTTGTACTAAGTAAATTTCTTCTTTTAACTCACCATTTAAAAATGCAGACTTAACATCTAGCTGGTGTAGCTCCCAATTGTATTTTGTTGCTAAAGAAATAAGCATTCTGGTAGTATTTAATTTTGCTACAGGAGCAAAGGTATCATCAAAATCTATACCCTCTTGCTGTGAATACCCCTTTGCAACCAGTCTAGCTTTTAGTTTTTCTATACTTCCATCTGCATTCATTTTAGGTTTATATAGCCATTTACATCCTATGGGTGTTTTACCTTTAGGCAGTTCAACTAAATCCCAAGTGTTATTTCTAATAATAGATTCAATCTCTTCATTCATTGCAGCCCTCCATGCCTCAGATTGACTTGCTTCTTTATAATTTGTGGATTATACAATGTTTAAAATGTTTGACATCAAAGCATAGTCTTTCAATCTGGATGGTATTTGAGTCTTCCTACCTGATCTCCTTGGTAGGGGACTTACCTCAAATTTGTTTTCTTCAGACTTATTCGGGCTCACATTATTGATTATATCACCTTGTTCCTACTCTTCTTTCTACTCCTGCTCTCGTTCATCCTCGCTTCTTTCCTCCATCAATAATGAAATGTGCCAATCATCATCACTGTCATCCTTTCCTTCTTGAACCTGTTCATGAAATACTACATCCCTGCTTGCAAATATCTTATGAGACTCAGGATTGAATAACTTGTATGCTTTAAATTCAATGCCATATCCAACAAAGATGCATTTGATGGCTTTAGGGTCTAATTTCTTCCTATAAACTTTGGGTATATGGGCAAAGGCTTTTGACCCAAGTACTCTCAAATGATTTACTGCTGGTTTGAGTCCATATAATGCTTCAAAGGGGGTTTTGAAGCCAAGACATTTGGTAGGAATTATGTTCTTTAAATAGACAACAGTGTTAATAGCTTCTGCCCAAAAACTATTAGATAGACACTTACCTTGTAATATACTCCTTGCGCACTCCACTAAAGTTCCGTTCTTGCGCTCTGCCACTCCATTCTGCTGTGGTGTGTGAGACACTGTAAACTGCTGAACAATCCCATGAGATCTGCAGAATTTCATGAATTCCCCTAACCTGTATTCTCCCCCTTGATCTAAGCGGATAATTTTTATACTTTTTCCTAACTGTTTTCCCACCAAGGTTTTAAATTCTATAAAGTACTGGAAAGTCTGACTCTTTTTACTCAGAAAATAAACCCATGAGTATCTAGTGCAGTCATCAGTAAATAAAATAAAGTAATAGGCACCACCTAGCGACCTTGTCTGCATAGGTCCAAAAATGTCAGTATGAACTAGTTCTAGGATATCTCTTTCCTTCCTTCTATCATGCATAGGAAACTCTTCTCTATGCATTTTTCCTAAGGCACATCCATCACAATTTAACTGAATACTGTGAAAAACAGGGAGTCCCTTGACCATACCTTTTCTCTGTAATAACATGAGGTCCTGCAAATTCAGATGACCGAATCTCTGGTGCTAGAGTTTTTCGGCTGTCGATCCAGCTGCAACCATGGCTTGCTATGGCATACTTTTTACATCTAACCTATATAGGCTCCCTACACGCACGCCTGTTGCAACAATATCTTTCCTGCAATCCTTTATGACACAATGAGTCTTGAAGAATTCGACTTGCATATCCTGATCAGTTATCATGGATACATATATCAAATTTTTCTTAATCCCGGGACATATAAAACATTTTTAAGACGAGTAATGTCACCATTTGGTAACTTTACCAAAATATCCCCATAGCCTTTAATCTCGTATCCACTATCATCTCTTAAATAAATTTTTGATCCATATGAACTTTCTTCAAGAGTTTCAAAACATTCTTTCTTACCTGTCATGTGAGAGGATGCACCAGAATCGACATACCAGATGTCGTCCTCATTAGATGCTGAAAGGGCATAGTCAGCTGTGAACAGTCGAAATTCGTGACTGAGATATTCATCTTCTTCCACAAAGTATCCTCTGTGCTTCGCCTGCTTTTTCTTTGCATCATCTACCTGCTTCTTACGACATTCAATCTATATATGACCTGATTTCCCACAATAATAACATCTTCTTACAGACATACCTCTATATGGTCTCTTTTGCGATGTACCTCCTTCTCTCTGTTGATGTTGCTGTTGTGCTTGTGATTGCTGCTATGGTAGCTTCCCTTTGAAGTGTCATTGTTTCGCCATCAAAGCAATATCATCGCTCTGCGGTTTCAAATTCTATCGCCGACGCTCTGCTTCTTGCAGCAAGATCCCTATCAATTCTTCAAATGTAGGAGCTTTCTCTTGTGCGATGAATGCAACAACGGTCTCATTTTCGTCCATCTTCATTGAAAACAACTTGCCATTAGGGGAATTTTGAGGTCTAAAATGGGCCTCCTAAGGAGATTATATAATAATAGTGGAAAAAATCAAATAAGATTTAATGACATCATCAAATTTTAGAGGGAAAAATGAAAAAACTACTTTTTCAACTCATATTTTCAACTTATCTCCCAAAGGTTTTACTCAAATTTCGAGCGGGAGTACTCGTTGGATGCGAAATTTAATTCTTCATCCAAGGAGTACCCATGTTGCATACTTTCGATGGGTCCTACTACACGAAAAATGAGAAATACATAAAAAAACTGTGATTACAATCACGTTTTTTATGTATTTATCATTTTTCGTGTAGTATAGTTCATCGAAAGTATGCAACATGGGTACTCCTTGGATGAGGAATTAAATTTTTCATCCAACGAGTACTCCCACTCGAAATTGAAGTAAAAATTTTGGGAGATAAGTTGAAAATATGAGTTGAAAAAGTAGTTTTAATATTTTATTATTTTTTAATATTTTTACCCTTTTATTTAAAAAATGGTAAATCATCCCCCATGGTTGACATCATCATCTTGAATCCTATTGGTTGTTATAAAGATTATTTTTGTTGTACATTTTTCTTAGGAGGCCCATTTTAGACCTCAAAATTCCCCTAATGCTTTGTGTGCCATAATCCTATTTGTGTTCTGGGTCTGATATAAAATTTTGATGGTCGTCCAGATCTCAGTGGACGTTTTACATTCTCTGATATGTGGGATAATGTTGTCCTTGACGGACATCTTCAACAAAAATTTTTCTTTGTTTTCTCTCTTATCCCAATCTTGCTCCTCCGTAGTCGCCCCTGTGATTGAATTTGGTGTATGCTCATCTCCTGTAACTATCGACCATGCATTTGCACCCTCAAGCAAGGTCTGTATCTTAAACTTCCAATTGGTGAAGTTAGATCCATCGAGTTTTCCAGACTCGTGGAGATATGATTCCATAGTGTTACTCATTCTAAACTGATCTACAAATGAATGAATCTACCCAACTAATCATACACTAAAAAAAATCAATACATGTTAGATCCTGGGCACGGATCTACCACTGTTCTGCTAGTTCTCCTGATCCACCAACTGTATCTTCGATTCAGATCCAGCAATATCTGGCAAATCTGCAATTTGATCTTGATCCTCTGAGTAAATCCGGTGTTCAATACACCATCAACAGATAATCTCGATCTGCCTCCACTGGGAAAATATGTTGTTTCACAATACGACCACAAATCTGGTCCGATTTTCCCCCTCCGGGCAGATCCGCAACTTCTCCTATCTGCAACTTATTGCAGATCTTTCACCGAAGGCGATGTGGCGCCTTTCCGCGCGAAAAATCCGTGCCCAAAACAAAAACTATGCAAGTACGAATCCTGGCGCGGATATCTCGTGTGCTTCCACGCCAATCCCATGATTTGGTCCGTTGGCGCGGGTATACACCTAACAGTCGCGCTGATTGTGCTTCTCGATGCGACTGTCAGTGGAAAAAACGCGCCAACCCCATTCTGCTCAGAGATTAATGAATCATCTGAGACCGTGAGCCAGGTGTTACTCCAGTCCACCTACTCGACCGAGCACAAAGCTCCTGTGAGCACAAAGCTCCCGTGTACACGTGGCCACAAAGGCACTTTAGCCACAAAGGTGATTTGGCCACAAAGGCGATTCAGCCACAAAGGCAATTTATAAAAAATCAGGCTCACCCAATCTGAGCTCTGATACCAAGATAAAATATACACAGAATTGAAAATAAGGAGTTGTAGCTCTCAGGTGAGTACCGCACCTAGAGACTACACTCAAACGGAGAGATCACTCTACATTCATTAATCAGAAAATACATCTTTAAGTACATCACAAGAAATCAGGAAGTTGTAAACAAACTCCTAGATTCTAGGAACAAATCCTAAACTAAGGAGATATGTTACAACTATGTAACCATTTCTCCATTAATACACAAATAATATAATTATTTCCAACTATTGTCATTTTATATTTTAGCCAAAGTTAGTCATTTGTTATTTTATATTTTCAGGAAAGTCAGAAGTGAATATTTCTTTTCATCTAATTAAACAATTTGTCATCTTATTTGGCTTCATATCGAGGCGATATAGATATATTAGATAAAATCAGCATTGTTATATCATATGTTATATTATAAATTCAACATCACTGTTATGAAACATGGGAAATGCTAGCATTAATCCTGGAGCATTTAATGTTTGAGATAATGTTAGCGAGTATCTCATTTTGAAACAAACATACTTATATCATATAGGACATGTAGCTATATCATATATAGGAAAGGTGGTTTGCATGAAAGATGCAAGTGGCGAGTGTGGCGGATGTATATCAGGCAGATGGTATGAAGATGCAAGTGACAAGTGATGTTAACAGTAGTCCGTGTCATGAAAGGGAAACTTGTTTATTTCTGCCAAATTTGTTTATTTCTACCATGCTTTTCGGAACCAAGATGGCTTACCAAGACTACCCAATGCCATTGGCGCTGAGATTCAGCTAGAATTTTGCTTCATTCGTTATGAGAATTACACTTTCGTTATTGATGAATTATTGTTTGCTCGACTCCCTGCAATTACCTGAGTATTTCGTGCTTGTTCAACATGGCCCCATGCAAGACTCAACGTACATATCATTGTTGTCCTTACATTCCCTCTTGGAAGAATTCGGGTGAGTTTAGAATCTCTGTATGGGATGTGACAATTTTTGGTTTTATTGTTTCCACTGTAACAAAAGTAGTTGCCACATTTTATCAACACAAACCAGAAAAAATGTCTGAGTTTGAAGCCATAAATAGAGCCAAAAATTCATATTATTTTCAGAAACATAGAATAATGCCTGTGTTCTTCATCCTTGATGTCTGACATATTATACAGAATGATGTCTATTGTCAATACTGAAAACAGAAGAGGAAAGGGTAGAAACAGACCTGAGCTTCATGATGACAGTGCCCAGTGCCTAGGGTAAGCAAGTTGTGATTAATATGGAAACCTTCCTTCAATATAACTCCTTCTGAAAGAGATTAAGATGCACGCTGACTCCCTGCAACGTAACTAAAACCCTATTTCTAAATTCAATTGACTTATTTTGTTTTTCCTGGTGGTGCGAGGAGATAGTATACCAAAATTTCTCTGAATTGGACTTAGTTCCTTGCATAATTTCCCTTTAAAACCCTACCAGTGGGTCGCCATCAAATTGATATTGCATACGACCAGAATAGGTAATAAGTATTGCATTTTGAATTTGCCGACCTTCATAATTGATTTAAACTCTTCAATGGTGTTGAAGGTTCTATCACTAAACTGCATAATTAATTTGGTTACAGGTATGGCGTTCTTATAAATTAACATATTTACAGGTAGCTTCGAATTCATGGTTCTTACAAGTCGACATATGACTTCTCAAATTATCTTGAATTCTAAATGGTGTGGTGCTATAGTTAAAACTAAATTTACTCTAGTTATTAATTGTTTAACCCTACCCTGTTTTAAATTATTGTATGCAACCCCGAAGGCTGTCACGAATCAAGATTTCTAATTACTTTATCAAGCCCTGCAACTATGTAAACTTACTATCTTATTTACTTGTTTAATAAAAATATATTTTTGACTTCGTTTTATATATGCGCCGACTCCCTACAAGATCAACAAGGTTCTATACAAAATTGTCAGCTTCATTTACTAAACTAAGACATACATGAAGATTCATAAGAATGGAGGAATTGTTAGCATACCAAAGTTGCGACTAAAGAGCTTGAGGTGTTGTCTTCTGGACCCATCCAGCCATAAACCCGGCCATGAACGTGTTTACCCTTAAAAATGAAGCCATCCTTCTTGATGAACACAAAATTCAATAGTGAAAATCAACAGCTTGACATACAAAAATATCAGCGGCACTTCCGCAATGAAAAGGGAAACAACCCTTGGCTGTAGCAAGACTATGGCATACAGTAAAACGAAAAAAGAAAAATTGTTTACATGTCTAAGTGTTTTATTTCCTTGTTGTTGTGTGGGATCAAAAGCCAAATCCCAGAGGAGGCACTTGGTTGCATGCAAACCCGAAGGGCCACATGGCTACATGCAAACTGTAAGGGCCACTTGGTAGTTGAGTAATTCATTTTTTAAAATCATTTAACTTTATTTAAACTTATCTATATCTTATTTACTTTTCTATTTTTAATTTTTTTTTCAATTTAAATATATTAAAATAATAAATACAAACTATGATTAGATATTACTATTGTTAAATTAAATTTCATTACAGCTGAGTTTACTCTAGTTATTAATTGTTAACCCTACCCTATTTTAAATTATTGTATGCAACCCCGAAGGCTTTCACGAATCAACATTTCTAATTACTTTATCAAACCCTATAACTATGTAAACTTACTATCTTATTTACGCGTTGTCTCCCTGAACACAATACAACTTTGTAGGTCTGTGTTTCTACCCACACAAATTTATATATATAGAAACAACATTTCTGCCCAATTAACACTAACCAATGTTTTAAAACTACAAACTGCAAAATAAATAGAAAAGAATAGTCGAGCTGAAGATAAGAATTAAAAACATAGCGAAACAATACGGAGTAAAACAATCATAAGGGCAGGGCAGGGCAGGAAAGAGCTGAAAACAGGGTAAATTATTCTAAAATTTTAAAAACTGACATATTTTTAGTATTTGTATGTATATTCTGAACGATGGAATTTTTTGACATAGGTGCCCATTCAATCAGAATGCAAAAAAAAAATACTTTGAAATATACAAATAATTTCTACTATTTAAACATATGCAAAAGAAGAAAAAACCCAAAATTACAAACACAGGTCTGAGGATTCGTATACTCTCACCAGATTCGAACCAATAGCCACATAATATTCATGTCGTAAACATGAAAATAAGAGAATGTGAAGATCCTAATGCCTTGTCATTCACCCTAATTCCTTCACAGTAAGATCATGGCTGAGACGAGCCATGGAGTGGGTGAGATGCACTACTATAATGTAACCACACTTTTGTTAACAAAACAATAAAATCTCATCACAAAGAAAATTCTAATAAAAACACCCAAAAAAAATCCTCATGAAACTACTCCTTATGTTCAAACTTCAAACCCTTCATCGTTTGACTCAAAAAAACCATTATTTAAATTTTGTTGCACACATTATAGGATTGTAAGATTGCATTTTCTTTTAATGGTCAGTTATGAAAAAAAATGTGAATCTAGTTTTTTTTTGGAATCATCAGAATTCAAGAAAATCATCTTGTTCCTCATAAATTATTGTGTGTACTTTGTTTTATGTACGCGCTGACTCCCTACAAGATCAACAAGGTTCTGTACAAAATTGTCAACTTCATTTACTAAACTAAGACATACATAAAGATTCATAAGAATGGAGGAATTGTCAGCATACCAAACTCGCGACTAAAGAGCTTGAGGTGTTGTCTTCTCCATAAACCCGGCCATGAACGTGTTTACCCTTAAAAATGAAGTCATTTTCGTTAATGAACACAGAATTCAACAGTTCAAATCAACCGCTTGATGTACAACTCTGTTGCTCCAACTCTAGTTGGCTCATGGAAGGGACTAGCTGCTGCCTTGCAACCATTCTTGTTTCTTGATTTAGTGGTTCATTAATGCTTCATGTGATCACTAATGTCATGCCAATGCTCAATTCTATGTTTTTGGTGTCACATAGATCATGGCATGCTATATTTGTGGTGAAAGTGATAACCTCAATTTTTAGTTACCTGAGATTACTACGACATCCACTAAGTGTACAGGTGTGTAAGTGTAGATACCATTATATCATAATACATATATTTCTATTTCCTTGATTATGTATTTTTAATTTATTTCCTTATTTGACTGAAATATTTGACTAATTTTTTTAAAATTAACACGTTCACAAAGAGATTTATTTAATTTCAAAATTGCATAATTGTAAAAGTTGCCTAAATATATATATGGAAATAGTTAATAAATTTAATGTTTTTATTACATTGAATTAAAACTCTTTACATTTTTTTGGGTATTCGGTGAAATGTACATATTTTTATGGAATTTTGTTGGATGTCGATGCACAATTTTCATGGGATTTGGTCAAATACAAATGCATAACGAGTAGTCTTTAGTGCGACTTTTTGAAGGGTTTTACGGTGGCATTTTACAGTGTAATTTCTCTAAAATCCGGCAAGAATTTATTGAAAAGAGAAGTTTGATTGCTAACCTTGCAGAATCGAATTTCCCTAGGGGTTTTTGAGGGTGCTAAAACCATATATAGAGTCAAAAAACTAGTTTAAATAACAAAAACCAAAATTTTACCTCAAAATTTTTTACCGGATTCCGGCACCTCAAACTCCAAAAAGTCGAACTAAAGACAACTCCAATGCATAATTTTCGCTAGATTTGGTCGGATGTAATCAAGGCTATTAATTTTTCATAATAAAATTAAAATTTTTATCATGTAGAATCAAAACTTTTCACATTTTTCTCGATTTTTAGTTAAACACATATTTGATTAGATGCAGATGCACATTTTTCACAGGATTTAAAATCTACATTCTTTATAAGATTGAGACTGATGTAATTAAGGCCATTAATTTTTCATAATAAAATTAATGTTTTTATCACATCTAACCAAAACTCTTCACTTTTTTCAAGAGATCTAGTCAAACACCTTTTTTTTCACAGGATTTAGTTAGATGCAAATGCACATTTTTCACGATATTTGATTAGATACAACTTCACATTTTTCAAGGGATTTAGTTAGATGAAGATGCACATTTTTCACCAAGTTGTCTTTACTGAGACTTAAAATACCACAAGAATTGATTGCAATCACAAGTTTGATGGGTAATCTTCAAAATCGAAGTGCCTATCGAAGTGCCTTTGGGGTTTTTCGGGGTGTTGAATCCATATATATAGTAATATAAACCATTTTAAATAACACACATCAAGATTTTACCTCACGGTGTTTGAATCCATATATACAATCAGAAAACCATTTTAAATAACACAAATCAATATTTTACCACTGTGTTCAACCAGTGTGGGTCATCATCACGATAAGATTAGAAATCTGATCTAGAAACCAATTTAAATAGATGAAGAGAGCCCTAACTAGCCGTTTTAAATGACTAGAATATGTTTTTTTTTAATAATCTAAAAATTAATTAATTAAGAGTTGTATTATTATTGTTATTATTTTACTAGTTGTGAAATTTGAATTAATAATAATATGTTATAAAATTCAAATATAATTTAATATTCTTATACCTTCCTAGTAAATGAATTAAATACTTATATGTTTAAAACTTCACAATTGGATTATGCACTAAGCTAACCAGTGATTGGCTTAGTGCATGGACATTAAGACTTATGACTTATCATAATCTACACATGGTATAGTACCATATGGCAAAGGGTTTAAGGTAACAGATATAGTCACCATGTGAACAATACCATACGACCAAGTTTTGGAGCAAAAAATAAGTGGCAGATGTCCACCTATGGATAAATAGACTACCAAAATCCAACAGTGGGCATATACAACCTCCACTCATTTAATTCCCATTGGTAGGTTACTTATTTTCAGTGAAATTTTAATACCAAAAACTTGACTACTATTAAATGGTAATTTATCAATGGAGTAGTCTACCTAGGCGATTAATTCACCCAGTAATTATTGTGAGTCAGAAAAGAATTTGTCTCCAATAATGGAGAACATAAAGGACAATTTTGACATCTAGAAGTTTGGATTATGTTGGTTTAACATTCTATAACAATATGGCGACCCATCTCCTCTGCGGTCCATTTGGCTCTCGTCACTATGTTTCCTTCACCACTCGACGTCCACACAACCATGGATCTCGTCACATCATTTGCTTCGTCACCTGATGTTAACACAACCATGAGATTGAGAGGGAAATTCAAATTCAAATTTGAGATGTGGCAATATTTGGGATGCAATATCAATGAAGCATTGATCAACCCTCATCTGCTCAATGAAATTCATTGGAGCGAAATGTTTATTAGGTTGAGGCCGACACTCCCGCGGGAAAGACACTATGAGGGTATTGGCTACAGAATGGACATATCACTTCTTTCTAGCAACCAATGAAGTCTTCCTTTCCGTCGATGGTGACAATGGTGTATACTGTGGCTTCCATCTACAGGAGAGAGGAAATTTCCTGCGGGAGGGCTATGAGCATTGTTACCAATATTTGGAAGTTCCTCATTATAAATTTCTTCTGTTTTTTATCCGTCAGCTTTGCTTATTACGTGGCCTTCGTATCAGTCTTCGTCCTGCTCAAAATCACTGTGAAAGGGAACAATTTTGTTGGTGTACATGCACATTGTTAGCATTAGTTAGCTTCAGTTCAATTCTAGTTATTACATGTGATGTTCACTTGGCTTTAGCTAGTTAACTCGAGTTCTTACATGTAGTCTGAATTTGGCTTTATTTAGTTAACACTAGTGCTTGCATGTGCACATTAACATAACATAAAACACACTTAGCTTAAGTTAGCTTTAATTATCCATATTTATTGCATGTACAACAAAGTTTAACTTAGTTTCTTTATGTATTAATTCTCAAACTAATATTGATGAATCAAATTCATTCTTAATTCTAATTTTTCTTTTTCAACTCTCGCAAGTTTGTGCAATTATTCTTCAGCTAGATCTGTATTTGTGCTCTATTAATTTTACATGGTATTAGAGCTACAAAGGCTTGCAAAAGTTGCATGACCAATATTTTGCAGGTTTGAAGATCAAAGAATTGGAAATTATTGAGATATTTGATTTGCGGATCAGAATATTAAAGAATTGTTGTAATTGTTGCTACAACCATAAAGTGAAATAATGGAATTCCCAACTTCGACCATTCTCACTCCATACAATTACAATGAATATAATCCAATGATTTTGCTTCATATTAGGAGCAAAGGCTTGTACCAAATAGTCATCAGAATTGAGACCGAACCAATGTGAGAGGATGAGAAGTCAGATTGGCTAAACAGATCTAACATGGCTTATGGAAGATTGTGTTTATCTGTGTCTCGTGATATTCTTTATCACATCAGAAATATTGAATCACCACATGATTTTTGGACTACATTGAAAGGATTATATGGTGATGAAAATGATCTACAATAACACCATTTGGATGCAAAGAGCTCGAGTTATTATAACAGTGATGAAAGTAGTGAAGAATCCAATAATGTGGAGAAATATTCCCAAGACAATATTGAACAAGAAGACTATGCTTATTCTATTGTTAATTAATGTGTTGGAGATGAGAATTTTTTCTTGTCCAATAATGAAGACATTGCACATGAGGAAATATCTTCCTCTACTAGTGATGAAGAAACTACTTTAAAAAAACATAGAAAAGGACTTTGATTTCTCTACTATTGATGATGTTGACGATGCAGATATGATGAGGTGTCAATTTAATGATGCCCCACATGCATTCTCAATGGCAGATCCATGCATGCCAATGCATGCATATAAGGATGCATTTATAACACCATGTATGTGCATGTATGCATCCACAAAGGCATCTCTAAATCCACACATGCACATGCATGCATCCCTAGAGACAACTATTCCCATGCATGCATATAAGAAACATGAATTTGATCATCAAATGCATGATGAAGTTGCAGGGAATCCATATTGGCATGCAACCATGTATAAGGAAACTCAGTCCTTGATCCAAACATGGGATTTGATACCTCTACTTCAAAAAATGAAGCTTATTCCTTGAAATCCATGATGGGATCATTGATCTTCAATATTGTCCCAGTTCTGAGTAGAGTGTCGATATCTTCACCAAGAATTTCATTGAGAAGAAGTTTCGATTTCTATGAGATCATCTCGGGGTGAACGCCACAACTGCCTAGCAGTTTTTTTTCATCTATTTTTTGCATTATATTTTGAGGGGGATCGGGGTTTCTTCCCACTGGGTTTTACCTCTTTCATTTTTTCATGCATTATATATGGGTACCTAAATGGGCTTGTTGTCGGGATTCATTCATTTTGCATCACACTCACCTAAGTTATGCTTAAGGGGGGGTGTTGGTGTACATGCACATAGTTAACATTAATTAGCTTTAGTTCAACTCTAGTTATTGCATGTGATGTGCAGTTGAATTTAGCTAGCTAACTCGAGTGCTTACATGTGGTGTTCACTTGGCTTTATTTAGTTAACTCCAGTGCTTGCATGTGGTGCATGTGCACATTAACAGAACATAAAACACACTTAGCCTTAGTTAGCTTTAATTATCCATAGTTATTGCATGTACAATTAAGTTTAACTTAATTTATTTATGTATTGATTCTCGAACTAATATTGATGAATCAAATTCATTTTCAATTATAAATTTTCTTTTTCAACTCTCACTAATTTGTACAATTATTCTTCAACTAAATATGTATTTGTGCTCTAATAATTTTAGAGATTTCAATTCTAACGATATTTTTTTGGATCCGATCCTTATAATCGAGCCCTGAGGCCTCCTTGTGTGGGTATGTGTATGTAAACATAGAGTGACACTTAGCCTACGTCATATCCATATTGAAGGGCAAATACGGTTGGGCGCCATGCGAAACAAGAAGGATCTCATTTAAGGGAAATCAGATTACAGAGTTGGTGCTCGACATTCTTTACCTCATATTTTCCGAAATTATTGGATGATATTTTGGGTATGCGGCACCGCCATGGTGTGGGATGTCCACGGAGATGTGCGTATGGGACTATCCTCTTTGGGTTGTTGTGTTTTGTTCACTGGATGGGGCTGCTGGCACATAGCGAGTTTTTATGTTTTACTTCTTGTGCAAATATTACAACCCTTAGAGAATATACAAATCCTCTTTGGAAGTCTACCATGGCGACTCTGAATCTCTCAAGGGTAGCAAAATTTAACTGGAAAATCTAGATGTCTCGTTAAAGTATTAGTTGTAACTCTAAATTTAATGTTTTTGGCTTTACATTTGTGTGAAATAATCTTTACTCTCTAGAGTTAATATTTAATTTACGACGAATAATTTTATTTGAAACAATAGAGCATATGATTTCTCAATATAACAACTCAGTTCGGCTATGTTTTGTAGCTATTGACACGCGGCATGTATAAAGGGATAGACTAGAAATAAATTATGTGTTTTGGGTGGTGGTGTTAAAATAATAACCCAAAAATTTAACTGGAAAATCTAGATGTTTCGTTAAAGTATTAGTTGTAACTCTAAATTTAATGTTTTTGGCTTTACATTTGTGTGAAATAATCTTTACTCTCGATTAATTTTATTTGTAACATAGAGCATATGATTTCTCAATATAGCTCGTAATTCAACTCAGTTCGGCTATGTTTTATAGCTATTGACAAGCGGCATGTATAAAGGGATAGACTAGAAATAAATTGTGTGATTTGGGTGGTAGTGGTATAATAATAAAGCAATGCTGGTTTGTAAAGGGTTAAAATTTATAAATTATAATTAATGATATATTAGAAATAAATTGTGTTTAGTCTTGTTATTTTGAAATGGGTTAAAATGGCTTTACCTGTGAAGTTATAAATTATAGTGGATGGTGATTAACATTTATTAATGAATTTTAATGTATAAAATATTATTAGTAAAAATAATATATATATATATATATATATATATATATATATATATATATATATATATATATAATATGAAAAAAGTAAATAATAAATTATTTGATTTCTTATATATTTATATATGATTTAAAAGATTACATTAATATTATAATAAATATTTTGAAATTGTATTTTAATAGGTGTAGCTATTATAAATGAAAATGTTTATTATTTGTAATCTTTTTATGCTTCTTATTTTCATCTTCTTACCATTATAACCATACAAGTTTTTTTTTTACTAACTAAATTTTAGGAATTATATCATGCTTTATTTCAATATGAAACTTATAGGAATTTGTTTCTATTTTATCTATGCTAATTTTCTTTTTATATTATTTAAAATAAATATCTATACTTTTAATGTTTTAAATGAAGATCAAACCATCTCCTTATAATATGTTAGTTTCTTTTATTTTGGATTTTTTTTATTGCACCATAGTTTTACCCTAAATTCATATGTAATGATATTTCTAGGATTGTTGTTATTCTTTCAAACTAACTTTGACAAACAAAATTATGGGATTGGAAGGTGCTCTTAAAAGTGAATACTTATGGGATTGGAAGGTGCTCTTAAAAGTGAATACACACAATGAGCGTGTGTGTATTAATATATGTAATTAGGTGTAAGGCATAAAATCTTGAAGTGACATGAAATCTTGTGTAACCACATTATTGGTGCTTCAAATGAATGCCAAAATGGAAACCAAGCACAACATTGAAAACAACTTTGTAGGAAGCTCAAGGGGAAAAATTAGGGATGAAAACACAAGGTATGTTTGAAGAACTTGATAACTACATGGTTCTAGAACAATTAGTTAGACAAGTCAATGAAGCCTTTCTACTTAAATTTATTGATCATCTAATTATATTTGCATGCAAGTTTTAATCTCTCTTAAGTTAGTAATTAATTGACTTAAATTATTGAATAAAAATTAGGCCCCATCTAAATTAAATCCAAAACTTATAATTGTAGAAAATATCATGGAGACTACTTGCAATTAAAATGAGATCTAAATTTTTAATTAAAAGGTGTCATAAATACAAAATCATATTGTTAATTTAATATAAACATGCAGAAATGAATGATGAATGAAACATTGAAATGGTGAAGTCAGTATATTAATCATAACTTGACATATTATAAGTATAAACCAACTAATCATAATGAGTCAAATGTATGCATATATAGAATTATTAAACAAGTAAAAGAAAATTGAAAATGCTCCTAAATCAAATAAAGCCATGGGAGAACAATACTATACATAGAGAGAGATTAGTGTAGGTATATGTATAGAAAGTTTTATTCATAATGATATCTCTATGCAATAAATAGTAACTCAAATATTTTAACAATGGGCATGAATTCCAAATAAACACGATGTTTTTGAGACAATATGTTGTTCACAAAAATTTAAGATAAAGTAGAATAAAGTGCCAAATATGAAGTATTTACTAAATCCACACTTAAATTTATTGAATGATTTTTATGAGAATGATAATTATAGTCATATGGTCATTTGTATAGAAATATATACATGAAATAAATAAACATAATTTCCTTACAAAAATAAGCACATTTACTTTTTTAGGGTGCTTGAATTTAAATGGTAGCATGCCTTCCGTTGATAGCACTATTAGGCTATTGTAGGATTGAGAGGATGAACTTACATATAATGCAATAGTATAAAAAAACTATATTCTCTTTTTTCCTCTTTTTTTAAAGTATCTCTCCTATATTTTATAATATATATAAAAGTAGTTATAGAGATGTAATTGTTGATTCTTGGATTTATCCAAAAAAAATCATATGTGAGCATTCAATTTTGAATTTAACATAGAGAAAAAAACAATTACACCATATAAATATGTTTGCAATATCCTTTTTATATTGTCTAAGAATGTAAATTATTTAATTGGTTGGTCATCATAGAAATCTTATGTAATATTTACAACCCATTCATACAAATCTATTAGATCTTCATTAACTAATTTTGGAAGTGACTTGTCATTTGTTTATTATTTTCATGATAAAGTGTGTCAAAGAACTTTATCTTTGCGGAAATTTATTCTATAAAATTCTCATGAGTTTCTATTAAAAACTATGATCTAGGCTACATAAGACTTTGTCAAATTCTCTTAGCAAGCTTCTTTAGATCACTTTATGAATTTACCTCCTCGTATTCACTAAAGCCCCCCTAACTCAATATCTAGCAACTAATGTACAAGTCCCAAATTAGTATTACTATAAAAGGAGATAATGTTCTAATCTAATGAATTAAATAATGAATGTGGTTACTAATAGTTTAGTCAATAAGCCATAATATAAAATAGTATACAATTATACACACACAGAATGAGGAGAAGTAGAAGAGAAGTAATTATATAATGAACCAACAAAATGTAACCTTTTATTAAAATATATTCTAAAATAATAACCAATACATGTTATATTGATGTCTATTTATATGTTAAGAAATATGAGAGTATCTACAATTACCATAACTACATCTATTGGTCTACCAACTCGATTACCTCATCAAATAAAACTCCAACTTAACTACTCATTCTATTACAATTTCGAGTTGACTAGTCAACCAAACTCATCTAATGGCATATGATTGGATTTTAACATGCATATTATACTGAATACTTGATTTTGGATTCATATATCCAAGCTTTATGATGAATAATTTTGTAAATATTTATAATGTCAATATAGGATGGGTGATTTCAAATGAACACTTATTGTTATTGTTTAATTTAAGGGGAGGTGTTCAAAGGAAAATGCACAATTTAGTGAGTTTGAGGGTCATGTTAAGACTACTTGTGAGCATATTTAATTTCCCATATTTTCATTTTGTTACCTTTATCATGTTTTTTATGCTCATTCCTCATGGCATATAGACAACCTTGTTATATATCATAAGTACTGCACATATGCATTTTTAAGGTATTTATTATGGAAAATTTGTTTGGTATGTAAACTTGCATTAATCATAATAATGGGTAATCATGGAAAAGAGGTTACAGATGTGATTACATATTAGAAGAAAAATAATATCTCTCCTTTGGTTTGTTGAATTTTTTATCTACAGTCGGTCTTCATAATTAATATGTTAAATCTTGAGGTATTTGAAATAATAAATAAGGCATGTTGTTCATGACCTTATTAAAAGAGCAAAGTTATGAAATGTTCTTCATGTTGGTTTTTAAAGAGAGAGTTTGAAATTTTTATATTTTAATTTTTGGCTCCAAAGAATCCAAGTCGGGCCTCTTCATATTCAAGGCATCCCTATCATAAAGGCACCCCTTTAGTCAACCATTCTACTATATATATGAGGCATTCAAACTCCTTTCAAATTAAGCAACTCAAACCTTCAAAGGAAAAAAAAGGCCAAATTTGAGGAAAAATAGGAAGTCGTATCCGAGGAAGAGAAGAAGATTATCCAATGAAGAAGAAGAGTGAATATCTAAGGAAGGTGTAAGACCAAATTTATGAGGTAAGACAATAGGAAAAATTTTGGAGATGGTACAAGATAAATTTTTTGAGGCAAAGAAATAGAAACAATGTTTGAGATGGTACATGACAGAATTTATGAGGAGAGGCAACAGACCAAATTTATGCCCTAACATATCAGATCAATAAAAATTTGTTGGGAAGACTTATGACATGACTATGAGGCAGTGGACCAGGTTTCACCAAGTCTATTTTGCTAAATAGTTTGACCTTATTGTTGACAAGATGATCTAGGTGTTTCTCTTGTTGAAATGAAGAATTTATCTAAGGAAAAAGGTTGTTGGGTTTCCCCCAATGTGGGCTTTCCTAGGGTAAATTATTGAACTATTGATTTGGTTTGTTTCTTCAAAGGAATATGAAAATAATTAAATCATTAGAAGTAATTATCAGTTTAGGAGACCCTATGAAAAATCAACAATGTATTAGAGATACTATTTAAGAAAGGCTTCAAAAGTGTAAGGACAAAGAAAAGTTGAGTTATCATAGGAAAATACAAGAGAAGCCAAGTTAGGCCAAGTTTAAATTCCATCAAAATACCATGCATAATTTATAACATTACAGGAGTCAGTCCAGACCATGATACCTAATATCTTGGAGAGGCCGAAATTATTTGACGAAAATATCTCAGCCCAAGACCGAAAGCCTCAAGAAGTGGACCACGTGAGATTCACTCAATGAAACTCTTACATATCATGTGTTTTTGTGGAATACTAAACAATACCCTTAATTTGACCACATATTGGAATATAAATCTAAAAACCACATTATTTAACCCCCTACCAATATGAAACCAATACACATTTTCAATTAAAAAAAAAACCCTACTTTAACTAGTTATTGTAATTATCCATTTTTCCAGTGACATTTTTTTATACCCCTTTATATTTTTCATTAAATTTGAGCTATATTTTTTATACCTACCAATATAGAAGCCTTTTACCCCCTATTATATGCTTAATATATTATTTCATTTTTTCCTCAATATATATCCCCCAATATGAACACACATGGTATGGTATTTCTCTCCCAATGAAGCCCTTATGAAGTGGATGAAGCAACCTTGACAAGTTAGCATGTTTTATGCCTAGTTATCTATCTCAGTCCAAGCTTCAAGAAATTATAATAAAAATCTCTCTAAGGAGAAAATGGGTTGAAACCCTAGTTTAGGGTCAAACTCATTGCAAAAGAAAAGGTCGAGATTCATTCCTCAAGTTATGTTGAAGGTGGGTCATATGACATCAATATGTTTCAATAGGTTGAGGGTTGATTCAATTTGAATACCTAAAAGCCTTAGGGCCAAATTTCAAAAAGTTTTAGAAGACAAATGAACTTAGAATATATGAAGTGTATGAGACCAAAAAAAATTTGTATGCCCTTTGAGAATGAGTTTGTCTAATATCTGTTTAGGATTTATAATGCCTTGATTATGGAAGCGATTGTGTATTTTATTCATGGAAAGAAGCCTTCTTAAGGAGCAATCCAATTAATATTTCATGCACTTCCAAATCATTAAGAAGATCTAAGTCTCTATAACTAAGGCCAAGAAGTCCCATAATGTAGCCAAAAAGAAGTTTGAAATTACTTCTATCTAAGAAGAAGGGGTAATAGTATCAATGGAAAGGTTCAAATGATAAAGATTTGTTCTTCCCAATAAGAAAACATGAATCTGTACACACTAAAATGATGAATTAGATGAATATATGGCCCAAAAATACAATCATATAAAGAAACCAACATTATTCTACCAAATTATAAAGTTTAGCGTATAAAATGCAAGGTATGTTTCATTAATTTACTTTAAAAAAAATGGGAAAAAAAAGATTACTTTGGAAACATTCTTGTAGACCTTGGTTAGAGGAAAAGACAACTAAAAGGTTGGTTGAAAATTATTGTCATAATTGTGATTATAGGATCATATCAAAGCTCTAATTTTTTAGAGATCCTTAAAGAAACCGTCAGGGAGAGTTATAATTTATATGAATGTTGAAGGAGTCTCTTCACCCTACAAATTCATTAATGAATAATCTTTGATCATGTCCAATGAAAAATTGCTAATATGTGGCATGAAAGTTATCTCTGGTATGGAAAGAAGAAATGAAAACACTACAGCTTAGTGACCTTTACTCATGTACTGAAAGGTTGATGTGTTGTATATTGAACATGTGCTCTACTTTGGAGATGTTACATTATATCTCAAAATGTTTTCAGAAGCAAGATATTTCATGAATTATGCATTACATATGATTATTGATAGGGTATCTAATAATGGTCTTTATTATGAATGCTCAGTCTTGGAACTTATTTATTGCACATTAAAGAAATAAGAAAACATATCATTTTCATTCATTTGAAGAAAGCACACTCTGATAACAAGAGGAAAAGAGGGTGTGTCCCTATACAAGTTTAAATATCAAAGTTATCTTGATAATTTCAAGTCGCATGTATATGTATTATTGTCCTATCATAGTGGGCCAAGGATAAAAAATATTGAATACATATTGGATTAAAGGTTTTTCTTGCAAATATTTGAGTTTGTATAGTGTTGATGTTTTATCTACTGTTATGGGAAATTGGGTGTTGAATATAGTGCTTAGCCCAGAATGAAGAAATCTATTCTTTGGACATTAAAATTAATAATGGGATCGCTCCCATTAATGACCAAGTATTTAAGGACAAAATATTGCTACAATATTTTTGAGGAAGCCTAAAATACCAAGGAGATTCGTTGGATAAAACATACTTGATTGATTGATGACAATGATGAAGTTCATCTTATGTTGATTCTAGGGTTTTCACATTTGGATATTTGAAAACAATATATAGCTAAAAGGGCTTAGATAATAAAGCCTTATGATTCATGGAATAAACCCTAGAACTAATGTTGGAGAGGTAAATCCCCTCCGCGGACAGAGGCGATCCCTACTAGCCCAGATCAGGTCTAGCAACAATCAAACACGCAGTGACGCAGGTTTCTAGTTACAAAATGACAAGAACGTAACGAGTTGCCTACCTCAGGTCCTACGCGATGGTCATCGGAGAAAGGATGACGCTTCCCGTCCTTCGCTTTGGCAGATCACGATCCTCCCGCTTAACACATTCGAACACCTACACACATGTGAAGAAACACAACGATACACAACATAGAATATAAATCTTGTAACTATACATCAGTCAGAGAGGATGTAATTCATTACTTCAAAGACAAAGACACATGAATGAAACCATAATCAAAGTCACTTATCATTTAAATGACAAAAAAAAGATACAACCTGAAGCTCTAACGCTGGATCTTCCTTTGGCGGGGTCGACAACAGAGCACGTCTCAATGAAGCTCGTTGAAAATGGGACAAAGCTCTCTCTCTTCGGCTTGGCTCTCAAAGGCTGTCTGGTATAAGTTCAGCTCTTCTCTAGTGTTATCAGGACTATTAAGACTACTAGCTTGCTAAGGGAAAATGGAAAGCTTATATAGATGGTGGAAGGGGAGTTGGGATCCCTACAATTGTGGGATTGGCCCTATCCTCAAGGAAGCTTCCATGATAGGTGGAAAACCACCTCCCCTACATGGAGATCCGGAGCCAAACCTCCCAACTCATTTTAGAGACTCGTTCAGGAGTTTGTTGGAATCAAACTTCCGCCATTTATTTTTTTTAAAAATCCTTATTAAGCTTTGCGTGAGAAAGACACTAGGACATAGCGCCAGTTGGTGCGACCTCTTTGGTGGATTTTCCCCATTGGCGCGAGGGCTAAACTGGCTGGTCGGGCCAAGGCCAAAAGATCAGGTTTTTAGGGTTTTTCAAAGGAAACTTTCTTCAGAGGAATGATTGTCCTTGTCAAGGGGGATGCCATGAAAGTGGTTTCAGGTCATGTTGTTGCTCACAGGCATGGGAAAATCCCTCCAATGTGCAGGATGGGGGATTGCAGGGACAGTGACAAATTACTGTGTAACAGATGCCCCCTAAAGCATGAGGCCTGAGAGAGAGAGAGGGGTGAAATGCTTTATGAGAACATGCCCAACTGAAAACCTGTGTAGACAAATACAACTGATATCTCAAATACATGATATGTGGTATGGGCGTAGCCATCCATAATAGAGTATACAATAATCAGGATTCAAGGTATGGACGCAGCCATCCAGAAAGGATCAATAAATAGACTCAGGTATAGTCGCAGCCATCCAATCAATGAATCATGTAACTAATCATGATAATCCACAAAAAACGCAGCCTAGATTCCATCAGACAAAATCCAGGGTCTTGCGCTCCTTCTCGACCCGAACAGAGTACAAGTCGAAGCATGTGAATAAGTGAGCTGAAGTCGAACATGCAAGAACATCGTCTGATTACCAGCCAATGATGAAAGCCGTTAACAGACACGAGAGGAACCACCAATAATGACTATGGCCCTCAAGGTACTATAGGTACAATCCACTGAATCTGAACAGTGAGCTGATGTCAAACACCCGCAGAATCATTCGATCGAAGGCCAATGATGAAAACCTTGCGTCGAACGTGAAGAACCTGCCATTGAGGCATGCAGGCTTCAAGGTACCAGAAGGGAGTCTATAGATCAACTTCCTGGATAATGAGCTGGAGTCAATAGGAAGTGACCTTGATCGAAGGTGGGCCATAGTGTTTCCCACATCATCGACACGAGACAGAGGAACATAATTTTTGCAAATCAGGATCAAATGAGAATCAGAGGAGGGTTGAAAACTGCAGAGGTCAACTTCTCTTGAACATATCGGCAGCACGACACTGGATTTGGAAGTATTTGACATCAAAGGATCTGATTTCATGATGACGAGGAAAAGAGCAGATGATAGGTCAAAAAGGATAACCCAAACCCACGGAGGCAAGCAAATAGCGAGATGAAATGTCCCCAACCCGACATGAATGCAGACAAGTGCCATGTTCAAGAGCGACATACTGCCGACACGACGATGATACTGGTTTCATTTTTTCCCCACCATTTCTGGTGAGTACCCCAATTATTTTTGAAAACAAGCTTGAAGGGGATAGCATATGCTTGTGATATAAGTTCGTCCTTCGGACAAATCCAACCTAGTACATTTAACAAGCCCTAGGAAGGAGGAACTCAAGTATCATCATTACAATGGAATCCGATGTCATCAGGTTTTAACGAGCCTGACAAAGGAAGAACTCGACATCTTTTCACGTTTAGAGAGTTTGAAAAGACAGAAGAAAAGTAAACTCCAACAGTCCCTTTTCATAGATAGTTCCTTAGATCCGAAAAGGTAGAAAACTATGTCTGAGAAAACCTCCTAGTCGCGATAGGCTAGGGTATTCATTTTTCGTAAATAATCCATCCAAGCTCGAAAAAGGGGTAAACGTATACTAGGTAGATGTCGTTTTACAGCCAATTTAACGAGATCAAAACGACAAGCGACTCGGCAATATTTTAATTTTTAGAGAGTCAGAAAAGAGCTAAAAGATGACTCCAGTAGTGACTTTTTTGTGTCTTTATCGAGTCCGAAAAAGTATAAAATACAACTCGTATAGTCGTCCTAGCCGTGTGAAAACCTGTTGCTGCACAAGAAAGAAAGCGTAGAACCCATTCTTCGACAAAATATAATAAAATATTGGAAAAATAAGCTTCAAAACCTAAGTTGATCTTGAAAAGTTATAATTATGACAAAAATAGTAAAAACATATTTAATTTTACCTTTTTACCTGTTGTGGAGAGCAACAGTGAGTTTTTCTTGTGCGAACTTGTGGCGACGATTGTGGACGATCCAGTAAATCATTTCAGTTCTCGTTTTTTCCAGGTAAGAGGCATTTCCCTTAGCTATGTTTTAATCCATTTTTTATATAATTCCACTGTGATTTTGGATCCCTAAGGGGATATTTGAAATTTTATGGCTCGCCCAATTAGCGCGGGTATCTTTTTTTGCAAAGGGTTCGTGCCAGTTGGCGTGACTGTCGGCAAAACGGCGCCAATGGCGCAACCTAAATTTCCGCTCAAGTTTTACAAAAAATGAACCAATCAACTAGATTTTTGAGTGTTCAAGGGATCTAATGAAGTGTTTGTGATCATTTTGGTACAGGTATGCAGCCACAATGGTGATCGAATGGAAAGAAAGGGAGCATAGTGAAGAAGATGAAATGGCCATGGAGAATGAGGCATGTATGAACGCTCTCCGGGATTGCGGCTTAAAAAAGTTCTTCTTGACACCATGTCTCAGGGCACAACCTGAATTATTGCAATACTTAGTCAGTATTTGGGACGAGAACGAGAAGAAGTTTAGGCTTCGAGACCAAGTCTTGGAGCTCGAAGTATCCTACGTCTACTTCATAATTGGATTGTTCCGGAGAGGTCCAGTCCCGATCATGACAGGTACTAGGCCTTCCGGTGAAAAAATGTCAATGGTAATGGAAAGAGTGTGCCTAGGGGCACAAACAGGATCGAGTAGCGGGAAGTTTGACATCCACACGGTTCCTGATCTAGCACTCAGGGTGGTGCTCCATACCATTACGCGGGCTGCGAGGTCACAGGCGCCGCATGAGGCTACTAAAACATAGCTCCTCTCAGCATCATAATGCATGAACCCAAAACTATTCGATTGGGCCACTGCTGTAACCATGAACATCAAACGACAGTTGATGAAGTGTAAGAAGACCAAATTGAAGCAGTTTAGGTACGAATCCATCTTGGTATCATTCATCCTCGAACGACTACCAATCTTTCAGGGCCAGGGGGCGATAGTCGCCGATCCACCGTTGAGAGAGCCACGGATGGCTCGATGGGCAACACTCATGCCCAGATCAGGAGGGGGCCAGCAAATGTCATGGAGGCCCAAGTTCTTCGTATGGCTTCGGCGACAGCTGATCGTCGTAGAGGACTGGCCCTATGTCGGTACTGACTTCACGGGAGACCCAAATCTTCCATTCCCGGAGGGAGAAGACTGGGATGAGGAGCTGGGTAAGACTCTTTTTGTTTTTATCTATTTTATGATCTTTTTTTTGGGTATACATGCATGTTCTAACAAACAATCCTATGTGTATGCAGATGTTGGCCCAGAGAGGCCCGTCGGGATGTCGCCGATTGCACGGAGGACCCCTCTCGCGTATGATCCTCAAGGTGAGGGTGGCGAGGGGAGTGAGCTAGTTCAGAACTTGGAGGGGATCGCCCGTGGGATCCCAGATTACGATCGCCTAGCAAACATCCCATTGGATTATCAGAGGCACACTATGGAGGTGCCTAGTCACCTACATCGTTTACTGAGGCGATTGGTGCGGGCAGCGACATGCTACCATGAGCACCATGCTGATTAGTCATCTAGGCTTTTCATTTGCACATTTTTGAGAGACATGTTGTCTCCGGATATTATTAAAACAGACATGTATATTTTTTAATTTTATGTGATGCACACAAACTGCAAACATTTCGACATATATATATATATTTGGATGGATCTTTTTACATATGATGATGTTTTTTAATATGCTATGCAAATGTCTAATACAATGTTATCTAATGCATTAGTTACATGATCTGCATAACAAACGACCCAATAGAAAAAGTTCACAAAATGCATTACCACACAAATCATATTTTATTTTTTACGCAAGCTTAAAAGCACACATGCAAACTATGCTTGGAAATGAGTTTTATTTTTATGCAAGCTTAAAACACAAATGTAAACTATGCTTGAAATGATAAGGAAAAATGGGCATGCCCCCAGCATGGTGTCTCAATTCGAGGTACATGTCCCCAGTGGAGTTGCCAGTTTTTTGGAGAGGTAAATCCCCTCTGCGGACAGAGGCGATCCCTACTAGCCCAGATTGGGTCTAGCAACAATCAAACACACAGTGATCCAGGTCTCTAGTTACAAAATGACAAGAACGTAACGAGTTTCCTACCTTAGGTCCTACGCGATGGTCGTCGGAGAAAGTATGACGCTTCCCGTCCTTCGCTTTGGCAGATCACGATCCTCCTGCTTAACATGTTCAAACACCTGCACACATGCGAAGAAACACAATGATACACAACATAGAATATAAATCTTGTAACTATACATCAGTCAGAGAGGATGTAATTCATTGCATCAAAGACAAAGACACATGAATGAAACCATAATCAAAGTCGCTTATCATTAAAATGAAAAAAGAAAGATACAACCTGAAGCTCTGACACTGGATCTTCCTTCGGCAAGGTCGACAGCGAAGCACGTCTCAATGAAGCTCATCGGAAATGGGACAAAGCTCTCTCTCTTTGGCTTGGTTATCAAAGGCTGTCTGGCGATAGTCTCCTTGCTATAAGTTCAGCTCTTCTCTAGTGTTATCAGGACTATTAAGACTACTAGCTTGTTAAGGGAAAATGACAAGCTTATATAGATGGTGGAAGGGGAGTTGGGATCCCTACAATTGTGGGATTGGCCCTATCCTCAAGGAAGCTTCCATGATAGGTGGAAAACCACCTCCCCTACATGGAGATCCAGAGCCAAACCTCCCAACTCATTTTAGAGACTCGTTTAGGAGTTTGTTGGAATCAAACTTCCACCATTTATTTTTTTTAAACAATCCTTATTAAGCTTGGCGCGAGCAAGACACTGGGACAGAGTGCCAATTGGTGCTCCCTCTTTGGTGGATTTTCCCCATTGGCGCGAGGGTTGAACTGCCTGGTCGCGCCAAGGCCAAAAGATCAACTTTTAGGGTTTTTCAAAGGAAACTTTCTTCAGAGGAATGATTTTCCTTATCAAGGGGGATGCCATGAAAGTGGTTTCAGGTCATGTTACTGCTCACAGGTCATGGGAGAGGCCTCCAATGTGCGGGACATGGGATTGCAGGGACGGTGACAAATTACTGTGTAACAACTAAAATTAATTTTTTTGTTGAAAAGAATAAAATAAAGATCATGAAAGGAGGGAATGACATCATGTTCATGATGTGGAAAAGGATGATAAATTTGAAATTTGTATGCAATAAGGCTAAGATAAAGAGGGATACGACATTTCCTTATAATCCTAAAAAGACAAGTATTTTATATCTCTCTTCTTTGATTATTATTGTTGTTGCTATTTTTATTAGTTAATCTCTTGTCCTTTTATCCTTTTATTGATGATTATTTTTCTTCCATTATCTCCTAGTTAGGATTGAAGGTACATCATAAGGGATTCCTAGACTCTAGAAGAAAATAAAAACAATGGAAGAACAAAGAAAAGCATGTGACAAGAGGACTATTCCTGAATCAATGATTTTCATTTGAAGTATACCTTTCTTGTGTCAAAGGCAAGCCAATTGTGAATTCCAAATGAATCTATAATATCCAACATGTAGCATATACAAGTACAAATTAAGAGTTGATAATAAAAGGTTCTCCCAAAAAGAGGGAGAGAATTATGACAAGAAATGTGTTCTAGTTGTCAGGTACACTTCTGTTAGAATTATTTTAATTGCACCAGGTGGATAAAAATATCACTCAATGGATTAATTGAAGAAGTGTAAGTGTAGATAAAGATACCTCAGGGTTTTGAGGTACATGAGAAGAAGTCTCATGATTAATGAATTCTTTGTGTGATCATAAGAAGACACGTTGGGCTTGGTTGATTTTATATGATTGGTCTCTAATGGAAGAACAAGGATTAAAGTGTGAGAGGGAGAAGTTGTGGCATAAAGAATCACCTATGTAACAAAGGGAGCAATCAAAGAGCATTGTTTTAGCTTTAGAGGGAGTTGAACTATGATATGGAGATGATGGTCTATTAGGGTAAGGGAGTAACCAAAATTACCATAATATGATATGTTTCAGTGTGAGAGAGAGCACCTAGTAAGGGTGACATGAAATCATTTGTGGTGTTGAACCCAACGATGGAAGAAAATCAAATTATGGTTGAGCCAAGACATGTTTCTCAACAACTGTTGGAGTACCAACATTGTACAGTTGGTCATGGAATAACCAATTATGGTTTGATATATGTATCTCTTGATTTTTGGGGTAGCATCGGATGTTCTCTAGCTCCGAAATTTTTTAGAGGGGATAAAACACATGAGATCTCCAAGGCCCAGAAATCATTTGGAGAAATTCCATCGAGAGCTTAAGTTATTCAAATAATTAATTATTTTAATGGAGACCCTAAGTCTAAACTTAGGGAAATTAAATAATTAAAGTGAATTAATTTAACATGTGGATGAGAATGTTCTAAGTGACGAAGATCAAGTCTTTTCTAATGTTAGTTGTTGATTAGAGATTAGATCATGGTCATTGATTCATCAATATGAAAGGTATAAAGGAAATGCTTTGGGTGAGTTGGAGGACACACACATTGAGTCTAAGAGATCGAATTCTTCTGACGAAGTAGTGCTCAGACGAAGATCATATCTGAGTGATTCAGAGAAGCAGTGAGGGGGAGATGCAATAATTGGTCGAAGGACCAAGAGTACATAGCAGAGCAAGGGAAGAAGAAGCAACAGACGGACCAACGCAGCCACCGGGAGAGGTGACGCAGGCCCCAGGTAGGGTGACATAGTGCTCACGCAGGGGCTGTGTAGTGGCTCTGAGAGTCAGTCTAGGAATATCTGGAGATTAGGGTTTCGATGCGGCAGGGTTGAAATTCAATTTATGAGAGGCATATCAATGTAAAGAAGGGGTGACTTAGTCCTCAAATAGACCCATGTAGGCCTACAAATCTACTACATAGAGGCTACTGGGGCTTCACCAGTTTTTGATCCTGATTAGTTATGACTTGCAGCGTGAGGTAAAATTCACGATTTATTTTTGTACGCCAAGGTTTTTCTCTGTTGCGTGATCTAGATTTTGGCACCCTAGATGTACTTAGAATACTTATAACATAGTTACCGATAAAATAGGTAATTGAACTGGTACCTAATTTTTTGAGGTAGCAAGAAAAACAATCGATTTTGAAAAGTGTGATGTAGAATCACTTTTTTTTGGAGCATGTTTTTGGCATTTTTATTTTTATTTATTTATTTATTTTTTAAGTCGATTTTGAATAGTAGTGGTGTATCATCACCCACTTTTTTTTAGAGGATTGATTTTGACATTATATATTTTCTAATGTATTCTTCTTCCTTGAGATGTTTATCTTTAAGTTCATTTATGTACTTGTGTTTTAAAAATAAAAAATATAATTTTTTTTTAAATAAAAATTTGTAGTGAAATATTCATTTTTTTCACATAGATAAAAATTTGAAAAAAGGGCCAATATTATAAAGTTTATATTTTCTACATGTTTATGTATTGTTAATTAAAATTTCAATGCATATCAAATAATTGTCGCTAAAAAACCAATATTTTGAACCATATGACAAAAAAATACAAATTTTCAATATAAATAGAATGCAAAAAATACACTTTTAGAGACTTTTTGTTAAAAAAAATATGTTAAATAAACTAATATTTTGGGAAAATCTTAACAAACAAACTTAAGGAAATAACATTTTTATTAAATTTTATGTCAAAAAATAATTGTAATCACATGTTTTTCGCAAAAAATAAGGATTCTTCTAATAAAATATCAAAGTCTATACATTACAAGTAAAACTGATTAATAGATCTCAAAACTGAGCTTTATTTGCAATCATAACTTAAAGATCATCAACAATATCAACTAATCCATGTTCAACATCTTCTAGAACATCATTGATGTCTTCTTCCGCAAAATTTTCTGCTTCATTTTGGTCGTTGTCATCTTTTAATGGATCTTTTATGTTTGCAAATCTTCCAAAATGTCCCTTTCTAATCATTCCATATAATTGTGGTTGAGGTTCCTTTTCCTTTTTTTCCACACATGATTCATTAAAATCCCCTTTCCTCAAACCAACTTCTTTCTTCACATCTAGAAGGAATTGAAGAGCGTTAATTCTTTATTGAATAAATTTTCATTGCACTGCGTTTTTCTCAATGACAGTGCAATTTCTTCGTTTTTGTAGGCAACATGCTAGTGTTGTACCTAATCATCAAGCACCAAAGAAATAAATAAGAAAATTAGTATAAATACATAAAAATAAAAAATGAAATATTTAAATTCAAATTTGTATAATAAAACTTACCTAAACTTGAGAATAAATCCAAAACCCAATTTCCTTCATTTGAACATAGGTCTATAAGATATTTAATCAATGTTTGCGGTTTTTTATAAATGTTAACTATATCTCCTTTTGCATCTTTATCCTCATATGTTAGTTTTCTTACAAATGCATCATGAACTAATACTTGACTATGGCTCTTCCCATCTACTCGATTCAAAAGAACATGATTATAGCTATCCTCTTTTGTCGAACATTCAACATGGATGAACTCACAATCTTTTATAATAGGTTGATCTTCGGAAGAAACAATATTTGACTTCTACCTGTAACATAACATAGTAAGAGTTCAATTAAATTGTACATAAATAAAAAAAATTAACAGTAATCAAACATACAATTTCAAAGTCTTACCATGTAAGTTGCATCCTTGAGTTTGTTTTTCCCTTGAAGCTTTTTAATAACATTGCAAACTATGTGTCTGAATGAAATTTCACAAATCTCCAAAGTGGTGATGTTGTCACTTCTTGAAATCCCATAACCACTTTACTAAAATCTTGATAAGTATATAGTTCACTATCCTATTCAATGTCTGGGAAATTGAAACCATGAGGAATATATGTAATAACTAGGGCATATTCCCTATTAGGTATTAGTGATGCAATGTCTTCATAGTAACATTGTATTATTTGATATGGGATACAGTCGAGCCCATTCTAAATGAAATGATTAAGAGTAGGAGCGATTTCAACATTCATAAGGCGCTTATTTCTCATCTTTTCTAATTTATTTTTTTCAATAAATCTTTGGAAAGTATCTAGAACTCCATTTCCATCCTACTTTGACATCTTTAATGACATAAAAATATATATGTATAAGTAATAAAATAAAAAATAGTTTAAATATCAATAAAATGAATGTATAAATCAACATACCTTATTGAATGCAATATAAAAATCTTTAAGTATCTTTGTAGAACTTGTTTTTGGGTAGTGGCGCACAACATCATCCCAAGTGTCTTTATTAAACATTTTAACCATATGTTCTTGTATTTTAATAAAAATATTCTGACTGAATAAATAAAGTTAAAAATGTTAATATAGTGACATGTATAACAAATTATACCAAAAACATTATGTTTTATTTATAAAAAATTATAATGAAAGGAAAATAAGAAATAATTCAAGAAACTTGCTTTTGAAATTCTGCACATATTTCATCGATTGATAATTCACCCGACTTCACATAGGCTAGTACTCGTTTGACTAGTTTCTCATCCTTCACACCTTACATTGTTCTCCAAGGTGTGATAGTCATATCATCTGGAAGTTGCTTCATTTAAGGACTTTTTTTACTGTTGGTACATATTATTGGTTTACTCTTTTTAACCTTTTAATATTTTATGGAAATATTCTACTACCGCTCAAAAATCTCATCAATCAAATCCCATATCTCCCTGGTTCTAAATGCCAACTGAAAAATGTTATCCATTCTTCTAAATATATTTGAATGCATTTTTCCATATTTTTCTTTGATTTTTACATTAATTTGATAACCTGTTTCCATTAAACATTCCTTCCAAAATGTTAGACTAACTTGTGTCTTATCCCCACCTTTCTATGAATTCATTATGAATAAATCTAACCCTTTGGATGAAAGTCGTTTTCATTATGTACTCATTATCTACATTATGATCCCATGCCAATAACTTTGATTATGTTTCTGTTAAGCCAACGTAAATGATGCATTTCACTATTTGAAAAACATAGTTATTGGGATATTCCTCAATCAATTGTCTTTTAGCCTCTACCGAATGATTCCCTCCAATTACATAATATTTATAATCAAAACATTTTGTCTTTTCAAATGCATTTTTTTTGGGAACCTAACGTGGATCAACAAGAAGCACATAATCCACCACATGCGCATATGGATTGAACCTGAATAATGTTTCCAGATTATGTACATGTGGGTGATGGGCCTTTCTAATTTGATTTTGAGATTTTCCTTCATCTGGCCTATAAAATTGGCTAGCATTAAGCTCAAATGTTTGGCCACCAAGAATTAATTTATTCTTCCTCAACTCATATCGAATGGAATTTTGTTTTGTTTTAATAATGCCATCCTTTAACTTAGCACCTGGTGTTATGATTTATCTGCTTCCATTAGATCTTTTTGTTTGTTCTTCATTGCTGCTCATGACTTTTACAGGTTGACCAAGATTTGATTTCCTCTTCTTATTGGTTAACATATTAGATTTTTTATAAACAATCTCTTCATCATGAGGTAAAAGAGAGACATATTTGGCCATTTTCCCTTTTTGGTGTCTAATTTTTTCCCTCCTTTTGCACAATAGTTCTAATCTCCTTCTCACTAATTCTATCATAATTTTCAGTTTCATGTTCCACATCTTCAAAAGAAACATGTTTAATTTTACTAGATTGGCCCACTGTAGTGACTCTTGGTTGATCCCCTCTTTGCACTATTGCAATGTCACGAACTATTGATCTTTGCTTCATTCTCCTTTCCTCTACTTTTTCTTTGTGGAAAGTGTTGATCACAATCATCACATTTGGCTCGATAAAATAAATACCTTCAAAGATGTTTGAAAGACTCGAAACAAATCTTATGAAACAAAATAATCAATAATTTATAAAAAATTGAATGATCCTTACAATAATGCATAGCGGAAATATAAATAAGCATATTTACAATGTTATTTTTAATGTTGTTTGAGATTTCTTTTGACAACTTTGTAGATATTTCATTTGTGCCATACTTGACTTTTGATAAACGATATCTAACCTTGTCACATTTATTAGTCTTCCTTTTAAGAACATAAATAGTGTTTTTATTCGAGACCATACATATGTCTCGTACTCTGCCCATCACTTCATATGGTTCATTTAAGTCAATCATTCCACAAACCAGATATATATGTATATCAACCTCTGTTTCATGTTGTCTTCAAGATACCATGAGAAATTAGTTTTATTTATTTCATCGACGTTCTTCCAATCAGAAATAAGATTTAATGAACCTGGTGTGCCACTCTCTTGACTTTTATTAGTGTGTGCAACAACGTCCTTATTGCGTCTAACCGTATCCATAGTGCACTTAACTACAACTTTATATTTGGGAGTTGTATTCATAGTGTGTCGAGTTGTAACTTTAGATTTGGGAGTTGATGCCCTAAGTGCAGAAACATTCAGAGAAATTTTTTTTGATGCCATTTTCCTGATAAAAAGAAATATATATATAGTTAATGAGAAAACACACAACTTAGTTAATCACTTTAAAAAAAAAATTGGCAATATAAATTTAAAATTACCAAAAAATAATGTCTATAAAATAAATAAATAATTATTTGTAAAACTAAATAAATTGAAAATAAACCAATAAAATTAAATATATAATTTTTTCATTTAAAAACAAAATATTAAAAATCATATTTAGATATATGTATATATATCTATATAATATTTTTTGAATACATTTTATAAAAAAATTAAAATTCATTCTAAATTGTATAAAAAAATTAAAAAGTAATTTGAAACTTAAGTTTATTTTTAATATTAAAAAAAAAAAACACAAAAAAATATTTACCGTTTAACGAATGTTAAAATTAACCCTTTTTTGGCTTTTAAAAAAAATAAAAAAAATATTAATGTTAATTTTTGACATTAATTTTAATTGTTTTGTTTCATTAAATATAAACTTAATAAATTAAATTTTCAAATTTTAAATATAATTAATATAATAAAAGCATATATTTTAAAATTTAAAATTGAAATTTAAAACTTAAAATGTTATATTATATTTTAATATTTTGAAATATTTATTATACACTATTTATTAAATCTTAAAATTTTAAAATATAAAATAAATTTAAAATTTTGAAATTATTATTTAGTTTATAATTATAACTATAAAATAATTTTTAATCATAAATTTTCTGGGAAATCACGTAAGAAATTTATAAATAACGTGTTTCGAACTATCAATTGTACTTCATCATCAGAATAATAAAGACTAGCTGATTTGACATCCATATTTATACCAGGAAGAGAGAAGAAATGGTCAAAACCCAAGAAAAATTAAAAATTAAAAACGGTCAAAAATAAGTTTAAAAATATAAAAATATATAAAATAAACCAAAATTAAAATTAGCCCAACCTTAAAATTGCAAAAGTTAAAAACGGTTAATAATAAAAATAAACGTAAATATAAAAACAAAAAATAAAACTAACCCATCTTTAAAAACACGAGTCAAAACTAAAAATAGTATAAAATTAAAACCAAAAACTAAAATGACATAAGTTTTAACCATAAATCAAGTTAAAAGTCAAAGTCAAAAAATAAATAAATAAAATAATAGAATAAAAATAAAGGATTTAATAAATACATTAATAAATAAAAACGAGAATTAAAATACAAATAACAATAAAGGAATAGTCAATAAATAAATTAATTAATAAATAAATACATTAAAGATGAAAATAAAATAAAAAGCCAAAAATAAAAATAAAAAATAAATTACTATTAATCTATTTAAATCTAAAAATATAAATAAATAAATAAAATAATAAAAGAAAATAAAATTAAATAAAAACATTAATAAATAAATAAAAATAAATACTAGAATTAAATAAAACTAGAGGGGTTTTAAAAAAAATAAAATAAAATTATTAATTTAATTTTAATTTTAATTTAATGAATAAATAACAGTAATAAAATACTTAAATAAAGTAAAATAAATGAAATAATAATAATAATAATTATTATTATTATTATTGATCAAATCAAAAAATACAAAAAATACCAAAGAATAAAAGAAGGATCCTTACAGGGAGTGAAGAGATGGAATCCAACAACTGCTAACTTTCCATCTATCATCCCTGTTCATCGCACAGGGTCTCTTCTCAATTTCAATCGCCTCTCTAAATTTCGGGTGATGGAAATGGTCAACCATTAATAGTAATTTATTTTTATTTTTAACTTTTTATTTTATTTTTATCTTTAATGTATTTATTTATTGACTATTCATTTATTGTTATTTTATTTTATTCTAATTTGTATTTTAATTCTCGTTTTTATTTATTAATGTATTTATGAATTTATTTATTAAATCCTTTATTTTTATTCTATTATTTTATGGTCAACATTAGGATAAATTTATGTTGATTTAAATAGAATAATAGTAATTTTTTTTTTTAGCGTTTTTTTTAATTTTTAATGTATTTATTTAACAATTTATTTATTGATTAGGTCCTTTGTTATTTTTATTTCATTCTTATTTGTATTTTAATTCTTGTTTTTATTTATTAATGTATTTATTAAATCCTTTATTTTTATTCTATTATTTTATTTATTTATTTTTTGACTTTGACTTTAATTTTTGACTTTTAACTTGATTTATGGTTAAAACTTATGTCATTTTAGTTTTTGGTTTAAATTTTATACTATTTTTAGTTTTGAGTTATGTTTTTAGAGATGGGTTAGTTTTATTTTTGGTTTTTATATTTACGTTTATTTTTATTATTAACCGTTTTTAACTTTTGCAATTTTAAGGTTGGGCTAAGTTTAATTCTGGTTTATTTTATATATTTTTATATTTTAAAACTTATTTTTGACCGTTTTTAATTTTTAATTTTCCTTGGGTTTTGACCGTTGCTTCTCTCTTCCTGGTATAAATATGGATGTCAGATTAGCCTGTCTTCATTATCCTGATGATGAACTACAGTTGATAGTTCGAAATGCATCGTTCCTAAATTTATTATGTGATTTCCCGGAAGATTTAGATAAAATATCACACTGCAAACTCTAATCAAATTCTATATTATGAATCAAGGAAATTACACACATATTTATACAAGCAATAGTCTCAAGACAGGAATTCTATCTTGGATGTACAGTAATGTGGTTGAGAGATTCTCTCAACCACACACTAAACTAGGAGAAACTATATTCTAGCTACATCCTATTATGTAGGAACAAACTCCTCAAATGGAGAATTACAACCATAGACAAGTAGGAATTAATTACTTCTAAATCCCCCCCTTAATGACTACTTTTCATGATGGTAATTCACAAAGTCTGGTTGTGGTCATTCATAACAAAGAATATGTCGACGTCCATATAAAAGAGCGACCATCCACTGGAATGCATGGGTACCAACCGCTGCAACCGCTAGTCTTGTAGGATGTCCTTCGCATACATGATTCTGTCGACCGTTATCACTGCATATATGTACCTACAAATCCACCACCATCAGGCAAATTGCTTGTGCAGAAGCTCCAAAAACACAATCTGCCTCTCCCGGACAGATCCACAATTTCTCCGATCTGCACCTCTCGCAAATCGTCTAGCGAAGTTGAGGCTTCCCGCGGATCTTCCACTAAAGGTGAGGTGGCGTCTTCCCGAACAAAGAAATCCGTGCCCATAATAAAAATCCTGGCATGAGTTTATCGTGCGCTTCCGCGCCATTCCCGTGATTTGGCGCGTTGGCACGAGTATGTATTGAACAGTTGCGCCAATTGCGCTTCTCAGCACGACTGTCAGCTAAGAAAGTGCGCCAACCCCCTTCTTCTCAGAGATTAATGAATCATATGAGACTGTGAGCCAGGTGTTACTGCAGTCCACCTGCTCAATCAAGCACACAACTCTCATGTACACACGGCCACTCGTGTACATGCGGCCACAAAGGCACCTCTAGCCACAAAGGCGATCCAGCCACAAAGGCTCTATGGATGGTTTCTGGCTCACCACCAACCAGCCACAAAGGCTCTATATGTATGGTTTCTGGCTCACCACCAACCATTACAAAGTGGTTTTAAGATCACCACAAACTTTCAAATGCCTTTAAAAGGCTTACATTTCATACTTCAACATTTTGGAGTTTCTGGGTACATACAATGACCATTACAACAACCAGACTTGCTTATAACATGCTAGGGAGTCTATTCCACAAACCATACTAACTCAAACAAACATCTATTTTTTTTTCCACCATAAACGTTGTTGCTGCTCCTTTACCTCATCTTTTCATAGTTCACATCTTGGGCATCTTTGTCAAATAAATTCTTGGAACTCCATGCTTATCCTGTCATTTGTTAGAGTCATGAATTCTAAAAAAATAACTCTACCTACATTGAGTTAGCTAGGCTCAATAAGGCTCAATAATATTTAAACATGATTCCAAGAAAATACAAAATAAACTCTTCACATTAATTTCTCTATCTCTGCCCATAGATGATTATTTTCCAAACATACCAGCAGCCATTTTTTATTTTTTTACCAACGATACCTGTGAGGGGTCTACTGATAAAGAAACAGAACATATGCACTCACAGCCACATGAAGAGAACACAATTTTCCCTTCAAGAACATTAATCCAGGACTCCACGATCCAATCCTCCGTCGATTTTCAGTATCCACTCCCCTGGTAACATAATGCCACTTCCCCTGCTCACATTATCAAGGCTTGGTAACTGCTTCCAAGCATGCTGCCTCATACTCGCTGACGTACTGCAACAACTAAAATCCATTGTCCAGCTAATCTCCTTGAACATGCAGACCTGTCTCCACAATCTATTTCCATCACACCGGGCATGCACAAACTCAATTGTTTTCCATCACAATAATTCTTGCTTCTACTTTTCTCCACCATTTGAAATTGTCTTCCACCGCTTGGCATCTTCATCTTGAATTTTTGCATCTTCAATTTGCTGTTGTTAGAGTGATCAGTTCTAACAAATAGCATTTACCTGCTAAGTTGATCAGGCTCAACATGCTTCCAAAAATAATTCAAGAAAACAATTCAATTCACCAAACATTATGGAAGTAGAACATAATAAACGGCAACATCTTTCCTGAATTGCCTACACTGCAGTTCCTTCTTATTCTTCAGTATTTTGGTCTGAGAGACCGTCATCTTCAACAGGGTCGTGCATTTTGAAGATTTGAATTTCTTTCCTAGTAACGTTTCCAACTTTCGACCCATCTCCACACTGAACTGCGCAAACCTTCAAAAAAAAACAAACAAACCAACCGCAGATTGATGCAAATAAATCAATCCTCAATTGCTATTCTACTTCTGGTCAATAGAAATAAATAGCTCTGTTAAATTTCCGGTACACTGTATTTAAAAAAAATGCAACCATATAGCGAGGGCGGAAACTTCCAAGTGGTTCAACTTTCACTTTGAATGAAGAAATCAATAGAACGAAACGCGATCTCGACAACACTTGGCTCATTTTCCAAACTGAGGATTATTCTCCACATGAAGTCTGCCTACGGGCCGTGGAGAGCACCGGGTCTTCTTTGAATGTAGGGCGATGGAACACATGGTTGAATGCCACGGCCACGACAATGGCCACCACCGAAGCCTTGCATCGAGAACACCACTCCATCTGTATAGTAACGAAATAGGCGCACTGCCATTGGCACTTCGACCAAGGCTGCTTGCTCATAAGGCTTCTCATTGTCCCATGTTTCCAAGGCTACAATCTCGTCATCATGCTTTTCAAGCAAGTTAGCGAACCGGAGCATAACACATGATCTCTCATAAACAGTGATTTCATCAATTTCAAACCCACTTATGGAAGATGAAAAACCTGATATTACTGAGTCAGTCTCACGTATAAAAATCTTCGTGATTGATGGTCAAGTGTCTTGTGAACCAGCATCAAGGAGAAATGCAACTGGCTCAGAAAGTGATTCACTAAGGCGCTTCTCAAATTGTGCTGAAATTTCTGACAGCTTCGTGGCACGAACCGAAGCCGCATGGTTGTCAATATCATGGCGTAATTTTTCTCTGGTTTTCAATGAGTCCCAGGTTGCCTACTGATCAGTTGCATCTAAACACCCTTGATCGAATTCTGCCAAAGAAGTTCCCATACAATCACGAACAGCCCCTGCAAATGCTTCTCCTATCTTAAGAGCCTGCTCAAGCTTGATAAACAGGATAGACAAGATCCAATGATTTGGACTCCAAATGCTGACGCTTAATTGTTCTTACACTCATCAAAATAAATTGCTTCTGTGTCATAATCTGAAAAATATTTGTCTAGAATGGAACTTATTTTCTTCCCGAACCTTAGCACTGGACTAGATTGTACAGCTTCCTCTAGTTCTAGGCAATCCTCAACATACCTCTGATCAGCATCGCCTCCTTCAATACAGACGGCCGAGAACAATAAAACCCTCAACCGTGTGAATCCTTCCGCCGCCTCGAAATTGTCGTATTCTTCCTTCCTTCAGGAGGATTACTGCAATAATTTCCTGTCTATTGCTGCTGAGCTAGAAGCCTGATGAGTTGGTTCATACTCTCGAGGCCCGCCGATGCAGCCTCCTTCAGGACTTCTTCCTTCAAAATCCTCGCCGAGAGCTCCATAAGCGCCACACGACAGCGTTGGTTTTCACCTGATCCACAGTGCCATCAAAAAAAACTCTGCGATGCTGCCTCACTCAGCGCTCCTAAGGTACGTAGTGCTCCCACTCAAATGGACAAAAAAAAATTTAATAAAACTATACAAATACAGTAATTTATTTCCCTATGCCCAGGAAGGGCCAGAGGCCCTTACGGGCTCTAAAGCTCCGATACTAAGATAAAATATCACACTGCAAACTCTAATCAAATTATATAGTATGAATCAAAGAAATTACACACATATTTATACAAGCAATAGTCTCAAGATAGGAATTCTATCTTGGACGTACAGTAATGTGGTTGAGAGATTCTCTCAACCACACACTAAACTAGGAGAAACTATATTCTAGCTACATCCTATTATGTAGGAACAAACTCCTCAAATGGAGAATTACAACCATAGACAAGTAGGAATTAATTATTTCTAACTGATTTATGATTAAAAATGTTATGGATCACAGAAGCTTGCACTCCCAACTATAAAATAAATTTCAAAATTAAAATTTTATATTATAACAATATTAAAATTATATATTATAATTTTTGTTTAAAGCTTATATATAAAAAATTTATATATTTTTTAAAATTTAAAAAAAAATTATATTATATATTTAAAAACTAAAAAAAATTATATTTATATTTAAAAAAATAAATATATATATATATATATATATATATATATATATATATATATATATATATATATATATATATATATATATATATATATATATGTGTATGTATGTATGTATGTATGTATGTATGTATGTATAATATAAATTCATTTTATATTTAAATTAGAAAATAAAAAAAATAAAAAATAAATAAATAAAAAATTTCGTTCTTGTGCCCATCAAGGGTCGTCCGAGCGACGCCGTGGAAATCGACCTTCACCTAGCCGGGGGTCGGAGGCTGGTCGGGCGGTGCCATGGAGGGTTGCCCAGCTCGCCTCTGGCCCCCAGCTGGTGGCCAAATTGTATTTTTTTAATTTTTTTTTTAAATAAAGCAAAAAATAAAATAAAAGATTAATTGTTTTTTTTAAACTAAAACAATTATAATATATGTAAAAAAAAAAAATTGCTTAATATAAAATATAATAATATACAAATTAAAATTAAAAAAAAAACAATAATTTTTTTTTAAATATAAACAAATTTAAATTTAAATTTAAAACCAGATTTTTTAAAATAATAATAATAACAAATAAATAAATAAAATACAAACAAAAAAACAATATAAATATTGAAACCACAAAAAAAATATATATATATGTTTTTACATTTAATTTATTTTATTTAAATTTTAAAAACAAAAGCAAAATACTAGTTAACAATTAATTTGTTTTTTAATTTACAAATTTATTTATAATTAAAAAAAAACAAACAGGTTTAATATAAACTAAAACTATCTGTATTCTCCTTTAAATAAAAATAGAAATAAAATATCTAATAATATTTCTAAAAATAAAATTTCATGTTTAATATATATATATATATATATTCTTTTTTCAATTTTTCGAGTTGCACTTTTAGAAAAAATAAAAATAGAATAAATATACCTGTTTCTTTATGTGCATGGTTGTTTTTTGGTTTTTTCTGTCATGGAGGAACCCATCAACTCTTAAAAAGAAAAAAATTCTAAATTTTTGTCCTAAAAACCTTAAAAATTTGAGTTTTTTTTTTTTCTATTTCTTCACTAAAAAATATTAAAAAATTATGGTTTTCGAACCTAAAAACTATAAAAAAATAGTTTTTGAACATAAAAACCATAAAAAAGCAGATTTTCCCCAAAATCATCTTTAAATTGACAGAATATAAGGAAAACTAACCTTTGAAATGCGAAAAACTCCTATTATCAATGCGAATACAACGCCTCCACAAAATTACAAATGCCAACACGACACCTCCAATGTAAATGCAATGCCTCCACAAAGTTACCAATGCCAACGGAACACCTTCAGAAAATTGCTCCAATAAAAACCAGAAGACTCGATGTGATGTGATGAATAGTAACAATGATTCTTATTATATAGCGAATATTGTGTGATTGGTTTACTGTTTAATGAATGTGGGATTAAAATTTAAAATTTAAAATATTTACATGTAGTTAATTATAGTTAATATTTACATATAGTCAATGTTAAATCATTCAAATATAATCTCAGATTAAAATTAAAAATATTTACATGTAGATAATTATAGTTAAAATAGTTAATATGTCCATGTAGTTATTATAGTTAATATTTACATGTAGTCAATATTAAATCATTCAAATAAGAAAATTATTTTAGTTTGGAAGGCATGCATGAAAGGAATCTTTCGTGGATATTTTGAATAGAAAGTATGGTGAAATATTTCAAGACCAACAATTTATTAAGAATTTTTGAAATATATTTTAGACGAATATAATGGAGGATTAAAATTTAAAATTTAAAATATTTACATGTAGTTAATTATAGTTAAAATAGTTAATATTTGCATGTAGTTATTATAGTTAATATTTACATGTAGTCAATGTTAAATCATTAAAATAAAAAAATTATTTTAGTTTGGAAGACATGCATGATAGGAATATTTTATGGATATTTTGAATAGAAATATCGGTAAAATATTTCAAGACAAACAATTTATTAAAATGTTTTTAAATACATTTTAGACGAATATTTTGTACGGAATATTTGAAACGAAAATTTTGGAGAGAGTTTTTCGCAAAAAAAAAAAAATTTGGGGGGGGGGGGGGGGAATTTGGAGGGAAATTTTCAATCTTTAAGCTATATGTTGTAATTGGGAGAGGAATTTGTATTATTCAACATATTCTTGTTGAAAGCCATGCGTTCTTCTGATAGCGAAGTTTTTCTTTCTGCAACATCAACATCTTCGTCATGAAACAACTCTATTCAGATTGATGAATATAATAGGAGATCATTCACCATGAATAGAGAGCCAAAAAATCGACTTAGTCGTAAACCTAATGACAATGAGAACATAATTGATGAGGCGCAACAAAAAGAAATTTCTCTAAATCGAGAGTCAGTTATTCCACTTACTCTTAATCCTAAGGATTATGAAAGAAACAGTGATGAAGGGCATGATGAATAATTTCCAGAGTAAAAAATTTCACTTCTTCCTAATCCTAATGATTATGAGAGCACCATGGCTGAAGGGGGAGATGAAGAATATCCACTTCGTCCTAATCCTAAGGATTATGCGAACACCAAATATGAAGAGGGGAATGAAGAATTTGCAGAGTCAAAATATCCACTTTGTCCTAATCCTAAGGATTATGCCAACACCATCGATGAAGAGGGAAATGAAGAATTGCCAGAGTCCCAGATATCGGTCGTGTTCAACCAGTAGAGGAACCAGAGCATGAAGGATATGTGCCAATAGAGAGGGCTGTCGGGAGAGAAGTCCTTCAAGGCCTTGATATGGCAGACACTCTGACTGAGCTTCAACAACACATAGAGGGGTTGACCTTCGGGATTCCAGATTGCCAGATCAAAGAGCTTCCCATGCGACTTCAGCGACACATAATTGGGGTTCCTAATTGTTGGATGCGGTTGCTATGAAGGATTGCTAGATCTATAGCATGTTACGATGAGCACCACTAGTTTACTTGTGACATTTTTCATACATTTTGAGGTCAGTAGACCAATGTGTCTTGGGCACAAATTTTTTAAAAACCTATAACTATCTATCTATATGTTTTCATAGTTTTTCCTATGTTTAATGTGCAATCCTATTCGATGATGTGAATGCTTTATTTACCTATGTCGCAAATGTTTGTCTAAAACTTGATTAGCTAATGAATCAGTCAAAGTGTTAAAATTTCTGGAAATGTGTTGATATTGAACAAAATCAAAATGTCTTTCCAAAAGTTGAACTCCTAGGAACAATCTAAGAAGTGTTGGATTTCTAGCAGTATAAACGCTAGTAAGCTATAATACCACAAAATGTGAGTCTAACCTTATGATTATGCAGTTAATACCAAATGAAGTGGCATCAGAGAGAATTTTGATCAATGCACTATACTCAACGATATTGTTCGTCGATATACCAATACAAATCCCTTGAAAACTCACTAACTCACGGTTCGGAGAAAAATGGCCCACACTACAGAGGATAGATTCTGTGTACTAAGACTAGCACCATCATCATATCCAACAAATGGTTCTGAAGATTCTGACATCTGCGATGAAATTTAAAGCGGATTACTAATGTCAAGAAAAAACTAAAAAACAAATTAATATGGTGAATGCAAATCAACAACATATATACACTATAATACAAAAAATCACTACACTCATGATTAAGCATAGTAACGTTTCAAATACAACCCTTTTCTAGGTTGTGCCAATGGAATCCCATCGTAATCAACTAACTCGTAGGCACCCTTAGCAAGAACTCTTTTGACAATATAAGGGCCATGCCACGATGGCTCGAATTTCCCTGTACCTATTACATCAGCTTCTTGGTCGTAAAGAAGGACCAAGTCACCCTCTGAGTAGATGCGAGGCTGGAATTTTTTGTCAT
The DNA here is from genome assembly GCA_034641835.2 of Pinus albicaulis. Classification (NCBI taxonomy): domain Eukaryota; kingdom Viridiplantae; phylum Streptophyta; class Pinopsida; order Pinales; family Pinaceae; genus Pinus; species Pinus albicaulis. The sequence continues at coordinate 1,222,788,835 of CM076580.1, forward strand.
ATTGCACCTTTATACGTCTCTTATGTGCTTCGTTGGCCAATTGGGCTTCATGACGCGTTTCATCAAGATGGATGAGGTTAAGGAGACACGCTTCTTCTTCCGAGGGGTCAGGTAACAAGTCTATCATGATTTTTAACGATGATATTTCGCATTGGATTGGTAAGATAGCCTCCAGATCATACATTAATTGAAAAGGAGTAAATCCGGTTGCGTTTCTTACCTAGGTTCAATACGCCCACAAAGCGGAGTACAGGATCAAGTGCCAGTTCCTTTTACAGACTCCTATCATTTGTTGAAGAATTCATTTAAGAATTTTGTTAATAGCCTCAACTTGTCCATTTGATTGTGGATAATAAGGAGTAGAATTATCATGTGACAATCCTAACTTGGTAGTCAATTCAAACATCATATGGTTGCGAAAATGCTTCCCATGATCCGTAACTATAGCCTGTGGGACCCCAAACTGTGCAATAACGTGGTTGAAAAAAAACAATGCAGTTGTTTGTCCTGTGTTATTAAATGTAGGCATCGCTTCGGCCCATTTGGTAAAATAGTCTACTGCAACAATAATATAACCATGCCCCCCGAACGAAGGAGGGTTACAGGTCATGAAGTCAATACCCCATTTTGTAAATGGTCCAACAGAGACAAGATGATGCATTGGCGCTGGCGGTTTGCGGATTTTACGGTAAAAAGTCTCGCATGCATGACAACTTCTAACTGCGAGGATGAAATCTCGAAAAATAGTAGGCCAAGTAACCAAAGCGGAGTATCTTCTGCATGGTAGAATATCCAGATAAGTGTCCACCACAAGCCCCAACATGACAATCATTTAACACTTTTTTGACTTCCTCATGAGTGAGGCACCTCCTTAAAATGGTATCGACACCATGACGATAAAGTGTATCGCCGACGATCAGATAATATTTGGCTTGGTATCGAATACATCGCTGATCAGAGCAAGAGGTATTAGGTCGAAAAGTTTGGGTTTGGAGATAAATGATGAAATCCCCATACCAAGAATTAGATGATCTGATCAGAAACAGAGACTCGTCAGGAATAGATGGTTCCGACGTATTAGCAGTACTATGAGAGGGAAGGTCATGGAGAATCTTAGCCAAAACTAAAGAATTCTTTGACTTGGATTTGATGAATTCCAAATCAAATTCCTACAAAATGAAAATCCATTTTGAATACTTTTTCCCCAGCAATTGACGTGATAAGATATAAGTCATGTGGTTGCAATCCGAAACTATTTTTGTTTTTCGGAGCAGGATATAATGGTGAAATCTTTGGACAGCTTGAATAGATGCCAATGCAAGATTTTCCACGTATGAGTACTTAACTTCCGTATAATTGAGATTATGACTCAAATAATAGATCAGATGTTCAATTCCATCTTCTACTTGGACCAAAACCATAGCGATGATCGTTTTAGCCGCGATGATATATAGGAAATAATTATTTTGATCATTTGAAGGATAAATTAATGACGCTCAGACAAGATGGTCCTTGACATCATCAAAATAAGCTTGCGCAACTTGGTCCCAATGGAAGAGAACCCCCTTTTTCAATAATCGAGTAAATCCTTTAGCCATTTCGGCGTAGTTTGGAGTGAACCTTCTCAGGAATTTAGCCTTTCCTTGAAGTTTTTGTATCTGAAGTAAGTTTGATGGTGTAGACAAATCAAGAATGGCCTGAAACTTTAGTGGGTCTATTCAAATTCCTTCCTTTGAGACCACGAATCCGAACAATCGACTAGAACCAACACAAAACACACATTTATGTGGATTGAGGCATATCTTGTAGTGTCGAAAGCATATGAAAATGGCTCTCAAATGCATCGGGTGATCAGTACGATTTCATGAATGCATTGGTAAATCATCTAGATATGGTTGAACAATGTGCTTGATGTCATTGAAAGAAAAATCCGTTGCTCTCTAAAAATTTCCCCAGCGTTCTTTAAACCAAACAGAAGTTTCCTATATGTGAATGTGCCCCAGGGATAGATGAATGTTGTCTTATGTTGGCCATCTGGGCGGATATTGATTTGATTGTAGCCAGAAAATCCATCCATGAATGAGAATATTTCGCATCCAGCACAATCGTCAATAATATGGTTGATAAAGGGAGTAGGATAGTTGTCTTTTGGAAAAACATGATTAACATCCCGATAATCGACGCACACCCTAATGGTTCCTTGTTTTTTCATAATAGGAACGATATTGGAAACCCACTCAATTAGCAGAACAAGGTAAATAAAACCATCATGCAAAAATTTTTCAACTTCTGCTTTGATGGCAGCGAATTTCTTTGGATGAATAGGATGAAGCCCTTGACGCATGGGTTTGACATCAGGATACATATTAATAGTGTGTTCAACTATACTAACATCTATGCTTGGCATTTCCTTGTAAGACCAAGCGAATACGCCACGAAATTCACGAAAAAGAGAAAGATATGAATCAAGTTCTGATGCAGTACAAGATACACCGACATGAATGTTTTCTACAACACCAGGTTTGATCGAAATATTGATAGAAATCGTTTCTTCAATATTTGATAAGTTTCACTCAGAGTCAATGGAATTAATCGGTAAATAATTCGAAAAGAATGTTTTGATGGATGGGTGATATAGTTCACTGAGATTTTTTTCTTCATAATCAGGAAGAGGGGAACGATGATGATAATCTTCCCATGGTTCTCCTTCTGACATCATAGCTTCCAAAATATTTTCAGCTGTCAAAAACTTTGAGAAAAATGGATCAGATGGAGTATCAAAATCTAAGGAACGATCAATCCAAACAATTGGCGACGCTGATTTTGGATTTTCCACCCAAGTTAATAGATTGATTTTTATGACAGCTCAATAGGGTTGAGCGGTAAAATATCATCCGACGTAGAAATTTCAGAATCACCCATACTCTCCCTTAAGATAAATAGAGTGGAAAAGATCATGTAGTAGGTCTCTATACTTGCAATTTCTACTAACGCCGCGGGCGGCGGTAATGCAAAGGTTCCCATAAGAGTGGAATCCTTTAAGAGTCCTGCACCAATGTTCTGAATTTCTAGTTGGGGTAAGTGAAAAAACAGAACGCTTTCAGTTACCTGCGAAGCAGAGGCAAAAAAGGATAATTGATTAATGACTATGATTGTACCTTTATGTGGAAAGGCAATCATTCTAAAGCATGTAGAAACAATGGCAGTCATTGCATATACCCATGGTCTTCCAAGTAAAATATTATAGTCAAGGGGTCCGTCAACAACCTCGACATCAATATTCACTGTCCCCCCCCCCCCCCAATTCAACATGCAGGTTATTGATAATACCAGAAGGTTTATATGTTTTCCATCAAAAGCCTTCAATGTCGTTGATGATTGTGATAATCGCGACGAGCCAAGTCACTTCCAACAGTTTAGAGACATGATGCACATAGATGCTCCCTCGTCAATAATAGTGCCATGAACAAGGTGATTGAGAACATTTTCTTGTATGGAGAATGCCAATTCTGCTGGTAATTGCAGCACATAGCCCGTATGGTTAAAGACGACAAGATTAGAATCAGTCGGATCAATTCCACCAATGGACGACAATAAAGCCTGCTTCTAGGAGGGACAATTTTGTAATACCTCAAGAGCAGACATAGCTAAAGGGAATTGACCCAAATCTTCAACTATATTATAATTTTGTGCATCTCTTGCTCAAGGATTATATGTCGATTTATGAATTACTCCCTTTGGTGGCTTAATTGTCAATTCAGGAATAATAGTAGGTGGCATTGATTCATTAGATGGATTCGTTGTAGAGGTAGTAGGTTGATTAATGGCCGAACTACTATAGTCTTTATTCCGCGTCGACACCAAAATATCTTGTGAAGGTTGTTGGGCAATTTATTTGAACAAATTGCTGCATTAAATTATCGACCAGGGAAACTCGTGAGCTTGTGATGGTGCCAGCAATATATATGCAAGAGTAGGCAACTAACTCTATGTCTAACTAAATTATTTATGATTCAATATAATATGCAAGGGAAGAGGCTCCTAACTAAGGAGGTCCTGGTTGTCCTTCCCTACAGTATCATAGAGAAATCATTCATAAAACCAAAAACTTGAAATAAAGACAAGAGAATGAACTTTAATTGTTGTTCAGATTCAAAGAGAGAGAAAGACTAACTTAGTCTTTTGATTGTCCTCTCATGTACTAATCGAAACTAAACTAAGATTCATTCATAAGCACAAGAAATGAAATGACTTGAAACATAAAAGCAAAAGAATGAATTTCAATTATCATGCAAATCAAATAGAGAGAGAGCCTAGCTTTGACCCTTGGATATCCCCTCTCACATGTTGATAAGATTCTAATTTAAACTCATTCATCAATCACACACAAATCCTTAAACATCTAAGCCATGAAATGAAACAAAATCTAATATGAAATAAAATGTTTCTCTCATCCTTTTAGAGTGAGCTCAATTCTCTTAAGAACAAGACAAATTATTCCATATACTACATTAAGAAAACTTATATCTAAAACTACATAAATCTACACCATTCATTAACAATAATTTACATCTAAAACTACATAATGGAAATATATGAAAAATGAAGCTTTATTCTATTCCATCATCAATTGATACAATGCTCTAAGAGTCCTCCCTTGAAAGGATATACCCATTTACATAATGAGATGAGATAACAAACTCCATAATGATGATCCACTAATTCTTTAGTTCCATACATTTCTCAACCATCTTAGACACATAACCCTATCCTCCATGATCTCCTCCATGATCTTTTCCATGAGGCTTATCTTATCAAATTCGAATTTGATCATTCAAGGCCACATAAAGATGCCTTGGAAACTTCCTTTGTGCCTACACATGTCAACAAACTCATGCTAATTGTTAGGTATAAGTATAAGCATATTATTTTCTAAGTTTTAGCCATAAATTCACTTTAAAATGTTAAGAATTAATAAACTTTGGAAAAACATAGTTATGACCCAATAATGAGGTGAATGTAAGGATATGGAGGTGGAATGGAGGTGACATGAAGGTAAAATGTGAAGATATTGATGAATAATGGAGTGAAATAGGACTATTTTGAGGCCCAAATATACCTCAATCAAGGTATTGCATGTCCTCATGCAATCTATTACATTACTTTTTGGTACTTGAGCTTTGGCTTAAACTCTGCATGAGATCATTTACTTAACTTTTGCAAAGTGTTATTTTGATGAACTACAACTTGGTTGGTTCTTGTGTTTCAACCATATTTTGTTTGTTGCGTTCATTGTATGATCTTTGCATAATGATAATGTGCTTTTTATGGCAGAGTATTTTTGTTGGAATGCATCATGGTTGGTTCTTGTGTAACAAGCATGATTCTATTTGCATCCAATTAACTTTTAAATACTTTAGACAAAGCCATTTGTATGCTCATGTAATAGTAAATATATTTTGAAGGTAAGTGGGTTTAGAATGTGATATATAACTGTGGATATGAATGTGACAAAGCATGTATGTAAATGTATCCTTCCCATTAAACGGATGGCTTTGACAATGAAAGGAAAGGAAGTGAAGTTTTTTTCCAAAAATTATTATTCTAACATTTCAAGGAATTTAATGGTTAAAAGTTAGAAAATAGCATACCTTAACTTACCCTTCCAAAAATAGGTGAGAGTCGTGCATGTGTGACTGCAAACTGTTGTGAAAATGGTGGATGAAAGATAGATCTGTATTGTCGTATCAGCTGCGGGATCCGCTGCTACTAGATGAAAAATCTGAGGAGTCTGCTGAACATGGCTGAAAGTTGTATCTTCTGCTGGATGATGAATCCGATGAGTTTGCTGAATATGGCTGAAAATCTATAAGGCTTGGAAGGTATACAAAATATAGAAGTTACATTTTCCTCCCAGTCTTATTTATTGACTTGTCCTCAAGTGAAATACAATGAATAGCATGAATGGAAATACAATGAATGGAAATTGGCTTCATTTGCTGCAAAATATGGGTCTTCAAGTCTTCAACGCTTGATGGCACAAATCTTGCTATGTGATTAAATGTGTCGATGTCGAACATAGCAAGAAGTTGTTGACTTAGTGGCCGTTAATGAATGCCCCAAGCCAACACAAGAGCTCCCACCATTCATTCCAAATGAGCCGTGATGCCTAACACATCTGGTTGTAGGCAATTTAATAAATCTAAATTTGTCGTGGGTTTGTAAGACTCACAAGATCCAACGAATAAGGGATATTAATGTACTCCCATTGTTCATTGACAAGAGTACTTGCCATTAAGGAATGAAAGCCTCTAGATGTTTTTTTCAATGATACTTAGACCCTAGGACTTTCACCTGCTATGGTTTTTATTGGCGGAAATGAAGGGGAATCGTGATGACAAGGAAAATGGCAATATGATTGTAAAGATGTAAGGAAATGCATGATGTATGAACAAGAACTCTTGCTGTGAAAAATGGATATGGAAATGTCATGCGTTATAGATGTACAATTGATGGGATTCAAAATCTTTTCAGAAAGGGAGGTGGAAGGTAATGGTTGTGGAGATGGATTTGTCTTTGAGAATTTTTCATGAATTTAGTCTTTGGAAGACTAATTGTCGTCACAATGTAGTCTCCGTAATGATCGCTTTGTCGTCCTGTAACCTGTAAAAAAAAACTTGGCAGAAAGAAACATAAGTGTGTTCAAGAAGGAATGGCCAGTTCCTTCATTATTCTTACGCAAAAAATTTATACCAAATAAAACAAATTAAGGACAATCAAAGGTGTTGAAATTGACTTAATCATGACATTAAAATCAATCCATTCTTAAAAATAACCATGAAAAATAATACTCCCTGTCAGATAACTCATGAAATGTGCTTCGCAATTATGTTCTGTAAAGCATACAAGAACCATGTCATGAGTTTATACCATCTTGATGCTATCGAAATAGAATTCAATCCTCCAATTGATTTTTAAAATTTGTTTCCAAGACATGCCATTTTTTAAAGTTGTGTGAATTTTTTGTGAAAATTTTTTAGATTTTTTTTTAAATGAAAACATAATTTTTTTAGATGTTTCTTTAAACAATAAATTAACAACATAAATTTTTAATTTATTATTTAAGTTGAATTTTTTTATTATTTTTTGTATACAAAAATTAAAATAGAAATTTTATTTTGTTATTTATTTTTAACAATACAATGAAAATCTATATTTTTTATTTTTTAAAACCAGAAAAAAAACAACTTTTTTTTTTTTTTTTTTTAGTTAAATGAAAAACTATATTAATTGAACAAAATAGAAAAAGCGTCATGAAATCAAAACCTCTTTAAGCTATTGCTCTATTGTTTTCAAGGCACATGTATATTCTCATAAAATAAGATTGTGTCAAACATTCGAATTTCTTTTAATGGTGCTGCATAAATCATTGATTGATGAATCCTTATTTTTCTTTTTTACAACAGCAATAGGATTAGCATCAGAATTATTTGCGTTGGACAATTTAAACCATCTGAGATTCTAGCTATTTTTGGATGAGAATGAAATAAGATTGGTAAACGCAATCTTTTTACGAAATCTGATCCTTAAAATGTACCCCCAAGTGGATTACCGATAGTATCATTAAAAGATTGCAAAAATTTACACATGCTTGTATTTAGGAGGGCGTTCATGCTTCACCATCTGCGGCTGCTTTTATTTTTGTTCGCTTAACAACCTCAACATATCGTTGATAACCATCACTAATTTCGGACTCCGCTTATTCACAACCCATCTGGATATCCACCCGACAAATGTTACCAGACATGCATTCAGATCTTCTACCTTCTGAATTACCCATCCGGATTGCATGATATTTCCTCTTATCCGCTTACTATCTTCAGGCACCAACCCCCAAGCTATGGCTTTCGGCAAATATCAAATTGCCACCACCGTGGATCCATCCTTCATGGTCTCCCGCTTTTCAACATAGGGCCACAGCTTGCGCTGAATATCAGCCTGTAGATATTCACATTATCGCTTAAACTCAGGATATGCTGCCCTTGAACGAAATCCGAATCCCATTGCTTGGCAGTATTAATAGAATTGACGACGTTCTTGAATCTGGAAGAGGGGACCTTGAGCACTCTGCGGCCACGAACTGTTTTCTTGGCAAAAATATCGATTCCATTTTTGGTACAAATGTATTTCCAGCCATGTCGAGTCTGATCTTCTGTTCCAGATAATTCAATCAATTCTTGTACACATCTCTCGCTGGCGTGCAACACATATCTCCTCAGCGAGGCATCGCTCACAGACCATGAATGGAAATTTTCGTCTGAGTTGTCAAGTACAGCCGAGATTCGAAAGCAGCTTCCGCCCATTTGGGATGTTGGCAATGGCGATCAACTAGTTTGTATCTGAACCATCCTAACATAATTTCAGATCCTAACAAAAGTTATTTATCTACTCTTCTCCATCTAACTTCACATGGGCTTATTTAACAATGCCATAAGAATTTCAACAGGTTATTAAGATAAATACTGAGAAACCAGAGAGGAGAGGGTGAGAAATCCATCTGCTAAGTGCAGAGGAGTGAGGGATATGGGTATTGAAAGCGAAATGGAGGTTTTTTTTCGTTGAGGCAGGATATGAACGTATTGCGTTTTCAGTTGGTTTCCAGGCTGAAGCCGGTGATCCATCCATAGGCGCTCCATGCTGAAAACACTAGAACATTACCCTCTGACGGTCTATGATATGGGTATCTTTGTCGTTAAATCCGGCGCTGCCATGAAATAGCTCCCATCTCAACAGGAATTTTACCAGTAATATGATGTGATCATGAAGTATTTCGTTGAATAAACCATATCAATTTGAACCTATGGTGGAGCAAGAGCAAGTGACTCGACAAATTGAAGGTCAGGAACAGTTTCAGGACTTTGCCAATTTCAGAGATTATTAGTCCAAAACATTAAGTGAGTTCCCCAAACAGTGTAATGACAATATGATTTGATCTGACGCAGACGATTGACTGTTTATATAACAAGGCATATTTATCTTCTCCCTTGTTCCTCGATCCGCTATAGAGGAAGGACCAGGTTTGAATCGTAGCCACCAAAAACATAAAGATCGCTTCAGTAAATCGACAAAAGGTGAAATATGATACGGATTCGTACTGCCAAAATCGCAAAGTTTTAACTGATCTATGTGTGGATTCACCAGGAGATTTTGTTGTTTTATATTACGATGACAAACGCAAATAGCCCCGTGAATGTTTTATGTTTTTTTTTTTTTTTTAATAATAATATATATATGATATACATATTATTATTATTTTGTGGAAAATTTTTTAATTTTTATTTTTTAAAACTAAAATTAAAAGAAAACTAATTTTTTTTATCACAAAATTCTTTATTGTCATATCGCAGATTAATTTTCTAGCAAGAGTATTTTCATTTGAACAAAATCCACAGATTTTCTGATCTTCCTGATCGCACGAAGCGCAGGAAGAGAGCATACTCATCGCTTGATTTGTTTTTATTTATGCAGGGGGGGTGTTTTTGAAATGACGAAATTTAAAACTAGCTAAACAATAAAACATCAGAAAATTCAAACTTAAACTCCTTTGTGAAGATCCTGCTGTCACCAGGGTTCACAAATTATTTTGTCTAAAGAAAAATGCTAGTACTAAATTAAATTTCTAATGCCTAATCCCTTAGCACCATCCCCGGCAACGACGCCAAAATGTTGGGCAATTTATTTGAACAAGTTGCTGCATTAAATTATCGACCAGGGAAACTCGTGAGCTTGTGATGGTGCCAGCAATATATATGCAAGAGTAGGCAACTAACTCTATGTCTAACTAAATTATTTATGATTCAATATAATATGCAAGGGAAGAGGCTCGTAACTAAGGAGGTCCTGGTTGTCCTTCCCTACAGTATCATAGAGAAATCATTCATAAAACCAGAAACTTGAAATAAAGACAAGAGAATGAACTTTAATTGTTGTTCAGATTCAAAGAGAGAGAAAGACTAACTTAGTCTTTTGATTGTCCTCTTATGTACTAATCCAAACTAAACTAAGATCCATTCATAAGCATAAGAAATGAAATGACTTGAAACATAAAAGCAAAAGAATGAATTTCAATTATCATGCAAATCAAATAGAGAGAGAGCCTAACTTAGACCCTTGGATATCCTCTCACATGTTGATAAGATTCTAATTTAAAACTCATTCATCAATCACAAACAAATCCTTAAACATCTAAGCAATGAAATGAAACAAAATCTAATATGAAATAAAATGTTTCTCTCATCCTTTTAGAGTGAGCTCAATTCTCTTAAAAACAAGACAAATTATTCCATATACTACATTAAGGAAACTTATATCTAAAACTACATAAATTCCATAAATTCATATTCTACATTAACACAATTTACATCTAAAACTACATAATGGAAATATATGAAAAATGAAGCTTTATTCTATTCCATCATCAATTGGATACAATGCTCTAAGATTCCTCCCCTTGGAATGGAGGAGGTACTCCTATTTATACAATGAGATGAGATAACAAACTCATAATGATGATCCACTAATCTCTCTTTTAGTTCCATACATTTCTCAACCATCTAGACACATAACCCTATCCTCCATGATCTCCTCCATGATCTTTTCCATGAGGCTTATCCTATCAAATTCGAATTTGATCATTCAAGGCCACATAAAGATGCCCTGGAAGCTTCCTTTGTGCCTACACATGTCAACAAACTCATGCTAATTGTTAGGTATAAGTATAAGCATATTATTTTCTAAGTTTTAGCCATAAATTCACTTTAAAATGTTAAGAATTAATAAACTTTTGAAAAACATAGTTATGACCCAATAATGAGGTGAATGTAATGATATGGAGGTGGAATGGAGGTGACATGAAGGTAAAATGTGAAGATATTGATGAATAATGGAGTGAAAATAGGGACTATTTTGAGGCCCAACATACCCCCAAACTGAAGGTATTGCATGTCCTCATGCAATCTATTACATTACTTTTTGGTACTTGAGCTTTGGCTTAAACTCTGCATGAGATCATTTACTTAACTTTTGCAAAGCGTTATTTTGATGAACTACAACTTGGTTGGTTCTTGTGTTTCATCCATATTTTGTTTGTTGCGTTCATTGTATGATCTTTGCATAATGATAATGTGCTTTTTATGGCAGAGTATTTTTGTTGGAATGCATCATGGTTGGTTCTTGTGTAACAACCATGATTCTATTGGCATCCAATTAACTTTTAAATACTTTAGACAAAGCCATTTGTATGCTCATGTAATAGTAAATATATTTTGAAGGTAAGTGGGTTTAGAATGTGATATATAACTGTGGATATGAATGTGACAAAGCAGGTATGTAAATGTATCCTTCCCATTAAACGGATGGCTTTGGCAATGAAAGGAAAGGAAGTGAAGTTTTTTTTCCAAAAATTATTATTCTAACATTTCAAGGAATTTAATGGTTAAAAGTTAGAAAACAGCATACCTTAACTTACCCTTCCAAAAATAGGTGAGAGTCGTGCATGTGTGACTGCAAACTGTTGTGAAAATGGTGGATGAAAGATGGATCTGTATTGTCGTATCAGCTGCTGGATCTGCTGCTACTAGATGAAAAATCTGAGGAGTTTGCTGAACATGGCTGAAAGTTGTATCTGCTGCTGGATGATGAATCCGATGAGTTTGCTGAATATGGCTGAAAATCTATAAGGCTTGGAAGGTATACAAAATATAGAAGTTACATTTTCCTCCCAGCCTTATTTATTGACTTGTCCTCAAGTGAAATACAATGAATACCATGAATGGAAATACAATGAATGGAAATACAATGAATGGAAATTGGCTTCATCTGCTGCAAAATATGGGTCTTCAAGTCTTCAACGCTCGATGGCACAAATCTTGCTATGTGATTAAATGTGTCGATGTCGAACATAGCAAGAAGTTGTTGACTTAGTGGCCGGTAATGAATGCCCCTAGCCAACACAAGAGCTCCCACCATTGATTCCAATGGGAGTCAGGATGCCTAACACATCTTTGTAGGTACGAATAAATTTGTCGTGGTCGAGTGACCTACAAGATCCAACGAACAAGGGATATTAATGTACTCCCATTGTTCATTGGCAAGAGTACTTGCCATTAAGGCATGCAAGCCTCTAGGTGTTTTTTCAATGATACTTAGACTCTAGGACTTTGACTCAAGCAAGGTTTTATTGGCGGAAATGAAGTGGAATCGTGATGACAAGAAAAATGGCAATATGCTTGTAGATATGTAAGGAAATGCATGATGTATGAACAAGAACTCTTGCTGTGAAAAATGGATATGGAAATGTCATGCGTTATAGATGTACAATTGATGGGATTCAAAATCTTTTCAGAAAGGGAGGTGGAAGGTAATGGTTGTGGAGATGGATTTGTCTTGAGAATTTTTCATGAATTTAGTCTTTGGAAGACTAATTGTCGTCACAATGTAGTCTCCGTAATGATCGCTTTGTCATCCTGTAACCTGTAAAAAAAACTTGGTAGAAAGAAACATAAGTGTGTTCAAGAAGGAATGCGCATTTCCTTCATGATTCTTACGCAAAAATTTTATACCAAATAAAACAAATTAAGGACAATCAAAGTGTTGAAATTAACTTAATCATGATATTAAAATCAATCCATTCTTAAAAATAACCATGAAAAATAATACTCCCTGTCAGATAATCTCATGAAATGTGCTTCGCAATTCTGTTCTGTAAAGCATACAAGAACCATGTGATGAGTTTATGCCATCTTGATGCTATCGAAAGAGAATTGAATCCTCCAATTGATTTTTAAAATTTGTTTCCAAGTATGCCATTTTTTTAAAGTTGTGTGAATTTTGTGAAAATTTTTAGATTTTTTTTTTAAATGAAAACATAATTTTTTTAGATGTTTCATTAAACAATAAATTAAAAACATAAATTTATTATTTATTATTTAAGTTGAATTTTTTTTTTTTTTTTTTTAATAACAAAATTAAAATAGAAATTTTATTTTGTTATTTATTTTTTAACAATACAATGAAAAATCTATATTTTTATTTTTTAAAACTAGAAAAAAAACAACTTTTTTTTTTTTTTTTTTTTAGTTAAATGAAAAACTATATTAATTGAACAAAATAGAAAAAGGCCATGAAAATCAAAACCTCTTAAGCTATGGCTCTATTGCAGCTTTCTTGGCGTGCCATGTATATCCTCTTGTTGGCAGCGTGCGGCCAACATTCGAATTTCTTTTAATGGTGCTGCATAAATCATTGCTTGATGAATCCTTATTTTTTTTTTTTTACAACAGCAATAGGATTAGCATCAGAATTATTTGCGTTGGACAATTTAAACCATCTGAGATTCTAGCTATTTTTGGATGAGAATGAAATAAGATTGGTAAACGCAATCTTTTTACGAAATCTGATCCTTAAAATGTGCCCCCAAGTGGATTACCGATAGCATCATTAAAAAAAATTGCAGAAATTTACACATGCTTGTATTTAGGAGGGCGTTCATGCTTCACCATCTGCGGCTGCTTTGATTTTTGTTCGCTTAACAACCTCAACATATCGTTGATAACCATCACTAATTTCGGACTCCGCTTATTCACAACCCATCTGGATATCCACCCAGCAGGATTGAGCTGAACGACAAATGTTACCAGACATGCATTCGGATCTTCTACCTTCTGAATTACCCATCCAGATTGCATGATATTTCCTCTTATCCGCTTACTATCTTTAGGCACCAACCCCCAAGCTATGGCTTTCGGCAAAGATGAAATTGCCACCACCGTGGATCCATCCTTCATGGTCTCCCGCTTTTCGTACACAACAAAGTCGCGGTTCTTCAACATAGGGCCACAGCTTGCGCTGAATATCAGCCTGTAGATATTCACATTATCGCTTAAACTCAGGATATGCTGCCCTTGAACGAAATCCGAATCCCATTGCTTGGCAGTATTAATAGAATCGACGACGTTCTTGAATCTGGAAGAGGGGACCTTGAGCACTCTGCGGCCACGAACGGCTGTTACTGCTTCCTCTCCTGTTTTCTTGGCAGAAATATCGATTCCATTTTTGGTACAAATGTATTTCCAGCCATGTCGAGTCTGATCTTCTGTTCCAGATAATTCAATCAATTCTTGTACACATCTCTCGCTGGCGTGCAGCACATATCTCCTCAGCGAGGCATCGCTCACAGACCATGAATGGAAATTTTCGTCTGAGTTGTCAAGTACAGCCGAGATTCGAAAGCAGCTTCCGCCCATTTGGGATGTTGGCAATGGCGATCAACTAGTTTGTATCTGAACCATCCTAACATAATTTCAGATCCTAACAAAAGTTATTTATCTACTCTTCTCCATCTAACTTCACATGGGCTTATTTAACAATGCCATAAGAATTTCAACAGGTTATTAAGATAAATACTGAGAAACCAGAGAGGAGAGGGTGAGAAATCCATCTGCTAAGTGCAGAGGAGTGAGGGATATGGGTATTGAAGGCGAAATGGAGGTTTTTTTTCGTTGAGGCAGGATATGAACGTATTGCGTTTTCAGTTGGTTTCCAGGCTGAAGCCGGTGATCCATCCATAGGCGCTCCATGCTGAAAACACTAGAACATTACCCTCTGACGGTCTATGATATGGGTATCTTTGTCGTTAAATCCGGCGCTGCGATGAAATAGCTCCCATCTCAACAGGAATTTTACCAGTAATATGACGTGATCATGAAGTATTTCGTTGAATAAACCATATCAATTTGAACCTATGGTGGAGCAAGAGCAAGTGACTTGACAAATTGAAGGTCAGGAACAGTTTCAGGACTTTGCCAATTTCAGAGATTATTAGTCCAAAGCATTAAGTGAGTTCCCCAAACAGTGTAATGACAATATGATTTGATCTGACGCAGACGATGGACTGTTTATATAACAAGGCATATTTATCTTCTCGCTTGTTCCTCGATCCGCTACAGAGGAAGGACCAGGTTTGAATCGTAGCCACCAAAAACAGAAAGATCGCTTCAGTAAATCGACAAAAGGTGAAATATGATACGGATTCGTACTGCCAAAATCGCAAAGTTTTAACTGATCTGTGTGTGGATTCACCAGGAGATTTTGTTGTTTTATATTACGATGACAAACGCAAATAGCCCCGTGAATGTTTTTTATTTTTATTTTTTATTTTTTTTTTATTTTTTAATAATAATATATATATGATATATACATATTATTATTATTTTGTGGGAATTTTTTTTTAATTTTTTTTTTTTTTTTTTAAACTAAAATTAAAAGAAAACTAATTTTTTTATCACAAAATTCTTCATTGTCATATCGCAGATTAATTTTCTAGCAAGAGTATTTTTATTTGAACAAAATCAACAGATTTTCTGATCTTCCTGATCGCACGAAGCGCAGGAAGAGAGCATACTCATCGCTTGATTTGTTTTTATTTATGCAGGGGGGTGTGTTTTTGAAATGACGAAATTTAAAACTAGCTAAACATTAAAACATCAGAAAATTCAAACTTAAACTCCTTTGTGAAGATCCTGCTGTCACCAGGGTTCACAAATTATTTTGTCTAAAGAAAAATGCTAGTACTAAATTAAATTTCTAATTCCTAATCCCTTAGCACCATCCCCGGCAACGGCGCCAAAATGTTGGGCAATTTATTTGAACAAATTGCTGCATTAAATTATCGACCAGGGAAACTCGTGAGCTTGTGATGGTGCCAGCAATATATATGCAAGAGTAGGCAACTAACTCTATGTCTAACTAAATTATTTATGATTCAATATAATATGCAAGGGAAGAGGCTCCTAACTAAGGAGGTCCTGGTTGTCCTTCCCTACAGCATCATAGAGAAATCATTCATAAAACCAGAAACTTGAAATAAAGACAAGAGAATGAACTTTAATTGTTGTTCAGATTCAAAGAGAGAGAAAGACTAACTTAGTCTTTCGATTGTCCTCTCATGTACTAATCCAAACTAAACTAAGATTCATTCATAAGCATAAGAAATGAAATGACTTGAAACATAAAAGCAAAAGAATGAATTTCAATTATCATGCAAATCAAATAGAGAGAGAGCCTAACTTAACACTCCTTGATATCCTCTCATGGATAAGATTCTAACTTAAAACTCATTCATCAATCACAAACAAATCCTTAAACATCTAAGCAATGAAATGAAACGAAATCTAATATGAAATAAAATGTTTCTCTCATCCTTTTAGAGTGAGCTCAATTCCCTTAAGAACAAGACAAATTATTCCATATACTACATTAAGGAAACTTATATCTAAAACTACATAAATTCCATAAATTCATATTCTACATTAACACAATTTACATCTAAAACTACATAATAGAAATATATGAAAAATGAAGCTTTATTCTATTCCATCATTAATTGGATACAATGCTCTAAGAGTCCTCTCCTTGGAATGGAGGAGGTACTCCTATTTATACAATGAGATGAGATAACAAACGCATAATGATGATCCACTAATCTCTCTTTTAGTTCCATACATTTCTCAACCATCTTAGACACATAACCCTATCCTCCATGATCTCCTCCATGATCTTTTCCATGAGGCTTGTCTTAACAAATTCGAATTTGATCATTCAAGGCCACATAAAGATGCCCTGGAAGCTTCCTTTGAGCCTACACATGTCAACAAACTCATGCTAATTGTTAGGTATAAGTATAAGCATATTATTTTCTAAGTTTAACCACAAATCCACTTTAAAATGTTAAGAATTAATAAACTTTGGAAAAGCATAGTTATAACCCAATGATGAGGTAAATGTAATGATGTGGAGGTGGAATGAAGGTGACATGAAGGTAATATGGAAGTAATGTGAAGGTATTGGTGAATAATGGAGTGAGAATAGGGACTATTTTGAGGCCCAACATACCTCTGAACCGAAGGTGTATTGCATGTCCTCATGCAATCTATTACATTACTTTTTGGTACTTCGTAGGCTGGGCTTAAACTCCGCATGAGATCATTTACTTAACTGATGCAAAGCGTTATTTTGATGAACTACAACTTGGTTGGTTCTTGTGTTTCAACCATATTTTGTTTGTTGCGTTCATTGTATGATCTTTGCATAGTGATAATGTGCTTTTTATGGCAGAGTATTTTTGTTGGAATGCATCATGGTTGGTTCTTGTGTAACAACCATGATTCTATTAGCATCCAATTAACTTTTAAATACTTTAGACAAAGCCATTTGTATGCTCATGTAATAGTAAATATATTTTGAAGGTAAGTGGGTTTAGAATGTGATATATAACTGTGGATATGAATGTGACAAAGCATGTATGTAAATGTATCCTTCCCATTAAACAGATGGCTTTGGGAATGAAAGGAAAGGAAGTGAAGTTTTTTTCCAAAAATTATTATTCTAACATTTCAAGGAATTTAATGGTTAAAAGTTAGAAAATAGCATACCTTAACTTACCCTTCCAAAAATACGTGAGAGTCGTGCATGTGTGACTGCAAACTGTTGTGAAAATGGTGGATGAAAGATGGATCTGTATTGTCGTATCAACTGCTGGATCCGCTGCTACTAGATGAAAAAACTGAGGAGTCTGCTGAACATGGCTGAAAGTTGTATCTGCTGTTGGATGATGAATCCGATGATTTTGCTGAATATGGCTGAAAATCTATAAGGTTTGGAAGGTATAGAAAATCTAGAAGTTACATTTTCCTCCCAGCCTTATTTATTGACTTGTCCTCAAGTGAAATACAATGAATACCATGAATGGAAATACAATGAATGGAAATTGGCTTCATCTGCTGCAAAATATGGGTCTTCAAGTCTTCAACACTCGATGGCACAAATCTTGCTATGTGATTAAATGTGTCGATGTCGAACATAGCAAGAAGTTGTTGACTTAGTGGCCGTTAATGAATGCCCCTAGCCAACACAAGAGCTCCCACCATTGATTCCAATGGGAGTCAGGATGCCTAACACATCTTTGTAGGTACGAATAAATTTATCGTGGTCGAGTGACCTACAAGATCCAACGAACAAGGGATATTAATGTACTCCCATTGTTCATTGGCAAGAGTACTTGCCATTAAGGCATGCAAGCCTCTAGGTGTTTTTTTCAATAATACTTAGACTCTAGGACTTTGACTCAAGCAGGGTTTTATTGGCGGAAATGAAGGGGAATCGTGATGACAAGAAAAATGGCAATATGCTTGTAAAGATGTAAGGAAATGCATGATGTATGAACAAGAACTCTTGCTGTGAAAAATGGATATGGAAATGTCATGCGTTATAGATGTACAATTGATGGGTTTCAAAATCTTTTCAGAAAGGGAGGTGGAAGGTAATGGTTGTGGAGATGGATTTGTCTTGAGAATTTTTCATGAATTTAGTCTTTGGAAGACTAATTGTCGTCACAATGTAGTCTCCGTAATGATCGCTTTGTCGTCCTGTAACCTGTAAAAAAACTTGGTAGAAAGAAACATAAGTGTGTTCAAGAAGGAATGCGCATTTCCTTCATGATTCTTACGCAAAAATTTCATACCAAATAAAACAAATTAAGGACAATCAAAGTGTTGAAATTAACTTAATCATGATATTAAAATCAATCCATTCTTAAAAATAACCATGAAAAATAATACTCCCTGTCAGATAACTCATGAAATGTGCTTCGCAATTCTGTTCTGTAAAGCATACAAGAACCATGTGATGAGTTTATACCATCTTGATGCTATCGAAATAGAATTGAATCCTCCAATTGATTTTTAAAATTTGTTTCCAAGTATGCCATTTTTTTAAAGTTGTGTGAATTTTGTGAAAATTTTTAGATTTTTTTTTAAAATGAAAACATAATTTTTTTAGATGTTTCATTAAACAATTAATTAAAAACATAAATTTATTATTTATTATTTAAGTTGAATTTTTTTATTTTTTTTTTTAATAACAAAATTAAAATAGAAATTTTATTTTGTTATTTATTTTTTAACAATACAATGAAAAATCTATATTTTTATTTTTTAAAACTAGAAAAAAAACAACTTTTTTTTTTTTTTTTTTTTAGTTAAATGAAAAACTATATTAATTGAACAAAATAGAAAAAGGCCATGAAAATCAAAACCTCTTAAGCTATGGCTCTATTGCAGCTTTCTTGGCGTGCCATGTATATCCTCTTGTTGGCAGCGTGCGGCCAACATTCGAATTTCTTTTAATGGTGCTGCATAAATCATTGATTGATGAATCCTTATTTTTTTTACAACAGCAATAGGATTAGCATCAGAATTATTTGCGTTGGACAATTTAAACCATCTGAGATTCTAGCTATTTTTGGATGAGAATGAAATAAGAT
Organism: Pinus albicaulis; assembly: GCA_034641835.2. Taxonomy (NCBI): domain Eukaryota; kingdom Viridiplantae; phylum Streptophyta; class Pinopsida; order Pinales; family Pinaceae; genus Pinus; species Pinus albicaulis. The sequence goes on from CM076580.1 coordinate 1,222,808,213, forward strand.
TGGTAAACGCAATCTTTTTACGAAATCTGATCCTTAAAATGTGCCCCCAAGTGGATTACCGATAGCATCATTAAAAAAAATTGCAGAAATTTACACATGCTTGTATTTAGGAGGGCGTTCATGCTTCACCATCTGCGGCTGCTTTGATTTTTGTTCGCTTAACAACCTCAACATATCGTTGATAACCATCACTAATTTCGGACTCCGCTTATTCACAACCCATCTGGATATCCACCCAGCAGGATTGAGCTGAACGACAAATGTTACCAGACATGCATTCGGATCTTCTACCTTCTGAATTACCCATCCAGATTGCATGATATTTCCTCTTATCCACTTACTATCTTTAGGCACCAACCCCCAAGCTATGGCTTTCGGCAAAGATGAAATTGCCACCACCGTGGATCCATCCTTCATGGTCTCCCGCTTTTCGTACACAACAAAGTCGCGGTTCTTCAACATAGGGCCACAGCTTGCGCTGAATATCAGCCTGTAGATATTCACATTATCGCTTAAACTCAGGATATGCTGCCCTTGAACGAAATCCGAATCCCATTGCTTGGCAGTATTAATAGAATCGACGACGTTCTTGAATCTGGAAGAGGGGACCTTGAGCACTCTGCGGCCACGAACGGCTGTTACTGCTTCCTCTCCTGTTTTCTTGGCAGAAATATCGATTCCATTTTTGGTACAAATGTATTTCCAGCCATGTCGAGTCTGATCTTCTGTTCCAGATAATTCAATCAATTCTTGTACACATCTCTCGCTGGCGTGCAGCACATATCTCCTCAGCGAGGCATCGCTCACAGACCATGAATGGAAATTTTCGTCTGAGTTGTCAAGTACAGCCGAGATTCGAAAGCAGCTTCCGCCCATTTGGGATGTTGGCAATGGCGATCAACTAGTTTGTATCTGAACCATCCTAACATAATTTCAGATCCTAACAAAAGTTATTTATCTACTCTTCTCCATCTAACTTCACATGGGCTTATTTAACAATGCCATAAGAATTTCAACAGGTTATTAAGATAAATACTGAGAAACCAGAGAGGAGAGGGTGAGAAATCCATCTGCTAAGTGCAGAGGAGTGAGGGATATGGGTATTGAAGGCGAAATGGAGGTTTTTTTTCGTTGAGGCAGGATATGAACGTATTGCGTTTTCAGTTGGTTTCAGTGAAGCGGTGATCCATCCATGGCGCTCCATCTTTGAAAACACTAGAACATTACCCTACGACGAGTACATGATATGGGTATCTTTGTCGTTAAATCCGGCGCTGCGATGAAATAGCTCCCATCTCAACAGGAATTTTACCAGTAATATGACGTGATCATGAAGTATTTCGTTGAATAAACCATATCAATTTGAACCTATGGTGGAGCAAGAGCAAGTGACTTGACAAATTGAAGGTCAGGAACAGTTTCAGGACTTTGCCAATTTCAGAGATTATTAGTCCAAAGCATTAAGTGAGTTCCCCAAACAGTGTAATGACAATATGATTTGATCTGACGCAGACGATGGACTGTTTATATAACAAGGCATATTTATCTTCTCCCTTGTTCCTCGATCCGCTACAGAGGAAGGACCAGGTTTGAATCGTAGCCACCAAAAACAGAAAGATCGCTTCAGTAAATCGACAAAAGGTGAAATATGATACGGATTCGTACTGCCAAAATCGCAAAGTTTTAACTGATCTGTGTGTGGATTCATCAGGAGATTTTGTTGTTTTATACTACGATGACAAACGCAAATAGCCCCGTGAATGTTTTTTTATTTTTTTATTTTTTTTTTTATTTTTTTTTTATTTTATATAATAATAATATATATATGATATACATATTATTATTATTTTTTGGGAAAAATTTTTAATTTTTATTTTTTTAAACTAAAATTAAAAGAAAACTAATTTTTTTATCACAAAATTCTTTATTGTCATATCGCAGATTAATTTTCTAGCAAGAGTATTTTTATTTGAACAAAATCAACAGATTTTCTGATCTTCCTGATCGCACGAAGCGCAGGAAGAGAGCATACTCATCGCTTGATTTGTTTTTATTTATGCAGGGGGGGTTGTTTTTGAAATGACGAAATTTAAAACTAGCTAAACATTAAAACATCAGAAAATTCAAACTTAAACTCCTTTGTGAAGATCCTGCTGTCACTAGGGTTCACAAATTATTTTTTATAAAGAAAAATGCTAGTACTAAATTAAATTTCTAATCCCTAATCCCTTAGCACCATCCCCGGCAACGACGCCAAAATGTTGGGCAATTTATTTGAACAAATTGCTGCATTAAATTATCGACCAGGGAAACTCGTGAGCTTGTGATGGTGCCAGCAATATATATGCAAGAGTAGGCAACTAACTCTATTTCTAACTAAATTATTTATGATCCAATATAATATGCAAGGGAAGAGGCTCCTAACTAAGGAGGTCCTGGTTGTCCTTCCCTACAGTATCATAGAGAAATCATTCATAAAACCAGAAACTTGAAATAAAGACAAGAGAATGAACTTTAATTGTTGTTCAGATTCAAAGAGAGAGAAAGACTAACTTAGTCTTTTGATTGTCCTCTTATGTACTAATCCAAACTAAACTAAGATCCATTCATAAGCATAAGAAATGAAATGACTTGAAACATAAAAGCAAAAGAATGAATTTCAATTATCATGCAAATCAAATAGAGAGAGAGAGCCTAACTTAGACCCTTGGATATCCTCTCACATGTTGATAAGATTCTAATTTAAAACTCATTCATCAATCACAAACAAATCCTTAAACATCTAAGCAATGAAATGAAACGAAATCTAATATGAAATAAAATGTTTCTCTCATCCTTTTAGAGTGAGCTCAATTCCCTTAAGAACAAGACAAATTATTCCATATACTACATTAAGGAAACTTATATCTAAAACTACATAAATTCCATAAATTCATATTCTACATTAACACAATTTACATCTAAAACTACATAATTGAAATATATGAAAAATGAAGCTTTATTCTATTCCATTATCAATTGGATACAATGCTCTAAGAGTCCTCCCCTTGGAATGGAGGAGGTACTCCTATTTATACAATGAGAGGAGATAACAAACTCATAATGATGATCCACTAATCTCTCTTTTAGTTCCATACATTTCTCAACCATCTTAGACACATAACCCTATCCTCCATGATCTCCTCCATGATATTTTCCATGAGGCTTATCTTATCAAATTCGAATTTGATCATTCAAGGCCACATAAAGATGCCCTGGAAACTTCCTTTGTGCCTACACATGTCAACAAACTCATGCTAATTGTTAGGTATAAGTATAAGCATATTATTTTCTAAGTTTTAGCCATAAATTCACTTTAAAATGTTAAGAATTAATAAACTTTGGAAAAACATAGTTATGACCCAATAATGAGGTGAATGTAATGATATGGAGGTGACATGAAGGTAAAATGTGAAGATATTGATGAATAATGGAGTGAAAATAGGGACTATTTTGAGGCCCAACAAAGGTTTTGTGGTGGATAACATTAACACTTGGGAACTAGGAGATGGATCCGTAGCAGCCAAATTAGTTTCTAGATTTGGAAAGGGGTCTGTCAACACAGCTGATGCATGGGAAGTCTTGATGATTTTTGAGACTTCAGCACGGTGAGGAAAATCCCTAACAAAGTGTTCCTCGTTACAGATTATGCATGGATAACGAGGTTTCCGTGATCCTGACGGTTGATCAGATGATATTTCCAGCGGGTTAGAAGTTTTTTTTTTCTTTGATTTCCCCTTTTTCTTACTTCCTGGTTGCTTGTCACTTTTGCCTTTGTCAAATTACACAGCGTTAATTTTGGAAGTAGGAGCAGGATCAGATGCAGTAGTGTGGTGTGTGTTTGTAGTGCCTATCAAGCCGTCTCCAGCATGAGAGTCCTTTATTTGAGGAGGAATATTGAAATTAGATCGTGGCGCATTAGGAATTTTTTCATAAAGCATGCCAGACTGAGTATAAATCAAGTCTAAATATTGGGCACAAGCGATAACTTGCTCTTCTTTGACGACGCCACCTTTAGCCACATCCTCAATTATATATGGTAACATGGACTTAATGAACCATTTAGAAAGGAGTTGATCGGGAACAAATGTATTAACCATTCGTCGATGACGACGCCACTCATGAATATGATCATAAATGTGAGTAGCATTAGTCTATTTGAAGTTGGTCAAGAGTTTCGTTCCAGTTTCGTATATGATCGGTAACTAGAAATGGGTCAAAAAGGCAGTAGCTAAGGCAGTGAAATTGTCAAAAGAAGCTCTAGGTAACTCAATGTACCATTTAGCAGCCGGACCTATAAGTGTACGCTGGAAAAGACATAGTCGAACAAAATCATCCAGGGAATTTGATGAGCACCATAAATGATAAGTCATGACATGAGTCAACGAATCTTCTCCAGTGTTTCCATTGAACTTGGGAATATCGGAGGGTAATTTATGAGGTATCATCGGCCACCAAGGAGCCTAATTTATAGGATCATTGGTTAATTGGTTTAAATCTGCTAATTCCAAGGTTGCAACAAAAGGCAACTGCCTATTAAAGTCAGGTTGAGCATAGCCAGAGTAAGATGGAATTGCTTGTGCAACACATCTTTGAGCACCAGCATATGGAATCTATTACTGGTAACCCAGATAGGGGTTGTTTATCATAGCAAACGCTTGAGAATTATGTTGACCAAAACCTGGATATGATACTTGTTGAAAGGAAGTTTGAGGCATTTGCGCCTGTGGCTGCCAAGGGATCTGTCCACCAATGTTATAACCCAAATTAGTATAAGTTGGATTCAGTTGATATGTATAACCAGGTTGCATTTGTGACATCCCATAAAATGGTACACCAGCTTGTGAATAAATAACTTCTGATACAGGTTGTTGTACATTAACCAAAGGATTTTGAGTTTGTGGACCCAAAATTTGATGATATTGAGTTGAAGAACTCGCCTGATAAGGTTGATGTAGAATATTTTGATTGTGTAATAGGGGTATAGATGTATTAACAAGTGGTAATGAAGTGGGTGTAATAGGTTGAACCGGTTGATACGAGTGCACAACCGTTTGTGGTTGGATAGGCCGAGTGGGCTTCCATTGACAAACATTCATGTCAACATTATTTTGACCAAAAATTGACTGAGTACTGTCATATTAGGTGACCAAAGGTTTCCCCCCAACATAAGGAGGATAATAAGACGAAAAAATATTGTTCCCCAAGTTTTGGGAGTCCAGTTGATATGGTATTTAAAGGAATTGACCCAAAATGACCAAATTGATATTTCCCTGATGATGTATATAATGAATCAAGTCGTTCAGTACTAACGATAGGTATACCAGTTAAAACACCAAATGATGACATTGGCAAAGACCATGAACGTGAAGATGCACCAGAGAAAGTGCCAGACAATGATTTGTAACCTATTGGGACCGAAGGACCACCATGCAAATATGACTCTGGTGAGGTTGTGAACATCGATGGAGTAGTGAGGGTAGGAGCTGACGTAATTGGAACAACATACCCAACCAAAGATGTTGGTTCATACATGGTTGTTTAACCAAAAGTATACCCTTGAAAATCGATGGGAGATTGAAAGGGAACAGGATCAATAAAAGCAGACGAAAATGATTTAGGAAAAGGCTAGTACAGGTAAAGGTCCTCCCCAAAATGGGTTGGAGTTAAAGGTGTACCATATTGTGGTATTTCTTTAATCGCAATTAAACCAGGAGGAAGAACTTCACCGTCAGGCCCAAAATACATTTCAGACGGTTGACTGTGTGATATAGGAGTTTCAATAGCTACATAAATTTATGGGATAACCAAGGTAGGAACAACTTCCAGTTGTTCGACTTCAGGATTCAGATGTTCTGGCAAAGAAGAGAGAGGATCTAGACCAATTTGTGATTGAACAATATCGGGTCAAGGAGGTATGGTCCCAACGATTGAATGGATCGTGACCATGGGTAGCTGTGAAGACTCCATTTTGACAACAGTAGACGAACCTAGATGTTTGGAAACAATTTGAGCTAACTCTAGTTTAAAAGATGATGTTTCACCAGAGGTACTAATTGTACTTGATTCGGCAGATCATGATTGCCTTCGCCTACCAGAAGTAACTTCTGGTGGTAAAGGTGGTTTTAAAGCTAATCTACGCGAAGGACGGGGGATAGGATTTTGTTCTTCCACGATTACTGCTTTATTTTAACCAAAAAAAATAAACAAAAAGAGGGTAATGCTAGGAAAAAAGGTTTATCAAGAAACTGTGAACTGCAGAATACCTCCTGGCGAACCAAGAAGTACGGGTAGGTAATCTCCCCGAATGTTGTGTTCGATGTATCACAATTTCAAGGCAACTGACTCGGTTCACTATGGATGGATAGCACCTAAAAGTTGTCCTCCCAAATATACTCGAAGGTATGTGGAGGCCCAAGTCCGTATTAGCGCTGTCTGATGCGAAACTGCATAGTGAGAGCACCCCTTTATACTTATCGTACTGTAACACCGCTCGATATACCCGAAAGTACGTGGACGGGCTATGATATACTTACGTACATGGAGTGAGGTATCACACTCAGAATGTATCACAGACTAGTTAACGATAGCTACTATGTTTTATGATGCCGGAACACGTTTCTAGCCTAGACCTTCTAAATGTTATCGTTATGGTTCCAATGTGTTGTTAAGTAAATTGAGATTAATTTTATGTTGATCTTGCTTAACAATTTGACTTTCAAAGGTTCACCACGATGATGTGTATGAAATTCCTAAAATTCAAGCTAAGAATAATAAACAATCTTTCATTTTCAACTTTTTCAATGAAGAACCTAGCTACTAAGGGAAGAGAGCAAATCATTTGAGAGCAAACAAATCAATGAATCTCAAACTAAATACAGATTTCCTAATGTTCCTTTTGCAAAATGCACATTATTATACATGCAAATGCAAGTTTTTCTTTTCAGTTACCTTAATGTTATGAATGCAGAAAAGAAACTAGGTGCACTAAATCAATAATTCAAATGCTTTTTACTTTCTAGAAATGAAGAATACAAACAACAATTCTCTTTTGAAGGAAAAATGAGGATCTCAACAACAATTTCTCCGATCAAGGAAATGAAGATTTTACGACATTTCCTATTTCAAAAGCAAATGATTCTTAATGAGACCATAAAAAGTACTTTGAAATCAACTTGTCAATGATAAAGAAAAACTTTTTGAAAACAACATTGAACAAATTTTCAGTCAAAGGAGAAGAAATATATAGAGTCACTGGTCAATTGAGCATCAAAATTTTCAAAACACAGCAGCAAACAAAACTAAAGCAAATTGCAAAGGAAAATTCAAGAGAATTTGTGTACTTTCAGGAGTCAATGGAGTATCCAAGGGGAGACAGTGCTCTGTAGCACAGGCTAGGAAGGGAGACAGTGCTCTGCAAAGCACTGTGTCTAGTATAAGGGTGCGTTGGGCACATTATACAAAGAAAAATACTACTGTTTAACTCACTGTCTTTGCAAATTAATCTATGAAAAATTTTAATCTTTATGTGTAACAAATACTGGGTGGATAAATAAAGAAAATCAGAGGCTTAAACACCTAGATCTAAGAGAAATTCTCCCCAGCGGAGTTGCCAATTTGTTGGGCCAGAATTGTGAATTATGGATAAATCGCGCTTCCCTAGACAGGTACTAGTCTAGAACAACAGGTCAAAGACTATACGACTATATCTCCTAACTCAGAACAGATACACGGAGAGGATTGGAGGCTTACTTGTTCAGTCGCTTCCAAATGGATCCTTCTATCGCTTCTGTTGCAGCTTCAAATTCAAGCAGTTTGTGAGTTGAATGCTTCCTGCAAGAAAGAACATTGAAACAACAGAAGATGCAATAATATAGATATCTATTCAAGCTAGTTAGCTAAATCAGTAAAGAATAAACCATACACATCAACTAAGATCTTACAATATGGAAAATCAAAGCCAGTACAGATGCATATAGGAAAAATTAAGCAGTACTCTTTACTGATGATAGAAGGAGAGGTTACAACCTAATGAATGATTTGATGTGACCTTCTAGCAACGATCTGAAGCCTCATCTGTGATGAAATGAAAGTATAATTCATAGATGAACTATAGGTTGTTTTGCAATCAATGACTTTCCAATACTAGGCAAGACATGTTTCTAGTCATGTAGATGTCAAATGGACACTTGGATCCGAAGCTTGACACGTGTGAACTCTTCTAGAAGGCACTGGCCAAGTGGAGATTCCAGAACAATGAGAATTTCGCTCACAATGTGACCAACGCACCTTTGAATGTAGAGAAGTGCTTTGCATAGAAACCTTGCATGGGGCTACCTGCATATGCAATGCACTTAGGCCCCTTAGAGCCTTCATTGGTGAGCTTTCATATGTTATATAATAAGCTTCAAACCATGGAAACCTTTGCTTGATGAAAGTATTGCTTGATTTTTCTTGTTTCTTGTCTTAGGGCATATAGCAACTGAAATGATAGGGAATGATAGACCCTTGATCATTGGTCCTAGAGATGATGTCCAGTTAACCAGTTCATTGGAAATGGTGCCCAAATTAACCTATAACACCCCTGTTATGGTGGGTTTTATTGAGACTGTGCCAAATTCTGAATAATTTGACCTACTAAAACTTGAGGAGTACCATGCGCAAAATATTGAGAAGATGAGGCATATTGTACAATTTGACTAAGAGAGACATGGGGAGAACCAAAAACCGTCAGAATATGCTATAAATGTTGAATCACATGTATTTGATCTTGTTGAGGTGTTGATGGATAGGCAGGAATTTGCGATGAGGATGGTGTAGTTTTAGGATTCAACAATCGATCCCAACATGAACCAAGTTGAACAAGTAAATTATGTTTCGAGACACTAGAAACCATTCCAGGATAAGGAGGACTATAACTAGCCGGGTTACCATATTGAGGTATACCAACAACAGGTTTCCCCCTTACCAAAAGAGAAGAGGTCGATGGAGGCAACTGCGCTCCAGATGGAAGGTACCTAACATAAGGAGATTTAGGATGTTGAGGGTACCTTTACCCACTGATATAAGGGCTAGCCTACTTCTCTATTGTAGGTGTAGTTTGAGGAAGAGGAACAGATTTTGTGGAATTCATAAGAGAAGTACCAGAGATTATTCCCGAATTAGATGGCATGGGAGAGGTCCAAGGACTGGAAGCCGCAACAGGACGAGCCAACATAGAAATTATTTTTTGGTGATGTCACGAACATATATGAGGAAGCAACACTTGATGTCTCAACCATAGTGGTGGACACGAGCTAGTATTTTTAATCAGTTCCAATCATGGTTTAAAATCCCAATGAATATTTCTACAAGAGATCTATGGATAGGCCCAAAGAATCAGGTAAAGGAGATTGTGTCGAAGGTTGAAGAGATGGAAGAGGATTAGTTTGATAAAAATTAAGTCCTTCCCAATGAAAAAGAATAGAAGTACATGGATATTCTTGAAGGATCTCTTCAATACTCACAAGTCCGTATGGAGGAGGTTCTCCATTGAGTCCAAGATATATTGGTTCTTTCTAAGACAAAGGAAGAGAAGAGGAAGGTCCCAAAGAATCAAGTGAATATGGATTAGTCTCCTCAGGTTCATTAAACCTAGGAAAAAAAAGTGTTTGACATAGGAAGGTTAAGTTCAATGACCTCAAGTAAAAAAAATTTAGGAACTTACGTTTCAATTATCTTAGTGTCACAAAAGGAGTAATTGTAATCTTAGGCTCATAAATGAAAGGGATAGATGATTTTGGTTGATCAATATCAAGAGGAGGACCAAAATTAGTGCAAGAGGTTCATGATTCAGTAGTTTTCATTTTCTTATTCCTTTGATGACGGTTAGGAGTAGCCTCTAGAGGAAGGGAAGGCTTATTTTTCATTCTACGGGAATGACAGGGAGGGGGATGTTTTTCTTCCATGTTAGATAATAAATTTTATTAACACGAAAAGAAATAAATAAAAAAGAGCGTAATCTCGGAATAACGTTTTACCAAGAAAATGTGAATTGGAATATACACCTTGGTGAACCAAGGAATTAATGTACAACAACCAATATCCCTGAATGTTGTGTTTTATGTATCATGGTATACAAGGCAACAGAAGTAGTTACCTATGGATGCATAGAAACAAATAGGGGACTCCCAAAATATAATCGATTGTGCGTAGGAGTGCAGTTTGTAGAAGTGTTGTCTAATGCGTAACCATTCGATGAGAGCGTTTCCATATACTTTTCATGTGCGTAGAATCATCCGATATACCCGAAAGTATGTGGATAACAATCCTATACACTTACACATTTGGAACGATATTTCACCCCCCGGATGCAATGCTGGAAAACGATGATAGCTCCTACGTTTACCGATATTGGAACACGTCTCAAGCCTATATGTCTAAATGTTTTTGTTAATGCTACTCAATAAATTTTACTATTTATCTTTGATTAATTTAGAGTTTTGGGGTTCATCACAAATGTCACTAGAATACCCTAAAATGAAAATCTAGCATGAGAAAATAGAAATCTCTTCTCTTTCACTGGAAATGTAACAACCCTGATGAAATTTCCATGTAATAAAGTTAAAGTAATAACCAAGGTTGTTGGGAAATGCATCCTAGTTGAATGTTCACATGGTTTATTATGGCTAAGGAAATTGACAAAGGCTATGGCTAAGGTGTTAACAAGGCAAAACGTATTTTTATCACATTTATTTATGAAAATAATGGAAATTAGGAGAAAAGGGAGGTAAAAGGTCACAGGTTGCATGTGAGGAGGAAAATGAAGGAAAATGATGCAAAATGAAGAAAATAGAGGCCTCTTCTATAAAAATGCTTCTAAGGATCAGTTCGTACCTTTTGTCAGTGCATTTTTGGAGCTCTCTCATTATTCCCTCTTTCTCTCTCATATTATCAGATACTTAGAGTTTTCTTGGAGCACTGTTGGAGAGTGTGGATACTTGGTTATTTCGAGCAAGAAGGAAAATAAAGAGTAGGAAAGTGCAAGTGGACATCAGGATCAACATCTACAATGGGATTTGATTGCAAGTACCGAGTTGCATGTATATTTTCCCCACTAGTTTTGGCATGCATGGTGTATGCATGTGGATTTTCCTAGGCTTGCCATTTCCTATATAGCCATGATATTGTGGGTTTATTTCCATTGATTTTTTCTATTTGGTTCGCATGATTCCTTTAGTTGTGGGTTGAGCTATTACTTCCTAGAAGCCTTGGTTGGACAAACGCTCTGGAAGCCCGATGAAAAACTGTGGTTTGAGTTACTATTCTTGGAAGCCTTTGTTGGATAAACGCTCTTGAAGCCCTTAGACAAATTATCTGGAAGCCCTATAACAGTTGGGGTTGATTTACTAGTCCTGGAAGCCTTGGTTGGAACAAACACTTTGGAGCCCTAGAACATCTTGGATAGAGACCAATCTGTGATGGTTAGTGATGTTCGGCCATGAGGTGGAGTCACTAGTTTGGGGTTGAAACAGTTTGGCCTTTGGAGCCCTGGTTTGGCGTTGATTGATGTGTTTGATAAATTCCCACATTCATTCTTTGAATATGGCACAGGGGTGATTGGCTAAAGTGAGACTTGGCTCAGCCAATATGTGGTCGGGTGGAACATGGAAGTCCCATCTTTGGTTGGATTTTACATTCAGTAATGAAGATATCATTCCTTTAGTATTTAATATAAAAATATACAAGTTTATGTATGGATTTTATTGCTATTGTATCCATTGTATTTCATTTTTTAATATGATGGTTATAAGCATGTATTCAATCAATAATGACGTATGGCTCTATCCACGTTTTTACCTGTAAATGAATACACAATGTATCCATGGTAAAATAGATTATATTGTATATTATGATGTAGGGGAGAAATTCTTATTAGAGATTCTCATATAAGTAAGAGACCCCCATGTTCATATCTATTGTTTATACCCATAGATGTAATGTTTGTGACATGTTTGATGAAATTCTTGTCATGGTTGGGAGGGGTCTAGGTGAGTTCTTGATGATGTGATTGCTTTCGTACCCTTGTTTTAATGTTATTTATTATATCATACAGTTTCATGAAGTTATGGGCATTGAAATGGGATTTGGGGCTAAAAAGGTGGGAAAAATACTGGAGTTGTAGGCACAAAACTGACCAAACCGGGCCTTGGCTACTACCTTGCCTTGGCATGCCTACAGCTAAGGTTCAAATTGGTAAAAATATCAGTCTCCCTCAGGGTTTAGGGTCCTAGGAGGTTGGGATACCTCTTGGGGATGTTGCTGATGTTGTGTGAGGATTTTGTTGTCATGTTTCTGTTGGTTCCACTTCCTCAAGGTCATTTAAGATATTAAATCTCATATTCGTAGCCTCTCGTCACATGTTTACTCCGATTGGTCAGTTACTTAGATATATGTGGGAAGAGGGTGTTTCAAAGTGGTATCAAAGCATGGTTCAACCCTTGGACTGAATGGGCAGTGTGTTAGTCATGCTTTTGTTGATTTCTTATGTGTTTCTTATACCTATGGTTTATGTGTTTGTGCATCCATGATTATGTTGGCCATGGTGCTTGGTGTGTTTCCATGGATGGGTTGATGGTGTTGTTGTCAACATGTGGTCATGTGTACATCACTGATTATGTGTTTCACATATTTGTTTATTGTGCATGCACATTAGCTTACATATTGTTACATGTTGTATATGCATTGCTTATGTATGCTAGGTCACATATTGGTCATGCTTGTGTAGCATTCATGTGCGCTTGCTTGTGTGATGTTATATGTTGAACATGCATTGGTCACTCTCACTTGGTTAGATGTCCCTTATGCTTGTATATGGTCCGTGCTTGTGATGGTGCGTGGTAAAGTTTCATTGGTATGGTTATGCAATAGGTCATGTTGTGTATTTGGTATGGTTATTCATCTATGATTGTACTCTGACTCGAATGAGGTTTATGCGCTAGTATACCATGTATTATGAGTTTCTATGTTGATTATGATTATGTACATACACGTATTTCGCTGATTGGTTGATCTTGCAGGATGTATCCTCCCCAAATTACACTAAGGTATGTTGGTTTATTTATGAATTGGTTTAGCTGACATATTGCACATTGTAGGAATAATTCAAAGACGAATACATAATGGTAGACTATAGAGGTTCTCTCTATGAATCATATGAGCAACACAGTGTTGGAAATTCATCTGATTTGACAGATAGACCGAGAAGTCTAAAGGAATAAATAAGGAGTTGTAAGGCATATAATGACAAAATTATATAGGCACAAGAAAAGCAAGCATAGGTTAATGCAGCCATCTGTTTGGTCTCAATCTAGTCTCCTAAACTGAGCTCATTTAATTGTCAACCAGGATTTGTAAACTGCTGAAGTGAAGTGTACTGTATGTACCTAGGTGTTTGTTTCCTAATGCGTTGTGTGTAGTGTTTTGTGATGTTTTTGGTCTTTTGGTGGTTTTATGTTTACAAGGAAAATGCCTAGAAAGCTGATGAAAATGAGCTAATGATTAAAAACAGAGTGGGTCCTAATTGATGGTTAGCAAATGGAAAATGCAATTGGAAACACTGAAGTTAAATCTAAACTATAACTAAATAAAAACAAAAGCTTAATAATGACTCTTAAGCAAATGATTCAAAACACAAACTAAACTTAAGGAGTGATCACTAAGTATGAAAATTCTCTAATTAAACAGTGAAACAACTAACTTACAATGATGCAATACTTCGTCCTTGATTAGAGATTTGAAACATATTTAGAGGAAAACATTGTTATCATCATAAGATCTTCTATTCTAGAACTAGTTCCTATCTCTATTCTGCAATTTAATTGAATGTCACAAAACCTTTACTCAAAAGTTATTGATTTCTTTCCAAAGTAGTCTTTTGAGGGAGGACTCTGTTTATGAAATGATAAGGAAATTGCAGAGATACTTCAGGCCTTATAGTGATGTTGTCTTCTGTTCATATGGCTATGGATCATTTGTAGATTTTAGAATAAGAAGATGTTTGTGAATAATGAAGGCTGTCTTGTTAATCCTAACAACTGAAGTAATCTATTGTGCAGTGGATGGTAATCTGAATGGGAAGTGCAAGTGCAATGAGTTAATCTAAAAATAAAATTAAGATGCCACTAATCTAGAACAATGTTGAACCACAAGTCATCATCAAACTCAAAACAAAGTAACTGAACATGAGTTAAGTGCAATTAAACTCCGGAGTATCCTAACTATGCTATCATGCATTATTCTATGAAGTTACACAATCTGTTTGTCCATCATTAGTGATATTTTGGAAGAGTTCCTTCTTTTGGAAGAGGTATTAGAGCAATTCTGACTGTGTAATTGAATGCAAATGCAAGCAAAAAGACTGAAAGCAATGAAAAACTAAGATATCATATCCATATCCTACTCGTCATTATGATGTTTTGGACAAGCGTTTAAGAGCAAGAACAGAGATGGTACTTAGTGCAAACACACAACTAAATCATTCATTATCACGGTCATGTCTTGGACTCCTTAAGAATTTATTGGAAGAGTTTATTCTTGTGGAAGAGTGATTAGAACAAGTGTAACTGTGATAGTGAACAACAAAAATTACAACTAAATCCTACAGTACTATAGCCATTTCCCATTCATCATTATAATCTTTTGGAAGAGCTTTCTTCTTGTGGAAGAGTTAGAATGAGTACAACTACAGTAGCTAATTAAAACAACTATTAATTCAAATTCAAAACGTAAAGGCAGCTAGAAGACTTATCTAATTTACGCAAATAAATCCGTGCAAGAGGCAGGGGCCCTCTACCACCTGACGGAATTCAACTCCAAATTAAATCAACGCCTTCACAATAACACTGTCTGCTTCATTAAAGATGAAAGAACTTGAACATAACACTCTGCGTCTTCAGAAATGTAGCACAGAGTCTAAACAAAATCTAGCATCAAATCTAACATAAAATCTCCAACATAGCTCTCGGTCTCCCAAGTGTTTATAAAGCAAATGCACATAACAATACTTGCAACAATTCAGGAACACTGTCTTTCCTTATCGGAATCACGTTAGGACTCTTTGAAGTGGCCGCGTGAAGAGGAAAAGACATCTGGACTGAGACAGTCCTAATAGAAGTCTTCCTTCCTAAATGTGTTCCCACGTTCAAAACCATACCCAGAATTCGTTTCTTCCTCCATGATGAGCAACGAACCATGTAGACATGATGTGGATCATGCCCATATGCGGTTTTTCTCAAGAGGCCACCTGGAACATGCTCAAACGTGAAGGCAACTGCAGAATCGTCGGTTAGCTACGGAATGTCTGCATTCTGCAGCTAGTTCCGGTCAAAATGCTTTACAATGGCAAAAATCACAAAATTTAGCAATTCAGTGATGTAAATCATTCTAGAAGTAATTTTAACTATATTCATTGATCAATTGGGTCTAAGATAGCAATGGACAAGGGAAAATGAGGTAAAATGAGGTGAAGGAAAGCACAATTTTGAGGCTCAACATACCCCCACTGCTGTCTCTTTGCATGTCCTCATGCAAATTATCCTATGAACTCAGAGGCTTCTACAAGGACATCTAATCCTCTTCTTCTCCTTTGTCTGGAAGCTAGAGATCTTCTGGGTTTCATGATAACAAGTTTGAACCTTAGGTTGGTGATTGCCCTGATTAACTTTTTGTTCCTTGTCTTCAACTTCTCATTGATCTTCTCCACTTTGTCTATATGCAGGGATAAGGTTGAGTTCATATCAGTTTTGAGCTTGATTTGATCCTTGAGAATTTCATTCTCATTTTTTATGTGTCTATTCAGTAATTCCAACTCATACCTATCGCTTCTTAATATGTCTATTTCAGACAGTGGAGGACTGGGGGTTCTCTCTCTGCTTTCTGAAGCTCTCCTCTCCAAAGTTTCCACATAGTCATAAATTTCCTGTTGAGCAGGGTCAACTTCAGGGGTCCCCTCATAAAAATCCTCTTCAACATCCTCTTCAATGGATGTTTCTTCATCTTCTATATTGATTACCCTTGTTTGTTTGATTAGTGTTTTCTTCAGTTTCCCCTTTAGTCTGTGGCTTCTTCTAGGCTGAGAAGATCCCTCTCCTTTCTCCATGGAAGATTTCCTGATTATCTTTTCTTCCTTAAGCTGTCTTTTGATTTGAGTTAATTTTTCTAAAATGATTTCCTCACTGCTCTCTTGGACTGTTTTGTCAATTTCAACTTTTGAGGCCCTCCATTTTCTACTTCTCTTTGTAGGCTGTGGTTCTGGTGAGGGTTCTTTTGGCTCTTCAAAATGATTTCTTATCAAGAAATCGTTCCATGTATCATTTTTTTTAGCTAGATGATGTTCAATCAAAATTTTGACTAAACCATGATGATATAGGGTTGTCTCTAAAAATTGAACTCTTCTCTGAACACAGGAAGCCATCTTCTTCAGACTTTGAAGCAAGAAATATGGTAGGTTTAAGTCTTCCCCCAAAAAAATGCATCATTAGTCTAATGTGGTAGACATAAAATGTCCCATATCTACCCTCACATGTAATGAATTTTTGTAGAAGAAGTAGTATGTTTCTCCATCTATTTTTCAGTGCAGAACTGGGAATTCCTTTCTTAAATACAGTAACATCCATACTTGGTGTTTTTAAAATTTGTTTCCAGGAGTCATTGTGGAATTCTCTATTTTTGAACCATCTCTCTCCAGTTCTGAGCAATCCTGTAGCCTCTGCAATGAAAACTTCAGTGACAGTAAATTTGACATCTCCTACTTCAACTTCGGTTCCTTGAAATGATCTGGCAAATGTTTTAGTGACTTCCTTGTGGAAGCCATTAAATTTCTCCAAAAATTGAAGCCATCCTATTTTTTGTAACATTTCTTTGCATTGTGGGTAGCCTTCTAAATATTTTGAACCCACTGGTTCAGTCCTTACGATGAAACCCATGATTATTTCTTCAATGTTCAAATTAAACTCTTCTACCCACAAAAACAATGACTTTCACTTTTCGGATTTAAATGGCTTTAAGTTCTAAATGGAAATGGCTTCAACTTTGGAATGACATACCTCTGATTAATAGTGGCAACAGCTTCAAAACCTCGGGCTGATATGCCTCTGTTGATAATTGAACTTTGGACTGATATGTCTCTGTTTGATAGTGACAACTGGCTTCAATTTCTTCACTACAATACCTCTGGCTCTTGGTAACAAAAGACTTCAAACTCCACACTGCTACACTTTTGTGTTTATAGTGAAAATTCTCAAACTCTGCCCACAATGATATTTTTCTGCCCACGGAATCAAGTGGCTTCAAGTCCTCACGCTGTTATGCCTCCAAATTTACCCTTTTGCTCTGCTCTGCGTTTACAATGCTCAATGCTATTCAAACTGATATCCTTTGGCTCTGCTCTCGGTGATAATAATATCTCTATCTTCGGAATGAAATGCCGGCTACAGAATGGTGTGATGGCAGTGGTCACGGAATGAAGTAGTGGAGTGAGGTGGAGGGAATGTATTAATGATTGAAGAGACGGCGGAGGATTTTACGACGGCAGAGGGAATCATCATTGAATGATTTGGTTAAGAGACGTGGAGAATTTAAATACCTTGGTCATTTTAACCGCTTGAATGATATCGGATATGAAATTTGAAATGAGGAATTTTAATCCAAAGTCTGTGGAGGGTTTATTGGTATTGATCAATAAAAATAATTAAAACAACCTTTTCGAACAATCCATAACTAAAACTATGCTAAACTTTAATGAAATGCCATTATAATTTAAATTTGTTACCTTTGCCTTTCATTTGATTTTTCTGTAGTCTTTGTCTTCTCTGTTCATCTTTGGAAGAGTCTTCATAATTTTCTTGATGCTTTTGATTCATGGATATACTGGGTCACTTTGTTGAAATTATAATGTCTGCTGATTGATGCCTTCAGGGTTTGTAGCTGCAGAAAGACTGTCTGGCTGCAGAAAGGCTGATCAGCTGCAGAATGTCTACTGAGCTGCAGAATGTTCCTGTAGAGCACTTTAACCATGAAAATGGAGTGTTTTTGGAATATGGGTGAAATGTTTATATGTTATGAATGAAGATGGATGATGGATTATGATATGTATGAAGTGGATGATGAAATGGAATGGATTCAGTTCATGAAATGGAGTGAAAGAACACTGTACTACAATTCATGACATGTTTTATTCACTTACAGCAAGACATCAAATTTTGTATTTTGACATGAAAAATGAGATGGATAGAGGATGGAATAAGATGAATGAAATGTAGAATGGAGTGAAATATGAATGGTGGAATGAAATGGAGTATGGATGGATAAATGAATGGAGTGAAATGAAATGAAATAGATCATAAGTACTATGGATCTGAACTTATGATTTTTGTAACAGCTGCTTGTAAAAACAAAAATGGGAAAAGTTAGAGTGTCAGAGAGACTCTGATTTTCACCCTATCTTTTATGTATAAACATGCCAATCAATGATTGGTTTTCATGTTTATACCTTTATATATATATATATATATATATATATATATATATATATATATTTTAACAGAGAAATGCTTCAGAAAATTTAATCAAGTTGATGAAGAAGAGAGACTCTTCTTCATTAACTTCACATCATTGCTTTCTTGGAACTTCTTAACAAACTCTTCTCTTGAGAGTGGCTTGTGGTATAGCTTCAGTCTATGACCATTCACAAGAAAAGTGACCTCTTCTTCATCTATAGTTCTGATTTTTACTGCCCCATTATCAAAAATTCGAACAATTTCATATGGCCCAAGCCAATGTGTCTGAAATTTCCCTTGAAAATACTTGAATTTTGAATCAAACAAGAGAGCCCAGTCTCCCTCTTTGAATTTCTTCTCCTTGATGTACTTGTCATGCCATCTAGCCCTTTGCTTGTTGGACTAGACTTGTTTTCTGAACTGCATCTTGTCTGATCTCATCCAATTCATTAATTTGCTCCAGTCTATGCTTTTGTGCTTCCGTTAGATCAAGTCCTAGCTGAACTGCCATCTTGAAGGTTTGAATTTGGAACTCTATGGGAAACAAAACTTTCTTTCCATAAACAAGCTCATAAGGAGTATGGCCTGTTGTGTTTCTCCATGTAGTTCTATAGGCCCACAAGGCTTCGGGAAGCCTATCTACCCAATCTCTTCTATGTAAATGAACAGTCTTTGTTAGGATTCCTTCAATGACCTTATTAGTGGATTCCACTTGACCATTTGCTTGTGGATGATAAGGAGTAGATGTTATATGTCTGATTTTGTACTTCTCCATCATTTGCTCCACTAGCCTTGATGTAAATTGAGCTCCTTGATCTGTAACAATTTCCCTTGGGACACCAAAACGAGTAAAAATATCCTCAAAAAGAAAAGTAATTACAGATGATTCATTAGCAACAAGTAATGGTTTAGCTTCTACCCATTTAGTAACATAATCAGTGCAAATTAATATATATTTCTTTTGTCTTGATGGAGGACGAATAGGTCCTACAAAATCCAAAGCCCATTTTTCAAAAGGTTCAATGTGTACCTGAGGTTGTAATGGCATCTCACCTGAAGGAGAAGGTTTCCCTACCCTTTGGCAACTGTCACACCTTTTGACATACTCTTTAGCATCTTTAAACAAGGTTGGCCAATAATATCCTAAATTAAGGATCTTATAGGCTATCCTCTTATCTGCAAAGTGTCCGCCACAAGGTTCATCATGACATGCCTTGAGAATCTCAGGCATCTCATCTTCACGAACACACCTTCTAATGATCAAATCTGGACCTATCTTGTACAACTCATTAGCGACCCATGAATATCTTGCACTATCATTAATGATTTTTATTTTATCCCTTGCATTCATAATTGAAGGAAATTTTCCTGAAACTAAATAATTAGCAATATCAGCAAACCATGGAGTTTGAGTAGAGATTGCAAAAAGATATTCATCGGGAAATTGATCTTCAACCGGAGTGTCATCTTTGATATTTTGGAGTCTAGATAGGAAATCAGCCACTGTGTTTTGTTTTCCAGGCCTATCTAGAATAGTAATGTTGAATTCTTGTAATAGTAACAACCATCTTATAACTCTACCATTAGTGATTGATTTGTTCATTAAATATCTAATTGCAGAATGATCAGTGTGAATAAAAGTTTCATAGCCTGTTATATAGTGTCTAAATTTGTTTATGGCATGAACAACGACTAAAAACTCTTTTTCAGTTACAGTATAGTTTAACTCTGCAGGAGTCAAATTTTTACTGATATAATAGATGGCATAGGGAATTAAATCTTTTTGTCCCAATACTGCTCCTAGAGCTGTATCGGAAGCATCTGTCGAGATATGAAAAGGTAACTTCCAGTTAGGTCCCCTTAATATAGGTGCTTTAGAAATTTTGGTTTTTAGGGTTTCAAAAGCTAACTGGCAATCAGAAGTCCACTTAAATTCACAATCTTTGGTGAGTAATTTGAAGAGTGGAGATGCTATTTTGGTGAAGTTTTCTATAAATCTTCGATAATACCCTGTAAATCCTAGAAAACTTCTAACATCTCTTTGACAACATGGAATGGATAGGTTAGAAATGACTTCAACTTTTGCCTCATCAACTCTAATCCCATCCCCTGAAATGTGGTGCCCTAAAACAATACCTTCGGTAAACATCATAAAACATTTTTCATGACTAAGAGAAAGGTTTGCTTCTTGACATATTTTTAATACTTTTTCTAAGTTTTCTAAAGCCTCTTCAAATGTATCCCCATAAACTGTGAAATCATCCATGTACACCTCTACACAGTCATGTATTAGATTCGAAAAAATTCCTAATATTGCCCTTTGGAATGTTGCAGGTGCATTGCATAATCCAAATGGCAATACTCGGTAGGCATAGGTACCCCAAGGACAAGTAAATGTGGTTTTATCTTGGTCTTCAAGTGCTACTTGGATTTGATTGTAACCACTAAACCCATCTAGGAATGAAAAGTACTTTTTGCCGGCTAATGTATCTAATACTTGATCTATGAAAGGTAAAGGAAAATGGTCTTTAAGAGTAGCTTTATTCAGTTCTCGGTAGTCAACACACACCCTCCATTTTCCATTTTTCTTTGGCACAATTACCAAAGGAGAAACCCACTGACTATCTGAAATAGGATAGATGAAATTAACATTTAACAATTTTTGCAATTCTTCCTTAACAATTTCCCTAAGATTTGGATTCATCCGTCTTTGAGGCTGTCTGATTGGTTTGCAATTTGCCTCTATATAGATGTGATGAGTACAAGTATTGGGACTTATCCCTTTCATGTCAGTGTATTCCCATGCATATGCGGAAGAATGTCTCTGTAATACTTTGACTAACTCTTCTTGTTGAGATTTTTCTAGGTTTTTGTTTATGTTCAAGGTTTTGCCTGGAAAAATTTCACTTGTAGAGTTGCCAAATTTGTCCATAGAATGAAGAGACATCTGCCTAGATGACAAAAACTCAATATTGGATCCCTCTTGAAATGATTCATGTTTGTGTTCTAGAGAAGATTCAAAATTTTCTAGAGTATTCAGAATTTGATTATCTTCACTAATTTCTGAAATTGTGAAGAGTGGTTGTAAATATTCTTCATCCTCTATCCATTGAGTGTCATCTAGATCTGTAATTGTCCTAGCTGGAGGATATAAAGTGAATTTTTTTGTTGAACTACCATCAGAAATATACATATCACCGGACCTACAACTAATAAAAGCATCAGCTGTAGCCAACCAAGGTCTTCCTAGTATAACAGGATGGCCTCCTAGATTATTCTTAGGAGTTAGGATCATGAAATCCACAGGGTACTCCCAAGAATCTAGGGACACTGGTATGTCTTCTATTACCCCATCTGGTTTGATCACAGATCTATCTGCTAATTGTAATAGTGTGGGTGTAAAGAGAAGATTAGGAAGTTTCAGTTTGTCCATGATCTGTCTACTCATGATATTTATTGCTGCTCCTAAATCAATGAGTGTGTTTTGAATTTCAATTCCGTTGATGTGAATTTTGACAACTGGATTTCCTGGGTCAAGATACTTTGGAATAGCAATCTTGCCCATCATAATGTCTTCTATTTGTCCTACCAGTTGAATTTTCTTGGTTTCTCTTATTCTTTTTCTTGTTGTCTTCGTACTCAACTCCTTTATTGTTTTGGCTAAAATTGGGATTTCCTTGATGGCTTGCAATAATGGAATTTTAATGCAAACATTTTTCAATTCATCTAAGAAATCATAATTAGGCACCATGATCTGTTTTTCTACACCTCTATCAATTTGTAATCTTTCCGGAAAGGGAGGTATAGAAGTAGATGTGGATGGTTGCTCTAATACAGGAGTTGGATTTATTGGATTTTTTTGTTTTAGTTTTTCAATGTTTTGGTCTTGAAAGGGTGGGTCTTCCTCAAGACTTTTATTAACCCGTAGGGAGTCTTCCTCAGAATTATCTTGTTCTTGTATGATCACAGAAGGTTTCCTCTTCTCAAGTATCCTTCCAGGCCTAAGTTGAACATCACTAAGGTCTAGAGGAGTAATTAAATAAGTTGGAAATTGTTGACCTTCTATCATGTATGTATTCTGAGGGTTCTTATTATTGGGGTTTGGTATGGGCTGAGTTGGCAATTGATTGGATTTTTGAGGGAATGGTAATGGAAGTGGTTGATTTTGATGTGGTTGGTTCTGATGATGTTGTTGAGGATTTTGTTGAAAGTTTTGTTGAAGATTTTGAGGAAAATTTTGTTGAGGATTCTGAGGATAAAAATGTGGATATGATGGATAGGATGGTGGATAATGATAGTATGGAGAGTATCTTCCATAGGGACTTTGTGTTCCTTGTGCCCAAGGTTGAGATTGATTTTGAAATTGGGGCCAAGGTTGCTGCCAAGAATTCCAAGGTGGAGGTTGATTATACATTTGATCATGGAATCCTTGTGTCTGAGGTCCCTGCCAAGGTCTTCTAGATACAAAGTTAAGAGACTCTGTGGAATCTGTAGGAGTTTCTTCTTGAAAAACAACCTTGAGACCAGGAAGAGAAGGACAATTCTTGGTCTCATGCTTCTCAAAACAAATGACACAGGTTTCTACAACTTTTACATCCAAAGGACACTCTCTTAGGGCATGTTTCTTTCTACATTTAGGACAAAAGATTGCCAAGGCATCAGATTCAGCCTTTTGCTTGTTTTGTATCTTGAGGGTGTCTATTTGTTCACTAAGACTCCCTAAGATGTCAGACTTAAAATCATCAAGCATGTGTCCAATTTTTGATCTACTTACTGTCCCAGAAGCAGATTTACTTGCCCTTACAAGAGCGGGATCTCTTGGACCTTTGACAGTTTTAGATTTCCCTCTTGAAAGGTTAATACATAACTCCGATATTTCAGGTAATGTAAGTTGTGATATATCCCCTTTTCCCATCATGTTAAGAATATCCAACCATTCATCCCTAATTGTTTTCAACAAGAGAGCTTTTAAGGTGTCTTGATCTAGATTTTCCATTTTTGCCCTTTTGATGTTGTAATTAAATCTTTCCAACAAATCTTCTAAGTTTTCATCTTCTTTTTGTAACATCTTGAACACTTCTTCCTTATGATTAACCGACATACAATAATCCAAGTATCTCTCTAGAAATGCTTGTTTCATATCTTCCCATGATCTGATAGAACTACTGATTAGGCTCATAAACCATTTCAATGCTGCTCCCTTCAAAGTTGAAGGAAATAATTTCAGTTTTTGATCATCTTGTAAGTAGTCATAAGTCCTACACAACACTTCAAATTCGAATAAGAAAGTTTCAGGATCTTCAGTTTTAAGTCCATAGAAGTTTGGAAGGACAGAGGGTGAAATGTTTTTCATGGTTGTATTGGTTTCTTCATCAATTATAGGGAACCAAAAAGAGCTTCCTATTCTACCTCTTCCTCCATCTGCACCTCTACCTCCTTCTCCTCTACCTCTACCTCTACCTCCAAATAATGTGTGTTCTCCATTAAAAACTCCTCCTCCTCCTTCTTCTGCCATGGTTGACTCTCCTGTGGAAATGGAAAGGTTTGTGTTCCTAACAGGAGTTTTTAGATCTTCTTCTATGGCAGGTTCAGTGGATGAAGTGGAAGGTTTCTTTAATGAAATAGGTGACCTTAGATTTTCTAGAAGTCCAGGATCAGAAGAGGATGGAATATGGGTTTGAGTTGAAGGTGTACTAGCTCTTGATCTAGATGAAACAAGTGGTGTTCTAGAAATCAAACTTCTGCCTCTGCTGCTTATAAATCTTCCCCTTGAATCTCTCTCCCTACGCATAAAATTGTTTTTGGATGCTAAGAAACAAAGGTTACCTAGTTTTCACTTCCCCGGCAACAGCGCCAAAATGTTTGGTCTCAATCTAGTCTCCTAAATTGAGCTCATTTAATTGTCAACCAGGGTTGGTAAACTGCTGAAGTGAAGTGTACTGTATGTACCTAGGTGTTTGTTTCCTAATGCGTTGTGTGTAGTGTTTTGTGATGTTTTTGGTCTTTTGTGATGATTTATGATGTTTTTGGTCTTTTGGTGGTTTTATGTTTACAAAGGGAAAATGCCTAGAAAGCTAATGGAAAGGAGCTGGTGATTAAAAACAGAGTTAAGCCTAATTGATGGATAATAAATGACAAATGCAATTGGAAACACTGAAGCAGAATCAAATCTAAACTATGACTAAGTAGAAACAAAGCTTGATAATGACTTTTAAACAAATGATTCAAAACACAAACTAAACTTGAGAAATGATCATTAAGTATGCAAATCCTTTAACTAATCAGTTAAACAACTAACTTACAATGATGCAACATTTTGTCCTTGATTAGAGATTTGAAACATATTTAGAGGAAAACATTGTTATCATCATAAGATCTTCTATTCTAGAACTAGTTCCTATCTCTATTCTGCAATTCAATTGAATGTCACAAAACCTTTACTCAAAAGTTATTGATTTCTTTTCAAAGTAGGCTTTTGAGGGAGGACTCTATTTATGAAATGATAAGGAAATTGCAGAGATACTTCAGGCCTTATAGTGATGTTGTCTTCTGTTCATATGGCTATGGATCATTTGTAGATTTTAGAACAAGAAGATTTTTGTGAATAATGAAGGCTGTCTTGTTAATCCTAACAACTGAAGTAATCTATTTTGCAGTGGATGGTAATCTGAATGGAAAGTGCAAGTGCAATGAGTTAATCTAAAATGAACTTAAGATGCCACTAATCTAGAACAATGTTGAACTACAAGTCATCATCAAACTCAAAACAAAGTAACTGAACATGAGTTAAGTGCAATTAAACTCCGGAGTATCCTAACTATGCTATCATGCATTATTCTATGAAGTTACACACTCTGTTTGTCCATCATTAGTGATATTTTGGAAGAGTTCCTTCTTTTGGAAGAGGTATTAGAACAATTCTGACTGTGTAATTGAATGCAAATGCAAGCAAAAGACTGAAAGCAATGAAAAACTAAGATATCATATCCATATCCTACTCGTCATTATGATGTTTTGGACAAGCGTTTAAGAGCAAGAAGATAGATGATACTTAGTGCAAACACACAACTAAATCACTCATTATCACGGTCATGTCTTGAACTTCTTAAGAATTTCTTGGAAGAGTTTCTTCTTGTGGAAGAGTGATTAGAACAAGTGTAACTGTGATAGTGAACAACAAAAACTACAACTAAATCCTACAGTACTATAGCCATTCATCATTCATCATTATAATCTTTTGGAAGAATTTCTTCTTGTGGAAGAGTTAGAATGAATATAACTACAGTAGCTAGTTAAAACAACTATTAATTCAAATTCAAAATGTAAAGGCAGCTAGAAGACTTATCTAATTTACGCAAAATAAATCCGTGCAAGAGGCAGGGGCCTTCTACCACCTGACGGAATTCAACTCCAAATTAAATCACGCTTTCAAAACAACACGGTCTGCTCCATTAAAGATGAAATAGTTTGAACATAACACTATGCGTCTTCAGGAATGTAGCACAGAGTTTAAACAAAATCTAGCATCAAATCTAACATAAAATCTCCAACATAGCTCTCGGTCTCCCAAGTGTTTATAAAGAAAATGCACATAACAATACTTGCAACAATTCAGGAACACTGTCTTTCCTTATCGGAATCACGTTAGGACTCTTTGAAGTGGTTGCGTGAAGAGGAAAAGACATCTGGACTGAGACAGTCCTAATAGAAGTCTTCCTTCCTAAATGAGTTCCCACATTCAAAACCATACCTAGAATTTGTTTCTTCCTCCATGATGAGCAACGAACCATGTAGACATGACGTGGATCATGCCCATATGCGGTTTTTCTCAAGAGGCCACCTGGAACATACTCAAACGTGAAGGCAGCTGCAGAATCGCCGGTTAGCTACGGAATGTCTGCATTCTGCAGCTAGTTCCGGTCAAAATGCTTTACAATGGCAAAAATCACAAAATTTAGCAAGTCAGTCATGTAAATCATTCTAGAAGTAATTTTAACTATATTCATTGATAAATTGGGTCTAAGATAGCAATGGAAAAGGGAAAATGAGGTAAAATGAGGTGAAGGAAAGCACAATTTTGAGGCTCAACACCATCCTTGAAAGTTTGTCAAAGTTGCAGAAGTAGGGGCCACTTAGGATCATCTATGGGTAGGAGGATGGGACAATTGGAGCATATGGAAGTAGGTCTACCAGTGGTTATAGGCCAAATATGGATGACACGGTTAAAGATGGAAGACTGTTGGAAATTATGGATAGGAGAGGTGATAGACACGGGTATAATTCTAGTTCTTGTTCAGATAGGCATCATGATCGTCATCGGTGTCATCCTTACAAGAGGAGTGATAGGGCCTATTTTTGGATGTGTTTAAAAAGGAAAAAACACTTACATTTGACGAAGAGATGAAGAAACCACAAGATTCCAAGCCATGGTTTCTTGGCTTGAAGAGGTTTCTCAAATTGCATGGTTACTCAGAAAATATGAGAGTTAGGATAGCTACCTTCACCCTCAGAAGTAGAGCGGACATTTTGTGGAAAGATGTGAAGAACGTCAGAGATATTTCTAAGGAGGAGTTGACTTGGAGTGAGCTCTAAAGGCTATTCCAAAAGAAGTATCTATCATAGAGATAATACGATGACAGGGAAAAGGAGTTTATGAGTTGAATACGGTTTCTATGATAGATGAGAAATATACAGCAGGTTCTTGGAGTTACTAAGATATGTGCCTTACCTCAAGGAGGCGATGGCCAAGGTTAAAATATTTATTAGTGGGTTTCTGATTGCATTCCGAGATAGGATTAAGTTTGATTATCCTAGATCATTGGAGGAGGTCATCCAAAAACTAAAACATTGTTGTGAACCATCAAAGCGCAGATCAGAAAGTAAGCCACATTGGATAGGTAATGATAAAAATAAAGGAAAATGGGAAAAGAAGAGGAAAATGCCTCAAGATATAGGTGAAAAGGAGAATGTTTCCCCACCAAAGAAGTTAAATACATCTAGTAGAGGATAGGGATTTTGATCCAAGGACAAGAATAAGGATGAAGGGTAGAAGCCTATACGACGTTGGACTTGTGGCAAAGATCATCGTAGGAGAGATTGTCCACAAGATCATGGTGGTAGGCCATAGATCTACAGTGCACAGGAGGCAGAGACAGTGGGATATATTGGGCATAGCATCCCTCATATTTATGTAGTTGTGGACAACATGCAAGTAAATCATCAGGCTTCTATCATTAAGATGGATGGTAAGTTTTGTGATCAAGTTGTTTATGTTTTGATTGAGCCTTAATCTAACTATAGTTATATTAATCCTGACTTGGTGTATAAGTGTGGCTTGATTTAGCCCCAAGGGTTAGCTCAATTGGTTGAGTCCCCGCTTAGAAGTACTTCCAGATTGAGAGGTCACAGGATCAAATCTCCTAAACGCCCGCAGGGTTAGGCCTCAGTGTTAGGCCGACAGTAGATCCCTTCGGGAGGATTTACTGTGATTCATTAACACCGTGGATGTAGCTAGTACATGTGTGCGGGCACATAGGAACGTGAACCACTAGGAAGGAAAAAAAAAAGTGTGGCTTGAGTAAGGAAATGCATGTAGAATCTTGGTTAGTGAAGCTGGCCACACGTACAAAGAAAATAGTTCACCATTGGGTATGAGTTTGTGAATTCGAGTTAAATGGTATGCCTACAACAACGCACTTGCACATATTTCCTTTGGGATCATATAATATCCTATTGGGTATGGATTGGCTATATCTTCACAGGACCAATGTAGATTTCTATTAAAAAGGTATTGAATGTTTGGATGACAATGGGGAACCAATATTCCTTTAGGGAAAGAAGAAAACCACATCAGTTAGGATGGTGATAGCCATGCAAGCCAAGCGTAGTTGTCAGAAATGATGCGTACTATTTGTAGTTCATATATATATCGACACAGATAAGGAAGTTGAGGATGTAGATGTGTTGAAAAAGTATCCAGTTTTATAGTAGTTTCACGATGTGTTTCCATCATATATTTCAAAGTTTCCACCACACAGGGAAGTGGACTTTTCTATTGAGTTGGTAGTAGGGAAGCTCCGTATCTAAGGAACCTTACACGATGAGCACACATGAGTTGGTATAGCTAAATTTGCTGCTAAATGAGATGCTTTACAAAGGGTACATTAGGCGAATTGTATCGCCATGGGGTGCACCAATGTTTTTTGTGAAGAAGAAATATGGCACTCTCAGATTTTGCATTGGCTACAGGCAGCTGAAAAAAGTGATCATAAAGAACAAGTACCCACTACCGAGGATTGATGATTTGTTCAATTAGCTAAAGGGAGAAACAATGTTATATAAGATCGACTTGAGATCAGGCTATAATCAAGTACGCATCAAATATAAGGACATATAGAATAATGCATTCAGAGCCAGGTACAAGAATTATGAGTTTGTTGTAGTCCCATTCAGTTTGACTAATTCCCCATCTACATTTATGTGTTTGATGAATAGTGTGTTGCTTCCTTATTTGGACAAGTTTGTGATTTTTCTTATTGATGACATCTTGGTATATTCTAAAAATGAGGAAGAGCATGTCAAGCATTTGGAAACGGTGTTGGGGTTGTCGAGAGAGCATCAGTTGTATGCTAAGCTCAATAAATGCAACTTCTTCGAAACCGAGGTACACTACTTGGGACATGTTGTCTCCAAGGAGGGAATTGTGGTAGATCTATAAAATATAAGGGCCATCGTGGAGTGGGTAGCTCCTAAGAATGTAGATGAGGTGAGATCATTCATGGGATTGGAATGCTATTACATGAGGTTCAGCGGGAACTTCTCACATATTTCTTATCCCATTACATCATTGGAAAGGAAAGGTAAGAAGTTTGATTGGACAAAGTGTGAGGCTTGTTTTGAGCACCTTAAGAACTTATTCACACATGCTCTAGTGTAAAATATTGCAGACCAAGAAAAGGATTTTTTTGTATGTACAGATGTTTGTAAGAGAGGACTTGGTGGAGACCTTATGCAGGATGGACAGGTGGTATGTTATGAGTCACGAAAACTAAATGAGCATGAACAATACTACCTGACACATTATCTTGAGCTGACAACAATCATTCATACACTGAAGATGTGGAGGAACTATCTTCTTGGCAGGCTTCTTGTACTTATGAGTGGTAACATTGGGTTGAGGTACTTGTTTGACCAACCGACTCTGATCGTTAGGTAGTCTATATGGTTTGAAATGATCAGTGAGTTTGACTTCGAGATAATTTACATCAAGGGAAAGGAAATAGGTTCACAGATTCTCTTAGTGGGAAGGTTTAGGTAAATCATATAGTAGTTATGAACTCCTATGGGAAATACTTACAGGATAGGATCTTGTAGGCATGTTAGGTGGATCATAAGTATATTGAGATTATACATAGGTTGCGGCAGAATACGTGTACAGGTGTTGGCACATGTACACGTATTGGTATAGGTATAGGTCTTGGTAAAATTACAGGTGTTGGTACAAGTACAGGTGGTAGTATAGGTACAAGTGGTGGTACAAGTAAGGCTACATGTGGTAGTACAGGGATAGTTACAGGTACTGGTACAGATGCAATTGTACAGGATTTTGACTATTGTATCACAACATAGAGATTAGTTATATTTAGAGACCTGATATATGTACCAAATAGCATTGAGATCAAGTTTATCTTGAAGGAGTTTCATGTGAGACCATATTCGTGTCACCCATGCTACCATAATACTTTGATTACATTGAAGAGATTCTTTATTGGTAGAATCTCAAGAAGGATGTGGTAGAGTTTGTAGCTAGATGTTTGGATTGTTAGATGGTTAACGCAGAGTGTAAGCATCCAGGTGGAATGCTACAACCAATTGAAATTCAAAAGTGGAAATGGGAGGTTATTTCCATGGATTTCATTACAGGGTTTTTGAAGACAGTTAGACAACATGATTCCATCATAGTTGTGGTGGACAGGTTGAAAAAAGCTGCAAATTTGATTATGGTGAAGACTACATACTCAGCTAGTGATGTAGCACAGGTGTTTATCAGAGACATAGTCATATTGCATGGTTTTCCGAAGAAGATTGTGCCTGATAGGGATGAAAAGTTCACTTCCAAGTTCTGGAAGAAGTTGTTTGCAGGTTTGGGCACCAAGTTGGCCTTCGACGCAACTTATTATCCGTAGACATATGGAGAGACTAAGAGGGTCGACAGGATATTGGAGGATATGTTGAGGATGTATGTGATGCATCAACAGTGAAAATGGGAAGAGTACCTTGCACTGGTAGAGTTCGCCTACAAAAATGAGTATCAAGAGTCATTTAGGATCAATCCATTTGAGGCCTTGTATGGGAAGATTTGCAACACTCCTATTAGTTGGAGAAATATGGTTAATAGGCTACTGATTGGACCATATATGTTGGAAGAAATGGAATAGGAAATGCAGGTGATCAAGTAGAACTTGAAAGCAACGCAGGATAGGAAGAAGATTTATGCATTCAGGAACATATTCTTCAAGTAATTTCAGGTTGGGGATTAGGTATACTTTCGTATCAATCCCAAGAAGAGCTTCTTGTATATTGGATGATGTGCCAAGCTATCACCAAGGTTTTTTGGACCCTTCATGATCATTGAGAGGATTTGGCTCGTAGCCTATCGACATGAACTTACTTCCATAGTGAAATTCCATGATGTTTTTCATGTATTGTTTCTTAAGAAATACGTTAAATATGATGATCATGTTACTGACTGGTTTGTATTGTAGGTGGAGTGAGAAGGAGAGTTCCAGCCAGAACCGCAATGCATTTTGTATAAAAAGATGCTCATGCTCCAGAATTGAAAAATAAAGAAATTTAAAGTGAAATGGAAGCACTTTGTGCCCAATGAATTGACATGGGAGATGGCGGATCAGATGCGGGCCATGTATTCTTCCTTGTTTTCTAGTTAAGGAAAAGTAGTTTTGGTGTGATGTTGGCTTTTTTAGCATTTTTTTTGGTGATGTTTTGGTATATGTTTGATGTGATGGTTGGATATATGTGCTGATGACAGAAATTTCACCTTCAATCATCCAACACCTAGATAAATTCCTTAAGGGCTAGTATAGGAACAGTGAGAACATGGCCCAGATCTTTATAGCTGTAACAAATGGAACGTAGGGGAGTTAAATACTTAAGAAATTAAAAGACATAAAAAAAATGTTGTAATCCATGAATG
Organism: Pinus albicaulis; assembly: GCA_034641835.2. NCBI lineage: Eukaryota > Viridiplantae > Streptophyta > Pinopsida > Pinales > Pinaceae > Pinus > Pinus albicaulis. The sequence continues at coordinate 1,222,840,001 of CM076580.1, forward strand.
ACACCAGATATGTCTTATATAACTATTATATTACACAACATGTAACAAAAGATAACATATACCTCAAAAAAAAAATATTTACAACACATTTTTATGATAGAAATTCAATTCCAACATAAACATTATATACAAGACAAAGGAAGTTCTCATAATAAGATTAAGAAACACATATATGAGAAATAATGATCAATATGGAAAGATATTGAAAATATATTTCATTGAATCTCCTTTAAAAATGTTCAGAAATGCAAGAAATAAGAGTGACAGACTATCAAACTTCTGTAATCAAGACCCTTTACAAATGACAACGTTTCTATAACAACTTAGTCAAATGAAAGTAATCAGAAATTTAACACAAGTTCTAGTTGTTGAAACCAGTATAGATTCAAACACTTGGACATTGGTATACTACAAAAATACCAGACTCATCAGTGTTGGCAAATAAAAATTTATTTTAATAAACCATCAATGACCGAACTATGATTACCTTATCCAACAAACATAAACTTACCTAACCCATGTTGCTTCTACTTTTTAAAAGGTTACCAGCAACACAAGCTTATCAATCTCCTAGCGCTCTTAAGCAAGTTCAAAGCAACCCAAAACTGAAGTGAACTTATCAATAAATCATACCAAAATGCAGAAGTGAGGATCCTTCACTCTTCGTAACCCCTTTCCTTTTAAGCAAGTTTACATAACCATCAGGTGGTTATATATTGGTAATTTTAACCACTTATTTATCAAAACTAAAGGGAGGGGGGATACAAAAAGTTACTAAAGTAAGAATTGACCAAAATTAAATGAGGAGAAAATAAGAGTTAATAGGGATGGAGGCCCATTCTCCACGTAGTAACATTAAAACATTGAAACTAATATTATTAATAATGCAAAATTTCTTCCTTGTATCTCTCTTTTAATGCATACTATGAAAATATAATGCTATAATATCATAATCATCAAAATCATCCATCATGTTCCCCATTCATGAAAATTATGCCAAATGTCAAATATATGGGTCATTCCAATAGTCAAAATAAAATGTACAGAACCAACGTCCACACTATACATCAAAAGGGCATGAAATATGTGTCATCATATACTGTCCAAAATTAATGTTAGCATAGAAAGTGCATCATAACCATGAAATAAAATGATAATTAAAATATGTAAGCATTTTCCAACCCATTTCCTCTTTCCTTTAAAAACTGTTGAAAATAACCATAATGCTTTGATGTTTCTTCTACAGTAGAATAATTGATCTTAACTACTTATTTTTCTGGTTAACTATTTTCCAAGCTCTTTTGAAGTGTTGAGTTGGATACTTTAGGGGCTATTTTCTTTGGTGGGAACCTAACAACAATTACATAATCTAAATGAGACATGGATTTGGCTGGAACTTCAGGTGCTTTATCACGATTGACAAATGGATGGACGGTAGCACTATGCATGACAGAAGTTGACTTAACGGAATGAGTAGATGAATCTGAATTAGCATGACTCTTTGAAGACTCAGGTTGTCTAGCAAGGATTTGATTGACTTTTTCCCAACCTTAATATCTTGTTGAAGAGTTATCAAAGGGAGTATGATCCCATCCATCGTTATTTTGATAGGGTATTTCATGAAAATTTGGATGTGGACGCAATGCATATTAGCTTGTTTCATTAGACAAAGGTGGTTGGCTAATTGCAGGGGGAGGACCTAGTTAAAGATGCCTTGTAGTAGACATTTGTCTAAATTCATCAGAATTTGCATTAAAGTGTATTTAAAATCGAATCCTTCTATTTCTGCCTTGTTTCCAAATTCCTAATGGCATGTTGCCTCTTCCCCTGATTTGTATTCCTTAACCTTTAGAGAAGAAAATCATAGCTGCCAAGAATAAATATTAGAAAGTGCATGAAACCAAATATGGTAGACCAGCGATCTTATTATCTTTACAATTTTGTGATAGCATTTTTAAAAAAAATTATAAAACATTTTCAAGGTCAACAACAACATGAGCAAGTACATATAAGGTGATGATACAACACTACACGATGGAGGGTTTTGACTTCACAATTGCAAGTAGAATAATTTACAGGTGGCTTATGATATAAAATCGATTAAAAAACCTGATGATATTTGCAGGCTAGACTTCATTCATATGTACCAAGAACATAACTTTTAAACATAACAATAACCATTTAAGGAATTTGAAATCATTGGGTGCCTCAAGATTTTGAGTAGTTATAACTGTCAAAACTTTAACATATGCATATTGGATTTAGCTTGGGCTCATTCAAATTGAATTTATTCATTCGATATAATATGAAGTTTTTTGCTGGGTTGCCATAATCGCCAAAGTAAATGGGGTTTCTCCTTATAACAATAATTTCATGGAGCCATAACCAAAACAACTTTTGACCTAGTGATGGCATAACTTTTCCAAAGGGAAAACAATGAATAATGGTTTGCCTTAAGCCATTGAACAACAACATGTTATCCATTTTATAAAGGTAGCTAAGATAATGCCTACAAGGTAAAATTATAACTGTATATATAGTGAGTTGAATGAAACAGACAGAGGGCATAGTGGCCGTGTCATTTGAGTTAAACGAACATAGGCTCATCAAATTAACTTGATGTGCATGACATTTTTGAAGGGAAACAAATAATATGGAGGGGAAACGCATGTAAACAACCATTTAACAAATATCCATCCAAAATTAACCATAAGTGTCAAATATACTAACCTGTTACAATGCCTTCTAGTTTCTAAGATTCCAAATTTTCACCAAATATGTGTTGCGGACACACTCGTTACTTGCTCAGCATGCCATGATGGTTAGGGTTGCTAACTTGACTTAGTGACAGTTAGACACAGTGAAATTCCCAAGTGAAAGAGAAAAATGTCGAGCTTTTTCTAAAACGCCTGCAAAAGTAAATCTAGATTCACATATGTCGTTGATCATCAAACCCTATCAGAATGGTCGTTGATTGACTACTAAGGAGAGTCATTTATTCTCCCTTCATTTTATTTCTAGAACTATCGGTGGATCTACACCACCTTAACCTGCATTTCCAACTATTCACACAATGCCAACTCATCGAAATGTGTGGAGTCACATAACCAGTTAAACATTATCCCATATGAATCATCTGATCTACAATCATATAATATATCATAAGCCCAATCAATAATTGCAATCAACCAAATGAGATATGAAACTATGCCTTGTACATTGAAAATTGAGCTATGTAATGTGACTTATAAAGTAACCATATAGGTTTCCCACAATTGGATAACCATCGAAATATATATAGATGCAATCATATGGATGTAATAAAAATTTAAAAATATTATCCCCTCCAATAATGATGCAATATACCTTTAAAAATATTACCCCTTCTAATCTTCAATGAGTCATAACCTATACTATTGTGCTTCCTTCAACAACACTTTACCAATATCAGACTTATGTATATAGAATAAACTGTGATTGCCACTTCATCATTTTCTACGTGAAATAATAACATATGTTCAAGAGATAATAGTCATCAAACATTTATTCTTAATATTAACATAACAGTGGATGCTTTTATGCCTAAACTTCACCACTTGAGAATCAATGTTTTAAGTGGTGGACTCCCTCCCTTTTAGTCTTAGGTCAACATATGGTCAATTGGTGAGTTTAACAGGATTTTATTGGTCATCTAAGAGGTAGGGGTGTTCATATTTTTCATTTATATTGAAAATCTGAAAGTGACGAATAATAGTGTTAGTCGTATGTACATATGTGTATGGATGTAAATAACGCCATGAGGTATGTTATAAAGCTCCAATAAGCGGTATGGTTTCATGTCATTATAGTTTTCATGTTGTTATGATGTCACACCGGGTTTCTTTTCAGCAGGTTGATCATTATAAGTATTGCATCGAGCTATGTTATAAACCTCCATGAGCAGTATGTTTTATTTTCAACAATGTTGCTGAGGTATATTTATGATTGAACACCATGTAAGGTGTCCCCCAATGGGGAGTGTTATGTAATAGCCCTGGTGAAAATTCCATGTAATAAAATTAAAATAATAACCACAGTTGATGGGACATGTATTCCAAGTTGAATGTTGGGAAAAACATCCTAGTGTGGGTTTTCACGTGAATTATTATGGCTAAGGAAATTGGAAAAAGCTATGGCTAAGGCATTAAAGAGGAAAAAATTATTTTTGGTACATTTATTTATGAAAATAATGAAAATTAGGAGAAAAGGGAGGTAAAAGGTCACAAGTTTCATGTGAGGAGGAAAATGAAGGAAAATATTGGAAAATGAAGAAAATAGAGGCCTATTATATAAAACGGCTTCTAAGCATACTTGGAGCACTCTAGGAGAGCGTGGATACTTGGGGATTTGGAGAAAGAAGGCAAAGGAAGAGTAGGAAATCGCAGGTGAACTTCAGGATGAACATCTACAAGGATATTTTATTGCAGGTACCGATTTTCACGTATGTTTTCCTCATTAGTTTTTGCATGCATGGTGTATGCATGTGGATTTTCCTAGTCTTTCCATTTCCTAGATAGCCATCGTATTGTGGGTTTATTTCCATTGATTTTCTTATGGTTGGTTCTCATGATTCCTTTAGTTTTGGGTTGAGTTATTAGTTCCTAGAAGCCTTGGTTGGAGAAACACTCTAGAAGCCTGATAGACAATTGTGGGTTGAGTTACTAGTCCTGGAAGCCTTGGTTGGAGAAACACTCTAGAAGCCCTAGGTGGGTTGAGTTACTAGTCCTTTAAGCCTTGTTTGGACAAAATCTCTGAAATCTCTATAACAGTTAGGGTTCAATTACTAGTCTTGGAAGCCATGGTTGGAACAAACACTCTGGAGCCATGGAACAACTTCGATAGAGACCAATCTGTAATGGTTAGTGATGTCTAGCTGTGAGGTGTAATCACTATTTTGGGGTTGAGATGGTTTGGTCTCTGGAGCCTTGGTTTGGTGTTGATTGATGTGTTTGATAAAGTCTCACATTCATGCTTGGAATATGGCACAAGGGTGATTGCCTGAAGTGAGACTTGAATCAGCCAATCTATGGTCAGGTAGAACGCGTAAGTCCCATCTTCGGTTGGTTTTTACATTCAGCAACGAAGAGCTCATTCCTCTCGTATTCGATATGAAAATGTACTAGTTTATGTATTTATTTTATTTTTGTCGTATCCATTGTATTTATGTTGTTAATATGTTGGTTATAAGAATGTATTCGACTAGTGATGATGTATGGCTCTATCCATGTTTTTTACCTGTAAATGAATACATAATGTATCTATGGTAAAATAGATTTTATTGTAGCTTATTGTAGCTTACTAAGAGAACCCCATGTTTAAATCAGTTGTTTATACCTGTAGATGCAATGTTTGTGACATTTTGACGAAATTCATTTCATGGTCAAGAGCGGTCTAGATGAGTTCTTGATGGTGTGATTGCTTTAGTACCATTATTTTAATGTTCTTTATCATATCCAACAGTTTCATGAAGTTCTAGGCAATTAAATGGGATTTGGGGCTAAAAAGGTGGCAAAAATCGTGGAGTTTCAAACACATAAATGATCAAACCAAGCCCTGGCCTCTACCTTGCCTTGGAATTCCCGCGGTTATATGATTTTTGCCACTACCTTTCCTTCGCATGCCCACAACTAAGGCTCAAATAGGTCAAAAAGTCAGTATCCCTCAGGGTTTAGGGGTATGGGAGGTTGGGATACCTCCTAGGGATGTTGTTGATGTTGTGTCAGGTTTGTTTGTCATGTTTCCATTGTTTCCACTTCCTCAAGGTCATAAAGGAGGTTTAATCTCATATTCGTAGCTCTATTCACATGTTTACCCTGGTTGGACGATTAGTTGGGTATATGTGGGAAGAGGCTGTTACAAAAAATCTAGCTAAGAAAGGGAAGAAAAAATCAAGATGCAGCACAAAACATGAAAAAAACAAGATACAAGATACAATTTCCCTTTCAATGCAACTGTTTCTATATTAATGCACATGCAAAACCCTCAATGCCATTGCAAATTTTTTCTTTTCACCACACTTAATTTTCAAGAACGAAGAAAACTAAGATGAAAATGTTCTATTACTGATTAAATGTGCTCCTTGAGGAGTTACCTCTTGGAGTATTTAGAAGAAAACACATTAATAAAATATGCACAATCTGATGAATTATAAAATAAAAAACAAATGGATTTATCGGCAAAGGAGAGGACCAAATAGCAACTTCTCTTCCTCCATATCATGCAAAGGAGTTTTCCTTTGTGAAATCTTATTTCGTCTCTAGATCATTCTTTCATTTAAATGAGCACGAAAAACATATGTTCGATTTGGTTGGCATGGGGTGGAGGTACACTCCCATGACGTTGATTCAACGTCAAGGAGAAGTTGAGGATGTTGTGATGATTGTTGGCACACTATTCCCCATGAGATTACATGCCAAAACATCCCCCTACCGCAACATACTAACATCCCTAAAAGTGGGAGCTCCTGTGGAGTAAAATGGCCATCATCTTGAGACTTCCTAAATCTACCATAGTGGAAGCCTGAAGGCACCCTTCAAGTTTTTAAGACGATGCGATTCAACACCAATTGAACGTGCTCTACTCTACCTTTGTTGTGGACATCCAGAGAGATAGCATGGCTTGTTATAGAAGTGTAGCATTCGGCAACCTCCTCTGATTTTTGGTCACTGTGGCATGCCCTTCAAGGTAGGAATAGTCACAATTTCCTTATTTGTAGTACTAGTTTTCCATATTTCAAATTTATTAGAGGCATTCTAGAAACCATACGCTCAACTAATTGTTGCTCTATGTCAGTGTTCAATTACGACAGGGACAGGGAAGAACGAATCTACCTAATTAAGGGAATTATGTTTTTTTTTTCCAGCTTGGAAAATTCTTATGTTTTTCTCCACTTGGAGAAGTATTATAAGGCTCAACGTAGTGAAATTCTAGATAGTCGGTGTCGACAGGGAGTTAATACTCGTTGGGATTCGACAAACTTAGGTACAAAATAAATATGTTTGTAGATTTCATTGTAGAAACTTCAGCTCAATATACGTATAAATTCAATGTGGGTAATGTAATGATGAAGGATTTTGTGTTAAGTCTTCAACTCTATTATGGGATGAGAGCCGGTGGAAATGGGAGGGTTAATTCGTAAGAGTATTTGTAGTGAGGTGTGTTTGCAATTGAAGGAATTGGTTTCCTCCATGTTGTTAAGAGGCTGCAATGATGGATGATAAATATGTGCTTGTAATTGACATTGAAACGTGTGATGATAAAAAACAACCATTGATGTAGAATATGAATATTTTTAAGAAGAAATTCTCTTTGATGCGAAGAGGTATGAAGTCAAATTTCATGAGGGTTATGTATCTCATAAAAATTGGTTCCATTTCGTGCATGAAAAACATCTTATTGACGAGTTTTTGTTTGGTGAGAAGATATGCCTACCTCCATACACAAATCAAATGTAGTACAACATGTTTGCAGCGAAAGAGTTGGTTAAAAAGGTTGAAGACATGAAACAACCAACTATGACAACAGAGAAAGATGAAGAAAGGAAAGCTGTCTTAAAAGAGCATGATGATGACAAGAATCAGTATGGCTCTTTTTATGATCTTTTATATATATCTAACATTTCTTTTAAGTGTGTAAATATTGACACTGAAGAAAAAATAAAACTTGAAGAAATTTTAAGCATTAAGGACAAGTATAAGTCGTAAGAACCCACAACAATGTTTAATTCAAATAATTTTAGCCCACAATCAAGATCAAGAAAGAGAAGATTAAGAGTTATTCCACCTATGGCGTAGAAAACGTAAAAAAAAGAGAAACTCCACCACTATCTTATGGAAAGAAAGGTAAATATGAAACTGCACCACCAAATGAACAAGCATGGACCATTTACCAAGAAGGAAAAAAAAGAAAGCTCTGTTATCAAGGATTTTGTTTTATGCACGGTTGTAAGCCTAGCTGAGAATGAGACCAACATAAAAGTTAACGTTTAGATAGTGATTAAAGGGAGGTGTTAGAATAATAATCAAAACACTATAGTCAATGTAGTACAATTATAGATAGTCGATGTCAACAGGGATTTAATAGTCTGCAGGAGTCAGAAAACTTAGGTAACATAGTACAATTCTAGATAATCAATGTCGACAGGGAGTTCATAGTTTGCAGGAGTCAACAAACTTAGGTAAGAAATAAATATAAGGGAACTTAGGTAAGAAATAAATATAGCCCCTAGATTTTGGCGAACATTTTTTTCTATGCTATCGGCCCATTAATGCGGTGGCAGATACAATGTCCATCATTAGATTTAAAATTGTTTAAATCTAACGATGGACAATGTATCTGCCACCGCATTAATGGGCCGATAGCATACAAAATAAGCGTCGCCCTAGATTTCATTGTAGAAACTCCCACTCAATCCATATATAAATTTCAACATGTGTGATGCAATAATTAAGGATTTTTTTGTTGAGTCTTCATTCTTTTTCAGAAACCTTCTCTTATTTTTTGTCACTCCGACACCCCCTTCAAGGTAGGCATAGTCACAATTTCCTTATTCGCAGGTTAGTGGTAAAAATTTCAAATTAATTAGAGGCAAGCTCGAAACCATACACTCAACGAACCGTTTTTCGTGTTCAATTATTATAGGGACGGGGAAGAACAGATTAAATTGCAGGCTCTACCTAAGCAAGAGAATTATGATTTTTCCACTTGGAGAAGTATTATGTTTTTCTCTGCTTGGAGAAGTATTAGCGAGCACAAGCCCATAAGCTTTTACGTGGGGGACTCTTGGAATCTGCGCCATAGTATTGGATCAAGGCTATTTTTCCTTCCTCTCTCGTCTTCCAAAGTACGGTGTGGACTGGGTTCAGGGGTGATAAGAGTCAAGTGCAATTGAAGGCGAAAGCCATTGGTGTTGAGTCATGTTGGGAATAATTAATTTCTATGCCTTAATCAACAATTCTAGATCTTAGAGGCAAGGGGTAGTCAATGTGAGTTGAATATCCTTACCTTCTATTTGGAAATGTGTCAATTGAATTGATCAGTAGAATGATTGGTTTTCAACAGGATTTGGAACTGGTGTTGTAGATGGCCAATCCTAAATGAATAGAAATCAAGCTTCTCTGAAAAAAACAGATTTCAAGAGGATTTGGAAGGGGCACTACACATGGCCAATCATAGTAGATTTTTGGAGCTCGGATGTGAAGCTCGGAAGCCCAGATATGTCGCGGAGAAGTTCGTCGTGTTACAAAAAGTTTTTACCTAAAAGTAGTGAACAGGGGATGAGCACCATGAGCACCGGAATTTTCTTGTGAACAGGGGATGAGCACCGGAATTTTCTTGAGAATTCGATCGATTACAGGTATTTCTTGCGAGCAACAAAGAATGAAAGTCTTTCGAAGCTCATTCCATCAAAACTGGTTAAAATGGGTTGTATGGGGCGCAGCTTCTGGTAAGATTGTCGGCGTCTAATCCCTAAGGTAGAAAGAACGGGTGACTGTCACTAGATTTGGGAGTATGGGTGACTGAATGGTTAATGTAGAGATTGTTTTGGATGGTTAGCTATGAATTACATGGATGGTATTGAGGTATGTATCATAGTTATTTTCATACTTATTTCCATATACATTCTTATTGCCATTTACAAGCAACATAAGCCTGATGATTAGCTTGGCGGAGTGTAGACTACAACATCTTTCTTCATCGCAGGAATCATCAAACAATTCAAGTGCTTGCGAATCTGAGTGGTAAACAAGATGGTATGCTTTATGGTGTAAGTGGGTTGACACCCTTATTATTTCAAGACCCTGTAAGAGTTTTGGTTTTCGATTATGTGAAAGATGGTGGGCTTTTCCTGGTTGTTATTGTTGCTGATATTTCCCTTTTTAATGGTAATTTCATTAACGACTGGTTTTTCCGGTGGGCTCATTCCGGATTTTTATTTTCAGTGACCATTTCTTGGCTATTTTCAAATTTTCCGGGGATGTAGGACATGAGGTTTTATTCCTCTAGGCATTTATTCATGCATGTATTCTGACGTCGACCTTATTGGTGGGTGAGGAGGTGTTAATACTAGCAATTGCACCAAGAGGCGCAAAGGAACGCCAGGGCGGTAGATATGTAAGGGAAGCAATTTAATGAAAATAAAAAGTTTGTGACGATATGGAATATTGGATTTTAAACTGTCAAACATATTTTTTTTTTTGTGTTGTCAAGGTATGCACACAGTTAGTAAGCTGCTTAAAACCCTGAAAAAGGATAACTCTGAAACCCATGAGTCATCGCCTGAAACCAAGAAATTATCAAAAACCTGAAACACATACCATGTACAAGGGCTCGATTCGCTATAGAAATTGAACACCATATATCCGGGCCCAAAGCCAACTACAACACACCTGGGTTTAAACATCGAACAAATCCGACGGTCCGGCGTACATCGCTCTTCCACCTTTGATTGGACGACTGCAAGCGAATATCGCAAAATTTATTGGTCCGAGCTTTAAGGGCTCCAAAGGACGCGAAATTCGTTGTTATACGAAACCACCCTAGGCTTACGTGTCAAGCACAGGGGTGTATTGCGTTTGTTTTACAAAAAACCGCGCATTGTCGTATGACTTTGTGCGAAAACCGCCTTTCGCCTCCAAAAATTGCCATCACTCTTTACACAAGGTCCCACTTGGTAACTCAAGGTTCCGCCTATGGTTTATTGCACAGTTCGATCTCAACGTTCGTAATAACACTTCCAACACTGATTCAATACACCAGCGCGATCAATACATTCTGGGTTTGTGCGTCTTCCACAACAAAACCTCATCACTCTCATCGGTACCTCACTCAGATTAAATTCGCAATTTCTGCAGTGCTTGGGCTACTACTGGCGATAATTCTCGGTTAACACATCGAAGGTAGGGAGTTCCTTTTACCACTGTAAGCTGACATCCATAGATCAACTGATCAGATTCAACGAGGAAGCAGAATTTTCTCCTCAGGAGCTTTTATGCAGAGTTAACGCAAATAGGGGATTTCTGTTGCGTTTCGTGAATCCCATAGCGATTCTCTTTGACATTCCTTGAGATTCTATCCAGAAAGAAATTAAAGAAATTCTCCGCAGCATGTAAAACCCGACACTTCACGAAGGGGAATCCTCCTTCAGTTTCTGAAGGTTAATTACACCCTTAACTCAATTGAGTTGAATAACAGTGTTGAGTCTGGCGCGTTAATTAACTTTCCAAGGGTATGTGGCGGCACCTCCTCTACAGTGGATGCTGCCGAATGAGTTTGCACGAATTTCTTTGATTTTAGAGGTGCTACCACATGTCGTATTCTCCCAAATCAACTCTGCAATTGCCTCATCGCCTTTCCTCTGCGTTCCTAGGGAAAACCCTGCAAAAAACACCGTTAATACCTTGCAAAAATGTCACCCGTTTCAAAAGTCTGTCCCCGCAAGCCGCCTCTTCTGATGCGCAGGCGAAGCCGACAGTTTTGGTGGCCAAGAAGTTGGGGGAAGGCGGGCTGGAGCTACTTCGAAGTAGCCCAATGTGGACTGCTCCTACAATTTATCGCAGGATGAACTCTGCACAAAGATCTCGCTTTGCGACGCTCTCGTGGGAGGCTCAAGGTTGTCGGAAGAGCGGGTGTGGGTATAGACAATGTGGATCTGCAGGCAGCCACTGAGTTTGGGTGCCTGGTCGTCAATGCTCCCACTGAAAATACCGTTGCGGCTGCTGAACACGAGATCGCCTTGATTGCATCCATGGCGCAGGACGTCCCCCAGGTTGATGGATCCCCCCGGCATGATATCCACATCCTGGAAGTTTCTCGTTTTGCTTAATGAACAGAAAGCGCAGGAGGATGGCAGGGGGCCTTAAGTGCGCAGCCGAAGTCATCAGCTCAACCGGATCATTGATATTGCCCTCAACGTCTCTTCCGCGAATCGATCACTGTTAATGAGCGTGCACGGAAGCGGTGCTCAGACCCCGTACACGTGGAAAAATCTAATTGGTTCCATGCGCGATAGGAAAACTGTTTCTCATTCGCTGGGGTGAACAATGTTTGCTCACCCCAAGCCCGCAAAGAAAACGCCTCTGGCGTAAAAATGTGAGAGGTCATGATGACTTTATAAATCTTTATAAAGTGACATTACATAGTGACAATAAAAGTGATGAAAAACATTAGAAAAGCCAATGACAATACAAGTGATGAAAAACATTAGAAAAGAAAATAAAAATTAAAAGGAAAAGGGAATAAATTCAAATTGGGGAAAATGAGAGAAATTGGAAAAATGGAATTAACAGAGCAGAAATTGATGTCTCTCTCATTCTGCACTTTTTTCTATTTTTTTTCTCTGGATATTGGATTGGGCAGCTTAGTGCTTATTTCTTCCTGGAAGAATTTTTCCTACTGAAGATTGGATTGCACAACTTAATGCTTATTTCTTGCTTATTTCTTCATGGGAGGAAAACCCTTGGATGGAAAACTGGTTTAGGACAATCACTAGCTAGTTGAGAAGAGATTCTACAGATCCTTTATCAGTTTTCAATTTGACGAGATCGGTATCATCAAGAGGTTCATTGGGAATGGTTTTTCTCTCCATGTAAACCCTTCTTAGGTTACACAAATCAAGATCGCAATCTGGGGTCATTGCACATGTTGATAGTGAATTAATCGGCCTGGAGAGTTTTCTTATTCCTCTACGAGTTACCACCAGCTGAGAGGAGCGAGTAATGTCAAGTCACTAAGTTTATGTGCCTAACATACAGTTAGTTGCATTTGCATGCACAGTAAGCTAAAGAGACTACTAAAAGAACCAGAGAGAATTTAAGATAAACAATTACATAGGAAACACAAGCCTGTCTAAGAACAGAGTGTATTAAAAAATAGCCACTAATTTATCAGAATAGAATCAAACTATTGTACTTAATTAGATAGGGATTTTATCATTTGCCTGTCTGTAGTCTGCACAGTTAAATTTAACATTAAAGTTAACATACAGGTCTGGCCAGATCAACCAGTTTCTACTCATTACATAAGAACATCTTATCAATGAAGCTTTTTTGCAGATGTCATTCTACAAACAATAGCCAGTTGACAAAAATAACATAGCTCTGTGTAGGACTCCTGACCACCAATATTGCAGCCAGTTATCTCAATAATAATTTACACAAGATATCATTGAATCAGAAACATCTTGACCACTCTCTTTCATGTTCCTATATAAGGCTGTATCCACTTGTTGTTCCCAGCATGCTCAACAAAGCTAAGAAATATTCTGGCACAAAAATATTTTCGTCTTGATTTTCAACTTAGTATCTCTTACCTGCAGACCAAGATGTGAAAAACACAAAGGAAAACAAAGTTGGCCGAAGCTTCATTTATAGTTATAGAATTCTGTCTTTTTTTTTTCATTTCCTTTTTAGCACTCAAGAAAACAAGATGCAAGTCTTTGGACATAGTGAGCATAGAACCCAATCCCTCTGATCTACGCTTCATATTTACCCAACAAAGCTGAGAAATGTTCGGGCACATATTGATTTGAGACTAGTGTCTCTTACCTGCAGACCAAAATGTGAAAGAATAGGAGAGGAAAGAAAAGTCAATTGAAAGCTTCATTTGTTACAGAATTTTGTCTTCTTTTTCAATTTCCCCTTTCCACGCATTAAAGAAAACCCGATTGTCTTTTTGCTCTCTCCTATTAATTAACTTTCTTGGACGTTCTGAGCATTGAACCCAATCCCTCCGATCTATGCCCCATATTTACCAACAACTGCAGAACTTTAGAAGAGTTAATGGTAGTCATGACCCAATCTACTCCCAAAATTTCTACAGCATTAATTGCAATTTGCAGCAGATTGGATTTCTAATTTCCTCTACCTTGCTGAAGGAAATTGTTGGAAAGCAAGCTTTGGAACGTAAATGCTTGAGGAAACCCAGACATTTTGTTTGAAGAATCCACTCCCAGACTATGTGAATTTCCATCCTCTGAGAAGCCAATATTTTTAAGACCTATCTGACTACGAACGACATCATTACTTGATTCCAGTACTGTGCCATTTGCTCCTGGGCCAATTGAAGGGGTGTCACGGTTACTGTGAATGGATCCAACAACTTCCGTACCCGCCAGAATCCCTGAAACATTACCACAGGCATTTGCAAAGCCTGATACTGAATTACCAATGTTGGGTGCTCCTCCATCATTTACTACTTGATCTTGCGGAGTAGCCCCTTCTATTTCATTGGGAGAAGATACAGGCCTGTGGCCTTGAAATAGGGAAATATGTCCAAAGAGCTTGTCCTTTTTGGAGAATGTGGTGCCACAGGAACACTGCCATTTATCTCGACCACAGTGTTTTTCATGGGTTTTTAGATCTGCTACAACAGAAAATTTCTTATTCTTGCATCTGTTACATGTGCACATCTTAGGACAATGACTTCTTCTATAATGATTTTTGACAGAGCATTGTTTTTAGGGGTTGAAATTTATTGTGCTTCTTATTCCTCTTGCATCCTACAAATGGGCAAGAATACCTCCTTTCCTTGGCAGGAGCTGAATCTTGAGCTTTGTCAGGCCTAGCCAGAGCTGCTGGGGTCTTGTATTCATCACCATGGCCTCGCATATGCATCCGCAAGTTAGCATCCCTCTTGAATCCCTTCCCACATATTTCACAGAAGTGTGTGTGGTCTGCTAGAATCTCAACTGCATCCATATCCACGATGTCATAAGATCCAGGAGAAATACTTTCTCCCTCTCCATCATCATCTTCATCCCTTCCATTCCCACTAAAATCATTGTCATATCCTGACCCAGGTCCTCCTGAACGTTGTGATGCAAACAATGAATCTCCAGCCTTATTTGTTATCCCATTTCCATTATCACAATCGTTCGCCCCTGAAACTCCCCCAAGCACCTTATCATCACTAGAACCGACATTAATAGATGTCCCAATTCCATGTGTAGAGTTGGATGTTCCAAGAGGATTTTGAGGTTGTACAGTATGTGATGTTGCAAGACCCCCCATACTTGACCCCCCCGAACCACCTTCAAGACTGAAGATATTGTTTGCACCTCCAGGACCATTCACTGGGCCTATTGCTAAGTTTCCAGCATCATTTTTCTGAAAAGCATTCAATCCCAAACCAAGACCATCCCGCAAAATATGACCCAGCTGGAGATCTCTAGCAGTTGTCATAGAAGATAGATTCAAACTTGGTTGCTGAGACAAAGGGAGCATACCAGCAGCAACCACCATTAACTGAGATATAATCGAGGCAACACTCGTTGTCACTATTTGTTTTGTAGTGGCTAGAGAGGCCATCTCGGCCGAGAAGAGGGTCGTGGTAGCATGGGATGGAAGATCGAGGCCCGTATTAGTGAGGGACCATCGCAAACCGTGGCTAGGAGTTCCTACGTGAGCCCGGAACGAACCTATAGGCAGTTCGTGGTCTGTGGAGCTTGGAAGGGTTCCGAAACAACCATATACCACACATGAAACCTGTTGATGTGTGACTGCATAGACACCAGGAGATACAACCGGTCTACGCAAGGGCTATAAGGTCGTATACACAGGAGGGAGGACGCTCAGCCTGCGCAGGGTTGACGGTAGGCACGAACGCGTAGAACCGCTGATAAAGACATCCACCAGCCATTAAACAAGCATACACGTGGAAAAATCGAATTGGTTCCATGCGTGATAGGAAAATTGTTTCTCATTGGCTGGGGTGAACAGTGTTTGCTCACCCCAAGCCCGCAAAGAAAACGCCTCCGGCGTAATTAATATTCCTTAATGGATGACCGAATAAGATTTGGTTAGTATAATATCTCTCCATCTCCGCAGGCTGTCACAGTTTTCTATCATCTTCTACAGACTCTCATGGGTACTAGACATCTTTAGTGGATAGTGATGGTTACTAAATATAGTTTTTCAGATTGATTCAGATCGGGTGTACAGTTCATCGGGTTGATTAGTATTTCCACATTGGGATGTTTCTCCCTTTATTATATCAACCTTTATTATCCTTTGTTTATTGTAATGGCGGCCTCCTGCACCCATCACATTATCTATTTCCTGACAAATTTTTGTTGGGATTGACATCGGGATAGCGTCTGTCAATTGATTAATTGGGTGGGTATCCTTGGGTTTTGAATTTCCTCTTTCGGATTGATTTTTCCTTATTATATGCCCTCTTTTAGTCAGGTCACTTAAGGTATTCTAAAAAATGGTGGCACTGTCTTACTGTCACCTGGAATTTCTGTATTAAGGCAGGATTACGGGATTGAGTCTTATCCTAGATTACTTTGGTTTGGCTCTCTTGGTTTTCTACTTGTATCTGGTGGACAAGACAACTAAGCTTCTGCGGTCATCTCAATACCATAAATTCATCTATGTAGCAGATCCATGACATAACTTGATGTCCTAATTTTCCAGCTATATTTACCAGGTGTATCTGTCATCTTCGGTCATTATTATATTCTCTAACTGTGACGGATCACTACCATTTCAGAGATACTATAGTTCGATTTGATCCACATCATAGATGACTTCACACGCTGGAATTATCCCTGATTTGACGGTAAAAATGATGGATAATTCATATCCATTGTCCAATCTGGATAAACATTTACTTGATCTTGAGATTGATGAACTGATCATCCGAAGTGTTGTTGAAAACTATAAGCTAGTTACTACGAGCTCAAAAGAATGCAGTAAAATAACTTCACGTAGAAGACCTCGCAAGAATAAGAGAAATTATTATAAACACGGGATGGAGATTAAAGAAGTTTTCTTGGACTATGAAGATCTACACAGGAGGATGGCAAGCTTGCAGAAACGCGCGGTAATCGGCCATTGGATGTTTCCCGAAAATTGTGATTTTGATACAGCGGCATGGATCAAACAAAACTGGAGCCCCATTATTGGATATGCCCCAAAGGTTAGAATTTTGATAAATAGCTGGTTCTCCTTTCACTTTATGGATCAGAGCGATGTCTTTAATATCACTAGCAGGATGTGGGTTATAGGTCGTAGTTATTTGCAGTTGGTGCCATGGTATTTGGGTTTTAACCCAGTTATGGAGGCGCCACGTAGTAGGATAGTATGGGTAAAGCTACCCGGTTTTCCACTCGAATTCTGGACCCTAAAAGCTCTGAGCCAAATTGGAGACTCCATTGGCTCCACCAGATATATTGACCCAAGCATTTTAGGAACAAGTGACAAAAGAATTGCATGGATTCTTGTGGAGGTTGATTAGTGGGTGGTTTGCCTAGGGACGTCGACCTATTATGGGGAAATAGAAGGCACAGACAACGTATTGATTTCTGGGGTATCCCTTTTAGATGTCTTATTTGTCACAAAACTGGGCATCTTAGGGAACATTGTCCTTTCTGCCTTCGTGTGCAACGATTGACTGGGGCTGTCACTGTGAGGAATGGCGACGAGAATGTCAATGATGCTGAGGGAAGCAGACATAACCTTGCGGTTGCGGGTACCACGGGTGGATGCACATCAGGTATTCCTTCCCCTTCATCTTCGGAGGAAGTTGTTTTTGTCTCTGCTAATGAGAAGAATGATGCGCTTTTACAGCCCTACATAGGTATTGATAGGAGTCAGCCTAAAAATAGACCCCCAACGGGTTTCAATAGGGTCCTTCCACCCGAATCCAATTTAACTCCTTCTGAGGATCACACCAACCCACCAAATCTGTCCAACATTTCAATTACCAATCTCACTGTTCATAATTCGGACCATTCCACACCGGACTTACAATATGGGGCCGCTAGTAATATTCCTTTTCTGTATAACAGCCAATCAAAATGTGATGATCCTCCACTCTACCAGTCTATTAACTACTCTGTGGGTGGACCATCTGTCACCCCCACTTCCACATTTGTTCGAACTACCCTGTCCCCTACCAATTCTGAACCTAATGATGTTGGTTCCCTTCCTGAATCTCCTAGGAACTCGGTAGGGAGTGATATTGACTCCTTATTACGTAATCCTAATATTGACCTGGCGGCTTTAACAATTTTTGATAGACCTCCCAAGAATCGGGAATCCCGGGACAGTCACTCTTCCTATGCCAATGTCACAACTAGGAAAAAATCAAAGAATTCAAATAAACATGCAAAAGGAAAATTCAAATCAATGTCTTTGTTTACAGATGGTGAGGACAACTTCACTGATATCCCCATATCGGCATGTGATGGTAACTGGGATGTTTCGCGGGCACTTAGAGCAAGTAACCCAGAATTGGGTTCACCATGAATCACATTCTCTCTCTCAATATTCGGGGGTTAGGCAATGCCCCTAAATCACATTGCCTTCGTAATATGGTTGTTGACAGTAAATGTGGTATTTTTATGGGACATGAGACTTTATGTCAGAGGGAAAAAGCTATAAGGACATTCTTATGTTACAAATCTGGATGGTCTGCGGTGGCAATAGACTCAAATGGTCACTCAGGCGGGCTGATAGCAATGTGGGATCCCGAATGGTTTTCATTTAAAGCCTTTAGTTTTTTTGGTGGCATTCTACTGTCTGGTCACATGAGAGGTATGGCAGAATCTATCAATATTATTAACATATATGCTCCATATGCAGGCAGGCAATCTTTCTGGATCAAAATGTGGGATTCAGTTATACTAAGGCTACCAAATCTGATTCTGATGGGGGATTTAAATGTCACCTTACAGTCAGATGAAATATGGGGGCATGACGCTCGTATGGACCCACTTTCAAATTTCTTAAATGATATGTTTTATAACTTTCATTTAGTGGATATTAGACCGCAGCCTATGATCCCTACATGGACAAATAAGAGGAAGGGGGATAACTACATTGGGACAAGATTGGAACGGGCTTTGGTTAAGGATAATCTCATAGACTATTGGGGGACTCCCAGAATAGATGTTATTGTCTCAGACATATCTGACCATATGCCCATTTCATTATCATGGAATGCATGGGTACTGAAGAAGGGGCTGCCATTTAAGTTTAATCGAGTATGGCTCGAAGATTCAGATTATATAAATCTCGTCAACGCTATATGGAAGGAGGATGTTGGTATAGAGGACATCCAACTATTGGATCGTTTTATTCACAAACTTCACAAATTAAAAGTAGAATCCAAAAAATGGGAAACGCAGAAAAAAGCAGTCCTAAAAGCAGAGTTGTGTGACATTAACAGTCGGATGGCGGCTATTTATAAAGAGTTTGGCAATAAGGCTCCGAATGCGGCAACATATGACATCCTTGGTCAGCTGGGGAATAGAAAGAGAGAAATTTTGCGTATTGAAGAGACGACATGTAAACTCAAGAGTCAAGTAAATTGGCTTAAGGAAGGTGATCTCAATACCAAATTCTTTCATAAATATGCATCTGAAAGAAGGAACAGGAATGCGATATGGTGGATTAAAAAAGATGATGGCTCTTTTGCTATATCTTCTGCTGAGATGCAACACAAAGCTTTTGCTCATTTTTCTGCTTTTTACCAAAATGAACAGCCTGCTGATTATGAGAACCAAACATGGATTTTGAATCACATACCTAGAATGTTTATTTAGGAGGTTATTGTTGATCTTGATAAGGAAATTACTGGGAATGAAGTGCACAGGGTCCTGAAATCATTTGCACATGAAAAAAGCCCGGGGCCAGATGGTTGGCTTGCGGAATTCTTCACGTTTTTCTTTGATCTCATTAGAGATGAACTAACGGAGGTGGTCGAACAAATTCGGATTAGAGAACACATGCCTGCAAACTTAAACTCTACGTTTATTGCTCTGATTCCAAGGGTGGCTGACCCACAATCTTTTGCAGAATTTAGACCGATTGCGTTATGCAATATAATGTATAAGATCACATCAAATATTATTTCAAATCACATCCGGGCTACTCTTTCACATCATATCAGCATGGAACAATATGGTTTTCTTCAAGGATGCTCTATCCATGATGCGATTGCTATTGCACAGGAGGTCTTTCACTCTATTCATTTTGGAATCAAGGAGGCACTTGTCATGAAAGTTGATTTGCATAAAGCATATGACTCGGTTGATTGATCTTATATTAGACTACTATTACTCAAGATTGGACTACCAGTTAGAATCATTCGATGGATTATGTCATGTATATCTACTGTTAGATATGATGTTCTGGTAAATGGCACACCTACTCTTTTCTTTAGGGCTGCAATAGGTCTTCGCCAGGGTTGTGCCCTCTCTCCGCTTATCTTTATACTTGTTCTTGATGGCTTTAGCAAGCTCTTGCATTTTGCAGAACAACAGGGTTTCATAAAAGGTTTCTCCTTTTCTCGAACTATCTCTACAACACATTCACTCTTTGTTGATGATATGTTGTTATTTGGATATCTCATTAGGAATCACTGGTTTTACATACATTTGCTACTGATCAGATTTGAATTTGCAACAGGATTAGGCATTAACAAAGATAAATCTTTCCTTTTACATGACAAAGGTGATTTACAGGAGATTCACTTTATTTCTGATTTCTTGGGGGTCCGTTCTCAACTTCTGTCAGAAGGTTTCAAATATCTGGGGTGCAATTTAAAACCCTGTGGTTATAAGATCAGGGATTGGATGTGGATTCTGGAGCGTTTTAGGAGCCGTATTTTCAGATGGACTCACAAATGGCTTTCAATGGGTGGACGGCTCATCCTCATTCAGGTCGTATTATCACAATTAATGGTCTACTGGGGCCATCTCTACTACTTGCCTGCTAAGATTGTGGAGTTGATTAACAGAGTCATTGCTCAATTTCTGTGGGGTGGTGCCAAATTGGATAAGAAATATCATCTCTGTCAAATGGAGCTCTTATGCAGGCCGAAAGGCTTCGATGGTTGGGGTATTTTAAATACTCAAGTATTTAGCACAGCTTTATTAATAAAATCCTTTTGGCGTGCTATCAGTGGGGATAACATATGGAGCGCTATTATAATATGCAAGTATATTGAGGGAGACATCTTTCATCAGTTAGTATGCCAGGAATTGGTCTGTCCCGCCAGTGTATATGTTATATGGGGTGGTTTTAAAAAGGTTTTAAGATATGTATGCGGACGTATGATTTGGTACTTCTGTGATGGGGGAAGAATTCCATTAGCTTTCAATAATATTTTTGGTCTCCCAATAGAATTTTCCCTCTCCCCTCGCCTCCTTCATCGACTCTCGCACCGGGGGTTTATTTATTTATCTCAGACTATCCATGAGTGGTCCTTTGGTGCGCTGATCTTCAAAACAGCCCTACAACTTGGATTATCGGGGGCGGATGCTATGGAATGGAATGCTGTTACGGATTCTTTTAAGACTGCTGGGTTTTGTCACTCTGTGGGAGGTGATAAAATCATATGGAACGGGCCTATGAAGCATGGTGCTGTCATTGTTAAAGATGCCTATAGAAACATCATACAGTCATCTCTTGGGGGAATAACATCAAAGATCTTCTTCCCCTATTGGAAGCGAAGTATTCCTACCAAAATTACTTTATTTGGATGGCTGGTTTGGCGGGATAAAATACTTACTTGGGATAATCTTAATAAAAGAGGAGTGTACGGTCCCAATCGATGTGCTATATGTTGTCTGGAGGCTGAAAGTGTCGTACACCTATTTTTCCTTTGTCCTGTTGTTAAAAATCTTTGGCGATCTTTTAGCTCATACATTAAGGATCCCAACTGGTTTGCATTTGACTTCATCTCGGCTGTGCGCGATTGGGACAAACTTATAGGTAAATTTAAGTCTCTACCTTTCTTCTTCATTTGGGAAGTGTGGATCGGTAGGAACAAACTCATCTTTGAAAACAGGCCCTTTCAAGCGCATTTTATATTTTCCAATATTATGAACTGGATCGTGGATATGAATGTTCCTTCTCAGTTAGTATCAGACAGGTCTTTTCGAAACAGACCACATGAGATTGCTATTCCTGCCATCTATTTTTATGGTGCATCTTTTGATGGTAACACGGGATGTGGTGTTTGGGTTAAATTGTCACAGCGGGAGAGGATTCATATCTATTGGAATGGGGGACCTAGGTCGAATAATAAGGTAGAAATCATGGCACTTTGGGGTGCTCTCCTACTGGCCTCCAATATTCAACTACAGAATTCCAATTTATATGGTGACTCAAGGTTGGTAATTTGATGGATTTGCAATAGATGTGATATGATTATGCTGGGGTTAAGGGGATGGATGCAGAGGACTCAACGATTATGGCAGATGTTAAATTATCCTCCCATTAATCATATCTACAGGGAAAATAACACGAGGGCCGATGGCCTATCCAAAAAAGGTATCAGTGTAGATTTTGGATACATGTATATTCTCCAGTACAAGGACGGGGTGCAGATCTTGAACTCGATAGTACCAATTGCATAGATTGTAGGATCATGATGCTATCCTTTTTCATATCCAGCTTCAGTACTATCTTATTATGATTACCTATCTTCTTTCCGGCAATAACTGTTTCGATATTGTAGCTTTTTACACTAACACAGGTGATTTTTGAAGGCCTACTCTTTTCTTCACGATTTTGGCTCTTTGGTCCTCAATCAGGTCATTACTTCTTCTCCACAATCAAGCGAGCCTGTTTGACCATTTATTTTGTGGGCATCTGTTGGCGGTGTTCCATATTATTAGTGCACAGTTTTTCTGTCTACATGTCATTTCTGTCAAGCGAGCCTGTAGAATCCCTTTCACTTTTGTTCACATCGCTATCAAAAGCTAATCTCAGACGAGCTTTTTTATGGTTATGGGGATTGGGATCATCATGGGTCATTATATGATCAAGCGAGCGGGATATTGAAAATGATCAATGTTTTATGTTACCTGCTCGTCATCCACCTTCGCCTGATCCATGTTATATTCTGTATTTTGCTATTGATACAACGCAGGCACGTTTTTCATCAAGCGAGCAGGATTGTTATTGCTGTTCATCAATGTCATCCGGGTCGGACTGTCAAGTTGGGCTCACAAATGAGTCTGTTTCAATATGTAGCAGGATGTACATCGAGCGCGGGAATTTAAAGTCGATCAAGTTTTTCAAGCGAGCCTGTTTATGGTAATTTCACAAGCGAGCCTGCCCCATGTATATCATGGATGAACACTATGGATCATTTTGTTGATTGCTTTCTTTCTAGGCATACATCTTTTAACCCTTTATTGTCATGAATATGATGCTTCTGTATTATCTTTTGCATGTCTTTTCAATTTATACAGGGATGCTCAGAAAGAATCTGTTTGGGTTTGTTTTGAACTACGCGTAATTTTTCTTGCCATGTACAATGAATATCTTCTCTACAGAAGTGTATTCTGTATGTACTTGGGAATTTGGGTTTTCTCGCTGTGTTGTATAACAGCTGAGAATGTAATGAAGAACATGTACTGTCATATATATCCTTTAATATATATACATCGTTTTTTTTCTTCTGAAAAAAGAAACACAATAAATTTGTTTCAAGTATAGCAATAGTCACAGACATTCTGATTAAACAACTAAAGAAATGCAGATTCGACCATTAGTCTGCGGCATTGAATTTAAAGCCTTCAATCAACACTAGATCGAGGACCAACCAAACCAGCCCTGTCCAATAACCAACAACCTACAATGCCTTAATTGGTCCTAGATTTGAATTTCATTGAATCTTCTCAATAAGAAGAAGTTAATAAAGAAAGTGGTCCCTCTCATTAGACTTCATACATACTCCTTTGTAAATGTTATTTAATTTTCTAAATTTTGTAGGGCATACATGTTAACAAACATAATAAGAAAATTATAATTCTAAAAAAAAAAAATCAAAATTTTGAAAAAAGAAGAAGGGTGTGGTAATAAGGAATAAAAGTTATATTTTGTTAAAGTACCAAATTTTGCATAAAGCGATCTTTTATTTAAATCTCAAGAAATATAAATTATTCTTGTTAATATGTATATGCGAAAATAAAAGATTAAAAAAAATATTTCAAAATATTTTATTTTTGAAATACAATTATTTCATATATATATATATATATATTATCAAATTTAATAATAATTACAAAATGTAAAATATTTTGGTCATCTTCTTACTACATTGTTTCCTTCCTTATGGTTTAAAGTGGAGGTTGATTCCCCTCTCGATTTTCCAGAAGAGGATTTTTCTTGCATGAATTGCTCTATATGTTCATTAGTTCTTCGAATCTTGAGTTTCTGGGGTAAGTTTTATTGGTTTTAAACTCCATGAGGTGAAATTATTTTATATAAGGGGAGTTCATCGAGAGGGTTGGATGAACCATGTATGTGAAGGACTTCCTAGTAGACTGGTAGTTGCAACGGTTGGGAACCCATGCATTTTAGTAGATGGTTTTTCTTTTATATGGACATCGACGATAGAATGAACAAGATAAAAAGTGTAATTACCAAACAGAACCAGTGTAATTACCAAACAAGACCGGTTGTAGATTTTGTAGATGGATATTGAAACAAGTAGTCATTAAGGGGGAGTGTTGGAATATGTAATTCCTACTTGTATTCAACTGTGACTTTCTAAGTATAGAGTATGTTCCTATTCCATAGGTTAGCTTGTAATGCAGATTAGTGAAAATTAGGCTTATTGTTCTATCTTTGCAAAGAAGTAGTATTCCAATGCAACTACTAGTAGGACTTTGTTCTAAAATTGAAAGAATTTCTTCTGGAAAAATGGAATGCGTTGTTTTATGGATATATTTACTATAAAAGATGATGTAAGTTGTCAGATTCATGTACAATAAAAAGATAATATGAAAATATATTATGGTATCCAGATTGAGTTGCATTGTGGTCATTACAACTCATTTATATTAATGGATGTGGGGGGTCATTTGGATTTATAACTAAAATAAGCCTATTTTAAAAAAGAAAATGGATAAAATGTGTACCAATATAAGGGATGAGTTGTTTGGGTTGATTGCAGATTACAATAGTGGATGAAGCAAGGTAGTTCTACCCTCTGTTTAGCCTTGGAACTAATGTAGCCTAGGTTTTTCAGGGCAAATTGTTAAGTATTTCTCCAATACGCATAAGAATTCGGGGCCTCGCATGGATGGTTGGGAAATTTCCTTGAGGGAAATTATTAGCATAGTGGTGGCTTTGGGGCTTCTCATATGTGCAATATATTGGCAGTTAAATAAATATGTAGTGGATGATCCTACACTTCCCAAGGGATAAGTTCGAAAAAAGAAGGTATATCTATATGTTAATTCCTTGCGCTTTTTCAAATGTGTTCTATTAAGTACACAAGTTTTTATGGGTTCTTTAAATTCACCTCCTGTAATGTTTTTAGGAGAAACCAAAGATGGGAATATTGGAGATCTTTAAGTTCCTATTGAATTCAAACTATGTGAGAGACCTTTCCACTTTGGTGGTTGCATATGGTATTAGCATCAACCTTGCTAAAGTCACCTCGATGTCAAAACTGAAGGCACAAGTAATATATTGTAAATTTTAGGTTCTTCTGCATCAGAATTGTTGTTAAACTACCATATATGTATAGTAACAAGTGCCTCATCTTATTGGATGCTCTATATTGGTATACCTATGCAGGCACCATCTACACATCCTTGGCACATGACCCAAAATGTTTACTATTTAAATATGTTATATAAATTTTACCATTACTTTCTGAAACAAGTACATAGATCCATTCATTTCGGCATATCTCTCCAACTAAAAACACACAAACATACAAAGTTGTTATAATAGTCTAACAACTTTAAGGGCACGAGGACTATTCCTAATTTCCTTTTCACTATTTTCATACAACTCACTTGAGGGGGGTCGATCATAAAAGTTATTCTGAACACTAGTCCCTTAACTCGATTGTTCTTCTAAGTTGGAAATAATCTAGTGCAAAGCATCTAAAACATATGTATTTCCTTCTTGTGCTTTGCAATTTCTTTACACATTTTTTTAAGGATAGCACAAATAACTAATGATGATATATTTCATCATAAGTATCTATCTCCAAACATTGGTTTCGTAGTTAGAGCAATCAAACTTAGCTATGAAAATTTTGAAGCGAGATTGGCTATGGTTTTAATCCAGGGACATTTTTTTGACAATGAGACTAAGATAATTTGTGTATCAAGAAGTTTCCAAGTCCAAATTAATATTTTGAATTCAAGGGGGATTTCCACATATTGAGAGGAATTACTACCTTCAACATGATGTTGCTAAGTAGAGTTATATTCCGCAAATATGGTTGGAAAGTAGCCTCTACCATTACACCTACCGTGTTGTTGGAAACAAGAGTAGATTTCTTTGGTCTCATTGTATGCAGTGAACCAATCACTCGCATATTTGGTAAATTTGTCATGACACCACTTTTGTAATTTATGTATGTTGGTGCTCTTCACAACATCTTTAGCAAGAGTGATAAATCTAGTTTGTTTGATTCTTGCAAAGAGATGGCTTACACTCCTCTTTATGAATACATGAAGGTATGTTTCCTTTGAAATTTAACTCTCAAGGCCTATGTATGTTCTATTTTCATTTCCATATTTTGATTTTATAAGAATATAGTCAAGTAATGATATAGGGCTTATCCCAAGGAAATAATCCAAACTATTCCTCTTGTTGGGCTTTTGAATTTGTTAACTTTGTAGATTGATTTTGAGATGAGAAAATTGTTTGAAGTTATAACATATATCACTATATGTGATCTTATGCGCATTCTTTTATAGGTTAAATTAAAGGTTACAATACATGTGGTTTGCAATTCCTTGGGAAAGTCAGGAGGTGCATTGATCCAACAATTTATTATTTTAACCTTTGGTTCAGTTGCCAACTCCACTTCATACATTAGGGGCATCTTGTTAGTTATAGTGGTGGCTGGTTAGAAGTTGCACGATCATTGGAAAGTTAGTTAACTCCATTCGTGAAGAAAGACATTAAGAGCAAATATCTAGAGGGTAAGATGTCTACAGGAACATCCAAAGTGGTAGGTTCCCTCAGAGAAAAACATAAGGTTTATTATAGATTTATGAATCAACTCAATAGTAAGGGATTCATAGAAGGTAAGTATGAACCCTTTGTGGAAGATAGTACCCCTTCAATTGAAAAACAATGATAGCAACCAAAAAAACAGGGGGAATAGGTTCTCAAAGTGGCTAGGTTACCTTTAAAACCTATCCAATCAGATCTAATAAAGGAGTTCCATGAAAAGATTGTAGTTGTAGAGGAAGAAATAAAAATAAAAATATCACCATCGTCTTCTCTTGGAAATGAAAGCATTCAAGGACCAAGGAAGTGATGATGAAAACTTAAATGAGTCTCCAATCAAGGACTCGGAGACTTCAGAGTTTGATTTGTCTAGACTAGACGGAGGACTAACTCTGATTGACCCAGAGACACATTTTATTTCAATATTCTTACAATTTACTTTCATATTAGATTTTGGGAATTTCGAGGATGGAAACAGATGGTGTATTAGATGCACCCTTTTATTTAAACGTTGACAAGGCTACATTAGCTATATGGCTACGGGAATTGGGATACGTGTAGTTAATTTTCAGATGATGATGATACATGAGAAAAGTTGGTGCCTTCAGTAAAAATAATGAAAAAAAAATATTAAAAAGATTAGAAACAAAAAATGGTTATGTTTTAACAAGAACTTATTCATCAAAACTATTTTTGTTTCTTCTTTTGTATCGAATTTAATAAATGATTTTCAAGCACAAACGCATTTAATATTCAAAGTATCATCAAAATCCTTAATTGATTATATATATTTATGTATGGGATAAAGTAGGAATTTTTGTGGGGGTGAACATATGGGATGGTTGTTAACTTTTTGGTTTGAGGAGCTCGTTCTATTTAGTCTTTATATCATTCCAATATAAGTTGATTTGATTAATAGTGGGGCAACTTGTCTTTATTTAGCGACGTTCTTCAACGGCATTGTCAGTGCAGATGGGGATCAATATGCATATGTGGGAATCTCATAAGGGTCTTAATTGATCTGTATTATTGAATGGTGGGTGGGGGGGAAGTTTCCTTCCAAATTTTAGTAATGCATGTTGGATGCCTTCTACTAAGTTTTAAACTTTTCACTCTTTTTGAATTTTACACCTTTTCCTATTTTTGTTCTCGGTCTTGTGAGTGAAAATCACTCCACATCCTTGAGACGACATGATTAGAACTATTGGTTAATTATTTGATTTCAAGTTCTAATTTAGAGAACATGTTTAATATTGGGTGATTACCAACCTATTTAGCCTTACAGAGGGAAACAAAGCAAGTTCAACATTACATGATAAACCTATTTACTGCTCTCTTATAAGCATACTAGATCCAAATATCTTTATTATTGTTGTGTATCTCTTGATTAAATATTTTGAGATTTATAGTAGCAACATCAAGTCATCATTTATTTACAAGATTATATAACTTGCTAAGGGAGGTATGGGAAGGGTAATTTATGCATCCCATGTGTCTGATATTTTCAAGAATCCATGGCTGGTACTTGAGTACATTTAGGAATGATTAAAAAAGTTGTAAATGAATTTTAATTTGAAAAATTTGACAGGTTGTTGGCTAGTCAACAATGTGATCTTCCTTCATCAATTAAAATTAGTAATTTTTCATAGACTATGGTTTTGATGAGTGAACTAATATATTCTGATTTTGATTGAAGAAAATCCAAGTGAATGTTGGTATTGAGTTTGTTGTTTTGCAACTAGAAGGGAATCACCAGAAATTTAGATAGAGGGTATAACTAATATAAAGACATCCTATTTATCTTGTTCATTTGTGTCTATTAATTCAGAAAGGGAATTTCTTCATTATGAAGGAAAAAAACCAAGGCTGAGAATGGGGCCAAGCCTTCATAGAATTTACATGTTGAAAGGAACAATATCCATTTGAATTTGATTTGGGTGGTGAGAAAACGAATCCAGTGACTTTTCCATTGGTGTGGCTAGCATGAAAGCTACTAAACATGTCTTGCTTCATGTGTACTGGAAATCAAGTTATATTGAAGTTGCTTCATGTGTACTGGAAATTAAGTTATGTGGAAGAAGGGTATTCTTTTTTTTGAAATGTACCACCTAGAGCCAATACTATATATGAAGTTGAGCTTATTGGTTCCAAGTAATCCAATGAAGGTAAGACAAGTATTGATATACAGTAGAGGAGAAAATTTAAGCAACAGATAGGAGGTGGCACCATATTAATGGAGGAAAAATTAATGAAATAGTCCTAGCATACATGGGATATGATTTTATGTTTTAGTTGTTTGGAAAAAAATGACTGTAGCGGTTGCGCAAAAACAAACGTCTGGCAAGATGAATACTAGTAAACCTCACAAAAAAAAACAAATTTAGTTTATCTCTCAAAGAAAAATTTCATTCACAATAGAGCTATGTGCCAAAACATCAGAGGAGGTCCTAGACAAATGGAATAGGAGAGGTACCTCCCTCCCTTCAACTAAGAAGAGGAGCAAGGATAATAATGTAGCGAGCTTGAGGGATGAACCCAAATGTCTTTAAGGAAATGCATGAGGAATTTTGGAGAAATTTGAGTTTGGAAGAGAGTATTTCCATGGAAATTATTTGGTTGAGGCAATGTGATGCATTCCCAAACAAAGTTACGAGGAGATATTCCAGACCATGCTTAGCTGCAAATTTCTGCAAAAATAAATTTTATTTAGATTTTAGAGCACGCTAGGTATATGTTATACTTTTTCTTAGTTCATATAATATGCTTCTTGACTATTCCTCCAAGGTTGTGGAAGATGATTGATGACTATACCAACTTAGTTTTTCACAGTGATCGAAATTTTTTGTGACAATTCTTATGTGGGACTGAAATTCTATAAAAGTCAAAGTCAATATTTTAGACAGTAATATTTCATGGATATGAATTTAATTTTTTTTTAAATTTTAGAAATATTAAATTGTTTCACTAATTAATTATAATTTTTTATTTTTCTCTAGATCTCTAAACTTTAGGATAAAATCACCTATATGAATTTGGAGAAGGAATGTTTTCTAATTTAATAATATATAAAATAAATTTATGATCCTTTAATTGTGATGGTCGGGTCATTGCAGAGTGGGAAATCATCCTTTTAGATTATTTTTCCCAAGTCAATATTGCAACAAATTTATGGTTTTCCTATTTCAAATTTGGGTTTTCTTTTGTTAAATTTTATTCCCTAGTCAATTTTGCAACAAATTTAATGTTTTCCCTGTATTAAATTTAGGCTTTCCTTTAGTGAATTTTTTTTTTTAATGTTTAGTAGGGATTTATTAGAGCTGTATCTTTTAATTTTTTCTAGCACATATAATTGGCCTTTCTATAACACAACTTTAAAAAAATCACAAAAATATCTTCTTTATAATAAATGCACAAAACAAATATAGTAGTAAATCTATTGGTAAAAATACATACAAAAACATATATTGTAGTAGATCTATTGGCAAAATCCCTTCTCTATGAGAAATTCAAGGAACATAGAAGTCATCTAAATGTTGTTGATAATTTAATCAATAATGACTCAATAGGACTGTTGGAGTATAATCAATAATAATAAATTGTTTGTTGTATAAGAATATTTGGAAGAATTCCAATTGTTCAAGAAAACGGAAAAAATAAATAAAAAATTTACAAGTGCATTAATGATGGTTTCTCCCTTTTTAAAACATTCAACTTTGTATGATGGTTTTAGCTAAGCATTGAAATATTCCTTGAAGATAACATAATGACTCTTATTCACTTGTTAGTAATGCTACCATGCATCAACTTTCTATCTTCAACTATTAGAGACCAATGTTAGACATGGAAGTAACATTGGCAAGTTGACTCTATAGTTGGCTTCTGGCAATGTATCAATTGATGGAGTGATTAATCAATTTATTTTTCATTTTACTTGAGAGATACAAATAGATATATGCAATATGATACATTGCCACTTGTCACTTACTAATTCTCACCATCTCTTTCCTGAAAGGAAATTGTTTTCAGTTAGAGCAAACAGTTACAATATGATACATTGCCACTTGTCACTTACTAATTCTCACCATCTCTTTCCTGAAAGGAAATTGTTTTCTGTTAGAGCAAACAGTTAATGTGTTTTGATATTATACAATGTTTTCTTGTTCATTAGGATGTATTTTGAATACAATGTCATGAATCTTTGTCTAAGTATTTTCAATAGATCTAGGGATTTTTTTATGAAAGTCATTTATCGTGCCACAAATCTATAACTAGATTGATCTACACATTAAAAAACAAAAAAGCCTTCAAATGTTCACACATGATCATAGTTAGATTCAAAACAGTAAACTCATATACAACATAAGAGTTTTCAGCATCCTAGGGCTATGACTCATATAACCCTATATGAGTACATTAAAGAGGTCAAAAACTAAGATTTTGTGGACAATAAGTTTTTCTAAAATATACAAGTGTTGACTATAGGGGATTGCACACATGATGTCTCAAGGTCAAATTAAAGTGAATATGATTCTTGTTGCCATTGCTGCACTTGTGGAGTGTTTTATTATTCATTTCCTTCTGGGATTTTTCTTGTATATGAATAGTTAAAACTGCCCAGAGTTGTTTTCTTCTATCACATTTTGAAGTAATATAACAATTTATTTAATAATATTTTATTATAATATTTGTTAACTTATTGTCATTCTTACTTTTGGTAGATATATATATATATATATATAGATAAAATTTGGCTTATATAATAATATTTATTTTCAAAATTTAAATAATTTGAACAAAAATTATTTTTAAAGTTTGAAAATATTTATTATTTTTTTATTAAAATATAAATAAAGTTTATAATGTAAATAGAGAAACAATATTTACCATTTAAATATAATTTAAATTTATAAATAAATTTTACCAAAGTTTTTAATATATATGTAAGTTAAAATTAGGTAAATAACATACTATTTTCTTAATAATTTAATCTAAATACACAAACATAAATTAAATGTGTTTCAATCTAAATGATTGTTTTCAATATTTAAATAATTAGAAATGATCTGACATTGATCTTTACTTGTAGAAGACTTTCATAAACAGTACAAAATTATGAATCAACATAACAAAATTATATCCTTGTTTATTAGCTGTTTGCTTATTAGCTATTTATATAAAGACAATATTTGGAATCATTCTAATGATTTTGAATATATATAGAATGATTTTGAATATATATATATATATATTATATAAGACTTGAGAATTTAGTAAATAATTCAAAATTTATATAGTCATTAAATTATTAAAAGATAATAAATCTATAAATATTCTATTTAAATTTTTTAGAATTTTTTTTCAAAATAGATATGAATAAATTCATTTTATACAGAAATTTAAATTTTATAATGCAAAAAGATTTATCCAGATTTAGATATGGTGGTGAACTTAGCCAAAATATACATATGCACTTATTGAATTGTTTTTTATATATACATGTCACAAGTACCGTTATAAGAATTTTTGACGACTTGATGTTCTAAATAAGTATTGTCAAAAGATAAAATCTTCAATTAAGCATTAATATGCTATATCCTAATATAGAGAAAAGATTTAAAACCAAAAATATAACTTATATTCATTAAAAATATATACTTTAAAAAACTTAAATGTAATATATCAATTGTTATTTATTTAATTATGAAAACTAAATCATAAATTCTTTAATTTAAAAACTGATTCTGTGACTCTTTGCACTAATTAATATTCACTAAAATTACACTCAGTATGCCTTATTAAATCTATTCATAAAAGAATTTTTACCTTCTACTTTTTGTGGGTTGAGGGGTGTTATAGACGACGTTGAGTGCGGTGAGTACACATAGCTGCGATACACGTCATGTAGATAGAGCTGAAGATCACTGCCTTCGCAGGATGGAGGGGCAACACAATTGGGGCACAACCTAGAGAACTTTCAAAAGGATGTGTAGTTATCCTGATTGATTTTGAAGAAAAGTCCATGATAAAGATATGCACGATGCCTACTCTAAAGTGTATTTTAAACTTGTATTTTTAACTGTGTATTAGTCACAATGAGCAAGTAATTTCCAAAATCTGAGATGTTATTACAGAAAGAGACCTGGAAAGTAATTTTTTATTTTTATAAATAATAAAGATAACTTTTGAAAAAAAAATTGTATTTTAACTCTATGTATGTAAAAGAATAAAAGTGAAATAGTTAATGTAGATTGGAGTTTGGATGAAAACTAGGAGGTAGGTTGTGTGTTCTATTATTGGTGTGTTTCTGAGGAATTTTAGAAGTGAAATGTTTATAGTCGAAATAGTTAATGTAGCTTGAAGTTTGTATGAAAACTAGGAGTAGGTTGTGTCTTCCATTATTGTTGCTGCTGAGGAATTTTAGAATTGAAATGTTTATAGTCGAATGTCGTATTTTTTGAAGCAGTGGGGGAATGCACTTCGAGGAAACCAAAAGGCTAATGCATGCATTTGTTTGTTTGTTCGCAATCATGGGGGAATGTGTGTTCATTTGTTTGTTCGCAATCATGGGGAGCATGCATGCAATTACAACACACTAACCGAGTTGTCGCTATAAACAAAAGCATATAGAGGATCAAAGAGCACGGGGACTTGTAGAGCAGTCGGGGTAAGCATAAGAATACAGAGGATCAAAGATCATATTAGATTCGTGCTTTAAATGCATATAGGTTAGTTATATTGCAATTAATAATTTACCAAAATAAATAAACAAATAAAGAAAGAGAAAAAAAAAAAAAATCAAATGTTAAAAAATGGTATTCAGTTTTTGTTTC
This sequence comes from Pinus albicaulis, assembly GCA_034641835.2. Lineage (NCBI taxonomy): Eukaryota > Viridiplantae > Streptophyta > Pinopsida > Pinales > Pinaceae > Pinus > Pinus albicaulis. The sequence goes on from CM076580.1 coordinate 1,222,873,815, forward strand.
TAATTTCATTGTCCAATGATATAAATTAAAATTAAAAAATGGTATCCAGTTTTTGTTTTTAATTTCACTGTTTAAATTTATTTTATCACATTGTGATTTAGTTATAAATTTTTTTAAAAAAATGCAAAATTCTCAACCTCTTTTGGTTTAATTTCATTTTTATAAAATTATAACATTAAAAAAATACCTAAATGGTTATAATATACAATTGAAAATAATTAATCATCCTAAATTGGATTTCATTTTTATAAAATTATAACAATAAAAAAACGACGATACCCATTCTATATAATATAATTAAAATATTTAATTATCCTAAATTAAAGATTTCAAGAACAAAACTAAATTACCATCCTCCAATACTTCTGCATATAAAGTTATGGCTTTTTTAAACGTTAGATTACCGTTGCCAAAGCAAACATAAAATCCGATGTGATATTGGCAGGTAGACGGTGCCTAGAAACGCTGATCACAGATCTGGAAATTTAAAATAAACTTAATACCACTTGCATCTGTTAAACGTCCATTAACAGTTAACAGCTTGCATCTTTTAAACCTCCATCAAAAATAATTGGTGCACCTTTTTCGGTATGCTACCTATGAATCCCACTGCGGAATACTTGCAACTATATCATTTCGATTAAGGACCATCTTGAAAATGCATATTCAAAATTCAAAAACACCCCGTCCAACACCCAAAAACATAACCTGACAGTATTGTCTTGAAAACCAGCATTATATGGCACATAACACGTCCTTCGGTAAATTACGGTCTTTAAATCACTATTACTTTCGTCTACTTCTGGAGAGGGCAGCACCAAAAACGTCGTTCAAAGGAGTCGTGGAAACCAGAGAAGCCCATAGCAGCTCCAGTGCCTAATAAATATAAAATTATTATGCTCTTCCCATTGACATCATTATTAACACAAACTATAAACAACTATAGTAGTAGCTCCTTACCTCGTTGGTACCGACACTCGCGTTTCGCTCCGCCAAATCCGATAAATCTTTGACATTGAGGTTATTGAGCAAGTTAAGGCTGGTGATACTTGACGAGGAAGAGATGTGCAAGTCATCGGTGATTATGAAGGTAACTGTCTCCTTCACATATCCTCGCCCGCCGCTGCTCCCACCTTCACTGATTTCTGCGCTATTAGTGATATCTCCCTGCATGCAAGGGTTCTGCAATTGCACCTCGTAGCTAATAGGTTGTCCGCAGGCGCAGATTCCGCCGCTCTGACTCGTCACATAGTGGGTACCGCCACTGTAACTGCGGCCCCACTGCTGTACCCGGCGGTCAACCCCGCAAACGTAATATACTGTTGGAGCCGACTCTATTCGAAGAATGTTATTGGAAAGCGTATGTATAACCTTCGGCTCCAGTAAGTCGGATTTCTCGGCAATCATAAACATAGTCTGGAGCTTGTCTACGCTGTCGTAAATGTTCGACAGGCAGCCGATACTCTTCGCATGTTTCATCGCTGAAAGCAATTTAATAACAGAAGCGGTTGGCAACGTGAGAAAGCTGAACAGAAGATCGACAAAATCTTTTTCTGCCTCGGCATACAATATCTTTCGACTTTTCTTGTTCACCAGGAGCCTTAAACTCATGCAACCAGCAGTTTTGCTTGCCATCTTGATCACTTCACGAATGCAAAGCAAAACCTGAGAGAGTAGAACTATAAGAGGAGATTGTCGTCGATCTAAAGGGGAAGGTGGCATATCACCAAAAGTTCAGGACATGAGCGTCCAAGTACTTTGAGAATGATGCGATCAACAATGGTTTTAGATTTTGCTTACGAATCACAGATTTCCGAATTTAATAAAACAAGTGGCCTGCGTACATTGACGTGCTATGAAGTAAATCCACAAGCTGTTTTATGAATGATCATTAAGGATTGTCAGGTTTTGGGTACCAAAGCTTGGCCCTATGGTACCGTACCACGTGTGAACTATTTGTTTTTCTAATGCTTACGTACTCATCCAGCTGTTCAATTTGCCATAAATCAATCAGAGTTTAAATGTCCCTGCACTCAGATCTCCGTCCAGTAGAAAGATATGTAAGTAGTGACGGAATTTGACGGAAAATAGGCCATTTTACCGTATTTGAAGTTTAATTTTTTTTAATGTTCCCAATGGGTTTGTAAGTATGTAAAACGTATTTTTGACAGTTTGTTTTCTTTAAAAAATCTTATTAATACCTTATTTCAAACGGATATATGGAACGAGCAACGGAGGTCAAAATATTTGTGTGCTACCACGTTTTCGTCTTTCGACGTGTTTCATATTTTTGGCCAATTCAAAAAACTGATATAATTAAAATGTTAAAAAGTTTTTTTAGTTGGGTAATTTTTTTTTCATTCATTCATTAAATATAAAAAGCATGTTTCTAACATGTTCATTGGAAAATCAAGTCTCTTGGCCACCAAAATCATTGTATGTTATTCAAAAGTGGAAAGTTTTGAGTCTGTCCAATAAGGCTTCATAGGCCTTAATATCTATCCACCAACATCTATTTTTACTCCTACAAAATTCTATACTAATATCCGATATGCACAATCAGTGACAACCAACAAAAAACAAGCAAGCGAGACAATATAACATTTACTAATTTGATAACTCCATAGGGGTTGGGTCCTTGGCACTCGATCCCGGCAATTCTTATTAGAGAAGACATGGAATGAGAGCCTCAATGCGGCCAGGGAATTTTTTTTGATGTTGAATTTGAACCTGTATCAACTGCAGTTCTTTTGAATTTCTTTAAGCCCCTAATCAGACCTTCCTGCATTCATCTGCGAGGTGATGATGGATTTGGCCACCAAACTCTTCATAATCCAATATAAGAGGACATTGTGCTTGTATTGGATGGTACACCCTCTAGTATTTTCTGGATCCGGGACAAGATCCCTCCAATCATCCACCTGAACTTCATCGGTTGCTCGATGGTTAAGTTCTATTTCCCACGAAGAAATAAATTGCTTTACATGTGCTGCAGTACAAACATTATATGCCTGCACCGCTTCCTTAATGATCTGAGTGTTAGTTCGCTAACCACTCCTCTTCAGGGGTCAGGTCAAAGGCGATGCTCTCTCAGTATTCTTCTGCTGCCAACATCCATTACCACGACCTGTAGGATTCGATGAGCTTGCACCCTAAGCCATCCCATAAGGCACACGAACAACCTAAGTGCTACTAGACTAGTGCAGGTGGGCTGATACCTTCCAGAGCCAAAGTTTACTCAATATTTCACAATTAAAACCGTAATTAAAAGCACCCGTTGGCGATTCCAATGCAACTAGACAACGCCAACAGAACGTGTGATTCACTCCCCCTCCTCGGTCCCTCCATCATTACAAAATTAACCCAACTACACAAGACTACCAAGTTATACCACCCCAGAAATAAAATGCCTGCCAACGAAGTCACTTCCCACCAACCTCTCGTAGTGAAATTCCTGCTCCAGTGTGTGTCATTTCCTTTCCTTCTCTGATGGCCCATGTTTTTACTATTCCCCACTCCCGAATGCTCCAGCATACTAACTATTGCCACCCGTCCATGCCTCTCTTCTCCACATCCATGTTGCTAATCCCGAGAAGGATTATTTTACATGAACACACCTCAATCAGGGGAGCCTAATTTACCTACAGTCTCTCCTTCCTGGGTATGAGGGGTATCTTGCACCAAAATGAGACGAATGTTCTGCCATTGGGTGTCAATGGATTCTCCCTTATGACGACAAGCCCAATAAGCCATAAATTCAGTCGCCTTGTTACCTGATCGGAGAACATGGGAAGGGATGATGTAATCAAACTATGGAAGGATTTCACTAATTTATTGTACAAGTCTTGTTGTTCTCCAACTTTTGCTCAGCTTATACCATTATTTTTCTCAGAGGATTTCACTAATTTATTGGGTACCATGATTTAACTTCTTGATGATTTCAATGACCAATATGGGTTCCCTTCAATTTCCAACTTTTTGATTCCTTCCTTTAGAGCTATGAGGAGGCCGCGTTTTATCATATTGTGTTTGATTTCTTTATTCGTGGAAAAGCCACATTCAGTTGCATAGAGGTGGAGAACCTAACTCTGAGAGTCTCAAAACATTTCACCATATACTGCATTCCCTATATTTCCTTTAGACACGCCATCAAAATTTAGTTTGTGAAAGCCCTGAGCATGGGGGAAGAATTTATATCGTGAAGATAAGGGAGGAACTAAAAATTTACAGGAAGCTGGGGCAAGCATTTTAGGAGATAGATTTAGATCAACTGGAATTCGGTCTTCATGTGGCGCTACTTACCAGTCATCTGGATGCCATTATGCTACTATAACAGTTTCTCATATATTTTGAATTGTACCATTCCATATGTCTTCCTCAGAACGTCTCTTATCTTTGAACACTCACATGCTTCTTTCTTTTCAAATCACCCACAGAAGAAATTCCAGGGCAACGTTCCATGCCCTGTTTAAAACTAGGCAAGAGAATATTCCTTGTCTCCATATGTTTCTTTCTTTCCAAATCGCGTACAAGAGGAATCCTAGGGCAAGGTTCCACACCCTGTTTAAAACTAGGCTAGAGAAGATTCCTTATCTCCATAAATCTATGGACATCTTGATATTGGATACGTCTATATCCAGAAGACCAAATAGATTCCCTATGTTTTGCTACTATTGCTCTACTAAGGGGAAAGAATTAAGAAGGTGATCCATGTATTCCATCTCAGAATCACACATACAAAATTTTGTTGGTCCTTGGATACCTCATTTTTTTTAGTTGATCCTAGGTTAAAATTCGCTTTCGGCACACCAACCATAGGAATAAGTTACCTTCGGCCAGAATTTACCTATCCATTTTTTCCTCCATATCGGATTCCCAAGTTCCTAATGATCCTTCATGACTATCCTGTAAGCTTCCTTGACTGTGAATATCCCTCTTAGTGTATAACCCCATCTTAAAATATCTAGTCCTTCCCTGATTGCTAGTTTTCTATTTTCCAACGAATTTTTAAGGACCTCCCAATGGGTAGAATCAGGGGCATTTGATCAGTATTAATGTTATTTCAATTGATGCCATGATGTGTGTAGTGATGGTTTCCAAAACTTCTCCACTATCATGAAATTATGGCTATTGGTAAAGATGAAGATGTCACCCAAATCCTCTCGGCTAAATAGTTTAGGTCATTGTTTCCAGGAGTCCTGTCACTAGTGTGCCTTTCTGCCATCTCTGATTTCCTAAAAGGTGTGTGTCCTAATAAGGTCTTTGTTCTTCACTACAAGATTCCATATGGACGACCCTTTTTGGATGTGCTGGATTATTAAAAAATATGTTGTTCAAGATGCCATTTGGTACTTTCTTATACATATTGTCTTCCATAAATCGGACCCCCCTTGTATCCATATCCACCATAGCTTCACCCCAATTAACTGATTGAGGATTAAAGGGTCTCAACCCCAAGACCCTCAGCGTGCTTTGGTTTTTTTATGATATCCCTTGCAACCAGAACCCATTTTTTGGCCTCGTGGGATCCTCTCCAAAGAAAATTCTTGAAGATGTTCGTCATATTTGAGCAAGATGTCTTCGGAGAAGCAAGGTCGGACAATTGGTATATCGACATCAAATGAAGGACCACTTTCAGCAGGACCACACGTCCTGCCACGTTGAGTTCTCAGAAGGACCACTAGTTCAATTTTACTTGAATACATGCTAGGAGGTATTTCCACCAAGAAGTTCGAAGGGAATTGAGAACTAGAGGCATCCCGAGATATTTAGAGGGAAAATATCCAATGGGAAACCTCAGAATTCTCGCAAAAAAGACTTGATCAAGAGCTAGGGTATTAAGGAAAAATATGTTGGACTTGTCATTATTAATATCAGTCCTAGAGGCTTGCATGAAATCCTGGAGGATGGATTTTAAGGCCCTTGCTTCTCAAAGGGAGACTTAGGAGAACAACATGATATCATCAACAAATTTCTGGTGGGTAAGCGAAAGGTCACTGTCCCACAGACGAATGCTAATTATATTTATTTCTTGAACGAATGACTTAATGTAACACCTAACCCCTTTGCTTCCAAAATGAACAAGAAAGCGGAGATAGGGTATCCTTGGGGAATTCCACGGGACAGATTAAAAATTCTCATAGGGGAGCCATTAAGGATGATGATAGAGATGACAAGCGAAGAAATTAAGGATGATATCCAAGCGATCCATCTGGGGTCAAAACCAAAAGCATGCAGAATGGAAAGCAGGAAAGGCCAACTGAGACGATCATAGGCTTTATAAATGTCAATTTTAATCAAGAACACTTTCACTTTCATCTGCGTAAGGGAACAAAGGGATTACTGAGTGGTTATGGTGCCATCAAGGATTTGATGCCCTTGAACAAAACTAGTTTTCTCGGGAGAGATTAGGTTCGGAAATAGGGGTTTTATTTGCTTGACCATCACCGATGAAATAATTTTATAAATGAAATTACAGAGGGCGATAGGCATAAAGCCTTGAGGATCTTCAAATCTCGTTGATTTAGGGATTAAATCAATCAATGAAGAATTAAGTGCTTGAGTTACCTTTTGAGATCTGCGAGAGTCTTCCACGACCTATAGAATATCTTGTCCCATAAAGTGCCAGGTCCCTTGAAATAACTCTTCCGTGAAGCCATCAGGATTTGGCACTTTATTCTTAGCCATATCTTTGATCACTTCTTCCACTTCCTCCAGAGTAACTTTCCACATCAGGGCCATGTTCCACTCTCTGCTCACCAAATGAGGGATTTGGGTGGTAATTCACTGACTACCCTTTGATTTGTCTCGGTTTGGCTATGAGAGTAGATTATGTAAATTATTAACCAAGAGGGTTTCCATTTCTTCATGATTGACGAACCGATTCCCATTAAGGTCTTTTAGAGAGAAGATATGATTGTGCTGGCGGCGTTAGATCATGGCTTTATGAAAAAATATGGAATTCTTTTCACCTTCTGTAAGCCACTAGATCCAAGTTTTTTGTTTCGAAAGGATTTCCTCCTACTTATGTCTTTATTCTAACTGGATGAGGACCCTTCATTCTTCAGTGACCAGGGCTTGATAGCGTCCTTCTAATATCATCTCATGTTGCATTGTGTGCATTTTATTTTGGAGATCCAGTTGATATTTCATAATGTGGCCAAACTCTATCTTATTCCACTTTTTTATCTCCTCCGTGAGTTCTTTCAACTGAAGTTGGAATGAGTGCATGCAGTTTCTAACATGAACCTCGTTTTTCTTCCACCATATTTCTAGCTTACCCAGGAATTCTGGGTTTCATAGCCAAAAGGACGCAAAGCGTAAAGGATGGTTTCTGGGAGCTAGACTCAGATCCATTTCCAAACGAATGGGCTAATGGTTTGACCCAAGGCATAGAAGAATAACTGATTCAAAGAAAATATCTTTATTGATGAGTCATTCTGACAAGAGGAAGCGATCCAAGCGATAGACCACTTTGTGCTGGCCCTCTCTTCTATTATTCCACGTGTAAGATTCATTGTGGTTGGGTATGTCAACTAGTTTTAGATTGGCAATGAGATCCCTAAATGCCTACACTTCTGGATCTTCCCTCCTAATGCCTCATTTTTTCTCCTTCAATGTCATGATTATATTTAAATCGTCCCCGATGATCCACATATCTTCTTCAAAAATCTGCTTGATCCATCTTATCTTATGGAGGAAGGTTGTTTTTCTCTCGGAATATTAAGGCCATAAAAAGTAGAAATGATAGTTGAATATCTTGTGCCTATATGACGAAATCACCCCGAGATGGTGCGAGGCATACTCATATAGTAGTCAAAGATTATCTCTGATGGGTTCCAAAGAATGGCCACCCCTCCTGCACTATTGTGCACATCTAGGGCCATCACTTCATACCTTGGTTTCATCATACTAGTTATTTCCTTAAGCCGAGCTTCAGATGCTTTGGTTTCCTACAACATCATTATGCTTAGTTTTTCCTACTTTAGGAGATATTTTAAATACCTTTGTTTTCCTCTATTGTTGAGGCCTCTTATATTCTATGAGAGCACAATCATTGAGAGGAATTATTGAGTTGGTGGAAAACAACGGATACCGGTACCACCCTACCCGATTTCACTAGAAATATCCCACCATTTGTATGGAATCTTTTAAGTTCTTTCTTACCCTTATTTTACCTTCTTTACCTGGTCCATTCTAGTCGATTGAGCTGGCCATTTTGGATCCTATCGGATCTGCTAGTTTTTGGCCCTGTTTGACATGGTAATGCTGGAATGTCTCACTGTATAGATTCTTTTGGTCCTTGGGAATAAAGCGCTCATTCAGTTTCCTCCATTTATTGAGAAGTTTTTTGAGGTCCTCTTCTTCCATGCTTATATCCTCCTTTGATCCCTCAATCTTAATAGTACTTTGACCTTCATTTAGATCGGTCCCTCCTTGTCTTCCGGCTCCTCTTGTGCTTTGGGTTTTATATTAGGGTTTGTTTTGGTCACAACCCTAGATGGTGAATCAACATGTTTCTCCTTCGCCTTCGAAGTTTCCTCTTGCTCTTGTAAGACGCTGAATTGGTTCTACGAGTCAAGATTTTTTTTCGCCTCGTGCTACACATTGCGCTCAAATTGTTTCGTGGGGGGTTTTGTTTTATAGGATACTTCTTGGAATCCTTTGTTGTTCGCTTGAGATTGTCCGGCATCAACTAGGGTTTGGGGTTCCTCTATCTCCATTTTATTTAGAGGGCAAGCTTTGTATAGATGGTGATATTAATGGAATTTCTGGCAGCGGAATGGAATGTGCTCATAATCTAGTGGTTGTTTCCATACTTCATCTCGATATTCCACATCCACGAATTTAGGTAATGGCTTGGTTATATTCATATAGAAACATATCCGGGAAAAGTATGTGTATCTCCCCCAACGAGTTGAGTCTACAACTTTTAAAAATTGTCTAATGGAGTTCCCTATGCCTTCCAGGATTTCAAGATCCTAAAATTATTCCGGAAAAGCAAAAAGCTGCACCCACATTGGTTTTGCCTTGAACTACTCTCGATCTAGGTTGTAGCATTCTTCTGAGAATCTTATGGATAACCCAACATTATAATAAAAGTAAGGACCATTTTCAAAGATCCTCTCCTTTTCTTGTAGATTCGTGAAAATTATTGTGAATAAACCACACACTCCTAGTTTCAGATCGATATGGCCTTTTGGTTTCCATTTCAACTGAATCTATTTCAGAAAATCCCTTTCGGTAGGCCAACTAACAATAAATTTTCAAATCAAGGCATGGTCTTTCATATATTTTCTGTAATTCTCTAGCTTTTTGGTCGAGATCACAAACCTCCACTTCTTGGTGGCTCTGAGAAAGAATTGGCCCCGTAGTCGTGCCTGCCATTTATCTCCGGTAACTAGGTTACCATTAAAGTTGGCTCCAATTTTTGGTGATGCAGCTCAGGTGTTTTGCTGGCTCACTTTTCTTGCAGTTACGTTTTTGTAAGAGGAGATATCCCCTTGTTGCAACACTCATGCAGCCTATTAAAATCCTCTATATGTAAAAGTGATAGTGGAATGATTTAGATCTCTCTTTATCAAGGCTTTAGTCATTCCTCGAAACCCTAACAGAGATAAGCTAGTCATCTCCTTCACTTGAACCGATTCGTTGTTATAATGCCAAAAATATTTTTGAAGTATATTATTTATTAAAAATGTTTCTAAAGTATATGAATTTATTACCGTGCACATGCAAGTTGCAAGCAACATTATATACGGTGAACCCATTCATTATACGCTTAGTTGTTAACATGGTTTAGTTATAAGAATTTAGGTTTTAATAATTTCAAAAGATAGTAAATCAATTAAAATGTATTGTTCTAACCATTTTGTTATGCGGAATTATTAATTACAGATAAATAATTCTTCCCTAGACAGGTGCTAATCTAGAACAACAGGTTAAAGACTTTATAACTATCTTTCCTAACTGTAAACAGACACACAAAATGAAATAAGGAACCTACTTGGGATCCAAGCGCTTCCAAACTCTCCTTCTGTTGCTTTTGTTGTAGCTTCAAATTCCAGCTAGCTGTGAAAATATTTCCTGCAAGAATGAACACTAAATAACAAGAGATATCAATAATACAGATGTCTATTCAATTTATTTAGCTAAATCAATAAAGCATAAACCATATACATCAAATAAGAAATCATGATATTGAAAATCAAAGTTTATACAGATTCATATAGGGAAAAATAAGTAGTAATCTTTAATAATGATAGAAGGGGAGGTTACAACCCAGTGATTGATTTAGTGTCACCATATCCAGCAACATCCCAGCCTCATCACAATGCAAATATCTCCAACAATCTGTCACTCAAATCAATCTCCTTAATGGAAATTCCACCAGCATTTCTCTACACAAATTCTTCCTTATCAAACACTAAGATCTGTGATCAATTTATAGAGGAGCTGAAGGTAGTTTCACAATAAATGAATTTCCAATAATAGGCAATACATGTTCTCAATCTTGTAGATGTCAAATGGACACATGGATTAAAATTTTGACACATGTGAACTCTTCTAGAAGGCACTGGCCAAGTGGAGATTTCGGAACAATGAGAATTATTTCGCTCCCAATGTGACCAACGCACCCATGAATGTCCGGAAGTGCTTTGTAGATCAGCCTTGCATCAGGCTACCTGCATATGAAACACACTTATTCCCTTTAGAGGCAGCGTTGATGAGCTCTCATATGATATATTATAAAATTCAAACTTTGGAAACCTTTGCAAATGAAAGTATTTGATTGATTTGTCTTGTTCTTTTTCTTAGGGCATGTAGCAGCTGAAATGTTAGGGGATGATAGAACCTATACATTGGTCATTGAGATGATGCCCAGTTAACCAGGTCATTGGAAATGATGCCCAAATTGACCTATAACAATTTCCCCCTAAAGCATGAAGTCCGAATAATAACAGCAGTATTTTTATTGATATGACTTACACTATGATGGGCTGGAGATGAAGCAGAGTGGCGACCTACATCAATCTTATAATACATTACATCATGATATATCCTCTTGATCATAATTGTTGAGGGTAGGCATTCCCATGTTCAGCACATAAACAATCTAATAACATGTACATAATTCAGAAAGTCGTCTACATTGGAATGTTACCCAATACAAACATGCCTACAGATATAGGCCCATGTTTGGATGACGATCTGTATGTAAGGTCACCATACAGATGATGTGTACAACAATCCTGAAATATATGATTTCAGACTTCTACGATCTCTATTTTGTAATAATATGGTTTTCGGATCCATCGCATTAGGTGGGTTTTCTTCTTCATGCGATGTATAGAAGAAAACCCACCCAATGCGATGGATCCGAAATCTTGAAATCGCAGCCCAGATGGATGAAACTAGATCCAAGGTCTTCTTATCTCGTTCACTTGATCATTCGGGTACAAGTATAGCCATGTGAATATATGATTTGTCATCGAACATGGAAAGACATCGTTTGATTACTAGCCAATGATGTGAGTTGTTAACAAACATGAGAGAACCACCATTGATTTCAATGGCCCTCAAGGTACTGCAGTACATTTCGTAAGGCGTGAATAGATGATTTGATGTCGAACGCCAAACAAAATATTTCGGTCAAAAGTTCGGAAGCGAGGATCTTATCGATGCTGTAACAAGCCTCATGGTACTGGAATCTGATGTTTCTAAGTGAACTTCCTGGATATTTGTTGTTGACAGGAAGTCACCTTATTGCGAAACAGGAGTTACTGATTTTGGAGACAAGGGTATGACTTGATATAGAAATTTTTAGGGATGACGATCATGAGAATAAAGGTTTATGAGTATTTCAGAAGGATGAGTTATTCACTGGATGAATTCTCTTGAACATATCAGCGACACTGAGATGAGTTGGCAGCATTGACCCAAAACCGAAGTGAAGGTATGATGAACCATAGGTATGAATGAACCGTCAAGATGATTACCCAATCCAAACAGTCACGGACATGGAGTGAAGGAAGTGTCATGTTCAAGAGAGACTTGCTACCATAAATAATTTTTTCTCACTTTTCCCAAATTTTCCTTGGTCATTTGTCGACCAGTACCTCTTTATTTTTTAACAAGTTTGAGGAGGATAACATTTTCTTGATCTATAATTCAACCCTTCAGGCGAATAAAGTATCGCTATTTAATAATTTAATGAGTCTAGAAATGAATGAAACTTGATTCTTGCCATGATCGACAAGCCTATCACTATTTTATGTTTTAACGAGCTTAACGCCAGTGATAACTCGGTCCTTTTTGATATTTAGAGAGTTTAAAAAAGAGGACGAAAGAAAAATCCATAAGTAATTTTTCGTAAATTTGTCACTCAGATCCGAAAAAGTGTAAAATAATATCTGAGAGAACCTCTTTGGTCATGTTTAACCAAGGTATTCCTTTTTCGTAAATAATCTATCTTAATCTGGAAAAGGGTTAAACTTACTTTTACGATATCAATTCATTTACTTTTACGAGCTCGAAAAGACAAGTGCTCAACAATATTTTCACATTATCGGAGTCTGAAAAGAGTTGAAAGAAGACTCCAGGGGTTCCTTTTTCATTGTTATCGAAACTTGAAAAAGAGATAAAAGTGTGCTTAAAATCCTTTTTCGTTTTTAATAAAGCTCAAAAAATAAGGAGAAAAAGTATGCTTTGTGGTCAAATCATTCTTGAAATAAATCTGCACGACTAATCTGTTCATTAGTTGTAAGACCTGTTCAGAACAACATCAAATGGATTAAAAATACCCGTTTCATGATAAAAAAACATAATAAAACTTTAGTAATTGCAATATATTCGATTTTCAAATAATTAAATGACTATTAAGAGTAGTTTCACTATTCATTTTTACCATTCCATTGTTACCATTTGCATTTTGGAGCTTTGAACCTGATTTTTCCCCGAACTTCAGCTGCTGATTGTGATCGTTTCTGTGGACGATTTTCATTGCCGTTTGATCCAGGTTAGTGATATAAACCTTCTCTTTCCTTTAGTATTCATTTCATTTCCAATTTCTACAAATTTTCAGGGTTTTAAGGCCCCTAGGGTAAATTATGTCCAAAAAGAGTGCAATGCACCCCTGAATGTTGAAACCTGCATTGCATAGCAAGTACAATGAAGGTTAATTGCATACAAAACTCACTGTATCTTTTTAGGGAGTGCATTGGGTGCAATCTAGATTTTTGTTTCTTACATTATGCCCAAAATTTGCCTAGTTTTTTGAGATGAATGGAATCTAATGGATCTTATGGTTGTATTTGAGGTTTCCATCGGATTACAATGACGATTACATGGAGGGAAAGAGAACATGAAGAACAGGATATGATTTCCTTAAATGATCCAGGTACAGTAAGAGCCCTAAGAGATTGTGGACTGCTTAAGTACTTCAAATTGTCTGGGATGAGGCAACAAATAGAACTATTGGAGTTCTTAGTTCGAGAATGGGATCCAGCTATCGAGGCATTTCATATTAAGAACCAAGTGGTTCCTATAACAGTCGAGGATGCATACTTTCTTACAGGTTTGTCGAGGAGAGGCTTGCCCATTTCGCTCTCACAATCTATTGTTGGAGGAGAGACGGTGAGATATTATGTTTTGCAACATTGTTATCCAGGGGTAGAGCCAAGCAAATATGGAAAGATAGACATCCGAGATGTTAGATATTTTCCATTAAGAACTATCTTTTTCATGATCACAAAACTTTCTGGCACCGTTACACTACATGTAGCGAATAGATCGTATATGCAGTATGCGCTAGAGTGTATGGAGCCAACAATCTTCAACTGGTCTAAAGCTGTTATTTCTCAGATAAAGGAAAAACTGAATAAAGCAAGGGGAGGAAGGAAGAAAAATTTCAGTTATGGTTCTATCCTTATATCCTTCGCCTTGGAACAGATTCCACTGATGCAGCGTCAACATGTGACACTGGATGTGTCTAATCCTAGAGATCTGTGGATGCAGAGGTGGGTGGAATTTATGGGTAGGAATGCAATCCAATTTACCATTGTGTTCTCGACTGTGTTCTTCACCTGGTTGCGGTGACAGATTGTCACCATTGATGAATATGCATACGCAGGCATTGATTTCCGAGGAGATCCAGATTTAGCATTACCGGAAGGCGCTCAGTGGGGTGCAATAGGTAAGAATGTTTTAACCATTTTTTTTATTTTCCTAAGGTTTATACAATGTTTTTGTATTTTGATGTTTTCCCAAGACTAAACTAAATGTTTGATGTAATGCATATGTTGGTCATGTTCAACTAGTAGTGGAACTGGAGCGCGAAGCAGATGTGCCAGTAGAGAGGGCTGTTGGGAGAGCAGTCCTTCAGGATCTTCATATGGCTGAGACTCTAGCTGAGCTTCAACAGCACATAGATGGTTTTACCTTTGGGATTCCAGATTTCCAGATCGAAGAGATACCCATGCGACTGCAGCGACACACTATTGGGGTTTGTAACTGCTATATGTGGTTACTTCGTAGGATAGCTAGATCGATAGCATGTTACCACGAGCACCACTAGTTTACTTGTGACATTTTGCATACATTTTGAGGTCAGATGACCAATGTGTCTTGGGCACAAATTTTTGTAAAAACCTATAACTATCTATCTATATGATTTTAGTGTTTTCCTATGTTTATTGTGAAATCCTATTCAATGATGTTAATGTTTTCTTTACATATGTTGCAAATGTCTGTCTAAAACTTGATTAGCTAATGAATCAGACAATGTGTTCAAATTTCTGGAAATGTGTTGATATTGAATAAAATCAAAGTGTCTTTCCAAAAGTCGAACTCTTAAGAACAATCTATACAATGTGGGATTTCTGACAGTATAAACACTAGTAATTTGTAATACCACAAGTTGTGAGTCTAACGTTATGATGATACGGTTAATACCAAATGAAATGGAATTAGAGAAAAGTTCGATCAACGTGTTATACTTAGCGATATTGTTCGTCAACCTACCAATACAAATCCCTTGAAAACTCACTAACTCGCTGTTCGGAGCGAAAATGGCCCATGCTGTAGAGGATAGATTCCGCGTACTACGACTAGCATCATCAGCATATCCAACAAAGGGTTCTGAAGATTCAGACATCTGCGATGAAATGTAAAGCAGATTACTAATGTCAATAAAAATCTAAAAACAAATTAAGATAGTGAATGCAAATCAACATCATATATATACAATATAATACAAAAAATTATTGTGCCCATGATTAAGCATAATAACGTTTCAAATACAACCCATTTCTAGGCTGCGCGAATGGAATTTCATAGTAATCAACCAACTCATAGGCGCCCTTAGCAAGAACTCTTTTGAAAATATAGGGGCCATGCCATAATGGCTCAAAATTTCCTGTACCTATTACAGCAGCTTCTTGATCATAAAGAAGAGCCAAGTCACCCTCTCAGAAAATGCAAGGCTGGAAATTTTTGTCGTATTTCTCCTTTATATGTCTCTTATGGTCTTCATTGGCCAATTGGGCTTCATGACGCGTTTCATCAAGATGGATGAGGTTAAGGAGACATGCTTCTTCTTTTGAGGTGCCAAGTAACAAGTCGATTGCGAGTTTTGACGACGATATTTCACATTGGATTGGTAAGATAGCTTCTAGACCATACACCAATCGAAAAGGAGTAAATCCAGTTGTGTTTCTCACCAAGGTTCGATATGCCCACAACACCGAGTACTTGATCAGATTTCAATTTCTTTTACGAACTCCTATCATTCGTTGAAGCATACGTTTTAGAATTTTGTTGATAGCTTCAACTTGTCCATTTGATTGTGGATAATAAGGAGTAGAATTATCATTGAAAATCCTAACTTGGCAGTCAGTTCAGCCATCATGTGATTGCGAAAATGCTTCCCATGATCTGTAACTATAGCCCGTATGAAAATAATTTAACACTTTTTCAGCCTCCTCATGAGTAAGGCACCTCCTTAAAATGGTATCGACACCACGAAGATAAAGTGTATCGCCGACGATCAAATAATATTTGTCTTGGTATTGAATACATCGATGTTCAGAGCGAGAGGTATCAGGTCAAAAAGTTTGAGTTTGGAGATAAATGATGAAATCTCCATACCAAGGATCAGATGATCCGATCAGAAATAGAGACTCGTCAGGAATTGATGGTTCCGACGTAGTTGCAGTACTATCAAAGGGAAGTTCACAGAGAAACTCAGTCAGAACTAAAGACTTCTTTGACTTGGATTTGATGAATTCCAAATCAAATTCTTGTAAAATGATGATTCATTTTGAATATTTGCCCCCCAACAATTGACGTGATAAGATATAAGTCATGGTGTTGCAATCCGAAACGATAGTAGTTTTTCAGAGTAGGATGTAATGGCGAAATCTTTGGACAGATTGAACAGCTTCCAAGACAATATTTTCTACGTATGAATACTTAACTTCCGTATCATTGATATTACGACTCAAATAATATATCAGATGTTCAATTCCATTTTCTACTTGGAACAATACCATAGCAATGTTCATTTCGACCGCGGCGATATATAGGAAATAATCATTTTGATCATTAGGGGGATACATTAATGAAGCTCGGAAAAAAGTATCCTTGAAAACATCGAAAGAAGCTTGCACAACTTGGTCCCAATGGAAGGGAACCCATTTTTTCAATAGTCGAGTAAATCGTGTAGCCATTTCGGAGTAGTTTGGAATGAACCTTCTCAGGAAGTTAGCCTTTCCTTGGAGTTTTTGTATCTGAAGTAAGTTTGACAATGCAGGAAAATCAAGAATGGCCTGAACCTTCAATGGGTCGATTCAAATTCCTTATTTTGAGACAACGAATCTAAGAAAAGGACCAAAACCAACACAAAACACACATTTTTGTGGATTGAGGCGTATTTTTTAGTGTCAGCAGCTTAAGAAAATGGCTCTCAAATGCATCGGGTGATCGGTCCAATTTCGTGAATGCGCTGGTAAATCATCTAGATAAGGTTGAAAAATGTGCTTGATGTCATTGGAAGCATAGTCCATTTCTCTCTGAAAAGTTTCCCCAACATTATTTAAACCAAATGGTAGTTTTTTATAAATGAATGTGCCCCAGGGACAGATGAATGTTGTCTTATGTTTATCCTCTAGGCGGATATTAATTTGATTGTAGCCAGAAAATCCATCCACGAATGAAAATATTTCACATCCAGCACAATCTTAATAATCTGGTTGATAAAGGGAGTAGGCTAGTTGTCTTTTGGACAAGCAAGATTGACATCCTGATAATCGATGCACACTCTAATGGTTCCTTGCTTTTTCATGACAGGCACGATATTTGAAACTCACTCAATTAGTGGAACAGGGTATATGAAACCAGCATGCAAAAGTTTTTCAACTTCTGCTTTGATGGTAGCGGCTTTCTTTGGATAAATAGGACGAAGCTGTTGACACACCGATTTGACATCAGGATACATATTAATAGTGTGTTCAACAATACTAGTATCTATGCTTGACATTTCCCCGTAAGACCAAGAAGATACATCAAGAAATTCACGAAATAGAGAGCGATATGATTCTATTTCTGATGGAGAACAAGATACATCGACATGAATATTTTCTACAATGCCAGGTTTGGTCGAAATATAAATAGAAATGGTTTCTTCAATATTTGACAGATTTCTCTTGGAATCGATTGCATTAATTGGTAAAGAATTCGAAAAGAAATTTTCAATCGATGGGTGATATAGTTCACTCAGATAATTTTCTTCATAATCAGGAAGATGGGAATGATGATGATAATCTTCCCATGGTTATCCTTTTGACATCAGGGCTTCCAAAATATTCTCACCTGTCAAGAACATTGAGGAAAAAGGATCAGAGGGAGTACCAAAATCTAAGGAACGATCGACCCAAAAACTCAGCGACGCTCATTTCGGATTGGCTGCCCAAGCCAAATAGATTGATTTCTATGCCAGCTCAATAGGGCTAGGCGAAAGAAATTCATCCAACGTAGTAATTTCAGAATCACCCGTACTCTCCCTTAAGCCAGATAGAGTGGAAGAGATCATGTAGCAGGTCTCTATACTTGCAATTTCTGCCGATGTCGCGGGTGGCGGTAATGCAAAGGTTCTCATTAAAGTGGAATACTTTAAGAGTCTTACACCAATGTTCTAAAGTTCTAGTTGGGGTATGTGAACGAATGGATGCTTCCAGCTACCTACGAAGTAGAGGCAAAGAAGGATAGTTGATTAATGACTATGATAGTACCTTTATGTGGAAAGGCAATCATTCTAAAATATGTAGAAACAATTGCAGTCATTGTGTATACCCATGGCCTTCCAATTAAAATATTATAGTCAATGGGTCCATCAACAACCCCAACATCAATATTCACTAGTTCCCCCCCTAGTTCAACATGCAGGTTATTAATAATACCACAAGGTTTATATGTATGTCCATCAAATGCCTTCAACGTCATTGATGATTGTGATAAGCATGGCGAGCCAAGTGACTTCCAACAATTTAGAAACATAATGCATGTAGATGCTCACTCATCAATAATAGTGCGATGAACAAGGTGATTGAGAACATTTACTTGTATGGAGAATGTCGATTCTGCTGGTAGTTGCGGCACATAGCCCGTATGATTAAAGACGACAAGATTAGAATCAGTCATATCAATTCCACCAATAGCCGACAACAAAGCCTGTTTTTGGGAGGGACAATTTCGTAATGCCTCAAGAGCAGGCATAGCTAAAGGGGATTGAGCCAAATCTTCAACTATATTATAGTTTTGTGCATCTCTTGCTCGAGTATTATATGTCGATTTGTGAATTAATCCCTTTGGTGGCTTGATTGTCAATTCAAGAATAGCAGTAGGCAGTACTGATTCCGTAGATGGATTCATTGTTGAGGTAGTAGGCTGATCAGTGGCCTGACTACCATAATATTTATTATGCTTTAGCACCAAAATATCTGTTGAAGGTTTTGTGACAGATAACATTAACAATTGGGAACTAGGAGCTGGATCCGTAGCAACCATGTTTGTGTTCGGATTTGGAAATGGGTCTGTCAACACAGCTGACACATAGGAAGTCTTGATGATTTTTGAGACTTCAGTGAGGTGAGGACAATCCCTAACAAAGTGTTCCTCATTACAGATTATGCATGAATAACGAGGTTTCCTAGGTCTAGACGATTGATTATATGATCTTTCCTGCGAGTTAGAAGTTTGTTTTTTCTTAGATTTCCCCTTTTTCTTATTTCCAGGTTGCTTGTCACTTTTTCCTTTGTCAAAAGACACGACGTTAATTTCAGAAGTAGGAGCAGGATCATATGTAGTAGTGTGGTGTGTGCTTGCAGTGCCAATCAAGCTGTGTCTGGCATGAGAGTCCTTTAATTTAGGAGGAACAATAAAATTAAATCTCGGCGCGTTAGGAATTTTTTCATAGAGTGTGCCAAAACGAGTATAAATCAAGTCTAAATACTGGGCACGAGCGATAATTTTCTCTTCTGTGACAACACCACACTTAGCCACATCCTCAGTTATAGATTGTAACAAGGACTTAATGAACCATTCAACAGGGAGCTGATCCGGATCAAATGCCTTAACCATTCTACGACGATGACGCCACTCATGAATATGATCAGAGATGTGAGTAGCACTAGTCTGTTTGAAATTGGTCAAGAGTTCCGTTCTAGTTTCATATCTGATGGGTAATTTGAAATGAGCCAAAAAGACAATAGCTAGGGCAGTGAAATTATCAAAAGAAGCTCTAGGTAATTCAATATACCATTTTGCAACCGGACCTGTGAGCCTATGCTGGAAAAGACGTAGTCGAAAAAAAATCATCATTTAGGGAGTTTGATGAACACCATAAATGATAAGTCATAACACGAGTCGACGGATCTTCTCCAGGGTTTCTATTGAACTTAGGAATATCCGAGGGTAATTTATGAGGTATCATCGACCACCAAGGAGCATAGTTAATTGGATCATTAGTTAGCCAATTTAAATCTGGTAACTCTAAAGTTGTAACAAAGGGCAACTGTCGATTAAGGTCAAGTTGAGCATAGCCAGGGTAAGATGGAATTTCTTGAGCAACAGGCCTTTGAGCACTAGCATAAGGAATATGCTGCTGGTAACCCAGATAGGGGTTTTTTTGAAAAACAAATGCTTGAGGATTTTGTTGACCAAAACCTGGATATGATACTTGTTGAAATGAAGTTTGAGGCATTTGTGCCTGTGGCTACCAAGGGGTCTGTCCACCAATGTTACAACCCAAATTAGGATAAATTGGATTCGGTTGATAGGTATAACCAGGTTGCGGTTGTGACATCCCATAAAATGGTAAGCTAGCTTGTGAATAAATGATTTCGGATACACGCTGTTATAAACTAACCAAAGGATTTGGAGTTTGTGGACCCAAAATTTGAGGATATTGAGTTAAAGAACCCATTTGATAAGGTTGTACAAAATTTTGATTCTGTAACAGGGGTAAAGATGTATTGACAAGTGGAAATGATGTGGGTGTAATAGGTTGAACTGGTTGATACGAGTGTACAATCATTTGTGGCTGGATAGGAAGAGTGGGTTTCCATTGACAAACATTCATTTCGACATTAGGTTGACCAAAAAGAGGCGGAGTACTATCATATTGGGTGACCAAAGGTTTCCCCCCAGCATGTGGAGGATAATAAGATGGAAAATATTTCTCTCCAAATGCTGGAAGTCCAGTTGATAAGGTACTTGAAGGAATAGACCCAGAAGGACTGGCTTGATATTGCCCTGAAGATGTGTATAAAGAATCAAGTCGTTCAGTACTCACTATAGGATTACCAGTTAAAATACCAGATGTTGACATCGGTAAAGTCCATGGGTTCGAATATGCACCAGAGAAAATTCTAGATAATGATTTGTAACCTGATGGGACCAAAGAGCCACCATGAAAATATGACTCTGGTGAAGTTGTAAACATCGATGGGGTAGCTAGGGCAGGAGCTGACGTAATTGGAACAGATGGGCCAATTGAGGATGTTATTTCAGTCATGGCTACTTGACCAAATGTATACCCTTTTGAATCGATGGGAGTTTGAAAAGGAACAGGATCAATAAAAGCAAATGGTGTCGATTGAGGAAAAGACTCGTACAGGTAAAGGTCCTCCCCAAAATGGATTGGAGTTAAAGGTGTCTCGTCTTGTGGGATTTCTTAAATCGCATTTAAACCAGGGGGAAGTATTTCACCGTTAGGACCAAAGTATATTTCAGGTGGTTGACTATGTGATATGGGAGATTCAATAGCTACATAGATTTGTGGGATGACCAAGGTAGGAACAACTTCCGATTGTATGACTTCAGGATCTAGATGTTCTGGAAAAGAAGAGACATGATTTGGATCAATTTTTGGTTGAACAACGTCGGGTCCAGGAGGTATGGTCTCACTGATTGGATGGATCGTGACCACGGGTAGCTATGAAGACTCTGTTTCGACAACAGTAGATGAACCAGGATGTGTAGAAACAACTTGAGCTAACTCTAGTTTATGGAAAGATGATGTTTCACCAGAGGTATGAATTGTACTTGATTCGACAGATCATGATCACCTTCTCCTACCAGAAGTAACTTCTGGTGGTAAAGGTGGTTTTAACGCTAGTCTACGTGAACGACGGGGAAAAGGATTTTTCTCTTCCATGATTAATGATTTATTTTAACCAAAAAAAATAAACAAAATAAAAGGGTAATGATAGGAAAAATGGTTTCGAAGAAACTGTGAATTGCAGAATACCTTCTGGCGAACCAAGAAGTACGGGCAGGCAATCTCCCCGAATGTTGTGTTTGGTGTAACACAATTTACAAGGCGGCTGACTCGGTTCACTATGGATGGATAACACCTAAGATTTGTCCTCCCAAATATACCCGAAGGTACGTGGAGGCCCAAGTCCGTATTAGCGCTGTCTTATGCGAAACCGCACAGTGAGAGCACCCCTTTATACTTACCATACTGTAACACTGCCTGATATACCCGAAAGTACATGGAAAAGCTACGATATACTTACATACGTGGAGTGAGGTATCACAATTGGAATGTATCGTAGACAAGTTAACGACAGCTGCTATGTTTTACAACGCCGGAACACGTCTCTAGCCTAAACCTTCTAAATGTTATCGTTATGGTTCTAATGATTTGTTAGGTAAATTGAGATTAATTTTATGTTGATCTTGTTTAAAAAATTTCCTTTCAAAGGTTCACCGCGATGATGTATTGGAAAATTCCTAAAATGCAACTAAGAATGATAAGCAATCTTTCACTTCTAGTTTTCAATGAAAATCCTAGCTACTAGAGGGAAAGAGAAAACAATTTGTGAGCAAATAAATCAAAGAACACAAACTAAATGCAGATTTCCTAATTGTTGCTTTTGCAAAACACACAAACCACTACATGCAAATGCAAATTTTTATTTTTAGTTCCTTTAATGTTATAAATGTAGAAAAGAAAATAAGTGTACTAAATGAATAAAAACAAATGCCTTTTACTTTTGATAAATGTGGAATACAAACAACAATTTCTCTTTTGAAGGAAAAATGAGGAATGAAACAACAATTTCTCCTAGTAGGAAATGAATATTTTATGACAATTTCCTTTTTCAAAAGCAAATGGATCTAATGTGACAATAAAAATAATTTGAAATTAACTTGCCAATGATAAAGAAAAATGCATTAAACAAACATTAAACAAATTTTCTTTCAAAGGAGGAAGAGGTAGATGAATTCACTGGTCAATATGAGGCTCAGGCTTTTCAAAACACAACAGAAAACAAACTGAAACAAACTGCAAAGACAAATTCAATGGAATTTGGATGGTTTCAGGAGGCAACGCAGTCTCTAAAAAGAGACAGTGCTTTGCAATGCAGGGCTGAAAGGGAGACAATGCTATGCAAAGCACTGTATCTTGTCCAAGAGTGCGTTGGGCGCAGCGTATAAAGAAAAACACACTTTTTTAACACACTTCTTTTGCAAATTTGGATCTGAAAAAGCCTAATATTTGTGAGTAACAACTACCGGGTGAATGAACAGAGAAAATCAAAGGCTAAAACACCTAGGATAAAGAGTAATCTCCCCAGCGGAGTCTCTAATTTGTTATGCGGAATTATGAATTACGGATAAATCATACTTCCCTAGACAGGTGCTAATCCAGAACAACAGGTAAAATAATTTACAACTATATTTCCTAACTGTAAACAGACACACAAAATGAAATAAGGAACCTACTTGGGATCCAAGCACTTCCAAAGTCTCCTTCTATCGCTTTTGTTGTAGCTTCAAATTCCATTCGGCTGTGCAAAATATTTCCTGCAAGAATGAACACTAAACAACAAGAGATAACAATAATACTAATGTCTATTCAAGTTATTTAGCTAAATCAATAAAGCATAAACCATATACATCAACTAAGAAATCATGATATTGAAAATCAAAGCTTATACAGATGCATATAGGGAAAAATAAGCAGTAATATTTATTAATGATAGAAGGGGAGATTACAACCAGTGATTGATTTAGTGTCACCATATCCAGCAGCATCCTAGCCTCATCACAATGCACATGTCTCCAGCAATCTGTCACTCAAATCAATCTCCCCAATGGAAATTCCAGCAGCATTTCTCTACACAAATTCT
The DNA here is from genome assembly GCA_034641835.2 of Pinus albicaulis. Taxonomy (NCBI): domain Eukaryota; kingdom Viridiplantae; phylum Streptophyta; class Pinopsida; order Pinales; family Pinaceae; genus Pinus; species Pinus albicaulis. The sequence continues at coordinate 1,222,897,511 of CM076580.1, forward strand.
TCCTTATTAAACATTAAGATATATGCTCAATTTATAGAGGAGCTGAAGGTAGTTTCATAATTAATGACTTTCCAATAATAGGCAAGACATGTTCCCAATCTTGTAGATGTCAAATGGACACATAGATTCGAAGTTTGACACATGTGAAATCTTCTAGAAGGCACTGGCCAAGTGGAGATTTTGGAACAATGAGAATTTCACTCCCAATGTGACCAACACACCCATGAATGTCGGGAAGTGCTTTGCAGAGCATCCTTGCATAGGGCTACCTGCATATTCAATGCACTTAGTCACTTTAGAGGTAGCGTTGATGATCTCTCATATGATATAGTATAAACTTCAAACTTTGGAAACCTTTGCAGATGAAAGCCTTTGATTGATTTGTCTTGTTCTTTATCTTAGGGCATGTAGCAACTGAAATTTTAGGGGATGATAGACCCTATACTTTGGTCCTGGAGATGATGCCCAGTTAACCAGGTCATTGGGAATGATGCACAAATTGACCTATAACACATTTTAAAATATATTTTTTTTTTGTTCTTTTTATTGTCCGTGGATGTGTTGTAAATATAGTGATAAATTAAATTATATATATATATATATATATAATTTAAAATATTAAAATTAAATAAATTTGCATTAAATTTATTTAAAAAATAAATAAAACATACATTTGATGGATAAATCATGGATAATGTGTTAAATAATAAATTAAATTAAAATTTGTATAATTTAAATTAAAAAAAATATTATATTAAAATTAAATATTATATATATTTTTAATATTAATGAGATTATTCATTCTTCTTCATCATTAATTTGTTAATTGTGTTTAGTTTAAAAGACAATTAAAAATCTATTGACACAACAATTAAAAAATATATCATTTATTTTATAAATATCTTAATATAAAACTCAAATAAATATTTGAATATCCTTATTAATTAATGTTTATATATATGTTCATGTGTATGTATTAATGTTAACCTAAGATAGAAAGGAAAAATTAATTAAAAGTGAAGTAGTTTTTTTCAGCATGAAAAACCTCTAGTGTATATATATGTACCAGCATAATGTTCAAATATTTTCATTTTTTTTCTGACAATTACATTTTCCAGATTCCAATCATAGATACTTATTCTATATTAAAGCATAAAAAAAAAAAATGTACTCCATTTATCATGATAGTTCCCCAGTATGAGATCATCCAATGTAATCCCTTCATCTTCTGTGCCTTAAAAAATTCATTCTCATGGTTCATCGAACATCGAGAGATGAGTCCATCCCCCGTACACACAAAATTATACCAATACCTTCCAGGACAAACTGTCTTCTATCCACACTTCTGCCATGTAGCTGAGAGTGCTCTCCATTGAGTCGCATTCAATCAAAACCCATGCCCGAGGATCACAATCTCTATATTTATCCTATCTTTTTCAACAATACTCCTTGCAAAGTAATAAAAAATACGTTAGTCAAAAACCAAATACACCATCATTATGTTCTCCTACTCAATAAAATATTACAGTTCCACTTGCCCCTACTCCTGCTGCTTCATAGAGTTCATAGTGCATTTCCCCAGTGAATCCTTTCAGCCCCTTTTTGGATAGCCTATCAATTGTAGAGTTATTCTCACGATAAACATCTGTGAAAGTGATGCTGGAGAATGTCTCGGCCAATTCACAGATTATGTCAATCCCTGAAGATAGTTGTATGGGAGCCAATTGATTTTTCTTATTAAGATAATCAATTATCACCTTTTAATCTCCAAATATTCAAATGGTGTCAATGTAAAGATGTTTTGTAAACCATAGAAGGCCCCAAAGTGCCAATATCTCCGCCCTAGTGTTAGAACCAAGTCCACTGCACCAATGAAGTTTGTAATGGCATAACAAAGATATTATCACCCGAACACTGCAACTGGATCTACCATTTTGTGCTGCACCATCGAAGAAACCAACTGGATAATTTAATTCATGAGGTCTCATTCTCATCGATAGATCTCTGGGAGTTTTTTGTTGAATTTTCAATGCCTCCCAGCTTTGAATGATTTGTTTCGTAATCCATCTCGACAAAGTATTCTTATCTTCAAAAAAAAATTGATTTCTACTCTTCCATATGTTCCACTAATATATGAGAGGAATGATAAGAAAACATTTACCTTTTTCCAGCCACCACTTTGTACATTCTTTTGCTAATTGATAGTCAGAGTCTTGAAAATTGAAGTGATTACACAATAGGGACCTGACCTTAGTAGAAAATACACAGTTGTAGAATATATGCTTATTTTCCTCTTCACCCTTTGTACACAAGCTACAGATACCCGAGCCAATATTTTTTCCATTCTTCATTAGGTTCTTCCAGGTTAATTTTTTCTCCTTCCACACACACCACAAAAAGATTATTATTTTAATTTGTCTTAACCTTCCATAATTTGGTGAACCAACATTCGAAAAATGTGTAACTCATTCAATTTTTAATATAAAATATTAATAATGATAAAATATAAAAATATACAATTTAAACAATGAAAAATTACCACCGGATATCTATATTAATCACATATTTACCAAACACTAAAATGAATTAATTGACATGTAAATCTTTTTTCAAGTTTTATATTTGATTCCTCTAGACTCTTGGTAGATCTATGGTTAAAACGCATCTATATTGGTTCTACAACCCAGTGTGAAGTCCATGTCTAAGTATATCCATCCCTCTTAAAATAAAAATAAAATATTCCGCAATGTGGGCTATAATAAAAAAGAAAAAAATATACCCTATTCATTTTTAATTAGTTTTCCTAATATCATATAAAGTGATTAGAAGTAAAAAAGGAAAAATGTGAGTAAGATGTTTAAACCTTATATTTTAATATATGATATTAACTTTTTATATATTTATATATAGAAAAAAATGTTAAAGGAAAATATTTTGATTTAGTATAAAATAAAATATCCAATATGAGTTGTGAATACAATATTTTAATATGAATTAATATAAAACGATTCAATACACATGTTATGTAATCTCTATAACATTAAAAAATACAATTTTAAATTTACAACATAGATCCATGTAAAGCGCATATATATATATATATATATATATATATATATATATATATATGGAAAAAATATGTTAAAAAAATAAATTTTAATATTGTATAGAATAAAATATTTTAAAATGAATTAATATAAAATGGCTCAATACACGTGTTATGTTGTCTCTATAACATTTAAAAATGCAATTTAAATAGTAAACCATCACACATTGTTTTCTGCATTATGAAATAAGTTTGCAACAAAGAAAATTTGATCCCTCTAGACTCATATTAGATGCATGCTTCCGTGCTTTAGATGGATCTATGTTGGTTAGGTAATATGAATCTTGAAATGACTGACACCCAGGATATGTGGCTTGAGTAATGGTGACTCGCGAGCATTTAAGAAGTGAAAATCACATAGCCATATTGGATTTTTGGATTTTTTCCCCATGAAGTTTCAAACATTGACCTTTCCACCACGTGCCTTAATAATGCCCCTACCCATTTAAAAATTTTATAATTAAGTTTTGTATCTATTTGTTTTAACAATTAAATATTAGATATTTGTAATATTGATGAGATTATAAATTTGGTACCAATGTTTTATTTAAAAGCAATAAAAATTTATATCTCTGAATATTAATTTATAATAATAATGATGATAAATAAATTTCTCCTTTATATAAGTACCAACTTTGTGACAACTGACTTAAGTGCCAACTAATGGTTATGTTATGTTTGTTAAGGCACTAAGACATTTATTTGTTATTTTTTCTTTGGAAATATTACATTATGAGCAGAAATTAATTTTCATTAAGTAAAATTAGTTATGGAAGTGATTTCCATATAAAAAAATAATAATAATAGACTAATGGTAAAACTATTCCAATAATTGAGAGTTAGTTGAACAGAAAAAATTCAAACAGTTACCCCAACCTCTGAGGATAAAGGCATATCTCAGCAAGGAAGAGGGATTATGTTCAGTAACTAGAAGTAGGAAATTGGAGAGAAGAATTCCCGAGCTGGTGGTGACTAGTAGAATTACTAAGATTCCTGAGAATTTCCTGGATTAAAAGATTGGACCGGAATGTCTTGAGGTCTCTTCTAGAATATCTGTCAACTCACATAGCTTAGAATTGGAGCAGGGGGGAGAGACGACGACGTAATTGCCTTTCTCGAGGTAGGGAGGACAACATCAGTCAGAAACTAAAAGAAAAATAAGTTTATAAGTCACTAGTAATCTTAGTTTGGTTTATGTAAGATATTAATACTTTGTATGTTATAAATCTGTAGAAGTTACAGTACTTTATTATGAAAAGAGAAGTTTCTATGTATGTTTTGTTTTATAAATAAGTTGGACAGTTAGAATTAAACTCAACACTAATAACTGTACGATAGAGAACTGTTAACACAGAGCCCTCACGGCGAAGGCTCCGTGTTGTTTGTTCTCTGTAACTATGATAAAACACAGACAGAATGGTCCGACCATTTTATTGCTAAAACAACAGAAAGAAAAGTAAAATATGGAGAGAGAAGGAGTATTCTGTAGTTAACAGTATAACATGATAATACTGTGTAAATACTGAACTTTAGAAAACTAGAAAGCTGTAGAGGGCATCGTACTGAGAATTAAAAATAGTAACAGAGCCATGCAAAACACAGCATATAAAAAATCAAGAACTGTGATTGAAGATGATTGCTTCTAAATTATAAAGTATATCTGCCAACATAATACAAGAAAGAAGACTAAACCATGGTATGGAAGGAAACAATAATTTGCTATAAATTTCTAATCGTGATATTTAAAGAAAATAAAATTCAGAAAATTCTTTCTTGATTCATAAGTATAGCAAAAATATTGCTAAAAAAGTGACTGAAATTAATATAGATAAGACTGAACAATTTATTAACAATGGAAGAGCAAGACCTTATCCTGTACATAGCATAAGGAAGTTCTTATATATCATATTGTTCGTGAAACCCAGAAATATCGCATCCAGCACTAAAAAATCCAGTTGACCAAAAGATAAAAGTAATGGTAAACATAAACCAGTACTAGTGGTAACCATATTTCATAACAAATTTAGTTACAAATTGAAGATATGGTATAAATAAATAATCTATAGATGCGAAAAATCAATTCATAAATACGAGCAAGATTTCAGAACAAGAAATGTTTCGTCTCAACCATGACACACGAGCATACCTCACCTAGTGAGGGAACCTCGTTACAAAAGCTACAGTCAAATCTTGAGATTTCCGAGGACATAAGCCGAGACCCAAATGTAAAATATGCTGAACACGAGTTTAGGAAAGAAAATAAATAAACACAACCATAATACATATGCGTCTATGAGATGCCCAGTTTTGGTCCAGTTTGTGAAACGTAGTTCCAAAACCTAAAGAAATCAAAACAAGATGGAAGACCCCTTTTGAGAGCCAAAAACCCCTGCAACATCATGGTCTCATGGCCAATTTATAAGTAGAGAACAGTACCTGATGGAGCAGGTTGAGAATGACAATAACCAAGCCAGGTTTAACGAAAGATTCTCTGTGACAATACTAGAACGAGAGAGTACTTGCACAAATAGACGAGATAAAAATAAATGAACAATTTTTACAAAATACCCAAAAATCTAAAGGAGAAATCGATTCAAAAGAAGTAAAGTAACCTTACCTGTGAGAATCCTTTGCCGGAAAACAAAAGGGTTAACCTACAAGAAGAATCATCAACAATAGTGATCAGTATAACTGTGCAAGTCTAGTATCATAGGTTACATAAACTCAAATATGGGCGTTGCCTGTAGAGGAATTTTACCAAAAGATTTCGTCAGCGGCAACACAGTTGCAAGTGAAAAATCCATCTAGAGGAACGAATTCAATGCATCATTGTAGGCCTAGCAAAGAAGGTGACCAGAAATTAGAAAAAAAATACGAGAATGGGTAATAGCGGAGATAACAAATAAGAAATTTGGAAAACATAAACTATATTCAGGGTAAAAAATGATAAACCTATTTCACTGTAAATAATGCCAAATTCCACTGTAAATAATGCCAAAATACACAGCAAACCGGAGGTTACTTACCGAAAGGTTGAAAGGAAAAAGTCTCATCATCACCGAGAAGAATCCTGTTGAGAATTGACATAGAGACGACAAGGCTTCTTGGCAGAGCACTGCGGAAAATTCTGAATGACAAAGAACGGTTAGGGATAGGAGGTCGATACCTTAGGTTTTGGAACACTAAACCAAATCACCATAGGAACCCAATGAAATCAGATTGACAGTGAAGAGGATAGTCCAGATGTCCACCATAAAGTTAAATGCCAGCAACAAGAGCAAAATTTCCAACAAAAAATAAATCATTTGCAAGATTTCACTATGGTGATAAGGTTGAGCATAAAGATCATAATAATCAAATCAATTAATAGTTTGATAAATGAAAAGTATAGGATATCAGATAATCTGAGGGGACAGATATCACCTTTGAAAAAAAATTGATATGCTGTCAGATTATTCACCTCGTGAAGTGGGAAGGTTTACTTCTTTGTTGATTACAAAGAAAACTTTTAAGATGCGAAATACGTATACATCTCAGGTAGAATGAGTTTGTATGAAGGTTAAGTGGAGTCTGACATACTTAGGAGTAAATTTGGTTATATCGAAGTTAAAACTATGTAATGTAAAATAAAAAGTTGAGATTATGTTGATGTATGTTACAAGTGGTATCAGAGTAGCGTTCACACTTTGGGACCCTATGGGTCACCTAATATGACAAATTGTGTGTAAATGATGCACAAATAAGAAAGTATAATAGGAGACGATATGAGAAGGTGGTAAATGCAACAACCACCTCACAACATCAGGGATTATGTACCCCAACCACGATAAAAAATGAATCTTGAGATGTGGATTCAGCTGAGTGTGGATCAGCACCAGCAAACAAGTATATTGTTGGAGGAACAACAAAAACAAACTAGCATTTTGTTAAATACAGAACATAAGCTACAGGAAGGAATGGTCTGGGTTCAGAGTGATAATGAGTGCTTGATGCAAGAGCAAGAAAGAATACTAAAGAGCCTTTCGAATAAGAAAAATCAGGGAGTGGTACAAACCAGTCCTGATAGAGACATTCAGGAAAGAAATGAACGACAAGCAAGGGACCAGACCACTGACAGAATGGAAATAAGTCAATCGCAGTGAAGTAATAAAAATAGAAATTAAAATGAGGCTGAATCGGGTAATGTGTCAGAACAAAAAGAATTTAAGAAGCAGAGAGTGGAGCTGCAAGGCGAGTTTTGAAAGATAAAACCACCTGCGTTTGATGGAGAAGCAGAAGAGGTGGCTGAGGCATGGTTAATAAATATGAATAAGTATTTTCAATTCTACGAATATAGCAACAATATTAAAGCCAGATTGGCCATCTATCATTTGAGGGAAAAGGCCACACTGTGGTGGGAGGAAGTTAAGAATGTCCGTAGCATAGAAGATCAGGATGTGACTTGGGATTCGTTCCAACAATATTTTAAAGAAAAATACTTGACTGAGCGCTTCTATGATGAAAAATATAGAGAGTTTCACAATTTAAAACTGGGACAATTGACGATGGATGAATACATCACCAAGTTCACTTCTTTACTTCATTATGTTCCTTATCTAAGCGACAAAAAGGCTAAAGTTCAGCAGCTCCTGAGCAGTTTTCCAACTCACATGAAGGAACGAATTGAGTTCATGAAACCCAGAACCATGGATGAGGCAATACGGAAGGCAAGAAAGTGCTATCAACAATATAAGGAAAAAGGAGAGCTGGGTAAAATCTGGTCGTCCAAGAAAGAACATAAAGGCAGTTCAAACTTCAAGAAAAATAGAACCAGTAATTTCAAGAATACTACCAGAAGCTCAGTAAGCAAGCAGTTTGATAGAAACCATCAAAGAATCTGGTGACCTACGGAGGATAAACCCATGAAAGCCTCCAGTAAGCCAGACCAAGCACAAAATCAGAAACCGCCCCTACAGTGCTGGGGGTGTGGTGAGGATCACTACTACACGAATTTTCCTCAACGAGGAAAGAGTGAGGTGGTTACCAATTTACAAGAAGCTTCTACAGAGGGGGATGTAGCCAGAAATATACACAGAATTAACACAACATTGGAATATCGTCAGGTAGATTACTAACCAATGATGATAGAGTTGGAAGGTAAGCTACTCTCTCAACCTGTTTCTATTTTGGTAGACCCATGTGCAAGTTTATGCTACTTAAGTCCCAAATTAGTAGAAATATGTAAATTGCAAAGTCAGAAATTCAGAAATCCATGGCTGGTACAGTTAGCCACGGGAGAAAAAAGAAAATTTTGTGCCAAAATTTTGAACTGTACACTTGAGATTAGTGAACAACAGCTAACTGTAGACTTGAATATATTACCCCTAGGATCCTACGATGTGCTACTTGGCATGGATTGGTTGGAGAATCACTAGACGTTAGTGGATTGTAAGGAAAAAGTTACATATTACTGAATGCTAGATGGAACATGTAAAGAGATTCAAGGAATAAAGAAACTCCTATGACTGTGTCCTATTACAGCCTCTCAAATGAGTAAGTGCGTGAGGAAAGGATGCCAGTTATATGTTATTCAAGAGGGTTTTACTAATTCCAAAGAAAATACTCTGATGATGGAAAACATTCTGATAGTGCAAGATTTTAAGGACGTATTTCGAGAAGAAATACCAAGCTTGCCACTGAGAAGGGACATTGATTTTACTATAGAGTTAATGCCAGGAGCATCACTGATTTCAAGGGCATAGTACTGAATGAGCGTACCATAATTGACTAAATTGAAGATGTAGTTACAAGAACTGTTGGATAAAGGGTATATCCGACCAAGTGTATCCCCTTGGGGAGCACTAGTGCTATTTGTAAAGAAGAAAGACAAAATCATGTGAATGTGCATGGATTATCGACAACTTGATAAGTTTATTGTCAAAAATAAATTCCATCTACCGCAGATTGAAGATTTGTTTGATCAGGTGAAGGGAGCTATTGTATTTTCAAAGATATATCTAAGGTCAGGATACCATTAGATCCAGATAAAAGAATAAGACATATACAAAACTGCTTTCAGTACCAAATACCAGCACTACGAGTTTGTAGCGTTACCATTCGGATTGACTAATGCACCAACAACCTTTATAAGGCTGATGCATGGTATATTTCACCCCTTTCTGGATAATTTTGTGTTGATATTTATTGATGACATCTTAATTTATTCCAAGAATGTTGAAGAGCTTAAAGAGCACTTACGGATAGTGCTAGAGATGTTACAGAGGCATCAACTGTATACTAAGTTCAGCAAGTGTGATTTCTTCAAGGAAGAAATACAGTACCTTGGTCACGTTATTTCAGTTGAGGAAATCACAATTGACCCGGAGAAAATTAGGACGATTATGGAATGGAAGGTACCCCAAAATGTGGCAGATATCCGATCCTTTATGGGTTTTTCCCGTTATTACCGATGGTTCATTAAAGGATTCTCAAACATTGCCTTTCCAATTACTTCCTTACAAAGGAAGGGAAAAATATTTAAATGGGCAAAGGAATTCAAAACAGTTTTGAAAAGTTAAAACTTTTATTGACTACAACTCTAGTGTTAAGAGTAGCTGATCCCACTAAAGAGTTCGAAGTCTGCACAGATGCGTGTAAAGAAGGAGTTGGGGCAACTTTTTCACAAGAAGGTAAAGTAGTTTCCTATGAGTCACAGAAACTAAAAGAACATGAACAACGATACTTAGCTTATGATTTAGAGCTGACAGCAGTAGTGCATGCACTCCAAGTATAGAGGCACTACTTGCTTGGAAAGATATTTGTACTCAAAACCGATCATAGCAGCCTAACCAATTATTTTAAGCAAGCTGATATTAATTCTCGCTAGGCAAGATGGAATGCTTTCCTAAGTGAGTTTGACATTGATATGCAACATGTGAAGGGTAAGGAAAATAGAGTAGCAGATGCATTGAGTAGAAATTCACATGGTGTTTATGAATTGTACTACAATCATATTGAATGCAAGATTCCGGAACAAATAAAAAACAGAAGCTGAGAAAGATCCTGAATACCAATTTATGTGGTAGCAAGTAGAGGAGACCAGAAAACAAGGAAAAGTTGTTGATTACGGAAATAAAAAGGATCAATAGTTAATTTTCAAAGAGAGGATTTATGTTCCAAATCGAATGGAATTGAAGGAACTGATCCTGAATGAATACCACAGGAGTAACTATTCTGGACATCCCGGGTATCAAAAAATGTTAACAACAATTAGGAATAACTACTTCTGGCCAGGTATGTGAAGCGATATTGCAAAACATTTGAACAGATGTTTAGAGTGTCAGCAGGTGAAGGTGGAGCATCGGCATCCAGTCGAATTAATGCAACCCATACCAGTACCTGAGTGGAAATGGGAAGTAATATCCTTAGAATTCATTACTAGGTTACCAAAGTAAAATAAGCACAATGAATCCATTATGATGGTAGTGGATCGATTAAGTAAAGCGACACATTTCATACCAGTACAATCCACTTATAAAACGGTGCAAATAGCATATATCTTTATGAGAGAAATTTTTAGGTTGCATGGAATTCCAAAAACTGTCATATCTAACAGGGATGTGAAGTTTACTTCAGCATTCTAGAAAACTTCATTTACAGGTTTGGGAACCTAAATTAATTCCATTAATACCTACCACCCACAGACTAATGGACAGACTGAGAAGGTGAATCAGATCTTGGAGGATATGTTACGCATGTACGCAATGCAACAACCAACTAGGCGGGAAGAATATCTGCACCTAGTAGAATTTGCATACAACAATGGTTATCAGGCATCTCTTAATATGAATCCATTCGAAGCATTATAGAGACAACAATGTCAAACTCCTATTAATTGGAGTAGTCTAGAAACCAAGTTAATGCTTGGACTAGAAATGCTAGCTGAGATGGAGGCAGAAGTAAGAAATATCAGGAAAAATTTGAAAGCAGCTCAGGATCGACAAAAAGTGTATGAAGATAAAAAAAAATGACTTATCGTGAATTTGAAGTGGGAGATCATGTGTATGTAAGGATCAAACCAAAGAAGATAACTATAAGGTGGTCCTCTTGTGCCAAATTGGCTCCCAGATTTTATGGCCTTTCCAAATACTCGAGAGGGTAGGACCTGTGGCTTATCGATTGGCTCTGCCTAGTCATATCCATGTACACAACGTCTTTCATGTATCGTTACTTAAGCAATACGTACATGAACCGAAGCATGTAATCCACTGGCAAAGCATTCAGGTAGGATATGAATACAAAACCTGATTAGAAATATTAAAGTTTATGAGAAATTAATTCAAAGTTTGTTGACTGCAGGTCGAACCGGATGGTGAGTTCCTGGTCGAGCCTTAGTGTATAATCGATCAGAGAGAAATCATGCTCCAGAAGCAAGCCATCACCCAATTTAAGGTGCAGTTGAAGCAATTCGGCCCAGATGAAGCTACCTGGGAGGATGTAGGTTTTGTTCGGGATGCTTACCCAGAACTATTTGCTGAGTTTGAATGAAACACCGAGCACGGTGTTCACTTCCAGGGGGGGAAGTTGTGACAATTGGCTTAAGTGCCAACTAATGGTTATGTTATGTTTGTTAAGACACTAAGACATTTATTTGTTATTTTTTCTTTGGAAATATTACATTATGAGTAGAAATTAATTTTGATTAAATAAAATTAGTTATGGAAGTGATTTCCATTAAAAAAAATTTAATAGACTGATGGTAAAAGTATTTGAAGAACTGAGAGTTAGTTGAACAAAAATAGTTCAAATAGTTACCCCAGCCTCTGAGGATAAAGGCATATCTCAGTGAGGAATAGGGATTCTTTTCAGTAACTAGAATTAGGAAATTGGAGAGAAGAATTCCCTAGCTAGTGGTGACCGATGGAATTACTCAAATTCATGAGAATTGCCTAGATTAGAAGACTGGACCAGAATGTCCCGAGGTCTCTTCCAGAATCTCTGTCAACTCACATAGATCAGAATTGGAGCACGGGGGAGAGACGAGGACGTAATTTCCTCTCTCGAGGTAGGGAGGATAACATCAGTCAGAAATTGAAAGACAGATAATTTTATATGTCATTGGGAATCTTAGTTTGGTTTATGTAAGATATTAACAGTTTGTATGTTATAAATATGTAGAGTTTACAAAACTTTATTATGAAAAGAGAAGTTTCTATGTATGTTTTGTTTTATAAATAAGTTGGACAGTTAGAATGAAACTCAACACTAATAATTGTACAAGAAAGAAAACTAAACCATGGTATGGAAGGAAATAATAATTTGTTGTAAATTTCTAACCTAGATATTAAAAGAAAATAAAATTCAGAAAACTCTTTCTTGATTCATAAGTATAACAACGATATTGCTAAAACAGTGACCGAAATGAATATAGATAAGGCTGAACAATTTATTAACAATGTAAGAGCGAGACCTTATCCTGTACATAGCATAAGCAAGTTCTTTTATATCATACTATTCGTGTAACCCAGAGATATCACATCCAGTACTAAGAACTCCAATTGACCAAAAGATAACAATAAAATGGTAAATATAAACCAGTGCTGGTGGTAACCAGATTTCATAACAGATCTAGTTACAAGCTGAAGATATGGTATAAATAAAGAATCCATAGATGCGAAAAATCAATTCATAAATACGAGCAAGATTTCGGAACAAGAAATGTTTCGTCTTAACCATGACGCATGAGAACGCCTCACCTAGTGAGGGAACCTCGTTACAAAAGATACAATCAAATATTGAGATTGCTGAGGACAGAAGCCGAGACCCAAATGTAAAATATGATGAACGCAAGTTTAGGAAAGAAAGAAAAAAAAAACCATAATACATATGCGTCTACGACATGCCCAGTTTGGGTACAGTTTGTGGAACGTAGTTCCAAAACCTAAAGAAACCAGAACAAGATGGAAGACCTCTTTTGAGAGCTGAAAAACATTGCAACGTCATGGTCCCGTGGCCAAGTTATAAGCAGAGAAAAGTACGTGATGGAGCAGGTTGAGAATGTTAGAAGAATAACCAAACCGTGTTTAGCTAAATATTCTCTGTCACAATACTAGACCGAGAGAGTACCCGTGCAAATAGACGGGAGAAAACTAAATAAATATTTTTTACAAAATACCCAAAAAGCTAAAGGAGAAATCGATTCAAAAGAAATAAGGTAACCTTACCTGTGAGAGTCCTTTGTCAGAAAATAGAAGGGTTAACCTGCAAGAAGAATCATCAACAATATTGATCAGTATAACTGTGGAAGTCTAGTATCATAGGTTACATAAAATCAAATATGGGCATTACCTGTAGAGGAATTTCACCAAAGGATTTTGTCGGCGGCAACACGGTTACAGTGAGAAATCCATCTGGAAGAAGGAATTCGATGCATCGTTGCAGGCCTAACCAAGAAGGTGAGTGAAACTTAGAAAAACAAAAACAAGAATGGGTAATAGCGGAGATAACAAATAAGAAATTTTGGAAAACCTAGTCTATATTCAGGGTCGAAAATGATAAATCTCTTTCACTGTAAATAATGCCAAATTCCACTGTAAATAATTCCAAAATCCAAAACAAACCAAAGGTTACTTACCGAAAGGTTGAAAGGCAAAAATCTCATCATCGGGGAGAAAAATACTGTTGAGAATTGACACAAAGACGACAAGGATTCTTGGCAGAGCGCTGCGGAAAACAATGAATGACAAAGAACAGTTAGGGATAGGAGGTTGACACCTTAGGTTTTGGAACCCTAAACCGAATCAACCATAGGATCCTGATGCAATCGGTGAAGAGGACAGTCCAACTATTCGCCATAAAGTTAGATGCCAGCAACACGAGTGGACTTTCCAATAAAAAACAAATCATTTGCAAGATTTCACTACGATGATAAGGTTGGGCATAAAGATCATAATAATTAAATCCGTTAATAGTTTGATAAATGAAAATTACAAGATAGCAGATAATCCGAGGGGATGGATATCACTTTTGAAAACCTCGTGAAGTGGGAAGGTTTAATTCTTTGTTGATTACAAAGAAAAATTTTAAGATGCGAAATACCTATACATCTCAGGTAGAATGAGTTTGTATGAAGGTTAAGTGGAGTGTGACATACTTAGGAGTAAATTTGGTTATATCGAAGTTAAAACTATGTAATGTAAAAAAAATATTTATGAGTATGTTGGTGTATGTTACAAAATTCTAATTCTTTGTTATAAAATGTGATGAATTAAGAAAGTTAGATATAAATGTGAGAAGTAAATACATTTTTTTGAAAAGTAAATACATTTTTTTTTATTTTCATTAATATCATATATAATGTGACTCATCGTTTTAAATTATTTAATTTATTAAAATACAAATAGACAATTGTCTTCAACAACTAATAACATGAAGACAATTAATCATTTGAAGCCAAATCATGTAAATAAAAATTAACTTCTTCTACCTCGATAAACCAACTAATAACATGAAGACAATTAATCACATGTAAATAAAAAATAACTTCTTCTGCCTCGATAAACCAATGCAATCTGAATTAACTCTTTAATCAAAAATTTATTGAAGGATTATTTTATTATCAAAACATCACTCATGAAAAACAACATTTTAAACAAAATGTTACTTGACGGAAAACCAATTAATAAGCTAAAACCACATCGTGTCTTCATCCATATTCACTGAACCCCATGAAGCCACATCATGTAATTAAAAATTAACTTTATCCATCTCCATTTTAAACAAACCTCTAGGGAAATCAACTAACTAATAATACAAAGATACATAGTGTAATTAAAAATTAACTTTATCTATTTTCATAAGCTAGTGCAATTCAAGTAAACCTTTTACTCAAACCTTTATTAGTAAAGCCAACTAATAATATGAAGCCACATAGTATAATTATTAACTTCATCTATTTTGATAAGCTAATGCAATTCAAATAAAATTTTTAATCAAACTTTTATCATCAAAACATCATTTGTGAATGGAAACATTGCAACATAAAATAAATTGTATGGAAGCAATCCAACCCTCTATGGAATCCAAATTCCAACGCTGTATGGAATCAATCTCATCCACTGGGCATGTCGTTGATCATTCCCACTAAGTATATGGACATCTCATTCGAATCCAATGCACTTCCTTTCCTAGTTCAAACGATAAGGAGATTGATAAACTGCTGCGTATGAAAATGCAGGAATAGGTTTAATTCTTTGTTGATTACAAAGCAAACTTTTAAGATGCGAAATACCTATACATCTCAGGTAGAATGAGTTTGTATGAAGGTTAAGTGGAGTGTGACATACTTAGGAGTAAATTTGGTTATGTCGAAGTTAAAACTATGTAATGTAAAAAAAATATTTATGAGTATGTTGGTGTATGTTACAAAATTTTAATTCTTTGTTATAAAATGTGATGAATTAAGAAAGTTAGATATAAACTTGAGAAGTAAATACATTTTTTTATATTTTCATTAATATCATATATAATGTGACTCATCGTTTTAAATTATTTAATTTATTAAAATACAAATAGACAACTGTCTCCAACAACTAATAACATGAAGACAATTAATCATTTGAAGCCAAATCATGTAAATAAAAGTTAACTTCCTCTACCTCGATAAACCAATGCAATCTGAATTAACTTTTTAATCAAAAATTTATTGAAGGATTATTTTATTATCAAAACATCACTCACGAAGAACAACATTTTAAACAAAATGTTACTTGACGGAAAACCAATTAATAAGCTAAAACCACATCGTGTCTTCATCCATGTTGACTGAACGCCATGAAGCCACATCATGTAATTAAAAATTAACTTTATCCATCTCCATTTTAAACAAAACTCTAGGGAAACCAACTAACTAATAATACAAAGCTATACATAGTGTAATTAAAAATTAACTTTATCTATTTTCATAAGCTAGTGCAATTCAAATAAACCTTTTAATCAAACCTTTATTAGTAAAGCCAACTAATAATATGAAGCCACATGGTATAATTATTAACTTCATCTATTTTGATAAGCTAATGCAATTCAAATAAACTTTTTAATCAAACTTTTATCATCAAAACATCATTTGTGAATGGAAACATTGCAACATTTTAAACGAACTATTAGTTGAGGGGAAACATAAAAATCCAAAACCTTAAAATAAATTGTATGGAAGCAATCCAAACCTGTATGGAATCCAAATTCCAACGCTGTATGGAATCAGTCTCATCCACTGTGCATGTCGTTGATCATTCCCACTAAGTATATGGACATCTCATTCGAATCCAATGCACTTCCTTTCCTAGTTCAATCGATAAGGAGATTCATAAACTGCTGCGTATGAAAATGCAGGAATAGGCTTCTGTTTTTTATGAACGAACGTCAAGATTGAGCTGAAGTAGAGTTGGTACGTTGTGCATGGATTTATCAGTTACAGGAGGCAGGCGCGGAACGGTAAAGAAATACAATAGTGAAGAGGATCTATATTAAAATGGTATTCTCGAGGCCATAAAATGTAGATATAATTTGTGAGGAGTGGAACGGAAAGTATATGGCCGAAGACCAGGGATATTTTGCCATCGCAATATAGGTAGATTCAGTTGGTCGTTACCGTTGCTCCACAGTAAGGCTGTTATAAGGCTTATATTGCGGTGAATAAAAGATTTGATTTGATGTCTTGCATATGTATTGCACTTTATAAAAGATTTGATCCGATGTCTTGCCATTGCATTGTATGGAAAAGTAATTTGTGATAGTTGAAATCTGATATGATTGTTTGATGTGATGCAGAGAAAAGGTTGAAAGAATCTGATGTGCCAGAGAAAATCGAGACACGATATATCACATGGAAAAAGAAAAGTGCTTTTGGTTATGATATGATGTATTGTATGGAAAAAGAGGCTGTTTTTTTGGTTTTCAATGCATGTGAACTGTTCAGCAAGAAATGATTTTTTGCAAGCTAATATGTATTGAAATTAAAATAACTAACCTAATATGTATTGAAATTAAAAAAACTGTCTCGGGTTGTACTATTTGATTATCGAAAATGTTTTGAACTTAAAATGGTTTTATTTATTTTTTGAAATTTGGGATGAAGGTTAAATAAGGAAATCAAAACTTAAAATGGTTTTATTTTATTTTTTAAATTTGGGATGATTGTTAAATAAGGAAATTTTTTGTGAGGGAAAGTTTCATGGTATGAAAAGAACTTATGTTAATGTAATATATTGTATAAAGATAAAATTTTAAACATTCAAATATGAAAAAAAATAGAAAATCAGTGTGATATGTAGGGAAGATTGAGGGCTTAGTTTATTTTTTGAGAAATACTTATTAGTTGAAGTTTTATCTTGTTGCAAAAATAAGGTCTTTGAGGAGATGCAACGAGTCATATGGAGATAAATTTTTGATCTATGTAAGACAAATTTCCGATCTATAGGAGACAATCCTAGAAATACATTTTTACATGGTGTAAGTAGAGGAATTTTGAGGTAAAAAATGAGCCTTAAAATGAAAATGTACTAAATAATGAGGATATCATCTATGGGGGTAAATATTTTTGAGAGAAAAAAAGAAAAAGTATTTTTTTTAATAGTATTTTTTACTTGTACCTCAATATAGATTTACTCAAATTGTGTTTCAATTGTCACACTTGTTGGAAGTGAAACTATATTTTGTATCCAAGTAGTACCACTTAGCATATTTTTGAGTAATGAAATAATGTGTTTTTCAATAATTTGTTTATTCTTCTCATATCTCCTTTAAAATATGCATAACAGATACTAATTGCATGATAAATCTAATTTCATGTCCAACAAGTCTTCACACTTAAAAATTGAGTAAACCTATTTAGTTATTTTCTTTTAAAAATTTATCTCTTATTTTTTAATTTTTACTAAAGTCATTTTAGATCTTAAAATTTCCTTATTGAGTATAAGAAGTAAAATAAGTAGTGATATATTGAAACACCTAAAACTACTTAATCTTACAAAATGTCAAAAAAAAATTAGAAATATTAAAAATATGCCAAACATTGAAATCAAAGAAAAATAATGTGCCAATTATTACAAATGAGAACTTTCATAGAGTGTAAAACATTGTAAAGTTTCCAAGAGTGTGGAACATTGTAAAGATACAGAAATCCTAAAGATGTGTAACGAAAAAATTGAAATACAATATGTCATATTACAGCAAAAATACTCTTCATAAAAATGATCTCATCACATAAATCTTCCATGTGTGATGTAGGGTTTAAAAGATAAAATAGTTTTGATACATTAACTAAAACATAAAGTGCTCTGTGATATGTAAGTGGAAAATTACATTTCATCAAAGTGAAATCACTCTGTCATAGGTTGATATATATATATATATTTTGAAACGTTTGGATTTCTCGAAGAATACATTTGAAAACTTATGATTGCATGAAATAATTAATACAAAGAGCAAAAATATCCACTTGTAAAATAAAAAGTGGTACATGAAAATGATTTTGTCTCAGTAGTATAACTGTTATATTAATGTATGGTTGGATGTTTGGTTGGTCAAGATGTTTTGTAATTGATTATGAGTGTTTTTAAGAAATAACTTCATATTTGGTTAGGACGCTAATTTGGAATTGGAAGTAGGATGACAAATATATTTTTTACTTTCTTTGAGGTTTATTATAGAGAGTATTTTATTTTGAAAATATATTTGGGATTCCAAGTCATATTTTTTAAGAAAAGTTGATATTCATTGGCTACGTATTTTTAGTGCATTATTTGGTTAATCTAACTTTATGAATACTATTGGGATCATATATTAGGAAGAGATTTCAATTTGAAAATTAATATAAGTAGTCTTTTTTTAGAGATAAGTAGTGGAATTTTGGACATATCGTGAATCAGTATGATTTTTACACACTATTATCCCTTTTATGTCAATGACATGAGTTAGTTCTAATTATAAATGTTAGGTGGATTTCTTTGGCACAAAGAGATGTTGGACCTAACAATTTCATGGAAAACTACTTATTTTAATTTTATAGTTATTTTAGCTTCCTTACATAATATTGTATGATTTACATTGTATATACACTTATGTTTTGTATCTATTTATGGTTTCATACCCCATCACACCATGACTATCAAGAAATGGCAAGGTTGAAAGTCACTGTCACACCTGGAAAAACCCATGCCAATGAGAGTAACATAACCAAATAGAAACATGCATGTTAAAATTATCAAAGAAATCATACATGCAACTCGATAATTGAAAATTAATCCCATGGTAGTCTCTTGATCCAACTCCATATTTCTTGATCCTTTCTTTCCTTTGTTGTATTTCCTTCCTTTTACTTCCTTTCTCCAATGCTAGAGTGCTCTAAGTGCACCAGAGTATGAGAGAATAGAGAGAATAAAGAGAGGTCCAAAATTGAATTGTCAAAAACATCAACTGATAAAAGCCATGAACTAATCCTCATAAACCTTTTTATCATTCAAACGTCTATTTTCTTCATTTTCATCTATTTTCCTTCAATTTCTTGTGGTTTTCTATCTTCTTTTTCTCCTATTTCTCATTATTTTCATAAATAAAATATCAATAAATGTATATTTTCATTTATTAACTTTATTACATGAATTTTTAACCGAGAAATGTTAAAAATCCTCTATATTTGAATGAAGATTCTGTTGTAGTCGTTGAAGAATCATCTGGGAAATCACAATTTGTTCTTGTTAATTTTTGAACATGTTCTATGCCATTTCAAATTAGGGCACAATACTGAAGAAGATAGAACATACTAAAAGATTGATAGAAGACAAGCCAAAACAGAGATGAGAAATGGTGGCGTTACGGCGATCAGCAGGATGCTTCAACCAGCAAAGTCTCCAGTAGGTCATGCAACCAAGCGTGTCACACATATAACCCAGAACAACCCAAACAAAGGACAGTCCATATATATCACAGCTCCAACGCTATCCAGAGAGAGAGAATTCCTCCACACCAATGTGTGTCAAATGAACTCTAAGTCTCTCCAATATATAGGAATCTTTGGGGGTGTGTGACACGTCCTTTAAGACATTTAAGTCTATATTTTATTCCAAGCCGACCTAGCACATAAGTGGAATAAATTCAAAGTACATGTTCTGCTCATCCGATCGAGATGATCTTTAGATCAATCTTACACCTCTCCGAAAGAGGAATCCAATAAGAATATTTGGATCGTCATCTGAGCAGTACAACCCGAAGTTTGGACCTAGTTGTCCAATTTTAACACTCCCCTCTCAACTAGGGAGAACTCCGTCCACTAGTGCAATCAAACATCGTTCGTCATCCCGCCGTAACTTGCTTTGCTGGCCTCTTTATTTCAGAACAGAAGTGGGTCAGTCACAAAGACATCATCCCCCGACTGACATAATCAGTCCAGAGGTTCCAAACCTCTATCAAACTCATGAAGAGTATCCAACCAACCCAAAGTTGGTTCATCTGACCCGAAGTCAGGCAGAGGTCCCAGACCTCACTAAACTTGATCCCGGATCAAGTGGTTGGACCGTGCCATCCTAGATAGAGAGTACGGCAATCTCTGATGCGTCCATCAGTCTTTGCTAATAGTCTCTAGCTTTTCCCACCTCATTGGCCAAATGAGAGGTACTTCCCATGAGCCCTGAACTCAATGGGTAGGATGCATTCGGGGCATAGATAATGAGAGGTAAACCAACTCAATAATCATAATGGTGGGGTCCAAGCACACCAACAAGGTTCAGCAAGCCTAGCCTTGTGGTTGCTCATAGCTCCGAGAAGCTATCCCCAAAGCCCCCCAGAGCTCCCAGAGCTCATCGTCCAACAGGATCCTCAGAATAGGATCGTTCCATGATTCCAAGATTCTCACGGAAGCTTAGGAACATGACCTTCCCCAAGGGCATTGTGAGAATATCTGTGACCTGCTCATCAGTTCCTATATGATCGAGCCTTACGGCGCCTCGCTGTACCATATCCCAGATAAAGTGGTACCAGCCATCAACATGATTGGATCAATCGTGGAACCTGGGATTCTATGACAATGAATCCCCCTCTGGTTATCACAAAGGATAACGGTGGCATCTAGCACATGCTTGAACAGCTCACAGAAGAGCTTTCGCAACCAAGTGACTTCACAACAGGCCATACATGTTACAATGTATTCGGCCTCAGCGGTGCTCAAGGCTACCAACTTTAGATTCCTTCCCGAAGCAGATCTACATGTGAAGTAGCATCCAGATGTGCTCTTGCAATCCACCACACTGCCAGCCCAATCGGCATCAGTATATCCATGGAGTGTCATACTCCCGGCAGTGTATCTCAGCCCATGGTTTATCGTGCCTTAGAGATATCTCAAGAGTTTCTTGGCACCAACCTAGTGAATGTTATGATCAACCATGTGTTGACTCAAAGTGTTCACTGCACAACATACATCCGAACAGGTGTTCATCAGGGTCCCTATGAGTTGACGATACTCAGTAGGACGGTCCCAGCAACGCTGCTACTCAATTTTGTAAAGTTGAGTTCCATGGACTTACAGTCCATCATACCAGAAAATTCATAATGTATTTTCCTTGATAAAGGAAAATCTCGCCAGGTCTCTGCTAGACCTTCAGGCCTAGAAATTCGTCTGAGGTCCTTCATCTCGAACTTAGCAGCGAGCTCCCTCTTGCACTAATGAATGAGAGGGTCAACACCTGTCAGGAAGAGGTCATCCACATACAGCACCAGAGTGAGAGGCCTATTTCTATTAACCTTGCAGTGAAGGTTCAGATCAGCAATACTACGAGTGAAGCCCAGCTTCATCAAGTAGCTATCTATCCTCTCGTACCAAGCTTAGGGTGCTTGTTTCAGCCCATAGAGAGTTTTCTTCAACCTACAGACATGGGTGTCCCGATCCTGGACTTCCAACCCCAGAGGTTTCTCCACATATATCTCTTCCTTTATCACACCATGCAGAAAAAATGCGTTCTTCACATCATCTGATGAAGACTCCATCCTTGCGTAGCAGCAAGGGCTATAATAGATCGAATGGTGGTATATCGGGCCACAGGTGCAAATATGTCATCATAGCCTATACCTTCCTCATAGGCAACGAATCTTGCCTTGAACTTTTCAACACTTCCATCAGATCCATGCTTGATCTTGTAGAGCCATTTTGAGGTGACAACTACTTTGTCTTATGGTCTTGGAACCACATCCCAGACATCATTCTTCATAATGGAATCATACTCTTCGTGCATAGCATACTTTGATTCTTTACGACTTCCTCAAAGGATCCAAGCTTCAATAGTACTCATGGCTGCTAGATACCCTGGTATTTATATGGCTTCTTGGTTTTCCTTCGGAATTTCCCCCTCTGAAGCCATATGTCCCTGAGCCATGAGGATTTTCTTTTGTTCAAAAAAGGTATCTGTTCAGGAGCATATAGAGTTGAATTCTCCCTCTTAATGCCAACTTCTCTTGTGAGAGAAGACATTTATGTTAAATGAGGGCATCCCAGACACCAACTTGGAAAGGGGGACTTAATCTTCCATAGTCAAAGCCATCCAACAGGCTTTGCTGATCATGGTTCAAGATTCTAATAATGTGTCTGAAAGTTTCCGAAACACATTTTACCATTATGCTCCAGTGAGACTGCTAATGTCTCATGCTGACTACTACATAGGTGTCTATCTATGTCACTGTCCAACAGAGAGAATATATCAACACGCCTCAGCTTGTGTTATAAGTCCTTTCAGCCACTACCTGTTATTTTGTGAGTAGCTTCTTCAAACAGCCTTCTAAGACCACAACTTACAAAACTAGGGATCCAATCTACCTTGGTTTATCCTGAACTTGAGGCATTGCACCTTGATTTGCTTCCAGATTTGCCCATTTCTGGTTATTTCAGCACACTGCTCCTAGGGCTGTCAAAATTTGCCTAGCTCAATGACTTACATCTATGCCCATTTCGTCAACAATCTGACCACTACATAGAATTTCCCCAAGGACTTCTGCAGTCAACCCTTAAAACTTCCAGCTCCAAACATGGGTGTCTTTCTATGTCACTGTCATAATGACAGTGACATAGAATCACAGATTTAGAACTATCACATTCATCACGGCTTGCTGAATATGAACTTCACTTACATCTCTTGGACTCTTGTCCTTGATGTACCAGGCAGGGTTCTCTTCCTCCTATACCTGCAAAGAGTGCTGTTGCTCCAATACTTCTGCCTTAGCTGCTCACAAGGTCCTTCATCTTTCTAACAATCCCCTTTCTTCTTTAAGATGAATAGCTTGCTTACTATACTTGCCAATACAAGGATATCTCCAGCTTATGGTTTACAAGAAACCACCATTGTTTCACATCACACTGTAAAATACAACAAGTCACACTCTAGCATGCAGATACATTCATCAACACTCAATCGCACTCCTGTAAGAGGGTATGTGCCGAAATATTCTTGGACTTTGCATCACCTCCATCAAATCAGGTTGTTTGTTTCTTAAGAATGTCTCCAAAAGTCTTTGGACAATCCCAGCTCCAAATATGATGCCCAAACCACTGTACAATGTCACTTCTTTGGGTCAACTTGAGATTTAGCCCTTCAATGCCATAATTAGACCATAACGAATTAAAAATCAAAACCCAAGAACTCTTCAATCATGTGCAAAAGGAGCTTCAGTGTGTCCAGGAACTGCCTTCAGAAACTTTAGCGAGTAGTTCAGACTTCAATCTCAAGGTATCCATTTGTGAAGCAGCTCCCCATCCAGAATTCAACACAGTTTACATATTTTACCATAATTTTGACAGCCTCCGTGATTTCTATGCTGGGGAGAGTATAATTTTGAACAAGATACCAAAAAAAAATAATCTGGAAAACTCGTGAAGGCAAGGGAAAAAAAAATCGTCATTCACCCAAGTATACTGCAATTTATTACAGTCCTCTATAAACTAGCCTTCACCCAAGTACAGTCCTGTCACTGCTGCTTAAGCTCCTCTAATTCATCTTGTCACCTGAATTATTTAGATACCCGACAATGGCCACGACACAGCTTATATTTCAATCTGTTTCTCTGAAATACGGCTTAAATGAGAACAATCTACACAACATTTTCCTCGCAAAGCAATGTAATGGGGATCGAACCCTGCTCCTCAGCACCTTATACCGCAGCCAATGCAAATGCCACGCGAAATTATCTGCAAAACCCTCCTTAGTCTGTCGTTCTCAGGTTACAGACATTGCCTACCTGGACGCCAAGCAGAAACAGCAGCAGCAGCAGCTTGCGAGTGTGAGAACTAGTTCTAATTTTCTAATCTTAGAAATACAAGGCATGATGTGTGGAGGCTGTGCCGCGCAGGTTCAAAACCTTCTGCTCTCAGACTTTCGCGTCGAGTCCATTGTCGTTAATATGCTGTCGGAAATGGCAGCAGTCCGTCTAAAACAGGATGGAGATTTTCGAGATGTCGATGTTGTGGCCGGAGAGCTGGCGCGTAGTTTGACATAGTATGGATTCCCGTTGAAGAAGAGGGAGTCGGTGTGTAATAAAGTGGCCTTTTCTTGGACTTTAGTCGCATTGTGCTACGGAACGCATGGTGTTCATTTCTTTCATTCCATTGGTGACAATTCATTTGTGGTTGACTGGTTCGTTCTTTCCTGCATGAGGTAATTGACCACGAGAAGAGACTCCGGCACCATCTACATTTAATGAGGTCTAGAGGACGCAGCAGACCATTTCTCCTCTTTTCGGCATCTGCTTGCTAGATTCAAGCTTCTCCACATGGATGCTCCTAGCTAACTGATTTCCCATCTTCCCGTCACGCGAAGAAGTGAAAGGTTTTAAATCATCTGTGATGTCCCTTCCCGATCGTTTGATTTGATGGGCAAATAAACCAATCTTTCCGATTTCTAATGTACCTGCGGTGACAGCCGAGTCGATTTGGTGTTGGTGGCCACTACGTCTTGTTCTAGAGCAGAGCGGACCTTTCTTTGAGACGCTGCTCTTATGTATTGATGTTCGGGCTATTTCCAGCCTTCCGAACAGACTTGGGACAGCCCTATAAACCCTTTGATGTTGTTCTTTTGATGATGCCCCACAGATTTATACGGCTTCCTAACAGCCTCCGGGAACTTTTTTTTGGCCTTCAAGCAAGGTCGCAAAAAAATTTCAGCGTTCCAGCTACCCACATATGGTAGTGTTTTGTATATATGTACCTCGGCCAACTAGCCCAGCAAGCTAGCCCTTAAAAAAAACCCTTCTCAAATCTGTTTTCCCATAAACATGCCTCAACCATATGTTGTCACCTACAGCTCCTTCCACGCTAATTAGGACAGACTTGCTCACGCTGATTCAAGCCTTCTTCCACGCTAACTAGGGCATTGTCTTCAACCCATGCTCTGATACCATGTTAATTTCTGAACATGTTCTATTCCATTTCAGATTAGGGCACAATAATGAAGAAGATAGAACATACTAAAAGATCGATAGAAGACAAGCCAAAACAGAGATGAGAAATGGTGGCGTTACGACGATCAGCAGGATGCTCCAACCAGCAAAGTCTCCAGTAGGTCATGCAGCCAAGTGTGTCACACATATAACCCAGAACAACCCAAACAAAGGAAAGTCCATATATATCACAGCTCCAACGCTATCCAGAGAGAGAGAATTCCTCCACACCAATGTGTGTCAAATGAACTCTAAGTCTCTCCAATATATAGGAATCTTTGGGGGTGTGTGACACGTCCTTTGAGACATTTAATTCTATATTTTATTCCAGGCCGACCTAGCACATAAGTGGAATAAATTCAAAGTACATGTTCTGCTCATCCGATCGAGATGATCTTTAGATCAATCTTACACCTCTTCAAAAGAGGAATCCAATAAAAATATTGGGATCATCATCTGAGAAGCACAACCCGGAGTTTGGACCTAGTTGTCCAATTTTAACAATTCTCAATGTTACTCCCATCCAAGATGTGGTATATGATCATCGTAGAGGTACATATCTTCTCAATTGGGAAGGTATTTATCTTCTCTAGATGAAAAATGTTATCAGTAGATGAATTTCAAAAATGGTTTATAGTCTTTTCATTTCCATTGATCATAATAGTGGGCACACGTTTGTTTGATGCACTTGGGCACACTGGACATAGTTTGACCATAATCATATGTTTGTTTATTGAAATTTCTATTAGTTCCATTACCATAGCCCAAGTCTTTAACCTTATCCCCTTCAATTCCAAATATCTAGTATCATTCTACCTTTTCCTTTTCCTAAATACGAAAATTTCATTTTGTGTTACAAATGCTAAAGATATTTACATTTTTTTCTTTTAAAAACTTCATAAGAACTTTATATAATTTTTCTATAGTTATTTTTATGGAGACATAACTTTATTTCCTTATTTGTTACATTGTTCTATAAATTTATTATTAAAAATTAATATGTTTTCTCTTAATAAAAAAATGGCTAAAAATATGAGTATGGCTCTAACCCTCGAGTCACTTAATTATGGTAAGCATTATGTTGATGTATTTATAAAGACTTGAATTTTTATATTATGTTTTTAAAAGGTTACTATCAATCATAATTTTTAATTTTTACAATTTTTATTTTTTATTTCTACATTAAAAAAAAAAATTGTAATTGATATACATATAGCTATATATAGTATTAATTTTTTTTATTTTTTTTTGGATTAATTTGATAAATCATGTGTGGTAATTCATGGTCTAGTTTTAAAATAACATTCCTATATTAAATATTACTTTTAAATATTGAAATTAAATATTTGTTATTTATGAGCATAATGTTATTAAAGAATAATTGAAAAATAAATTAGTTTAAATAACAAAATTAATTTAAAGAATCCATTGTTTTTGTGTTAATAGTGATTGTAATTATTTTTTTTACTATTTATATTTGACCAAATAACAATGATATTTTCAATATTCTTTTTAAACAACGAAATCAAATATTTGTTTATTTACTTATATGTTGTTGTTTAATCAGAAAATAATTAATATATAGATTTTTCTCCTCTTATATTATCTAATCATTCATAAGATAGTTTAGATAAAATAATTGGTTTAGAAAATTAACTAGAAATTGCACCATTATCAAATGTTGCAAAGGAAACATCGTAAGATTATTAAAGAGATCCAATTAGTAAGTTTTTTAATTTTCTCCTCTCTCTTATTATTTTCGCAGAGAAATATAAATTATCAATTTAAAATAGAAATTTCCAAATTCTTATATAAGACTGATCATGGCCATAATAGGCAGATGCTATAGTAATTAAATAATTGTATATTATCTATTAACCATATTGCAATGTTCTTCAAATTTGACCATTTTCCAAATTCCTTACATTTGAGAAATACCAATGTAGTAAAAAGGTATTCGATCATGGTTTCACAGAGAATCAACCTCTCTAGAAATTATAGATGCGTGGAATCTTACAACAGCAACATATCAGCATATTTTGATGTGAACATTTTGCCATTAACTTTAGGGATCGACACAGAATTACAAACCAGGATTTATACTTACAAACATCTTCAAGGACAATATTTGAACAGTTTGAACCTGGAAACTGTGCAAAGTACTTATTTTACAATTTTAGTTCCAGACTTTCTCTTACAGGCACATATACATTGGTTCCTAGAACAACCTCAACAACCAACTGTAAGAATTGACAAACAAATGAAAACGTGCATATAACAATTGCTTGCATTAAAATTGCAACAAAAATGTTCATTAAGCAATTTCACCTTCTGCTACAGATTTAATGAGAAGAGCTGAAGAGTTTCTTTGTCTTGATGCAATAGACTTCTGAAGGCACTCAAGAGAAACATTTCAAATTAAGATATTTAAGAGCTCTTAACCAGAAGATTCTAAGGCTCAAGACACTATCCAAGTAGTGTGATTTTGGAGTCCTTAATACAGTTGGGAAAAGATAAATCTAATGATTTGCATGTAGTTTGGTAGTGAAACATCCTCTTGTAGATGGAAAGAATTCATTCAATGCAGTAAGTTCTACTTTCATAATTTTTAGAAACCCACAACACTTACCAAAAAAGGTCTACAACCTGCAACAAATCAAGAAGATAATAGTTCCATGCTTTTCTTTTGAAACATTAATCTGCAGAAATAAATAATACATCAGTTTGACAATAATACATTAGTTTGAAACATTAGAAATCTATGTGTGGACATCATTTTTGTGAAAAAAACTTTCAAACAAAGCAACGATTATTTGGAGACTCCCAAGTTATAGATTGTTACAAGTATATCTTAACAACTTTGGTTCTTTAAGCATGGAGAAGTTTGAACCTTTATTTCTTTTTTTAGTGCTCTTAATGCTTAATAAATCCACGAGTTCCCAAGTTATAGATTGTTACAAGTATATCTTAACAACTTTGGTTCTTTAAGCATGGAGAAGTTTGAACCTTTATTTCTTTTTTTAGTGCTCTTAATGCTTAATAAATCCTGAGTTAAGATGAATCTACACTGGTGTAGAAACAACATGAGCATCACTATTGATATAGAGTCAAGGAAATCATTCAAGATAGGGCAAGGCTTACCATAAAACATAATAGAATGCAGCCTGTTGTTCCAGGAAATATGGAGTACCACCATTGCAGGTGTTGAAACTTTGGTCCATCAATGAAAAGTATAGGAAGTCCAACAGCTACAAACAATGCCCCAAAATTTAGATATTTTATAAGGATATCAAATCAACTTTGTGTCACAGGACCAACATCAAATTGAAATTAAGACAACAAATTGAAGTGAATTTGATTGAAAATGCAACAACAGGTTTAAGTGAAATTTATTCCAAGTAATATGATATCATATAGATACAATTTACAAGAATGATATAAATGATGGGAACACACGAGGAGGATGGAAAGAACCGGAATATATCATGAATGCCATATATGTAGCTAGGGAAACACTGTGGGCAACCCAACCTGGGCCAAAAACAACTAATGCAATCACTCCAAGTGCTGCACAGCAAATATGAGAAACAAACATATTGTATTTCTGCATATGCAGTTCAAAATCAAAGTTGTCAAATTTAAAAAATGCTCAAAAAAATGCATGATTGTCTATTTCTTGTATTAGATGGTTTAATATAGTATTGATTTTACATGAGAAATTCAGTATGTTTACACTAATTTTAGAGCTGGTGTTTAAGTCTGAGTTTAACTAGATCACTCTTTGAATTGTGATTTCTACTTTCTTTGAGATATTGCTCAAAATAGAAAAATGGATCATAAATGTTTAAAGCCTACCTGTGCTTCCGGTGAGATTGGAGAAGTAATCGAATTTGGGGGAGACCTCTACACTGTGGGTAAAGAGCCACATGTATCAATTTATTTTGGTAGCAGCGCCTGGTACACCTAAACTAAGAAATGGTAGTGGAAACCATTCAACCCCCAATCCTGGTTTGGGAGATCCTAAGAAAGTAGACATCATTTCAGAGATCAATGCATTTATGCTATATATTTCTAGATATGAAAACATGAAAGAAACTTGTTAAAACTCATGCAAAAATTATCTCCACAGAAAAATTGAAATAAGTCACTGAATATCCCAAGAAATAAATATAACTCAAACATTAAAACCATCAAGAAATAATGCATTGTTTTGGTCAGCGACTCAATGCTACTAAAAATCCCCAAATTAAAATGAATTACCGTGCATCGCTTCACTGTCAATTGCAAGCAATCTTCTCACCATGTGGAAGGCTCTTCGCCCTGTTCAAGCCAAGTCTGCTAAGAATACATGGTTGGATTGCATTGATAACTATCTTGTCAAAGTCCCAATGTGTTAGACCCAGAAAATATCCAGGTGGGCTACTTCGTTTTCACATCACAGTTAGCTTTCATGAATCCCTAATCTCTTATACTCTGTTTTCCCATCCCAATTACTTCATGAATCCATAACCATAATCTTTAGTTTTCAATCATTCCAAAGGCTTGTTTGATTTAACTGCTTTCATTTCTAAGGATAACGATTTTCATCGACATCATCCTCGGAGATCAGTTTGATTATTGTTCAGTTTGACTTAAGGGGAAATCCAAAATAGGTGAATCTAAGCAGCAAAAACTTATATTAGATAACGCTTTGGTTATTGAACTTCAAGTGACCTCCACGTTACAATAAATAGGGTATAGTTCTCTATACAGTATTCCAGGTTGCAAATGGTGGTTTGATAACTTATAACTTATATTTCATGAATGCCACAGATGCAGCTAGGGCAACACTGCGGGCAACCGAACCTGGGCCAAAAATAGCTAATGCAATCACTCCAAGTGCTGCACAGCAAATATGAGAAACAAACATATTGTATTTCTGCATATGCAGTTCAAAATCAAAGTTGTCAAATTTAAAAAATGCTCAAAAAAAGGCTTGATTGTCTATTTCTTGTATTATATGGTTTAATATAGTACTTATTTTACATGAGAAATTCAGTATGTTTACAGTAATTTTAGAGCTAGTGTTTAAGTCTGAGTTTAACCAGATGACTCTTGGAATTGTGATTTCTACTTTCTTTGAGATATTGCTCAAAATAGAAAAATGGATCTTAAATGTTTAAAGCCTACTTGTGCTGCCATTGTTGGAAGGGAGCCTCATGTAACTCAAAATTTCATGCCAGCCTTACCAGCATTTCAAAGCTAGCTTACATACCCAATCCAAATAAAGGCATTGAAAAATCCCAAACAAAATTGAGCCAAAAATTAGAAGGTTCAAGTTTTCTAAGAATTTGTGAGCAATATGATTATTATGGTACATTGTTGTTTCTTAGTGTAAGAATTGTTACTTTATAACACAATTTAAGCATTTTTTCCCATGGCCAATATGAGCGTTTATCAGAAAGTAAACAACATTTCTATCCATAGAGTGATATATTGAAAAAAAAAACAGTTAACGAGTTTACTGTCTAATGAAATTCCAAAACATTGATATATGACATTGTTGTAAGAGAGCCTCATGTAACCCAAAATTTCATGTAATCCAAAATTTCAAAGCCAACTTACACACCCAATCCAAATACAGGGATTAAAAAATGCCAAAAAACAGAAAGTTCAAGTTTTGTAAGAATATAAAGTTGAGGTTTTCTCAGAATCTCTAAGAAATATGATTATTATGGTACATTGTTATTGCTTAAAGTAAGATTTGTTACTATATAACAAAATTTCAGCGTTTTTTCCCATGGCCAATATCAGCGTTTAATGGCAAGCCATCACTAATTGTTCACACCGTTAAAATTCCCCACTTAATTATAGTGAAAATTAATAAAAGAAACATTCCAGGAAATAAGTCAAGTAATTGTAATTTTTGAACCTATCGTGTCGTTGGTCGTTCGAATTAGAGAGCATCGACAAAAATAACTGCCATGGTTTGGAAATTCTCATGCTGGTTTAAATTATAATTATGAGAAGGTAAATTCTCAAGTTATCCAATACGCGTCAGCATTTTCTGCACAGTGGATCGTAGTTAGCCTTACAAAATGCTGAATTTCGAGCGCGAATATCGAATGTCTAATTCACTCTTTGGAACGTGATGCCAATCCTCATAGTCGGATGTAGGCTCGGGCTGTTCAATATATGCATTAATTATTGGTTGTCATCTATAAGTAGAGTTTTATTTCGAGTCTTATTTTTTGAGTTATTGGTTCATTAATGCTTCATGTAAGCACTAATGTCATGCCAATGCTCAATGCTATGTTTGTGGTGTCACATGGAGCATGACATGTTATATTTGTGATGAAAGTGACAGCATCAATTTTCAGTGACCTGAGATTACTACGACATCCACTAAGTGTATAGGTGTGTAAGTGTAGATACCGTTATATCATAATACATATATTTATATGTCATTGATGATGTAATTTTAATTTATTTCCTTGTTTGACTGAAATATTTTAGTAATTTTTAAAAAAATAACACGTTGACAAAGAGATTTATTTAATTTCAAAATCTCTTTGTGAACGTGTTAATTTTAAAAAATAGTAACATATTTCAGCCAAACAAGGAAATAAATTAAAAATATAAATTTAATATATATATGGAAATATTTAATAAACTTAATGTTTTTATAACATTGAATTAAAACTTTTTACATTTTTCTTGGGATTCGGTGAGATGTACATATTTTTATGGAATTTAGTTGGATGTTTGGTTAGATGTAATTAAGGCTATTAATTTTTCATAATAAAATTAAAGTTTTTATCATATAGAATAAAAAAATTTCACATTTTTCTTGACTTTTAATGAAATACATATTTTATTAGATGCAAATGCACATTTTTCAAGGCATTTTAAATACACATTCTTTTATAATAAAATTAATGTTTTTATCACATCTAACCAAAACTCTTCACTTTTTTGGAGAGATCTAGTCAAATGTCCTTTTTTTTTCACGGGATTTAGTTAGATGCAAATGCACATTTTTCAGGGTATTTGATTAGATACAAATTCACATTTTTGAAGGGTTTTAGTTAGATGATGATGCACATTTTTCAGCAAGTAGTTTTTATTGAGATTTTTTGGAGACTTGTTTTGTGGATTTTTGTGATTAAATTTTGTCAAAATCTGGTCAGAATTCATTGAAATCACAAGTTTGATGGGTAATCTTCAAAATCGAAATGCCTATCGAAGTGTCTTTGGGGTTTTTTCAGGGCGTTGAATCCATATATACAGTGAAAAAACCATTTTAAATAACACAAATCAAGATTTTACCTCACAGTGTTGAATCCATATATACAATCAGAAAACCATTTTAAATAACACAAATCAATATTGTACCTCACGGTGTTGAAGCCATATATACAGTCAAAAAACCATTTCCAATAACAAATAATAATACATATCAAGATTTTTAAGTAGCGTGATACTTTTTTTTTTAATAATCTAAAAATTAATTAATTAAGAGTTGTATTATTATTATTATTATTATATTACTTGTTGTGAAATTTGAATTAATAATAATATATTATATAATTTAATTATAATTTAATATTATTATATCTACCTACTAAATAAATTAAATACTTATACGTTTAGAACTTCACAATTGGATTATGCACTAAGCTAACAAGTGATTGGCGTAGTGCATGGACATTAAGACTTATGACTTATCATAATCTACACATGGTACAGTACCATATGGCAAAGGGTTTAAGGTAACAGATATAGTCACGATGTGAACAATACCATACAACCAAGTTTTGGAGCAAAAAATTATGTGGCAGATGCCCATCAGTGGATAACTAAACTACCATCAGTGGATAACTAAACTACCAAAATCCAACCGTGTGCATATACAACCTCCACTCATTTACAGGCTATTTATTTTCAATGAATTTTAATACCAAAAACTTGACTACTATTAAATGGTAATTTACCAATGGAGTAGTCTACCTAGGCGACTAATTCACCCAGTAATTATTGTCGGTCGGAAAAGAAACTATCCCTGATAATGGAGAACATCAAGGACATTTTTGACATCTAGAAGTTTGGATTGCGTTGGTTGAACATTCTCTAACAATATGGCGACCCATCTCCTCTGCGGTTCATTTGGCTCATGTTACTATGTTTCCTTCGTCACTTGACGTGAACACAACCATGGCTCCCATCACGTCGTTTGCTTCGTCATCCGACGTTAACACAAACATGAGATTGAGAGGGAAATTCAAATTCAAATCTGAGATGTGGCAGGATTTGGGATGGAATATCAATGAACAGTTGATCAACCCTCCTCTGCTCAATCAAATTCATTGGAGCGAAATGTTTTATCAGGTTGAGGCCGACACTCCCGCGGTAAAGACACTATGAGGGTATTGGCCACAGAATGGACAAATCACTTCTTTCGAGCGGCCTATGAAGTCTTCCTTTCTGTCCATGGTGACAATGTTGTATATTGTGGCTTCCATCTACAGGAGGGAGGAAATTTCTTGCGAGAGGGCTATGAGCATCGTTACCAATATTTGGAAGTTCACCATTATAAATTTCTTCTTCTTTTTCTCCGTCGGCTTTGCCTAATACGTGGCCTTCGTACCAGTCTTCATCCTGCTCAAAATCACCGTGTGAGGAAACGATTTTGTTGGCGTACATGTACATTGTTAGCATTAGTTAGCTTCAGTTCAACTCTAATTATTGCATGGGATGTGCATTTGGCTTTAGCTAGTTAACTCAAGCGCTTACATGTAGTCTGAACTTGGCTTTATTTAATTAACACTAGTGCTTGCATGTGATGCATGTGCACATTAACATAACATAAAACACACTTAGCTTAAGTTAACTTTAATTATCCATATTTATTGCATGTACAACAAAGTTTAACTTAGTTGCTTTACGTATTAATTCTCAAACTAATATTGATGAATCAAATTCATTCTCAAGTCTAATTTTTCTTTTTCAACTCTCGCAAGTTTGTGCAATTATTCTTCAACTAGATCTGTATTTGTGCTCTATTAATTTTACATGGTATTAGAGCTACAAAGGCTTGCAGAAGTTGCATGACAAATATTTTGCATGTTTGAATATCAAAGAATTGGAAATTATTGAGATATTTGATTTGCGGATCAGAATATTAAAGAATTGTCGTAATTGTTGCTACAACCATAAAGTGAAATAATGGAATTCCCAACTTCGCCATTCTCACTCCATACAATTACAATGAATAGAATCCAATGATTTTGCTTCATATTAGGAGCAAAGGCTTGTACCAAATAGTCATGAGAATTGAGACCGAACCAATGTGAGAGGATGAGAAGTCAGATTGGCTAAACAGATCTGACATGGCTTATGGAAGATTGTGTTTATCTGTGTCTCGTGATATTCTTTATCACATCAGAAATATTGAATCACCACATGATTTTTGGACTACATTGAAAGGATTATATGGTGATGAAAATGATCTACAAGAACACCATTTGGATGCAAAAAGCTCGAGTTATTATAGCTGCGATGAAAGTGGTGAAGAATCCAATAATGAGAGGAAATATTCCCAAGACAATATTGAACAAGAAGACTACGCTTCTTCTATTGTTAATGAACATGTTGGAGATGAGAATTTTATCTTGTCCAATAAAGAAGACATTGCACATGAGGAAATATCTTTCTCTACTAGAGATGAAGAAACTACTTTAAAAAAACATAGAAAAGAACTTTGAACCCTCTACTATTGATGATGTTGACGATGCAGATCTGACGAGGTCTCAATTTAATGATGCCCCATATGCATTCTCAGTGGCAAAGCCATGCATGCCGATGCATGCATCTAAGGATGCATTTATAACACCATGTATGTGCATGTGTGCGTCCACAAAGGCATCTCTAAAGCCACACATGCACATGCATGCATCCCTAGAGACAATTATTCCCATGCATGCATATAAGAAACATGAATTTGATCGTCAAATGCATGACGAAGTTGCAAGGAATCCATATTGGCATGCAACCATGTATAATGAAACTTAGTCCTTGATCCAAACATGGGGTTTGATACCTCTACTTCCAAAAATGAAGATTATTCCTCGAGATCCATGATGGGATCATCGATCTTCAGTGCTGTCTCAGTTCTGAGCAGAGTGTCGATATCTTCACCAAGAATTTCATTGAGAAGAAGTTTCGATTTCTACGAGATCATCTCGAGGTGAAGGACACAACTGCCTAGTAGTTTTTTTTCGTCTATTTTTTGCATTATATTTTGAGGGGGTGGGGGTTTCTTCCCATTGGGTTTTCCCTCTTTCATTTTTTCATGCACTATATATGGTACCTAAAATGGCCTTATTGTCGGGTCTCATTCATTTTTCATCGCACTCACCTAAGTTATGCTTGAGAGGGGGGGAGAAGGGGTTGGTTGTTGGTGTACATGAACATAGTTAACATTAATTAGCTTCAGTTCAACTCTAGTTATTGCATGTGATGTGCACTTGAATTTAGCTAGTTAACTCGAGTGCTTACATGTAGTGTTCACTTGGCTTTATTTAGTTAACTCCACTGCTTGCATGTGGTGCATGTGCACATTAACAGAACATAAAACACACTTAGCTTAAGTTAGCTTTAATGATCCATAGTTATTGCATGTACAACTAAGTTTAACTTAATTACTTTATGTATTGATTCTCAAACTAATATTGATGAATCAAATTCATTCTCAATTCTATTTTTTTTTTTCAACTCTCTCAAGTTTATGCAATTATTTTTTAGCTAAATTTATATTTGTGCTCTAATAAATTTAGAGATTTCAATTCAACGATATTTTTTGAACCTGATTCTTATAATCGAGGCCTCCTTCCGTGGGTATGTGTATGTAAACATACGGTGACACTTAGCCCACGTCATATCCATATTGAAGGGCAAATATGGTTTGGTGCTCGACATTCTTTACCTCATATTTTCCGAAATAATTGGATGATATTTTGGGTATCCGGCACCGTCATGGTGTGGGTAGCCCAGGGAGATGTGCGTATGGGACTGTCCTCTTTGGGTTGTTGTGTTTTGTTCACTTGATGGGGCCGCTAGCACATACCGAGTTTTCATGTTTTATTTTTGTGCAAATATGACAACCCCTAGAGAATATACAAATACAAATCCTCTTTGTGAGGAAGTCTACCATTGTCACGATGAATCTCTCAAGGGTAACAAAATTTCACTGGAAAATCTAGATGTCTCGTGAAAGTATTAGTTGTAACTCTAAATTTAATGTTTTTGGCTTTACATTTGTTGGAAGTAACCTTTACTCTTTAGAGTTCATATTTAATTGAGGACGAATAATTTTATTTGTAACAGAGAGCATATGATTTTTCATTATAACTCTTAATTCAACTCAGTTCGGCTATGTTTTTGGGCGAGCCATAGGCTCATTAATGCGGCCAGGCCGCTGATGCCTGCTGTCGGATTAAAGGTGTCATCGTGCAGCGGGCATCAGCGGCCTGGCCGCATTAATGGGCCTATGGCCGCTGAAATAAGGCTCGCCATGTTTCTGTAGCTATTGACAAGCTGCATGTATAACGGGATAGACTAGAAATAAATTATGTGTTTTGGGTGATAGTGTTAAAATAATAACGCAATGCTGGTTTGAAAAGAGTTACAATTTATAAATTATAATTAATGATATATTAGAAATGAATTATGTGTTTAGTCTTGTTTCTTTCAAATGGGTTAAAATGGTTTTACGTATGAAGTTATAAATTATAGTGGATGGTGATTAACATTTATTAATGAATTTTAATGTATAAAATATTAGTAAAAAATATATATATATATTTTTTAAAATTTTAAAATTATGATTCACATTTATTAATAAATTTTGGTTTATAAAATATTAGCAAAAGATAATATATTATTTTATTTTTTATATATCTATATATGATTTAAAAGATTAAATTAATATTATAATAAATATTTTGAAATTGTATTTTAATAGGTGTAGCTATTATAAATGAAAATGTTTATCATTTTTAATTTTTTTATGCTTCTCATTTTCATCTTCTTAGCGATATAACCACATTAAGTTTTTTTTGACTAATAAAATTTTAGGAATTATCCCATGCTTTATTTCAATATGAAACCTATAAGAATTTGTTTCTATTTTATCCATGCTAATTTTCTTCTTTATATTATTTAAAATAAATGTCTATACTTTTGATTTTTTAAATGAAGATCAAATCATCTCTTTATAATATATTAGTTTATTTTATTTTGGATTTTTTTATTGCACCATAGTTTTACCCTAAATTCATATGTAATGATATTTCTAAAATTATTATTATTCTGCAAACTAACTTTGAGAAATAAAATTATGGGATTGGAAGGTGCTAGATTAAAAGTGAATACATACACAATGTGCGTGTGTATTGATATATGTAATTAGGTGTCGAAAAGGCATAAAATATTGAAGTGACATGAAATCTTGTGTAACCACATTATTGGTGCTTCAAATGAATGCTAAAATGGAAACCAAGCACAACATTGAAAACAACTTTGTAGGAATCTCAAGGGGAAAAATTAGGGATGAAAACACAAGGTATGTTTAAAGTGTTTGAAGAACTTGATAACTACATGGTTCTAGAACAATGAGTTAGACAAGTCAATGAAGCCTTTCTACTTAAGGTTATTGATCATCTAATTATATTTTCATGTAAGTTTTAATCTTTCTTAAGTTAGTAATTAATTGATTTAAATTATTGAATAAAAATTAGACCCCATCTAAACTAAATCCTAAACTTATTATTGTAGAAAATATCATGGAGACTACTTGATAATTAAAATGAGATCTAAATTTTTAATTAAAAAGGATCATAAATACAAAATCAAATTATTAACTTAATGTAAACATGCAAAATGAATGATGAATGAAACATTGAAATGGTGAAGTCAGTATATTAATCATAACTTTACATATTATAAGTATAAACCAACTAATCATAATGAGTCGAATGTATGCATATATAGAATTATTAAACCAGTAAATGAAAATTAGAAATGCTCGTAAATCAAATAAA
Organism: Pinus albicaulis; assembly: GCA_034641835.2. Taxonomy (NCBI): domain Eukaryota; kingdom Viridiplantae; phylum Streptophyta; class Pinopsida; order Pinales; family Pinaceae; genus Pinus; species Pinus albicaulis. The sequence continues at coordinate 1,222,936,145 of CM076580.1, forward strand.
ACCATGGAGAACAATACTATACATAGAGAGAGATTAGTGTAGGTATATGTATACAAAGTTTTATGCATAATGAGATCTCTATGCAATAAATAGTAACTAAAATATTTTAACAATGGGTATGAATTCCAAATAAACACGATGTTTTGGAGACAATATGTTGTTCACAAAAATTTAAGATAAAGTTGAATAAAGAAACAAATCTGAAGTATTTACTAAATCCACACTTACATTTATTGAATGATTTTTATGATAATGATAATGCTATTCATATTGTCATTTGTATAGAAATATATACATGAAATAAATAAACATAATTTACTTACAAAAACAAGCACATCTACTTTCTTAGGGTGCTTGACTTTAGATGGCAACATGCCTTCCATTGATAGCACTATTAGGCTATTGTAGGATTGAGAGGATGAACTTACATATAATGCAATAGTATAAGAAAGCTATATTCTCTTTTTTCATTTTTTTAAGTATCTATCCTCTATTTTATAAGATATATGAAAGTAGTTAAAGAGATGAAATTATTGCTTCTTGCATTTATCCAAAAAAAAAACATATGTGAGCATTTAATTTTGAATTTAACATAGAAAAAAATAATTACACCATATAAATTAGTTTGCAACATCCTTTTTATATTGTCTAAGAATGTAAATTCTTTAATTGGTTGGTCATCGTAGAAATCTTATGTAATATTTCCAACCCACTCATACAAATATATTAGATCTTCATTAACTAATTTTGGAAGTTCCAACCCACTCATACAAATCTATTAGATATTTATTAACTAATTTTGGAAGTGACTTGTCATCTGTTTATTATTTTAATGAGAAAGTGTGTCAAAGAAATTTATCTTTGGGGAAATTTATTCTATAAAATTCTCATGAGTTTCTATTAAAAACTATGCTCTAGGCTACATAAGACATTGTCAAATTCTCTTAGCAAGCTTCTTTAGATCACTTTATAAATTTCTCTCCTAGTATTCACTAAAGCCCCCCTAACTCAATATCTATGTGTAGATGCAACTAATGTACAAGTCCCAAATTAGTATTACTATAAAAGGAGATAATGTTCTAATCTAAGGAATTAAATAGTGAATGTGGTTACTAATAGTGTAGTCAATAAGCCTTAATATACAATAGTATACAATTATACACACATAGAATGAGGAGAAGTAGAAGAGAAGTAATTATATATTGAACCAACAAAATGTAACCTTTTATTAGAACATATTCTAAAATAATAACAATTACATGTTATATTGATGACTATTTATATGTTCAAAAATATGAGAGTATCTACAATTACCATAACTACATCTATTGGTCCACCAACTTGATTACCTCATCAAATAAAACTCCAACTTAACTACTCATTCTATTCCAATTTCCAGTTGACTACTCAACGAAACTCATCTAATGGCATATGATTGGACTTTAACAAGCATATTATAATGAATACTTGATTTTGGATTCATATATCCAAGCTTTATGATGAATAATTTCGTAATTATTTTTAATGTCAATATGGGATGGGTGATTTCAAATGAACACTTATTGTTATTGTTTAATTTAAGGCGAGGTGTTCAAAGGAAAATGTACAATTTAGTGAGTTCGAGGGTCATGTTAAGACTACTTGTGAGAATATTTCATTTCCCATATTTTCATTTTGTTACCTTTATCATGTTGTTTATGCTCATTCCTCATGGCACATAGACAACCTTATTATATATCATAAGTACTGCACACATGCATTTTTAAGGTATTTATTATGCATTTTTTTTTGGTATGTATACTTTCATTAATCATAATAATAGGTAATCATGACAAATAGGTTACAAATGTGATTACATATTAGAAGAAAAATAGTATCTCTCCTTTTGTTTTTGAATTTTGTAGCTACAGTCGGTTTTCATAATTAATATGTTAACTCTTGAAGTATTTGAAATGATAGATAAGGCATGTTGTTCATGACCTTATTAAAAGAGAAAATTTATGACATGTTCTTAATGTTGGTTTTTGAAGAGAGAGTTTGAAATTTTTATATTTGAATTTTTGGCTGCAAAGGATCCAAGTTGTGCCTCTTCATATTCAAGGAATCCCTATCATAAAGGCACCCCTTCAGCCAACCATTCTACTATATATATTAGGCATTCAAACTCCTTTCAAATTAAGCAACTCAAACCTTCAAAGAAAAAAAAGGCCAAATTTGAGGAAAAATAGGAAGTCGTGTCTGAGGAAGAGAAGAAGATTATCCAATGAAGAAGAAGAGTGAATATCTAAGGAAGGTGCAAAACCAAATTTATGAGGTAAGACAACAAGGAAAATTTTGGAGATTGTACAAGATAAAACATTTTAGGCAAAGCAATAGAAAAAATATTTGAGATTGTACATGGCAGAATTTATGAGGAGAGTCAACAAGCCAAATTTATGCCCTAACATATCAAATCAATAAAAATTTGTTGGGAAGACTTATGACTTGACTAGGTAGTGGACCAGGTTTCACCAAGTCTATTTCAGTAAATAGTTTGACCTTATTGTTGACAAGATGACCTAGGTGTGTCTCTTGTTGAAATGAAGAATTTCTCTAAGGGAAAAGGTTGTTCGGTTTCCCCCAATGTGGTCTTTCCTAGGGTAAATTATTGAACCCTTGATTTTGTTGTTTCTTCATGATCCTAATGTAATATATGTTATATTGTTGATGTTTTCTATATATTTTCTTAATTATTCAAAGGAATATGAAAATAGTTAAATCATTAGAAGTAATTATCAGTTTAGGAGACCCTATGAAAAATCAACATGGTATCAGAGATACTATTTAAGAGTGGCTTCAAAAGTGTAAGGAAAAAGAGAAGCTGAGTTAGCATAGGAAAATACAAGAGAAGCCAAGTCAGGCCAAGTTTAAATTCCATCAAAATACCATGCATAATTTATACCATTACAGGAGTTAGTCCACACCATGATACCTTAGATCTTGGAGAGGTCGAAATTATTTGACAGAAAATATCTCAGCCCAAGACCGAATGCCTCAAGAAGTGGACCACAGGAGCTTCACTACATGAACCTCTTACATATCATGTGTTTTTGTGGCATACTAAACAATACCCTTAATTTGACCACATATTGGAATATAAATCTAAAAATCACATTATTTAACCCCTACCAATATGAAACCAATACACATTTTCAATTAAAAAAAACCCTACTTTCACTAGATATTGTAAGTATCCATTTTTCCACTAACATTTTTTATACCCCTTTATATTTTTCATTAAATTTGAGCTATATTTTTTATATCTATCAATATAGAAGCCTTTTACCCCTATTATATTCTCAATATATTATGTTATTTTTTCCTCAATATATATCCCCCAATATGAACACACGTGGTATGGTATGTCTCTCCCAGTGAAGCCCTTGTGAAGTGGATGAAGCAACCTTGACAAGTTAGCATGTTTTATGCCTAGTTATCTATCTCAGTCCAAGCTTCAAGAAATTCTAATACAAATCTCTATAAGGAGAAAATGGGTTGAAACCCTAGTTTAGGGTAAAACTCATTGCTAAAGAAAAGGTCGAGATTCATTCCTAAATTTTGTTGAAGGTGGGTCATATGACTTCAATATGTTTCAATAGGTTGAGGGTCTATTCAAGTTGAATACCTAAAAGCCTCAGGGAAAAATTTCAAAAAGTTTTAGAAGACAAACGAACTTAGAATATATGAAGTGTATGAGACCAAAATAATTTTGTATGCCCTTTGAGAATGAGTTTGTCTAATATTTGTTTCGTATTTATAATGCCTTGATTATGGAAGCCATTGTATATTTTATTCATGGAAAGAAGCCTTCTTAAGAAGCGACCCAATTAATATTTCATGCACTTCCAAGTCATCAAGAAGATCTAAGTCTCTATCACCAAGGCCAAGAAGTCTCATAATGTAGCCAAAAAGAAGTTTGAAATTACTTCTATCTAAGAAGAAGGGTTTATAGTATCAATGGAAAGGTTTAAATGATAAAGATTTTTTCTTCCCAATAAGAAAACATGAATCTGTACACACAAAAACGATGAATTAGATGAATATATGGCCCAAAAATACAATCATATAAAGAAACCAACAGTATTCTACCAAATTCTAAAATTTAACGTATAAAATGAAAGGTATGTTTCATCAATTTATTTAAAAAAAATTTTGGGAAAAAAACGATTACTTTGGAAACATTCTTGTAGACCTTGGTTAGAGGAAATGACAACTAAAAGGTTGGTTGAAAATTATTGTGTCAAAATTGTGATCATAGGATCATATCAAAGCTCTAACTTTTTAGAGATCCTAAAAGAAACCATCAGGGAGAGAGTTATAATGTATATGAATGTTGAAGGAGTCTCTTCACCCTAAAAATTCATTAATGAATAATCTTTGATCATGTCCAAAGAAAAATTATTAATATGTGGCATGAAAGTTATCTCTGATATGGAAAGAAGAAATGAAAACACTACAACTTAGTGACCTTTACTCATTTACTGAAAGGTTGATGTGCGGTATATTGAACATGTTCTCTGCTTTGGAGATGTTATATTATATCTCAAAATATTTTTAGAAGCAAGATATTTCATGAACCATGCATTACATATGATTATTGATAGGATATTTGATAATGGTATCTATTATGGATGCTCAGTCTTGGAATCTATTTATTGCACATTAATGAAAGAAGAAAACGTATCATTTTCATTCGTTTGAAGAAAGCACACTCTGATAACAAGACAAAAAGAGGGTGTGTCCCTACACAAGTTTAAAGATCAAAGTTCTCTTGATAATTTCAAGTCGCATATATATGTATTATTGTCCTATCATAGTGGGCCAAGGATAAAAAATATTGAATACATATTGGATTGAAGGTTTTTCTTTCAAATATTTGAGTTTGTACAGTGTTGATGTCGTATCTATTGTTATGGGAAATTGGGTGTTGAATATAGTGCTTAGCCCATAATGATGAAATCTATTCTTTGGACATTAAAATAAATAATGGGATCACTCCCATTAACGACCAAGTATTAAGGAAAAATATTGCTACAATATGTTTGAGGAAGCTGAAAATACGAAGGAGATTCATTAGATAAAACATCCTTGATTGACTGATGACAATGATGAAGTTCATCTTATGTTGATTCTAGGGTTTTCACATTTGGATATGAGAATTGGAAATCTACTATTTGAAAACCATAGCTAGCTAAAAGGGCTTAGATAATAAAGCCTTATGAATCATGGAATAAACCCTAGAACTATTTTTTTTTTTTTTTTGAAAAGAAGAAAAGCTAGATCATGCAAGCAGGGAATGACATCATGTTCATGATGTGGAAAAGGATGATAAATTTGAAATTTGTACGCAATAAGGCTAAGGTAAAGAGGCAGAAAACATTTCCTTATAATCCTAAAAACACAAGTATTTTATATCTCTCTTCTTTGATTATTATTGTTGTTGTTATTTTTATTAGTTAATCTATTGTCCTTTTATCATTTTCTTGATGATAGTTGTTCTTCCATTCTCTCCTAGTTAGGATTGAAGTTACATCATAAGGGATTCCTAGACTCTGGAAGAAAATGGAAACAATGGAAGAACAAAGAAAAGCATGTGACAAGAGGACTTTTCCCAAATCAATGATTTGCATTTGAAGTATACCTTTCTTCTGTCGAAGGCAAGCCAATGGTGAATTCCAAATGAATATGTAAGATCCAACATGGAGCATATACAAGTACAAATTAAGAGTTGATAATAAAAGGTTCTCCCAAAAAGAGGGAGAGAATTATGACAAGAAATTTGTTGTAGTTGTCAAGTACACTTATGTTAGAATTATTTTAATTGCACCAGGTGGATACAAATATCGCTTGATGGAGTAATTGAAGAAGTGTAAGTGTAGATAAAGATACCTCAGGGTTTTGATGTACATGAGAATAAGTCTCATGATTAATGAATTCTTTGTGCGATCATAAGAAGACACGTTGGGCTTGGTTGATCTTATATGATTGGTCTCTAATGGAAGAAGAAGGATTAATGTGTCAGAGGGAGAAGTTGTGGCATAAAGAATCACCTATGTAACAAAGGGAGCAATCAAAGATCCTTTTTTTAGCTTTATATGGAGTTGACCTATGAGTTTGAGATGATGGTCTATTAGGGTAAGGGAGTAACCAAAATTACCATAATATGATATGTTTCAGTGTGAGAGAGAGCACCGAGTAAGGGTGACATGAAATCATTTGTGGTGTTGAACCCAATGATGGAATCAAATCAAATTATGGTTGAGCCAAGACATGTTTCTCAACAACTGCTGGAGTACCAACATTATACCATCAGTCATGGAATAACCAATTATGATTTGATATATGTATCTTTTGATTTTTTGGGTAGCATCAGATGTTGTTTAGCTCCAAAAATTTGTTAAGGGGATAGAACACATGAGATCTCCAAGACCCAGAAATAAATTGGAGAAATTCCACCGAGAGCTTATGTTATTCAAATAATTAAGTATTTTAATGGAGACCCTAAGTATAAAATTAGGGAAATTAAATAATTAAAGTGAATTAATTTAACATATGAATGAGAATTTTCTAAGTGACGAAGATAAAGTATTTTCTAATCTTAGCTGTCGATTAGAGATTTGATCATGGTCGTTGATTCATCAATAGGAAAAGTATAAAGGCAATGCTTGGGGTGAGTTGAAGGACACACATATTGAGTCTAAGAGATTGAATTCTGCTGACGACGCAGTGCTCGGATGAAGATCAGATCTGAGTGATTCAGGGAAGCAGTGAGGGGGAGATGCAATAATTGGTCGAAGGACCAAGAGTACATAGTAGGGCAAGGGTAGAAGACGTAGCAGAGGGACCAACATAGCCACCATGAGAGGTGATGCTGACCCCAGATAGGGTGGTGCAGTGCTCATGTAGGGGCTGTGCAGTGGCTCCGAGAGAAAATCTATAAATATGCGGAGATCGGGGTTTATATGCGACAAGGATGAAATTCGATTTCTGAGAGGCATATCAATGCATAGAAGGGGTGACATAGTCCTCAAATAGACCCATGCATGCCTATGCATATACTACATAGAGGCTACTGGGGCTTTACCAATTTTTGATCCGGATCAGCCGTGACTTGCAGCGTGAGGTAAAACTCACGATTTATTTCTATCTGTCGAGGTTTTTCTTTGTTGGGTGATCCAGATTTTGGCACCCTAGATGTACTCAGAATAATTATAACATAGTTACCGATCAAATAAGTAATTGAACTGGTGCCTATTTTTTTGAGGTAGAAAGAAAAACACCTGATTTTGAAAAGTGGTGATGCAGAATCAATTTATTTTTTGGAGCATGTTTTTGGCACTTAAATTATTATTATTATTATTTTTAATATGATGCTTTTTATGTCGATTTTGAATAGTAGTGGTGTATCATCACCCACTTTTTTTGAGAGGATTGATTTTTACACTATACATTTTCTAATGTCTTCTCCTTCCCTCAGAAGTTTATCTTTAAGTTCATTTATGTACTTGTGTTTGAAAAAGAAAAATATTAATTTTTTTAAAAATAAAAATTCGTAATGAAATCTTCATTTTTTCACATAGATAAAAAATTGAAAAAAGGGTCAATATTATAAAGTTTATATTTTCTACATGTTTATGTATTGTTAATTAATATTTCAATGCACATCAAATAATTGTCGCTAAAAAACCGATATTTTGAACCATATGACAAAAAATTACAAATTTTCAATATAAATAGAACGCAAAAAGTACACTTTTAGAGACTTTTTGTTAAAAAAACATGTTAAATAAACTAATTTTTTGGGAAAATCTTAACAAAAAAACTTAAGAAAATATCATTGTTATTGAATTTTATGTAAAAAAATAATATTAATCACATATTTTTGCAAAAAATAAGGATTCTTCTCATAAAATATCAAAGTCTAAACATTACAAGTAAAACTGATTAATAGATCTCAAAACTGAGCTTTATTTGCAATCATAACTTAAATATCATCAACAATATCAACTAATCCATGTTCAACATCTTCTAGAACATCATTGATGTTTTCTTCCACAACATTTTCTAATTCATTTTGGTCATTGTCATCTTCTAATGGATCTTTCATGTCTGCAAATCTTCCAAAGTGTCCCTTTCCAATCATTCCATATAATGGTGGTTGAGGTTCCTTTGTTTTTTTTGCCAAACGTGATTCATTAAAATCCCCTTTCCTCAAACCAACTTCTTTCTTCGCATCTAGAAGGAATTGAAGAGCGCTAATTTTTTAATGAATAAATTTGCATTGCACTAAGTTTTCCTCAATGACAATGCAATTTATTCCTTTTGTAGGCAACATCCTAGTGTTGTACCTAATCATCAAGCACAAAAGAAATAAATAATAAAATTAGTATAAAGACATAAAAAGTAAAAAATAAAATATTTAAATTCAAATTTGTATAATAAAACTTACCTGAACCTAAGAATAAATTCAAAACCCAATCTCCTTCATTTGAACATAGATCTATAAGATATTTAATCAATGTTTGCAGTTTTTGATAAATGTTAACTATATCTCCTTTTTCATCTTTATCCTCATATGTTAGTTTTCTTACAACCGCATCATGAACTAATACTTGAGTATGACTCTTCCCATCTACTCAATTCAAAAGAACACGATTATAGCTATCCTCTTTTGTCCAACGTTCAACATGGATGAACTCACAATCATTTATAATAGGCTGATCTTCAAAAGAAACAATTTTTGACTTCTACCTGTAACATAACATAGTAAGAGTTCAATTAAATTATACATTAAAAAAAAAAAAAAAAAAAAAAAAAACAGTAATCAAACATACAATTTCAAAGTCTTCCCATGTAAGTTGCATCCTTGAGTTTGTTTTTCCCTTGAAGCTTGTTAATAACATTGCAAACTGTGTGTTTGATTGAAATGTCACAAGTTGCCAAATTGGTGATGTTGTCACTTCTTGGAAACTCGTAACCCCTTTAGTAAAAGCTTGATAAGTATATGGTTCACTATCATATTCAATGTCTCGGAAATTGAAACAATGAGAAATATCTGCAATAACTAGGGCATATTCCCTTTTAGGTATTAGTGATGCAATGTCTTCACAATCACCTTGTATTATTTGATATTAGATGTTGTCGAGCCCATTCCAAATGTAATGATTAAGAGTAGGATCAAGTTCAACTTTCATAAGACGCTTCTTTCTCATATTTTCCATCTTAATTATTTCAATAAAGCTTCTGAAAGTATCTGGTACTCCATTTCCATCCTTCTTTAACATCTTTAATGACATAAAATATATATGTATAAGTAATAAAATAAAAATATTTAAAATATGAATAAAATGAATGTATAAATCAACATACCTTATTGAATGCAATATAAAAATCTTTAAGTGTTGTTGTAGAACTTTCTTCTGGGTAGTGGCACACAACATCATCCCAACTGTCTTCATTCAACATTTTAACCATATTTTTTCTATTTTCATAAATTCTTCTAACTGAATAAATAAAGTTAAAATTATTAATATAGTGACATGTATAACAATTTCTACCAACAACATTATGTTTTATTTAAAAGAAAATTATAATGAAAGGAAAATAAGAAATAATTCAAGAAACTTACTTTTGAAATTCTGCACACATTCCATCCACTGATAATTCACCTGACTTCACACAAGCTAGTATTGATTTGACAAGTTTCTCATCCTTCACACCTTGCATTTTTCTCCATTGTGTGATAGTCATATCCTCTAGAAATTGCTTCATTTCAGGACATGTCTTACTGTTGGTACATATTATGGGTTTACTCTTTTTAACCTTCTGATTTTTTATGGAAATATTCTCCCGCCGCTCAAAAATCTCATCAATCAAATCCCATATCTCCATGGTTCTAAATGCCAACTAAAAAATGTTATCCATGCTTCTGAATATACTTGAATGCATTTTTCCATCTTTTGCTTTGATCTTTTCATCAATTTGATAACCTGTTTCCATTAAACATTCCTTCTGTAACACCCCCAATTCATGTGTTTGAATTTCAAAGTTAGACATTTGAACTTTAATCCTAAGGGGAGTGGACCCCAAAGGATAAATATTTTGTGAATGTAATTAAATATTTAATTGAGGAAATGAATAAAATGATGTGGTGCAGATTGACCAAAATGAGATTTATGAGATCACTAGCTAAATCCATGAGGATGGATGAGGCAAATATTTCCCCACAATCTTTCAAAAATCCTTGAAAGAAATTACTTTAAATTTAGATTTTTGAGGAAAAATCTGAATTTCCCCAATGATGAGGAAAGTAGTTGGGAAAAGGTAAAAAGCTGGAAAAGCATAAAACAGCTTTAAAGAATCCCTAAAATGGGAAGCCTAGGACAATAGGAAGAAAAGCATCATGAGATTCTGGACGCAGAATTAGAAACATGCTTTGGGGAACAATAGCATAAATAAGCTGCTCTTAAAACGCATTAGAGGTTGATCTCGTTCTAGAAATCATCTTAGCTCTAGGGTTGAGTTCCTCGGGGAGACGTATGACTCTACTAATGGGAGGTTGGTCGACTGTATGAGTGGTATGTCTTTAAATTTCTTGATGTGTTTACTTCATATAGTATGAATTGGCTACATATAAAAGTTGATGGTATATTAGAATTATAAATGCTACATTTAACAAAGTTAATCATAAGGCATTCACCTTCTTAATTCTGTATAGTTGTAGAAAAAATAACCGAGGTGAATCCAACTGTAGAATCTCTAAACCAGTGTTGATTTAAATCTGAGGATATCTATTTCTCCACAGAAAAAAAGGCTCGTGATTTAACTTTAATCTGCTTCTGATTTATATAATGATTCTAACTCATATATACATAGGAGAAAGCAATATGATATTTTCTGTACGTTACTGGAAAATAGAAGTATAGGAACTGTTATCTAGATTGTGTATTAAATGAAGAAAACAAAATATGTACCGACTAACTTCTAGTATCAACACTCCATTTATACATGAATAGAATCACAATAGCCAGTTATGTCTGCATGTAGATAAGTAACACTACATCAAAAGGAAGCCCATAACAAGAATTCATGGATTACAACTAATGTGTAAAAGAAGGATAAGCAGGAATTTTAACTGCAGTTTGAACATACGCAACCCATAATTACCTGTACATAATCTACTTGATTTTGTGAATAAAGGACAGGAAAGTATAGTGTCATATTATAGATGCAAATGTTTTCCAGACATAGATCTATATCAATATACATATTAGTATATCACCGTAGATGGTTACCAAGCCTGACGAGGTATGATGCTAAACATTTACCTATTGCAAACTAATACTTATCTTAACCCTGAACCCATGAAAAGAGCATAGTTGACAATACTTGGTACTATTTCAATAATAGGGAAAATATTTAGCAGTATTATTATCAAATTCAAATCTAGTGTGGTAGGAGAAAAGCACACAAAATGCCTTTGATTTCTAGCAAACTGATGGTACCAATAAACGAGGCAGAATAATCACTGAAAAGATACACTCAAATTCAGAGTTATAAAATGAGTGTGCAACCGAAGCTTACCGTGAAGGAGCATAGCAACCGGAGGATAAATATAACCTTACTTCAGAATATAATCTAACCCCTGCATGGCCCGTGGCAGTGGGCCAAATTGCATCAACGAGTCGGAAAATCCGTAGTTGTAGAACAGTGCCATAGATAAGTATAAATCGAAACTCAAGTTAAAAGAGTAAAATAATATCCTTGTTGCATATACATAAGAATAAATGTAAGCCAAATTTATATTAGGAAACTGACAGAGTTATATAAACAAAGTATTCCACGATACAAGTCCACTGTGGCATGGGAACAGTATCAAAATTATAATGTTTCCCAAACTGAGCTAAAGAACGAGTCCGGGTCGAACCCAAAATCTGAATAACTAAAATTATACAATGATATCGCTACCGCATTAACCGTTGAAACTACGAGAACGATAGAAAGAGAACAGTTCCTCTCAATAAAGCGTTCTCAAAGGAATCGAATTCGAAAGGACCAAAGAAATTTTATGTTAAGGCTGACAAGAGGTACGAATTCCGAGGTTCACGAGAGAGAGTAATAAGTCAATTGTAATTACCTACAGGAGTGAAACCTTCAATATGAGTACAATTTATAACAAACAAGAATTCTATTAAAACAAAATTTTAGCAATTGAGAAACGACCATTACCTGAGGCATGAGAACCTCCAGGCTGACGAGGGTCTGTCATGTACATAGGGGAATGACATAAATAAGAATACGACAGAGAATAGGCGTTACCACAACTATGAAGTAGTTCGTGCCTGTATAAACGAGTAGTAGAATTTCCTACCTATACTGGTCGAGAAAAATACCAAACTAGAATGTCGAAATGGATCTATCACCATGCGAAGGGCTCAGAAACTTTCAAGTGGGCGGAAGGTAGAAGATCTAATATCTTCCGTAACCAATAACACAAAGGGTTCCGTCTTTCTGGAGACGCATATAGAAAAATGAAATAATTAGATCTAACCTGGAATAAATCAAAGCACTCTTTCAAAGCCGCGGAGTTCAAACTCTTAAACATGAATAGTGAAAAACAAAACAATTTAATCAAATTGGCAGACATGAAACTATCTGTATGGCGCGATGAGAAGCCATCACTGTAAATCCAAATCGAAGAAATTATTCAAAGCACATAAGCTATACCCTAAGCGCAAAATGGAAAATGCATGGTAGGCTATCAAAATTGAGCATGCACTTCATAAACTCAGTAAGTGGCATACCTACATGATTCAACAGAGCCTGACGATATGTCGTCGAGATGGATAGATGCACGATCAATCCTCGAGGGTGTCGGAATGCACTGGTAAGAGACCAACCAAACACGAAGGAAGAGAAAAGAACTGGAAAACCAAATAACACTAAGATTTTATATCCATAGAACCCTAACACATCGGTCAATCCACATCGTCCACATGGTAAGATCCGAAGGGTGAAGCCACAGATCAAAGAGCTGAACGCGACATGTACACCAATACGTCAACATTAAATGTGATTGGTAAGACTATAAATGTCACCACAGGCTAGCCGTGCCATTGAAATTGCAATTGTACCAGGGGAGGCTGGCGTGGTGAGTTACAACGTTACGTGGAACAAACCCACGTGACGGTACACTGAACGATACTCATTCCAAACCACGCAACAAGACCCAAACTCTTGTACAGGCTTACGTGGAAAACGAGCAGCGCGTCTCAACTTACTTAATTAAAATTTCCAATTCACATGATGTGTATATCAACGTAAAGGCTTTTGATTTAATTAAAATGAATAGCCATGAGTGGCTGTACGCAGAGTTAATAAGATGGATCAATTAAATCCAATTATGATTTCTACCTTGTAAACGAATGGTATCCCGGTGTAACTGAAGTGGTCTCACCTAGGTCTATCAAATTTTAAGGGTAGGGTTGACGTGTCAAAAGTAATTTTGTTCCCCACTTATTTATGAAACGATAAAATGATATTGAATGATCAAGGGTCGATTTCTATACAAAGATAGCAAAGTGGGATTTGGATAGACAAACCCATTGTATTTGTATTGTAAATATAATTAGGGTTAATAGTATTAATATGGTTATATCCAAAGGGGGTTGGATATAATTGAGATCGGTAAACAAATTGTAATTGGGCAAACAGTGATAATGCGAATAAACCATCATAATTATAGCATAGCATCTTTTCCAGAATTGAAATTTAACAAATGAAGGCTTGAGAGAAAAAAAAAAGTTGGAAGGGAAATGGGAGGTGTGACAAATGGTATCAGAGCCCAAGTTATAAAACTGGGCTGGTGACATTGTGCTCACTGTTGCTGTATGTTCACTGTATAAATTGATATTGTGAAAAAAAAAATTATATTTTATTTCCACTAATCTGTGTTGTGTAGTGTACAGTGGTGCTGGAATGGAAGAAGGTGGCGAAATTTATGTTGATCTGCGTGATGAGGATAATGCACCAGATCCAAATGCGCCCATGATGGCTATGTTGCAGGAATTGCAACAAGAGTTGGCTGAGATAAAAAGCCAGAATGACAAATTTTCATTAGCCAGTGAGGAGCAGGAAAAGCTCATCAGAGAATTAACTTCGCGGAACAGCCAAGAAGGCAAAGGTTCCGGAAAGAGGAAGACTGATGAGTCTGAGGATGATGAGGTTGTTAGGCATCAATACAAGCAGAAAAAGGAATTACAGGGAGAATTCCGAAAAATCAAGCCTCCCTCCTATGATGGGGAGAAGGAGGAAGATGCGGAAGATTGGTTATTGAACATGATCAAGTGTTTCCAGGTCTATGAATATGAAAGAAATCTGAAGGCCAGATTAGCTGTTTACCAGCTACAAGGTAAGGCTACCTTGTGGTGGGAAGAGACGAAAATGGTCCATGCCATTGATGAAAAGATAGTTACTTGGGAAGACTTCCAGGTTAAGTTCAAAAATCTCTATTTGAATGAGCGTTACTATGATGATAAAGCCAAGGAATTTCACGAACTTAGATTAGGACAACTCACAATTGATGAGTTTGTTACTAAGTTTACAAATCTGTTGAGATATGTACCCTACATAAGGGAAGAGAATGTAAAGGTACAAAGGTTTCTGAATTGTTTTCCTACTGTTTACAAAGAGAAAATTGAATTTTATAACCCAAAAACAATGGACGAAGCTGTTAGAAAAGCTAGATTGTGCTACCAATAGTTTAAAATCAAAACTGAGCATGGAAAAAGCTGGGTAAATAAAATCGAATTCAAAGGGAAGAAGCAGAAACCAGCCTATTTGAAGAATTTTGGCAAAGATCATCAGCGGAAAAAGTTCAATAAACCCAAAGAAAGTCAAACTGCTCAGTCCCAAGTGGCCTCAAAACAAATAGATGGAGAAAATAAGAAAGAGGGCACAATGAAAATGGGAGAACCCCTGAAATGTTGGGGCTGTGGAGAACCTCATCTTTTGAGGGACTGTCCTCATCAAAACATTCAGATGATCATGAGAGATCGAGAAGCTACAACAGTAAATGACATAGCCAGAAATATACAAAATATCAGTGCAGCCTTGGAAAATCGACAAGCAGAACATCAAGCTACCATGGTGGAAATGGAGGGTAAGATTTCTGACCTATCTATTACTGTTCTGATTGATCCGGGTGCTTCTTTGAGTTACATTAGCCCAAAGATAGTAGAAAAATGTAATCTAAAACCTGAAAAATTTCAACAGTCATGGTTGGTTCAGCTGGCCACTGGAATTAAGAGGAAGGTAACACATAAATTGCCCCGAACAACAATAAAATTAAATTATTTTCACACAAAAGTAAATTTGAACATTCTGCCCTTAGGTTCATATGACCTGCTGATAGGAATGGACTGGCTGGAAAAGAAGAAGGCCTTAATGAACTGCTGGGATAAGACTCTATATTGTGTAGATGAAGAAGGGAAACCTTTTATTCTTAAAGGAAAACCAAAATCTATAACTGTAAGACAAATATCAACACTGCAACTAAAAAGAACAGCTAGAAAAGGATATCAAGTTTATGTAGTACAGGTGGAAGAAATAGAACAGAAAACTGAAGAAATATTGTTGGATTCTGTGCCAATAGTAAGAGAGTTTAAGGAAGTATTTCTAGATGAGATCCCTCATCTTCCCCCCAAAAGAGAGATTGAATTTTCAATCGATATGGTGCCGGGAGCAGTACCTGTTTCCCGAGCCCCTTATCGAATGAGTCTCCCTGAACTTATGGAACTGAAAATTCAATTGCAAGAATTGTTAGATAAAGGTTATATCAGACCGAGTGTGTCTCTTGGGGGAGCACCGGTGCTGTTTGTGAAAAAGAAAGATGGAACTTTTCGGATGTGCATTGATTATCGTCAATTGAATAAGTTGACCATTAAAAATATATACCCTTTGCCTAGAATTGATGATATTTTTGATCAAGTGAGAGGAGCTTCAGTATTTTCGAAGATTGATTTAAGGACTGGTTATCACCAGCTCAGAATTAAAGAAGAAGACATCAGCAAAATAGCATTTCGAACCAGGTATGGTCACTACAAATTTGTAGTCCTACCTTTTGGTTTGAAAAATGCCCCTGCCACATTTATGTGCCTGATGAACAGTGTGTTAAATAAGTACTTGGATAAATTTTTCCTTGTTTTCATAGATGATATTTTAGTCTACAAAAAAAGTGAGGAGGAACATAAAGAACACTTGAGGATAGTATTGCAAACTCTGAAGGAAAACCAGCTATATGCCAAGTTTAGCAAATGTGAATTTTATAAAGATAAGATCCAATATTTGGGTCATATTATTTCTGAACAAGGCCTTGCTGTTGACCCTAAAAAGATAAAGGCTATAAAAGAATGGTCTGTACCAACTGATGTTTCAGCAGTGAGATCATTCATGGGGATTGCAGGCTATTATAGAAAAGATTAATGGAGGGTAAAACCTGTTTTACATATAGCAGCTCATATGATCATTACAAAGGAAAGGGTGTCAGAATTTAATTAATCTGAAAAATGCCAAAACAGTTTTGAGCAATTAAAACAAAAACTCATTTCAGCCCCTATCCTGAAAATTGCAGATCCTGATAAGGAATTTGTGATATGTACAGATGCTTGTAAAGAAGGATTGGGAGGAGTCCTATTGTAGGAAACTTCAGTTATTGCCTATGAATCTACAAAACTGAAAATTCATGAACAAAATTATAGTGCCTATGATTTAGAATTAGCAGCTGTTATCCATGCTTTGAAAATGTGGCGGCACTATCTTCTTGGGAAAAAGTTTACATTGATGACCGATCATATTAGTCTCAAATATTTCTTTTCTCAAACCGATCTGAATGCAAGACAAGCCAGATGGCTGTCTTTTTTAAGTGAATTTGATATGGATATAAAGCATATCAGAGGGAAAGAGAACAAAATTGTTGATGTTTTAAGTAGAAATGCTTTTAAAATTGTAGGCAGCAGTGGAAGTAGTGGCTAGATTGATTTGGAAGAATTAGTAAAACATACAGCAAACCAAGATCCAGATTATGAAACACTCCTGGTGAAACTACAGAAAAAAGTGAAAACTGATTTCACTCAAAACCAAAAAGGGTTGATCTATTATAAGAACAGGCTATATGTTCCGAATGTGGAGATCTTGAAAAAAGAAATTCTAGATGAATATCACAAATAGCCATATGCAGGACATCCAGGATACCAGAAAATGTTAACAGTTTTAAAAAAAAAGTTGTTCTGGCCAGGAATGAAGAGAGATGTAGCAGAATATTTAACTAAATGTATGGAATGTCAACTAGTCAAAGTTGAGCATCAGCATCCTGCTGGTCTTTTAAACCCTTTGCCGGTTGCAGAATGGAAATAGGACACAGTTTCCATGGATTTCATAACAGGATTACCCAAAACCAAATACCGGTATGATTCAGTAATGGTAGTAGTAGACACTTTAACAAAAGCTGCACATTTTATACCAATGAAATCTACCTTCGGAACAACTCAAGTAGCGAATGTATTCTTGAAAGAGGTAGTAAGACTCCATGAGGCTCCAAAGGTGATTGTCTCTGACCGAGATGCTAAATTTACAGCATCTTTTTGGAAAGGGCTATTTGGAGGGATGGGTACTAAATTGAGTTTTAGCACTGCTTACCACCCTCAGACAGATGGTCAAATGGAAAGAACTAATCAAATTTTGGAGGACATGCTGAGAATGTATGTCATGGATAGACCATCAAAGTGGGAAGATTTCTTGCATTTAGCTGAATTTGCCTATAATAACAGCTACCAATCCTCCATCAAAGCTGAGTGGTTTGAGGCAACCATGTGGAAGGAAGTGTCGTGCTACTTTCGGGGTTCAGAGTCAGCGAGAGGATAAATTGATGTTAGGGACAGATGCTTTACAAGAAATGGAAAGAATTGGTAAACATATACAAAGAAATATCAAGACAGCACAAGATCATCAGCAAAATTATGCTGATAAGAAGAGAGTACACTGAGAATTTAAAGTGGGGGAGCATGTGTATTAAACCCAAAAAGAGCACCCTTTATGCTGGAAGTTGTGCCAAACTGGATCCTAGATACTGTGGTCCTTTTGAAGTATTAGAAAGGGTGGGACTAGTGGAATTCAAGCTGACCTTACCACCCCATGTTAGAGTTCATGATGTGTTTCATGTTTGGTTATTAAAAAGATATGTGCATGATGCTTCTCAGATATTTGATTGGAATGTTGTACAGGTGGAACTAGAAGGGGAGTTTCTGCCAGAACCGCTTCAAATATTGGAGTGGGAAGAAATTTAATTGAGGAACCGAACGGTAGCAAGAGTAAAGGTGCAGTGGAAGCACTTTACTGCTGAAGAAGCTACCTGTGAAAGAGAAGCTGAAATGATGGAAAAATATCCATTTTTATTTTCAAAATGAACTCTAGTAGTTGAATAAAGCCACTGAGGATGGTGTTTATTTTCAGAGGGGGAATATGTAACACCCCCAATTCATGTGTTTGAATTTCAAAGTTAGACATTTGAACTTTTAATCCTAAGGGGAGTGAACCCCAAAGGATAAATATGTTGTGAATGTAATTAAATATTTAATTGAGGAAATGAATAAAATGATGTTGTGCAGATTGACCAAAATGAGATTTATGAGATCACTTGCTAAATCCATGAGGATGGATGAAGCAAATATTTCCCCACAATCTTTCAAAAATACTTGGAAGAAATTAATTCTAAATTTAGATTTTTGAGGAAAAATCTGAATTCCCCAATGATGAGGAAAGTAGTTGGGAAGAGGTAAAAAGTTGGAAAAGCTGGGAAAAGCATAAAACAACTTTAAAGAATCCCTAAAATGGGAAGCCTAGGCAAACAGGAAGAAAATCATCTTGAGATTCTGGATGCAGAATTAGAAACATGCTTTGGGGAACAATAGCTTAAATAAGCTGCTCCTAAACAGATTAGAGGTTGATCTATTCTAGGAAATGATCTCAACTCGGGGGTGAGTTCTGGGAGACAGAAGGACTCTACGGTTGGGAGGTTGGTCATTTGCATGAGTGGTATGTCTTTAAAATTTTCGATGTGTTTATCTCATAAGGAATGAATTGGCTACATATAAAAGTTGATTGTATACTAGAGTTATAAATGCTACATTTAACATAATTGGTCGTAAGGAATTCACCTTTACAATTCTGCATAGTTGTATAAAATAAATCTGGGGAGTAGAATCCAACAGAATCTCTAAACCAGTGTTAATTTAAATCTGAGGATATCTATTTCTCCACAGACAAAAAGACTAGTGATTTAACTTTAATCTGCTTCTGATTTATATAATGATTCTAACTCATATATACATAGGAGAAAGCAATCTGAGATTTTATGTACTGTACTGGAAAATAGAAGTATAGGAACTGTTATCTAGATTGTGTATTAAATGAAGAAAACAAAATATGTACCGACTAAGTTCTAGGATCAGTACTCCAGTTATACATGAATAGAATCACAATAGCCAGTTATGTCTGCATGTAGATAAGTAACACTACATCAAAAGGAAGCCCATAAAAAAATTCATGGATTACAACTAATGTGTAAAAGAAGGATAAGTAGGAAATTTAACATGCAGTTTGAACGTACGCAAGCCATAATTACCTGTACATAATCTAATTGATTTTGTGAATAAAGGACAGGAAAGTATAGTGTCATATTATAAATGAAAATGTTTTCCAGACACATATCTATATCAATATACATATTAATACATCACCGTAGATGGTTACCGAGCCTGACGAGGTATGATGCTAAACATTTACCTATTGCAAACTAATACTTATCTTAATCCTGAACCCATGAAAAGAGCATAGTTGACAATAATTGGTACTATTTCCATAATAGGGAAAATATTTAGTAGTATTATTATCAAATTCAAATCTAGTGTGGTAGGAGAAAAACACACAAAATGCCTTTGATTTCTAGCAAAATGATGGTAACAATAAACGAGGCAGAATAATCACTGAAAAGCTACACTCAAATTTAGAGTTATAAAATGAGGTGCAACCGAGCTTACTGTGAAGGAGCATAGTTAAACTGATAAATAACATAACCTTTACTCGCAGGAATATAATCTAACCCCGGTATGGCCTGTAAGCCGTAAGGTCACAACACACAAATGAGTCGGAAAATCTGTAGTTGCAGAACAGTGCCATAGATAAGTATAAATTGAAACTCAAGTTAAAAGAGTAAAATAATATCCTTGTTGCAGATACATAAGAATAACCGTAAGCCAAATTGATATTAGGAAACTGACAGAGTTATATAAACAAAGTATTCCACGATACAAGTCCGTTGTGGCATGGGAACAGTATCAAAATTATAATGTTTCCCAAACTGAGCTAAAGAACAAGTCCGGGTCGAACCCAAAATCTGAATAACTAAAATTATACAATGATATCAAGCATAGTATTAAACTGTTGAAAACGTTCTAGAATGAGGTGAAGAGAACTAGTTCCTTAAAACCAGCGTTCTGTGAGTACCGACCTAGAAAGGACCAAAGAAATTCTATGTTAAGGCTGACAAGAGCTACAACTTCTGTGGTTCACGAGAGAGAGTAATAAGTCAGTTGTAATTACCTCCAGGAGTAAAACCTTCAATATGAGTACAATTTATAACAAACTGGAATGCTATTAAAACAAAATTTTACCAATTGAGAAACGACCATTACCTGAGGCATGAGAACCTCCAGGCTGACGAGGGCCTGTCATGTACATAAGGGAACGACATAAATAAGCATATGACAGAGAATAGGCGTTACCATAAGTATGAAGTAGTTCGTGCTTGTATAAACGAGTAGTAGAATTTCCTACCTATACCGGTCGAGACAAAGACCAAGCTAGAATGTCAAAATGGATCTATCGCCATGCGAAGGGCTCAGACAAACTTTCAGTGGGCGTAAGGTAGAAGACGAATATCATCCAGAACCCTTAACACAGTGGTTCCGTCTCGTTCTGGAGACGCATATAGGAAAATGATATAATCAGAACTTAACCCAGCAAATCAAAGCACTCGAAGCCGCGGAGCCGAAACTCTTAAACATGAATAAGAAAAACAAAAAAAATTTAAACGAATTGGCAGACATGAAACTATCTGTATGGCACGATGGGAAGCCATCACTGTAAATCCAAATCGCAGAAATTATTCAAAGCACATAAGCTATACCCTAAACGCAAAATGGAAAATTCATGGTAGGCTATCAAAATCGAGCATGCACTTCATAAACTCAGAATGTGGCATACCTGCATGATTCAATGGAGCCTGAGGATACATCGCCGAGATGAATAGATGCACGATCAATCCTCGAGGGCATCAGAATGCACTGGTAAGAGACCAACCGAATACGAAGGAAGAGAAAAGAACTGGCAAACCAAATAATACTGAGATTTTATATCCATAGAACCCTAACACATCGGCGAATCCACATCGTCCACATGGAAAGATCCGAAGGGTGAAGCCACGGATCAAAGAGCTGAACGCGACATGTACACCAATATGTCAACATTAAATGTGATTAGTAAGACTATAAATGTCACCACAGGCTAGCCGTGCCATCAAAATTGCAATTGCACCAGGGGAGGCTCGCGTGGTGAGTTCCAGCGTTATGTGGAACAAACCCACGTAACGGTACACTGAACGATACTCATTCCAAACCCCGCAACAAGACCCAAACTCTTATACAGGCTTACGTGGAAAACGAGCAGCGCGTCTCAACTTACTTAATTAAAATTTCCAATTCACATGATGTGTATATCAACGTAAAGGCGTTCGATTAAATTAAATGAATAGCCATGAGTGGCAGTACACAGAGTTATTAAGATGGATCAATTAAATCCAATTGTGATTTCTACCTTGTAAACGAATGGTATCCCAGTGTAACCGAAGTGGTCTCACCTAGGTCTATCGAATTTTCAGGGTACGGTTAACGTGTGAAAAGTAATTTTGTTCCCCACTTATTTATCAAACGATAAAATGATATTGAATGATCAAGGGTCGATTTCTATACAAAGAATGTAAGATATCAAAGTGGGATTTGGATAGACAAACCCATTGTATTTGTATTGTAAATATAATTAGGGTTAATAGTATTAATATGGTTATATCCAAAGGGGGTTGGATATAGTTGAGATCGGTAAACAAATAGTAATTGGGGAAACTGTGATGATGCGAATAAACCATCATAATTATAGCATAGCATCTTTTCCAAAATTGAAATTTAACAAATGAAGGCTTGAGAGAAAAGAAAAATGTTGGAAGGGAAATGGGAGGTGTGACACCTTCCGAAATGTTAGACTAACTTGTGTGTTATCCCAACCAAATTTTTCTAAGAATTCATTATGAAAAAATCCGACCCTTTGGATGAAATTCATTTTCATTATGTACTCATTATCTGCATTATGATCCCATGCCAATAACTTTGATTATGTTTCTATTAAGCCAACGTAAATGATGCATTTCACTATTTGAAAAAGATAGTTATTGGGATATTCCTCAATCAAATATCTTTTAGCCTCTAACTGAATGGTTCCCTGGAATTACATAATGTTTATAATCAAAGCATTATGTCTTTTCAAATGCCTGTCTGTTGGGAACCTGAAGTGGATCAACAAGAACCACATAATCGACCACATGCGCATATGGATTGAACCTAAACTATGTTTTCATATTATGTACATGTAGGTGATGGGCCTTTCTAATTTGATATTGAGATTGTCCTTCATATGGCCTATAAAATTGGCTGAAATTAAGCTCAAATATTTGGCCACCAAGAATTAATTTATTCTTCCTCAACTCATATCGAATGACATTTTGTTTTGTTTTAATAATGCCATCATCTAACTCAACACCTGGTGTTATGATTTCTCTGCTTCCATTAGAGCTTTCAGTTTGTTCTTCACTACTACTCATGACTTTTACAGGTTGTCGAAGATTTAATTTCCTCTTCTTATTGGTTAACATATCAGTTTTTTTTTATAAACAAGCTCTTCATCATCAGGTAAAAGAGAGACATCTTTGGTCATTTTTATTTTTGGTGTCTAATTTGTTTTCTCCTTTTGCACAAAAATTCTAATCTCCTCCTCACTAATTCTATCATAATTTTCAGTTTCATGTTCCACATCTTCAAAAGCAACATGTTTATCTTTACTATATTGACTCACCTTAGTGACTCTTGGTTGATCCCCTCTTTGTACTATTGCAATGTCACAAGCTATTTATCTTTACTTCATTCTCCTTTCCTCTGCTTTGTCTATGTGGAAAGTGTTGATCACAGTCATAACATTTGGCTCCATATAATAAATACCCTCAAACATGTTTGAAAGACCCGCAAAAAAATCCTATGAAACAAAATAAAACATGTCAAGGATCAATAATTTATAAAAAATTGAATGATCCTTACAATAACGTATAACATAAATGTAAATAAGCATACTTACAATGCTATTTGCAATGTTGCTTGAGATTTCTTCAGAGAAATTTGTAGATATTTCATTTGTGTCATACTTGACCTTTGATAGATATGTATATCAGCCTCAGTTTCATTGTCTTCAAGATACCATTATAAATCAGATTTATTTCTTTCCTCGACATTCCTCCAATCATAAATACTATTTAATGAACCTGGCGAGCCACTTTCTTGACTTTATTAGTGTGTGCAAAAATGTCCTTATTGCGTCCAGTAGTATCCATAGTTCACCCATCTGCAACTTTAGATTTGGGAGTTGTATCTATAAAGCGTTGAGCTGCAACTTTAGATTTGGGAGTTGCTACCCTAGGTGTAGAAACATTCACAGAAATATTTTTTGATGCCATTTTCCTGATATATATATATATATATATATAAGTTAATGAGAAAACAAATAACTTAGTTAATCATTTTTTTTGAAGTTTGGCAATATAAATTTAAATTACCTAAAAATAATGTTTATAAAATAAATTAAAAAAAAAAATTATTTGTAAAACTAAATAAATTGAAAATAACCCAATAAAATTAATTATATAAATTTTTCATTTAAAAAAAATATTAAAAAATTATATTTAGATTTATGTATATATATCTATATAATATTTTTGAATACGTTTAAAAAAATAATTTGTTTTAAATTGTATAAAACAATTTAAAAAAAAAAAATCAAACTTAAGTTTATGTTTAATATATATATATATATATATATATATATATATATATATATTTTGTTTAACAAATGTTAAAATTAACGTTTTTTTTAAGCTAGAAAGAAAAAAAAAAAATTTATTTTATTTTATTTATTTATTTATTTTTATATTAAATATACACTTAATAAATTAAATTTTAAAATTTTAAATATAATTAATATAATTAAAGCATATATTTTAAAATTTAAAATTTAAATTTAAAACTTAAAATGTTATATTATATTTTAAAATTTCATTTTAAAATTTTAAAATTTTATTTTGAAATATTTATATATACACTATTTATTAAGTTTTATAATTTTAAAATGTAAAATAAATTTTAAATTTTAAAATTATTTTTTAGTTTATAATTATAACTATAAAATAAATTTTAAAATTAAAATTTTATGTTATAACAATATGAAAATTATATATTATAGAACAAATTTAAAACTTGTACATAAAAAAAATGATATATATTTTAAGCTTTTATATATATATATATATATATATATATATATATATATATATATATATATATATATATATATAATAAAGACTAAAAAAATTATATTTTTATTTAAAAGAAATAAAAGAAATTATATAAATTCATTTTATATTTAAATTAAAAAAAAAAAAGTTTGTTCTTGCACTCGTCGAGGACTTCTTGAGCGGCGCCGTGGAAATCGACCTTCACTTAGCCAAGGTTCAGAGGACGGGTGGGCGACGCCATGGAGGGCTGCCCAGCCAGCCTCCGACCCCCAACTGGTTGCCAAATTGTATTTTTATTTAATATTAAAAAATAATAATAAAATAAAAAAAATTATAATAATTTTATTTTTAAAACCAAAAAAATTATAATAATTTTTTTTTTTTTAATATAAAATACAATAATATACAACTTCAAAAAAACAAAAAGTAAAATATATGTTTTTAAAATATAAACAAATTAATATTAAAATTAAAAATAAGATTTAAAATTAAAATATAAACTAACAAAAATTTCGAATACAAAAAAAAACAATTTAAATATTGAAACCACATATATATATATATATATATATATATATATATATATATATATATATATATATATATAAAATTTATTTTATTAAAATTTTAAAAACAAAGCAAAATATTAAAATTAGTTAATAATTAATTTGTTTTTTAATTTAAAAATATATTATTAATAATAAAAACAAACAAGTTTAATATAAACTAAAACTATCTATATTCTCCTTTAAATAAAAATAAAAATAAAATATCTAATAATATTTCTAAAAGTAAAATTTCATATATATATATATATATATATATATTCTTTTTTCAAATTTTCGAGCTGCATTTTTAGAAAAAATAAAAACAGAATAAATATATATGTTTTTTTATGTGCATGGTTGTTTTTTCGTTTTTTCTATCATGGAGGAACTCGTCAACCCTAAAAAAGAAAAAGGAAAAAAATCTAAATTTTTGTCCTAAAAACCCTAAAAAAATTGAGTTTTTTTTTCCATTTCTTCACTAAAAAAATATTAAAAAATTATGCTTTTCGAACCTAAAGACCATAAAAAAATAGTTTTTGAACATAAAAACCATAAAAAATAGATTTTCCCCAAAATCATCTGTAAATTGACAGAATAGAAGGAAAACTAACATTTTAAATGCGAAAAATTCATATTACCAATGCTAACACAACGCCTCCACAAAATTACCAATGCCAACACAACGCTGCCAATATGAATGCAACGCTAAACTTACCAATATAAACGAAACCAGAAAATTGCTCCAATAAAAACTAGAAGACTTGATGTGATGTGATGAATAGAAACAATAATTCTTATTATATAGCGAATATTGTGTGATTGATTTACTGTTTAACGAATGTGGGATTATAATTTAAAATTTAAAATATTTACATGTAGTTAATTATAGTTAATACTATATTTAAAATAGTTAATATTTGCATGTAGTTATTATAGTTAATATTTTAGTTAATATTTACGTGTAATTTATTATAGTTAATATTATAGTTAAAATAGTTAATATTTCCATGTAGTTATTATAGTTAATATTTTAGTTAATATTTACGTGTAATTTATTATAGTTAATATTATAGTTAAAATAGTTAATATTTCCATGTAGTTATTATAGTTAATATTTACATGTAGTCAATGTTAAATCATTCAAATAAGAAAATTATTTTAGTTTGTAAGGCATGCATGAAAGAAATCTTTTGTGGATATTTTGAATAGAAAGTATGGTGAAATATTGCAAGAAAAAAAATTTATTAAGAAATTTTGAAATATATTTTAGACGAATATAATGTAGGATTAAAATTTAAAATTTAAAATTTAAAATATTTACATGTGGTTAATTATAGTTAAAATAGTTAATATTTTCATGTAGTTATTTTAGTTAATATTATAGTTAATATTTACATGTAGTCAATGTTAAATCATTAAAATAACAAAATTATTTTAGTTTGGATGGCATGCATGATAGGAATATTTTGTGGATATTTTGAATAGAAATATCGGTAAAATTTTTCAAGACAAACAATTTATTAAAATGTTTTTAAATACATTTTAGACAAATATTTTGTATGGAATATTTGAAACGAAAATTTTGGAGGGAAAGTTTTTCACGAAATTTTTGCGTGGGAAATTTGGAGGGAAATTTTCAATCTTTAAGCTACATATTGTAATTGGGAGAGGAATTTGTATCATTCAACATATTCTTGTTGAAAGCCATGGGTTCTTCTGATAGCGAAGTTTTTCTTTCTACAACATCAACATATTCGTCACACAACAACTCTATTCAAATTGATGAATATAACAAGAGTTCGTTCACCATGAATAGAGAGTCAAAAATTTGGCTAGGTCGTAATCCTAAGGATGATGAAAACATAATTGATGAGGCACAACAAAAAGAAATTTCTCTAAATTGAGATTCATTTATTCCACTTACTCTTAATCCTAAGGATTATGATAGCAACAATGATGAAGGGCATGATGAAGAATTTCTAGAGTCAAAATTTTCACTTCGTCTTAATCCTAATGATTATGAGGTCGCCACGGATGAAGGGGGAGATGAAGAATATACACTTCGTCCTAATCCTAATTATTTTGCGAGCACCACATATGAAGAGGGGAATGAAAAATTTGCAAATTCAAACTATCCACTTCGTCCTAATCCTAAGGATTATGCCAGGACCACTGATGAAGAGGGGAATGAAGAATTTGCAGCATCAAAATATCCACTCCATCCTAATCCTAAGGATTATGCGAGCACCACTGATGAAGAGGAGGATGAAAAATTTCTAGAGTCAAAATATCCACTTCATCCAAATCCTAAGGATTATGCCAGCACCACTCATGAAGAGGGGAATGATAAAATTCCAGAGTCAAAATATCCACTTCGTCCTAATCGTAAGGATTATGCCAGTACCATTGATGAAGAGGGGAATGAAAAAATTGCAGTGTCAAAATATCCACTTCATTCTAATCTTAACGATTATGTGAGTGCCACTGATGAAGAGGGGGATGAAAAATATTCCAGAGTCAAAATAATCAATTCATCCTAATCCTTAGGATTATGCTAGCACCACTGATGAATAGGGGAATGAAAAATTTCCACGCTCAAAATATCCACTTCGTCCTAATTCTAAGGATTAAGCTAGCACCACTGATGAAGAGGGGAATGAAGAAATTGTAGTGTCAAAATATCCAATTCATCCTAGTCCTAAGGATTATGCCAGCATGACTAATGAATATGGGGATGAATTTCTAGAGTCAAAAATTTCACTTCATCCTAATCGCAACAATTATAAGAGCACTACTTATGAAAGGGGGGGATGAAGAATCTCAAATAAATATAGATTCAAGGCATCCACTTATTCCTAATCCTAAGGATTATGAGAGAACCAATGTAGAAGGGGAGGGTGGGATAAAGAAATTCTACTGAATACAGATTCAAAGCTTCCACTTAGGCCTAATCCCAAGTATTATGAGAGCACCAATGAGGAAGGGGAGGATGAAGAGTTTCTTGCAAATGATAACTTTAGAGGCACAGATCTGAATAATGCATTTTTTCTAAGTGATCATTTCAAAAACACTCATGGTGATGAAGAATTGAATCCTCCCAGGGAATAATTTGAAAGCATGGATCAATATGGTGAATAATTTCGTATGAGTCGGGGTTACAAAAGCGCAAATGATTTTTGTGAAATGTTTTCCTCAAGTGAGGATTGTAATGAAAATTTTCCAGGCAATGATGTTGATGAATTTCTTAACTATGTTGAGAATGATGATAGTGGGGATAATATTCCTCCTAATGGTGATGAAACTGCTTCTACAAAGGATGATGGAATGATGAAGTCATTGCAAGAAAATATTGTAACTAGGAGTGGGAGTAGACCTTTTCATATCAATCCAAAACATTCCAGTTATAAAATGGTGAGTAAAACATATCTCACAAAAAAAAAATGTCGTTCATTTGATTTCAAGTGAATGTTGTCAAAGGTATTTCTTGAAAAATATGGATTTCAACTTTTCTTTGGAGAAAAGGAAAAGATATCTATCAATGAATAAAAGCATGAAAAGTTCATATTTAGTAGGTTGCATGCAATATACACTAGCAGGTTATGATTATCATATTGGGAATGTATTACTTTGCAGAAAGGCTTTCAAAATGTTGCATTCAATTGGTAATTGTCGTTTGTCAAGAATCCAAGAAAAGCTAGAAAAGGATCCCACATATTATTCAGAAGTACGTTATAAACGAGAGGTTGGACCATTAGAAAATACTTCTATGTCATGGATGAAATAATTCTTTTCAAAGCATGGAGAGTATATGCCAAATAAAGACACAATACATATTCCATATAATTTCTCGAGATGAGAAATATTCAGATTATAAAAATATTATGCAGAAGCTGCTAAAGAAGTTGGTAATTTTATTACATTTTCATATTTTACAAGGGTATGGAAAAATTAATTCAACAATGTTTGTATTCCTAAGAAGACAAGGATGGGGGTTTGAAGAACATGTGATTCTCTTAAATAAAAAAGAGATAAATGTCAAGGGGCAGAAAGAGGTATGTGTTCAAAACATTATTTTTTAAAATTGGATAGTTATCAACTATGAAAATATATGTATTCATATGTTTATTTTATTTTATGTACATATTCTGTTGTCAAAGAACTTCAAAAGCATCATAATCATCAAACAAATGAAAGGAAAAAGTTGTATAAACATCGAAAGAAGTGTTATGATAATCCAAATAAATATTTGGGTTTGATAATTGATGGTATGGACCAAAAGAAAACACTTCTTCCACATTTTTTCCGCACGCCAAAAATATTACAGGAGGAAAATTTCATTTAGTTTCACTTGGTTGGTTGTATGGTATTTAATGAGAAGATGTTTCCAAGGGTTTTCTTCATAGCTCCAAATATTCATAATGATGCAAATATGACCATAACTATAATCCATGATGTGGTTACTCATTGGTTTGGTATTCTTCTTGAAGTTTTGTATGTACAATTAGACAAAAAAAGCCGTGAAAACAAAAATCAAGTTCTTCTTGGGTATCTAAACTTGCTCATTGAATTAAGAATTTTTAAAAAGATAAAGGTTGGGTTCCTTCTTATTGGGCATACTCATGATCATGTTGATCAAATGTTGAGTCGTTTTTCAGTAACATTGAGGAGGAAAGGTGTTGGGATCCTACCATCATTAATTGAATTTATCAAAAAATCCTACATTCCAGAACATTTTTTCCATGTGTTGGAAGAAACTATTGACATGAGAAGGTTTATTTTGGGATCACATGGTGAGGAGAAATGCATTGAACAAATTAACGACATTAGCTTCCATTATTAATTTAGTATCAAAAAATTTGATGGGATAATAATTATATGGGGCAAGAAGTATTCAATTGTTGCAGAATGGGGGCCATAATCAGGTTTGGCATTTTTGAAGTTCATTCTAGAGCGTTCAATATTTTCATCAAAGATATTGTTATTACAATCAGTTGTTGAACTCAATAATGCACGAAGGCATAAGAGAGACATAAATTATTCTGAATGTATGGAGGAAATTAAAATATGTATTAGAGATACATATGAGTACTTCGATGTTGCTGATTCAGTTTGGTGGGAATCTTTTTTCAATAATCAAAGTGATATTATTTCAATATCAATAAGTGAGGATACGCTTTTGAAGTCTCCCTTTTTTTCGCCAAAAAATAGGCCAAATGAACATGAGGACACACACATTGTTGAACAAGAACAGTATCAGGCTATTATTAATTATCCACAGGTAGAGGAAAGAGAAATCTATATTGGTTCTAGAAGATCAGGTGCACAACGTGAAGCCATGGAAGACCTTTACAGGGGTTGTGTGGAGCATTTTAAGGAGGGTTGAATGATAACAGTGTTAGCAGATGAAGATCCACTTAGCTATCCATTCTGGACTGCCAAGGTTATAAATGTCATTAATGAAAATGAAGATATTACAACTGTTGATGTATATTGGTATGCCATAAGTACCCACCCCTTCAATGGTGTGTATAGGCCAGAGATGGTAGTTGAAAAAAAATTGGCAGAAAGAGGAAAATAAAGGTCACAAATATAAATCGTCATCACACAGATGTCTTAAAAGTGGAGGATGTTGACATACTTGTATATAACTTCAATTTGACAAAGAGAGGAACTCTTCGGTTGAAGACCATAAATATTTTGAAGAAATTGCTACCAGAACAATTACTGATGAGATGGGACTCTACAAAATGTAGTCGTAGATCTATAAGACATTTGAACTCTGAAATGGTGGGCATGCATGTTGACTCAAATGGAGCACTAGTTGATGAAATAGAAGAATATGGATCATCTTCATCTGCATCGAGTCATTCATCTGAAGATGTAGGTTCTGATGGTGTACCAGAACCTATGGTTGATTTTGAAAAACTGTCTAAGACACTTTTATGTAATTGATGTTTGTATGGTAACTTGAAATAAATATTTGGACTTCCATCTGATTTTTCATGAAGTTATGAGGGATTTATATGTTTGTTGGATTATATGTTTTAATTATGAAGAATTCGTCTCTTTAGAATATCCACAACGCAACAACGAATTACAAAAATAATTTATGTTATATTCAATATATCAATGTTCATATTTTGATTAAAAGTAAAAAGAAAATAGAAATTAATGTTGAATTTTTAGATTATGCAGTGATATTGCCATGATATTACGTATTGTTACCATTTGGTATAAAATACTTTAAAATTTTTTAAAAATTATATGCCTCATTGAAAGGGGGCACTTTGTTTTGATGGTTGATTTTTAGGTTTTGGTTGCAATTAGATTTAAATTTGTCTTAGGCTAAGATTTGAAAAGAGATATATTTTTATCCTTTAAAATTAAAATTACTCTTGGAATAATAAATATTTCATCTACTTGTTCATTTTTAAAAATTGTTTTAGTGATATAATTTCTCTATAATTTCATGGTTCAAGTATGTTGAAAACATAAGATTTAAAAACATGAGATTTTCAACTTTTCATTAAGTTTTTTATGCACTACAAAATTTTATATTTAACGTTACTGTTGAAAACAATTACAATTTTAGGGTTGTTTAGAGTCAAGATATTTTATCTTTAATAACATGGATGAAAATTTTTCGAAATGATAAGGCATTCAAACATGATTTTGTTTACCTTTAACATCCTGTATCAAAATTTTTAGAATTTTATGATTTTTCAATGTCCTAATATGTTGTCTTTGATTCCATTGTTACAATGTGTGAAAAGTGTGACACAACGTTTGTTTTGTTATTCCAGTATCAACTCGTTTTGTTTTGAGGGTGTTTTTTCAATCCTTTTTTCAAGAAACAATTTAATTTTTAGCATAATTTTATAAAATTTTGAAATTTGACCTTGAGAAAAAACCAAATGCGTTTTGGAATATACACTTTTCATTTTTGGGGCGTTTTTTCATGTTTTTTGAGTTTTTTTGGGCTAAAGTTCCCGTTTTGAAGTAATAGTTCTCATTTTATCGGTAACCATGTTTTATTCATAACAATATAAACCCTAATATATGTTGAATCGATTTTCTAGCATTGGTTTTTTTCTAGGGTCATTTGTTCAAAAAATACATGTGTCCTTTGTCTAAATGCTTTACTTATTTTTCAGTACTTGATTTGTATAATTATGTAGAGTAAAGAGTACTTGCATTAGTATTTTAATTGAATATTCAGAAAAATAACTTGTAGTTTAATAAGACAAGTAGGAAATGTAAATAATTTTTTTGCAGTAGGATTTATGTAACTTAGATACAAAAAATTTCACATGGTATCAAAGCATGTTGCAGATCAAGTAGAGCTGAAGCCATCACCAAAAGATGAATAAAATTTGTTGCAGGAAGGCAATTGTCCTAAGTGATAGTGCATATCTAAAAAGAGGCAAGGAATGGTGACACAGTCACAAAAGGGGCTCACACAGAGCTTGCATCAGCCAGCTAGGATGATGGTGTAGTTGTGCAAAGGTTGCGTAGTGCTTTATGGGTCAACGAAATTTTTTTGAGCCTTCAACTTTCAAGTTGCCAAGGGTGGAAGAGAATTTCGATTTTATTTAGTAGTTGCTGCTGGGGAATTGTTTCTGTTGGTGCAAAATAGTGTCTAGTGGGGCAGTGGAAAAGTAGAGGGAAACAATTCCTCAGAAGACTTCTTGCCAAGAAGTATAGATCCAGTGTTGATCAACAACAAAGAGTGATCAGAGAGAACTGATTCAACATCAGTTGGTGGAAGGATTTTCGTGAATTCAATCAAGATTCAGAGGGATATTATACCTTAGAGGGTTTCTAGCGCCAAAGAAACCCCATATACGAGTTTTTATGGGGCAACAATAAAAGAGGGATAAGAGAACCAATTCGACATTTTTGAGCAGAGATGGTTGCACATGAGATGGGGGACCAGGACAGGTTGGATGGAGCATCCATATTTTCCAACTAGAAGGCCAGGATCATATCTGTTTTAGATAAACAGTGTGTCAAGGATCATGTCTTGCATTCAGTTGTTGTTCCTATTGATGTTGATCCTATCAAGAAGTATGAGGAGGCTCAAGCGAAGGATGGAGTCATGGATAATGTGATCCCAAATATTTCCGAGAAGAAGACGACAAGGGAAATCTGGATTTCCTTGACCACTATGTATGACGGAACCTCCGTCTAGGGGAGGATGTTGCTTGAGAATCAACTAAGACTGTTTTAGATGCAAAAGGGAGAGAAGAACAACCCATTCCTTATTAGATTTTGTGCGATCCAAGATTAGTTGGCTTCTGTATGAGGTACACCAGATGATGGAATTATGGTAAGGACTACCTTCAATACAGTTACAAAATAATGGGAAACCTTTTTCCAAGGTATTTTGGGAAGAGCAACTCTTCCAAACTAGGAGGATATGTGGGCAACTCTTTGACAAGAAGAGATTAGAAGGTTGACCAAGAACAGAAGCAATAGTATGGGGATCAAGGTCAAGAAGGAGTGTTATGAAACTAGCTCCAAAATTAGAATAATAGAGAGATCAACGCCTTAGAAATCATCCACTTCGAGGGGGAAACCTCCAATACATTACATAAATGAACAATTCTTGGATGATACAAACGAAAAATCCTAATTCTATATATAGGAGTCCATGGGGTCGATATAATCCTAGCCGACCTAACAATAATAATGTAAGGGCACAATAATAACAATATTGGGGTTACACGGGTACAATAATAACAATAAGGGGGCTACACTAACAATAATAAGGGACTACACTAGTAATATAGGGACTTAACATGCCCCTATCCTTCAAAAAAGTGTTGTTCTTAATGCTTGAGTAGGTCTGGGTGCTTTTGTATAAAATTATCATCCTCCCATGTAGAATCTTCAGTGGGTAAGTTCTTCCACTTGATGAGATACTCTAAAATTGATCGATTTCGTAGCTGTCGATTTCTTGTTTCCGTGACTGCTTCAGGTTCCAATATGATTTTTCCTTCCTCATAAAGTTTTAGAAATATTGTTTGAACTGGAAGTTTTTCACCTATAACCTTCTTTATTCATGAAACATGGAAAACTGGATGCACTTGCGACGAAGCAGGAAGCTCCACTTTGTATGCCATAGTACCAATATTTTGCAACACTTTGTAAGGACCATAGTACTTTGGAAATAATTTATTATCCTTCTTAGCTTTCTTGAGGGACATTTTTTTATATGGTTATAGCCGTAAAAATACCTAGTCTCCTACATCAAAACTTCTCTTGCTGCGATGTTGATATGCTTGTTATTTCATTATATTTTTTTGCCAAATTTAGGTTATCCTTTAAGAGTTGAAGAACTCCTTATTGATGCTCGATGTGATCTTCCACTGCTTGAACCTTATAATTTTTTCTTAAATATGATGTGATGGACGGTCGATGATATCCATAAAGTGCCATAAATGGGGTCATTTTTGCTACAGTATGGAAGGAAGTGTTATACCACCATTCAATGAGAGGTAACCACTTGACCCATTGTGTTTTTTTATTAGATACAAAATAACGAAGATATCCTTCTAAACATTTATTCACTATCTCAGTTTGACCATCGGATTGAGGATGATAAGATGAGCTATGAGTTAGTTGAGTACCCAAACAAAAAAATAATTCCGTCCAAAAATTTCCTGTAAAAATGGGATCTCTGTCGCTTACAATAATCTTTGGCTTTCCATGTAGCTTTTGAATTGTTTCCATAAATGTAGTATCAATTATACTTGCTTTAAATGGATGATATAATGCACAAAATTGTTCATACATGGTAATTCTATCAAATCCCACCATGATGACACTCTTTCCTTCGGACTTAGGTAAACCTATGATAAAATCCATTGAAATCTCCTCCCAATGTTGACTTGGAATGGATAAAGGTTGTAGAAGACCCGGGGTCTTAATTGTCTGATCTTTATTTTGCTGGAAAACCAAACATTCTGCCACAAAATTTTGAATATTAGATTTAAGGCCATCCCAAAAAAAATTCTTTCTTCACCCTATGGTAAGTTTTTAAAAATCTCAAGTGTCCTCCTAAAGGAGAAGTGTTCAATTCCAAAAGAATCTTTTGTTTTAGTTGGGAATTATTACAAAGATATAAGCGATATTTGTACCATAAGGAATCATTTTTCCAAGTAGATGTATCAAATGTAATAGGATCTTGCTGTAGCTTTTGAATTAGTGTCCACACTTCTTTATCCTTCTTCCATTCATCCCTGGCTTCGGTTATCCAATCTGGTTGGATAATAGAAATGACACAAAACAATTCTTCCACATCTTCATTCTTTCTTGAGAGTGCATCTGCAACCAAATTTAGCTTCCCTTTTTTGTAGATGATTTCAAAGTCATAACCCAAAATCTTTGTGACCCATTTTTTCTACTCTTCTGAAGATAGTGTTTGTTCCAAAAAGTGTTTAAGACTATCATGATTAGTTTTTACCTTGAAGTGTCTTCCCATTAGGTAAGGTTGCCATTTCTTTAGTGCATGTAGTATTGCTAACATTTCCTTCTCATAAATAGATTTATGTAAATACTTTCCTTTTATTGGATGAATTTCAAAAGAAATGGGTCTTCCTTCTTGCATTAAAACAACACCAATTCCATTTCCTGAGGCATCACATTCCACAATAAAGGTTTTTGTGAAGTCAGACATAGCTAAGACCGGTGCAAGGCACATTGCCTCTTTAAGATGTTCAAAGGCTTTAGTTGCTTCAAGAATCCATGAAAATTCATCTTTCTTCAATAATGTTGTTAGAGGTGCTTCCACTCTCCCATAATTCTTCAAAAACTTGTGATAATACCCTATTAACCCGAGAAATCCTTGCAACTTCTTTATGGTTGTGGGGACTTTCCATTCCTTAATGGCTTTTATTTTGTTAGGGTATACCTTAACACCCTCGTGAGACACAATATAACTTAGATATTCCACCTCTTGTATTCCAAAGAAGCATTTGGATGTTTTTGCATATAATTGTTTCTCCTCCAATAGTTTGAGCACGTTGTCAACATGTTGAACATGATCCCTCCAAGACTTGTTGTAGATTAGTATATCATAAAAAAATACTAGCACAAATTTTCTAATGAAGAGTTTGAAAATGGAATTCATCGACCCTTGAAATGTATAAGGTGCATTGGTAAGGCCAAAATACATGACCAAAAGTTCATAATGACCCTCATGAGTTTGAAATGTTGTTTTTGGAATATATTCAGTCTTAATTCTAATTTGATGATATCCTAAACGAAGATCCAACTTGGTAAAATAAATTGCCCCATGTAATTCATTCAATAATTCATAAATCAAAGGAATGGGAAATTTATCTTTAATAGTGAGCTTATTGAGCTCCCTATAATCCAGACACATACGCCATGATCCATCCTTCTTGTGCACCAATACTACTGGAGCAGAGAAAGAACTTTGACTAAGTGGAATTATACCAACCTCTAACATTTCTGCAATCATACTTTCAATTTCACTCTTTGGACCTAAGGATATCTATAAGGCCTAATGTTTGGAGGAACACTTCCCATAATCAAATCAATGTCATGGTCATGATAAAAAATAGGTGGGAGTTCTTTGGGAGTTTCAAACACCTTGGAATGATTGTCCGAGACTTTTTGGAGATCTGGAGAAATAGACAATTTTCATGTTGGAACTTCTAGTGAGCATAATTGTGCAATTATGCCTCGTTTTTCTTTCTTCAGAAGCTTTGTCATGAAATTAGAGCTTATTATCTTTCTCGGCTTCCCTGCGATACCCTATAATTTGACTTCCTTTCCTTCTGAAAAAAATCAAGAAAATTTCTTGAAAATTAAAAGCTACCATTCCCAAATATTGTGACCATTGTACTCCTAGTAAAACATCATCACCTCCCATTGGAATAGAAAGCATTGGACTATTCAATACATATTTCCCCATGATTAGCTTGATATTATGGAATTTTCTAGAGAAATTTATAGTTCTTCCATTTGCAACCATCACTTGACATTCTGGTGTTGGGTATAGGAAACAATTCAATTCCTTGGATACTTTAAAATAAATAAAATTATGGGTACTACCCGAATCAATCAACACTATTACCTTTTTCTTCTTGATATGTCCTTCTATATTGAGAGTTTGAGGAGTGGTAATTCTTTCCAATGCATTACATGATATGGTGGGACTCATTTATTCTTCTTCTCGGGTTGGTTCCTGGGGTCTATCCTCTTCTTTTTAATTTTCTTGTTCATTTTCTTCCTCCTCTCCACAATCTATGTAAAATAATTTCTCCTCAACACACTTATGACCTTTAGTGTATTTGCTATCACAATTGTAGCAAATCCATTTTTCTCTTTTTTCTTCCAATTTTTGTGGTGTCAAACTTGTAGGTTGTGGAAGTCTAGGAGTAGCAACACTTACATATTTATATATGTGAGTGGTAGGCTTCCTTGTCGCCACAATTTTACATTCAATTTTTCTTGCCAACCTGAATGCCTTCTCCAATAAATCAGGTTCCCAAATGCGAACCTCATGTTGGATGTTATCCTTTAAAGTCCCTATGAAGACATCAATCCTGTGTTCCTCTGGAATATCAGTTATCCTTATATTCAATTTTTGGAAGTCCTCAATGTGCTTCACCACTGAACCCTTTTGTTTGAGATTTATCGTTTGGCTAAAAAAATTGTTTCTCTTTGTATCCTCATAATGTGCTATCATTTCCTCCATAAAAATTGACCAAGTCACAATTTTTTTATAGGAGCAAAGCCATCAATACCATACAAATGTATTTTTTTCTAAATATAAAGTTGCAATGCGTACCTTTTGTGTTTTTTTTCACATTATTGAGATCAAAATATTTCTCCATCTGTAGTATCCATGTTACAAGATCCTTGCCATCAAAATCACTCATATCGATCTTTGGAATATGGTGGGTCTTCCATCTAGCATTAGAGTTTATGAAATCGTGATTAACATTTATTTTATTCTCATCATGAGTTTCCTCTACTATCTTTTCGCTATGAGGAATCATTTCTTGTATCAACTTTGTCAAACCTTGCTTCAAACCTTCTGTGCTTGCTTTTATATCATTCTTCATGTCTTCCATGTTGTCTTTTATTTTTTATTCGATCTTAGCTTCCATGTGTTCCATGCCATTCTTCAAAACTTCCATCTCATTTTTTGTTGCTCTTTGCAAGAGTGAAATTTGGTGCACTTGCTCTTGTAATTTTGATATGTCATGTTGTAATTCTTTGTCTTCATGAGACATAGTAGAGCCTTATAAAGACTTAATGGGAGTTGAATTCTTTTTAGGAGGCATTTTAGAACCCAATACTGATATGTATTCTACAATATTCCCTTGGAATTAATTCAAAATGATTTTTTACACAAGACTTATGCAATTTGAAAAACAATATACACCTTTTTCTTGATTTTGAGGAGCTCGATATTGAAACTGAATTATCTCTTTTATTTAAGATCTTCAATATCTTAAATTCAGTCATGTATTAGTCCTTTGAAACTTATTTCAACTTCCACAGGTCTCACCTGATTTGGATTCTTCAGGACAAAGTTATGCCCAATCTCCAACAATGACCTAATTATGGATTGGTTCAGTAGAGAGAAATTGTATGGCGTGCCACGTGTCATTGTTTCCTTCGGCTCTGAAATTGATACACAGGAAACTAAATTGCATGCACTTGTGGCCACTTTTTACAGAATTCCAATCCGATGCTTAGAGAGAGAGTTATGACTATTTTCTCATGGTCACCA
This sequence comes from Pinus albicaulis, assembly GCA_034641835.2. Taxonomy (NCBI): domain Eukaryota; kingdom Viridiplantae; phylum Streptophyta; class Pinopsida; order Pinales; family Pinaceae; genus Pinus; species Pinus albicaulis. The sequence goes on from CM076580.1 coordinate 1,222,975,227, forward strand.
CTTTAAGATGAAATTTGGGAGCCTGAAACAACTGTACCTTCCACAGATCATATCTACGAACATATTACGAATAAAGCTCTGACAGTTTTCCACGAATTTCCTCAGTATTTTTTCTTCGCTCTATAAAAATTTCAGCTTCTGCACCATCGTAGAAAAAAATTTATTGCGAAAATTCCACGATGACCTGTTTAGGTTAAATTCGGGAGCCTGGCAAAATCCCAAACGTCCACAGATCATATCTCTAAAATATTGTGAACCAAGATCTGAATTTTTTCCACGAAGTTCCTTAGGATTGCGACTTTGCGCTGTAAAACATTCAACTTCTGAACCTTCGTCGAAAAATAGTTATAGTGAAAATGCCACTATGACCTGTTTGGAGTAGCGAAACCGTAGAATCCAAAGCTCTGATACCAAATGTTATGAAACCAGCTCCAAAAATAGAAGAAAAGAGAGATCAACACCTTAGAAATAAGCCACTTTGAGGGGGAAACCTCCAATACATTACATAAATGAATAATTCTTGGATGATACAAATGACAAAATGTAATATTCCTAAATTAGCACACAGCTAATTGGAATATTAAATTTCTATTTTTCTCTTAAATAGAGGAATAAGAGGGTATGGAGACACATAAATCTTCTTAGTAGGAATAAAGACACTCCAAGTGTGAGTGGAGGTCACCTAAAATTTATATTGAAGACCCTTATGTGTGAAAATGGGATGGAGTATGAAGACTGGGTCAACCTTGACCAAATCAAACAGTGTTGGTATGGAAGGAGTGGAATTCAGGGAAGGACAACACAATTTTGGAGGGAGATTGAATGCATGGAAGTAATGACCTAATTGAGTGGAGCCAAGGGTGAGGAAGCTCATCACTTATATAAGGAAGAGGATAGCAGCCATATGGGGTTACGTTTGAGATTATTATTTTGATATGGTCTATTTAGACTTGTTTCTCTCTTTAGCTATTTAGCTAAGATTGCATGTGTTGTTTAGCACAGCGTGCTCCTGGTTGGGAATCCCACACCTTTCCTTGAGAGGCCTCTTGGAATAGTGTTACACTACATTTTCCATTATCCAGCATCAAGACAAGCTACATCTTTGTTGTACAACGCAATTTCTACATAGTATTGTGTTGTGGTGTAGGGTGTAGCAGTGGAGAGTTGATTTGGGTCACTTCCTTTCTTGATTTCAGTTGGAGGAAAGTTTCCTTCCATTGGGAGGCCAATAAAGGGGACCCTTGAGCCTTATTTCATCATCCAACATAGAGCTAAGGTACTACTATCAGTTACAAAGAAGTTTTTTGAAGAACCTACATTATTTTAGTGTGCAATTGTAGTAGAGGGTTTGGAGCCCTAGATTGGGGAGATAGTTTTTCAGTGAGGGGGTCAGCCTCTCATTTGGAGAATCTATAGGAGGATTTTTTCATACATTTCCATATAAGATCAGCAACCTCCTATCATCTATCCAGTTGCAGAGATTATTCAACCCTAGGGCCATATCTGTATTTCTAAATTTCCGTGTCTTTCAGGAAACCCTTTCCGGGTTATCTTGGAAATGTGCTTGGGAGTCTAGATCTTTGCTCTCGACATTATTTGAGATATAAAAAAATAGATCAATATTGATATATCATTTCCGTAGCAGTTATGCCCTAAAACTGCGCTATCTTAGCTCATGGAATTTGTATTACATCTATTTCTCCTGTATTGACATATTTGTTTAGTAGAGGCTTGTTTTCCATTGCTTGAGTGACTTGATCCTCAAGATTTTGTGCCTATTATTTTCTAATATGATTAATAATGTGGTTGTACATTTGTCTCATATCATGGTGTGTTTATTTATTCACTGCTATTTCAATTATTGTGTTCAAATATTGTCGCTTCCCCATTTGGGAATATTACACAAAACTTACTTCTATATATAGGAGTCCATGGGGTCAATATAATCCTAGCTGACCTAACAATAATAATGTAAGGGCACAATAATAACAATATTGGAGTTACACAGGTACAACAATAACAATAATGGGGCTACAATAACAATAATAAGGGACTACACTAGTAATATAGGGACCTAACAAGGACTAAGAGGAACATGTTGCTCTCACATCTAAGGGACAACATGGGTAGCAGGGAAGAAATAATAAGTACCTCTCGAAGGTCAGATGATTCAGGTGTGGTGAATTGGGAAATTTCTATACACAATTCCCTCAAAAGAAGAAGGGAAAAGAAGATTCTAATTCGAAGGTTGTTGCAACAAAGGATGATGATGGGGATGATTATTATGTCACCATGAGTGCTCATGTGCCTTGGGAGAAGAGGTGGGGAGACATAGATATGTAGTTCTTTTGAACTTCAGTGTAGGGCAGGATCCTTGAGATGCCCAAACTCTTGGATCACACACAAGCTACGTGAGCCCTTAATAACAGTAGCAGGATGACTAGAGTCAGTTGGTGTGAGAAGGATGGAGAAAAAATGGCACAGCTAGGATGCTGAAGGCTGAAGCAACACAGAGCAGAGGTAGAAGCAGTGCAGTGGTTGATGGAAATGAACAACATAGTGCAGAGCAGTAACATCGTAGAGCATCAGAGGGTCAACGCAGAATTAGTAGAGGGAGCTTCACCATCGAGATGCATCCAAACTGACTTGTATGTCAATTTTTTGGGTGGATTTTTAGTTACTTAACTCTCAAAAATTGATTTGTAATGAAACATTTGGCACTGTCAGTGCTATGGGCACTAGGATGCAACATATAAGAGTGAGCAACAATACAGATGAGGCAGTGACAAGTGGCAGTGTCATGGGTAGTAGTACAGAAGGCAACATTGCATTGGATGAGGGGCAACAACAAAGCATCACTAGTGCATAGGACCAATCTTGTGGATAAGGGTAATGTTTCTAGTATTGAAGTATTTCTAGAGCACATTCCTCGCCAAGACGGAGTGTTGATTTTTGGTGTAGCATTGGATGTGATCTAGCTATGAAACTTTATGGAGGGGCTAGAACACATGAGATATCCAAGATCGAGAAATCATTTGGAGAGATTCCATCGAGAGATTAAGTTATTCAAATAATTAATTATTTTAATGGGGACCATAAGCCTAAACTTAGGGAAATTAAATAATTAAAGTGAGATAATTTAACATGTGGGTGAGAATGTTCTAAGTGACAAAGTCTACGTCTTTTCTAATATTAGCTCTCAATTAGAGATTTGATCATGGTCGTTGATTCATCAACAGGAAAAGTATAAATAAAAGGCTTAGAGTTAGTTGGAGGACACACAATGAGTCTAACAGATCAAATTATTCTAACAGACTAGTGCTTAGACGAAGATCAGATCTGAGTGATTCAGAGAAGCAGTGAGGGGAAAATGTCGTAATTCGTTGGAGGACCAAGAGTACATAGTAGAGAAAGGCCAAAAGAAGCAGGATAGGGACCACGACAACCACTAGGAGAGGTAACACAGACCCCAGAGAGGATGACGCAGGACCATGAAGAGCTCGCACAGGGGCTGCACATTGGATTCGAGAGAGAGTTTGTAAATTGTTGGAGCTCGGGGTTTCTATGACGGCTAGACCCACGCAGGCCTACGCATATACTATGCAGAGGCAGCACAGAGGCTGCTAGGGCTTCACCATTTTCTGATCCGGATCCGCCGAGACTTGTAGTGTGAGGTAAAACTCACGATTTTTTTCTGTCTACTGAGGTTTTTCTCTTTTGGGTTAGCTAGATTTTGGCTTACTAGATGCACTTAGAATATTTTTTCTTAATAATATAAACCCTCAGATCTGTTGCACCAGTTTTCCTACATTGGGTTATGGAGATATTTTTCCGAAAAATACGTGTGTCCTTTGTCTAAATGCTTTACTTACTTTTCAGCACTTGATTTGTATAATTGTGTAGGCTGTAGTGTATTTGCATTATTATTTTTATTGAATATTCAAAAAATAACTTGTAATTTAATAAGACAAGTAGGCAATGCAAATTATATTTCTGTAGTAGGATTTCTATAACTTAGATTCAAAAAATTTCATAATAGTGAAGTACAACAAAAAAATCAAATTGAGAAGAGAGTGTTGAAGACATAAAGAGTTCATCAATATATTTCTTTAGTGTAGGTTCCATTATAATTTATTGGATGAGCAGGAAGCAATCATTTGTTGCACTTAGTATTGCAGAACCTGAGAATATCACAACTGGATTGGAAAAGTTGAGAATCAATATGACTTGAGAGGCTACTTGCAGGATTGTCCTACTTAGGTGCAAGTGATGGCCATGATGATAGGAAAAAGCACATTAAGATCTAGTATCGAGACATGGTATAGAAGAAAGAAATATGGCTCCAGTATTATTCTACAATATAGTAGAATGTTGGAAAATCCTATAGAAGATTATACAGAGCTTGATTTTTGAGGAAAGGAAGCAGACCGAATTTATGTTCTAGCAGATTAGATCAGTGAAAATTTTTTTGGGCACGAATTATGACTTGAATAGAAGGAAATGGACTATGTTTGACCAAGTCTATTTTGTTTAAAAATTTGACCTTATGTTTGACTATATGATCTAGGTGCAGTGTTTCTTATTGAACTAAATGATTTCTCTAAGGAAAGGATATTGGGTTTTTCCCTCATGTGGGTTTTCCTAGGGTAAATTCTTGTTTTATTGATTTGGTTGTTTCTTCATGATACTACGAGCATATATTTTATATTGTTGACGTCTTATGTGTAATTTTTTAATGATAGAAAAAATATGAAAATAATTAAATCATTATAAGCAAGCATCATTTTAGAAGACTCTACAAAATATCAACATGGGTGTCAATATTGTTGAAATCCCACCTTTTGTGAATGGTGCCACTAAATAGGTACTAATTTCTTTTAGCAATAGAAATTTGTATCTTAATATAGTTTTTTTTAATTAACTAAAAGTATTGAGAATGAGTTGTGTCATGTTTAATATCATGTTTCATTTTGAACAAGAAGTATAATGGGAATACACATATATGTTATTAAATAATGAATAGTTTATGATATATACTGATTGATGGACTAGTACTAGAATATATTTTTGGATATAAGTGTAGTTTGAAGGACCTTTATTTATGTATTTATGCACCTACTTTGATATATTACTGATGACATTAGACATCAAAACTTCTATGTGTGTGTGTGTGTGTATCAAATAGGTAATGGATAGAGTGTTTAAATTCGACCTTGTTTTCAAAGGATTTCTAAAAGAATTTTGTCATCATAAAAATTATCCATGTGAATACAAGTTGAGTTGAGACCCTTTGTTGACATAAGACCTTAGTTTTCCTTCGCCTATATAACCTTGATTTTTTTTCTATGTTAAATTAAAAATTTAATGCTCAAAAATGATTTTTTGTGGTAAATCCAAGAAACAATTACATCTCTTCAACTACTTTCCTATATATTTTAAAAGAGAGGATGGATACTTAAAGAGAAGGAAGAAAAAATGGAGAACAAGTATAGCTTTGTTATACTGCTACATCATATATAAATTCATCCTCTCTATCCTACAATAGCCTAATAGTGCTATCAAATCAAGGCATGCTACGATCTAAATTCAAGCACTAGAAATAAGTAAATGCACTTCCCTGTAATATTTTATTTATTTCATGTATATATTTCTATACAAATGACTATACGAATAACATTGTCATTATCATAAACATTTTTCAAAAAATATAAATGTGGATTTAGTAAAGACTTTATGTTGTTTGGCACTTTATCCCACTTTATTTTAAATTGTTGTGAACAACATATTGTCTCCAAAACATCATGTTTATTTGGAATTCATGCCCATTGTTAAAATCTTTGGGTTACTATTGGTTGCATAGAGATTTCATTTATGAATAAAACTTTCTATACCTATACCTACACTTGTCTCTTAAGAGTATTTTCAATTTTCTTTTACTTGTTTAATAATTTTATATATGCGTACATTTTATAGATTATGATTTGTTTGTTTATACTTATAGTATGTAAAGTTGTGATTAATTAAATAATTTCACCATTTCAATGTTTTATTCATTATTCATTTATATGTGTTTAAATTAAGTTAAAAGAATTATTTTCTATTTATTACCCCTTTTAATTAAAAATTTAGATACATAATATATTTTACATTTATAAGTTTATAATTTGAATTAAATTAAAAGAATTATTTTCTATTTATTACCTCTTTTAATTAAAAATTTAGATGCATAATATATTTTACATTTATAAGTTTATAATTTGATGTAGATGGATGTTAAAAATTAGGTGTACATTTTTACTCAATTAATTACTAACTTAAGACACATTAAAGCTTACATGTAAATATAATTAGATAATCAACATAGTTAAGTAAAAAGAATTTATTGACTTTTCTAACTATTTGTTTATTAAGTTTTTCAAAAATACCTTGGGTTTCCATCCCTACTTTTTCCCTTTGATATTCCTACAAAGGTGTTTTCAATGTTGTTTTATTTTTTTCAATGTTGTGTTTGGTTTCCATTTTGAGCATACGGTTGAAGCACCAATAATGTGGTCACACAAGGTTTCATGTCACTTCAACATTTTATGCCTTAGCCACACCTAATTACAAATATTAATCCACACAAACATTGTGTGTATTCACTTTTAAGAACACCTTCCAATTCCATAATATTATTTGTCAAAGTCCCTTTGCAAGAATACTAAAAATTTTAGAAATATTATTAAATATGAATTTAGAGTAAAAATATGGTGCAATAACCAATTAAGAAATAAAATAAATTAAAAAATTATAAGGAAATGGTCGATCTTAATTTAAAAACCCAAAAGTATAGATATTTATTTTAAATAATATGAAGAAGAAAATTAGCATGGCCAAAATAGAAACAAACTCTTATCCTTTGCATATTAAAGCATGGGATAATTACTAAAATTTAGTTAATCAAGAAAATTTGTATCTTTGTAAAAGTAAGAAGATTAAAAATAAGAAGAATAAAGCTATTAAAAATGAGAAGCATTTTCATTTAGATTGTCTTGTGTACAACCATATTAAAACACAATTTTAAAAATATTTGCTATGATATTAATTTAATATTTTAAATCATTAAAATTAAAATTAAAATTATATATATATATATATATATATATATATATATATATATATATATAAGTTTATTATTATTTTTAAATATTTTATTAAAAAAAATTTTATTATTAATAAATACTCATTATAATTTATAAATTAAAAAAAAAAAAAAACTAAAAAATAATTCATTATCTTTAATAATATTTTATACAGTAAAATTTATTAATAGATACTAATCACTATTTATTATAATTTATAAATTCACATGTAAAGCCATTTTAACTCATTTCAAACAAACATTAGTTAATTATTTTAACACTACCAACCAAACACATAATTTATTTCTAATATTTCATCAATTATAATTTATAAATTTTAATCAATTTCAAACCAGTATTGCTTTATTATTTTAACACTACCATCCAAAACACATAATTTATAATCTATCCCACCATACCTCTATTCAATAGCTAAAAAAAAACATTGTTGAACTTAGTTGAATTAACAATTAGATAGAGAAATCATCTCGGTTAAAAAAAACAAGTCGTGCTAAAGCCAAAAACATCAAGATAATAACATTATTCGAGTTACAACTAATAGTTTATGGAGGAATATAGATTTTCTAGTTAAATGTTGTTACTCTTGAGAAGCTCATAGTCGCACTGGTAGACTTCTAGGTGATCCGACAAAGAGGATTTGTCTTTGCTCTCTGGATCGTAAGATTCACACACAAAGTAAAAAATGTAAAACATCGTGTGCCAACAGTCCCATCAAGTGAAAAAAATACAACAACCCAACGAGGACCATCCCATATGCACATCTCCCTGGACTGCCCACACACAAAGTTTATAATCTAGTTTCCTTAAGGTTATAATCTAGTTTCCTTAATTGGCGCCCAAACCGTACTTTCCCTTCAATATGGATATGACCCAAGCTAGGTGCCACCCGTGACCCCAGCTTTGTATACACATATCCATAATATTAATGTTATTATTAACCATATTAATGTTTAATAATATTGATAGTTAGGCCAATAGACCTTTATTTTGAATCACTAGACCTCAATTTTTTGTCTACCATTTTCATATGACAACCACATCTGTCAAAATATATAATTATTGAAATATTCGGAAAATAACTAAAACATTAATATAACCATGACATATGTCTTACTTTCTGTTACACTTACCACACTCTCCGAAATGATTTAGTCTCCTAGCGGGGTTAACTGGCACCTATGTGATTTAGAATCCCAAGGTGGAAGCCTTCCCTCTGGCCTTGAATATGACCATAATCTCATCGTATTCGACTGGAGCCTTGCTATAGATGGGTCTATTTATATGAACTCCGTGTGAAACAACCGTTGTATCCATCCCCAGTGGAAAGTTAGTTTTTTATTTACATTTTTTCCCTACCAAGTAATATATCAATTTATACAATCTGTGGCATGATTGAATTTTCTTTGTTCCCTGTGAATTAATATTTCAATTTACTGAGTCAATCTGTATGCATGTTTGAATTCATTTTTATAGAGGTTCTGAGTGTTTGATTAATTGTCTGTGATGTTTTTGAAGAAACCAGAGTATTTTGGAAATGAAATCATAAGGAACGGAAAGGCATGGCCTTACATGAAATTCAAGAGAAGAAAATACATATTCATAATAGTAAATTCCAGCAACGCTCGCTTCTACAGATTCACCCTGACCAATCGCCTAAGCATGAACTTTGTAGGCTCCAACTCAGAATACTAGCTGAACCCTGTAATCATGAAAGAATTCTTGTTGGATCCTTCTGAGATTGCATACATTGTCATTGATTTCAATGACTCAGCCATAAAGGAGGCGACATTAACAAATGACGTAGTGTATCCATACCCCTCTCGAGACCCTGCAGATAATATGCATAGAAAGGTCATCAAATTCCTCATTGAAACTACGACAGATGACGTGATTTCCTTTGAGAATCGATCATCCATTCGGATCCCTGAAAACTCATTGAATATCGTCATCTTAGAAATAAAAACACAACGTAGATGAGGTACGTGGCCATGCATGAATACGAAAGTGGTTAAGAGGAGCCGACCCACCTGTTCATCAATGGATTACCCTTCGACACATAGGTTAAAGAGACCTTGAGGTAAGGAACCAACGAGGTATGGCATGTCATCAATCTGACTGAGGACAATCACCTCTGCATATCCATCTGGGCTTGTTCATGTTGAAGATAATGGAGAAACTTAATTAGAGAGAGTCAGTTCACCATAACCTTAGATTAGTAGTTTGTTTTTATTTGTTAGGTATTGGTTCTAACTTCCCTATTTTCATGTAAGCTATATATTGTTTGATATGTAATGATAATGTAGAGCAACCTGCAGACGTAGTACCTCTTGGTGTAGTCTCTCAGAGTAGAGCTAACTGGTATTTCTTTGATAAATTTAATCCTGACATTTTTATTATTGTATCAGAGCTTCAGGGTAGAATCAAAGCCATATTTATTTGATCCCTGTGTGTATCTAGGCGGCAGAAGAGAAGCCCCTGATGACTTCAGGGTGGCCTGAGTGAGGTTATTTTTGTTTCCTGGAGAAAAATTTGATCAACGCATTCATGAGAGGCACAAAAATTCTAATCAGCGAAGACCCGTGCCATATAAGAGCATTGATTTGTGAAATCAGCATGGACTCAATTGTAAGACTAGCACTGATTTGCCTTTTCCTTGTGGGGATTTTGCCCAACGCGACCAACATGATATCTGGATGATTGAGGAGCATTGATTGAGCTAGTGAGCTCATGAACGAAGAGAAAGTGTGCTTGTGTTGAAGGCTCTAGAGTTCTCGTGTTGGAGGAGCTAGAGATATCATGCCGAGGAGCGCCCTTCAGCCATAGAGCTCATGTTGGAGGAGCCAGAGAGCTCATGCTGTGGAGCGTCGTGGAGCCAGAGAGCTCATGTTGTGGATTTCCAATTGAAACCAGAGAGCTTCTTCCTGTTGATCCAGAGAGCTTTTGCTTGTAGATCTAGTGAGATCGTGCCAAAGGAGCAGGTGAGCTGAGGCAACAAAGCTCGTAGCAGATCACTAGTAAAGTGTGAGGATCATTGCAAGCATGATCTGTGATAGAGGAGCCCGTGAGCTCACAGCAAAAGAGGTCGTGGCAGAGGATCTCGTGAGCCCGTGGTGTAGTGTGCAGAGAAACCTACCAGAGTGGTCAAAGATCAAGTATATATGTTTCTTAACATTGTTGTTTTTTGTGGATCTGGGTTAGATCCTTTTTTAGATCTGGTTTTATGTCAATTGTTGCAGGTCATTTTTTTAAAAGTGTCAAGATGAATAATTTGATGGAAGTATACATGAACGAGAGAAATAAGCTCGATGGTTCCAATTATTCTAACTGGAAATTCAAGTTACACAGTATGCTCGAAGGGCATAGTGCATGGTGGATCATGAATGTCGATGAAGTGAAACTTACAGTTGTAGGAGGTGTAATAGCTATGACAGTACAAGAGTGGGAGAAGAGGGAGAACAAGGAAAAAATGATGCTGAAAATGGATTTCAAAGACTACATCATCCCTCACATCAAATATTGCAGGTCAACGAACGAGATCTGGACAATTCTCAAAGATCTGTATGAAATCAAAAATACAAATCGCCTATTGTTCCTGAAAATAAAGATTCTCTCCATCAAAATGGAGGAGAATGAAATAGTAGCTGCATTCATCTCACGCATTAAGGACCTCAAAGACAAGATTGGCAACATAGGAGAGGATGTAAGTAATACTGATATGGTAACAATTATTATGAATGGTATGGCTGACGACTATCAGATGTTTATCACAAGCTTGAATGCGAGAGAGAAAGCCCCCAAATTTGAATAATTGACAAGGATTCTAATGCAAGAGGAGGAAAGGCGGATGACATTGAAACCCCAGAATTCAGATCTTGCATTAATGGAGAAGAAGAATCCCCTCATATGGAAGGAAAACAGAGGACATAGAGGTAGAGGTACATCACAGAAAACGTTGAATCCATCTCAAGGTATCCCATCAAATAGGAATGATTCACCATTAAAATGTTTCTATTGTGGTAAAATTGGCCTTATGGATAAAAATTGTCGAAAGAAGAATTTTGATGAAGGTGAGCAGAGATACAAGAGACATGCAGGAAACTTTTATATTATGACTATAACGAGGACCTCAAACTGTTTATGGCTAACTCTGATGAGAAGGATGAAGTAGATAAATGGTATGTTGATTCAGGAGTGTGCACCCACATGACAAGTAACAGATAATGGATTTAAGACTTCAAAGACACAAGAACTGGAGAAAAAATATACCTTGGTGATGATAGAGGAGGGTACCCAATCAAAGGACATGGTAATGTTCCTGTAATTTTGTCTAATGAAAATATTAGGCACATTCAAAACGTGATGTATGTACCCAGAATTAATAAGAATATGATTTCTGTTTCGATGATAACAAATCAGAACCTTAAGGTAGAATTTTATAAATCATACTGTGTTGTTAAGCATTTGTTGTATTCTATGAAGACAATTGCAACAAGGATTCGTGTTGGTATTCTTTACAAGCTTAATGTGAGAAGCACACCACATAAAGCTTTGACATCATCAGGTATGTGTGCAGAATATTTATGGCATCAGACATTTGACCATATTAATTTCAATGATTTGTTGTTACTTCAAAAAAGAGGTATGGTCAGTGGTCTTCCTGATTTAAAGCGTATTCATGTTGATGGTGAAGCATGTGCTCTTGGGAAGATGCATAGAGTTGAGTTTCCTGTTAATGTAAATAGAAAACAAAGTGATATACTAGAGTTATTCCCCACTGGTTTATGTGGGCCAATGCAGTCAAGATCATTGGGAGGTGCTTATTATTTCTTATTATTTGTTGATGATTGTACAATATTTACGTGGTTATATTTTCTCACCAAAAGGACTTATACTTTTGAATATTTCAAGCAGTTTAGAAGCATGTTTGAGAAGTAGATGTCTAAATTCATCAATATTCTCTGCTCAGATCAAAGGGAAGAGTATAGGAAGGTTGATTTCATAAAATATTGGAAAGCCCATGGAATATTGCACCAGTTTATAGCACCCCACACTCCTCAGCAGAACGGGGTTGCATAGAGGAAAAACAAAACATTTATGGAGTGTATTTGAAGCACGCTGAAAGGTAAGAATATTTCTAATGGATTTTGGGTTGAGGCGATAAATACTGCAGTGTATTTGAAAAACGGGAGTCCTACAAAGAATCTTGAATTTAAAACTCCTTTTGAATCCTTATTAGGATTTAAACCTGTAGTTAAACACTTCAGAATTTTTGGATCCAAAGCCTTTTCTCATGTACCAAAGGAGGATAGAAAGAAACTAAATTCAAAGGCCATCAAAAGCACTTTTGTTGGCTATTGTACAGAATTTAAAGCTTACAAATTGTTTGATCCCTCTACACATAAATTTTTTGTGGGTAGAGATGTAGTTTTTCATGAATACGTTCATGATGGAAACAGTGAAAACAACAATGATGAATGGGACATTCCTTTGTTGGTGGAAGAAGGGAATGGTGAAATAGGAGAAAGCCATGAGAAGAAACAGAAAAAGGAAGAAGCAGATGTTACATATTGTCTAACCAATTACATCAAGGGATAATCAAAATATGTTTGATGCCACTCCAACCCTCAGGAGATCAGGTAGGAAAATACAACTTCTAGCAAGATATAGGGAGAATGCTTTTATAACTAGCATGTTAAATGTTGTTGAACCCTCTAGTTATAAAGAAGCGAGTCAATATAATAAATGGAGGGAATATATGGAAGAGGAACATGAATCAATTCTTAAAAATAAAACTTGGGATTTAGTTTAATTACCTAAGGGAAAAAAACCCATAGGTTGCAAATGGCTATACAAACCCAAATTTAAAGCAGAAGGGAGCTTAGATAAGTATAAATCTAGGCTAGTTGCAAAGGGGTATTTGTTGAAAGAATGTATAGACTATGAGGAAACCTTTGCCCCTGTAGCTAAACTTAATGCAATCAGAATGTTAACTACCTTAGCTACTAAACATAATTAGATGATGCACGGACAAGATGTTAAATTTTATTTCTTAAATGGGGAGTTGAAAGAGGAAGTTTATTTAGAGAAACCTGAGGGATTCTCTAAATAGGGAAAATTTAATTTAATTTGTAGATTAAAGAAAGCTTTGTATGGACTAAAACAGGCTCCCAGATCATGGTACGATAAAATTGATTCATTTTTCCTACAACACAATTATAATAGAAGAAAAAATGACCCCAACATCTATACTATGTTTGATGAAAAGGGGCGAATTGTTTTGATTTCTTTATATGTAGATGATCTCATCATTACAGGAAATGTAGATAAACTCATTGAAGAAATCAAAGAGGAGATGTCACTAATGTTTGAGATGAAAGACCTTGGTGAGCTCCGCTATTGTTTGGGTCTAGAAATTTGGAGAGATTCAGGGCAGAATTTTCTAGCACATAGTAAGTATGACAAGAGTCTACTAAAATTTTTTAAGATGTATCAATGTAACTCTACAGCAGTGCTGTTATAACAGAATACCAAACTTTAGAGTGATGGTGGTTCAAAGGAAGCAGATGCAACATTGTATAGGAAATTGTTTGGGATTTTAATCTATTTAACCACTACTAGACCATATTTGGCTTATGCAGTCAGTGCATTAAGCCAATTTATGTCCAAGCCCCTTGAGAGCCATTGGATTGCAGAAAAATGAATCTTAAGGTATCTACAAGGAACCTTAGACTATGGAATTATATATACTGATTCTTGTGATGTTAAATTGACGAGTTTTTCAGACTTCGATTCGGCTGGCAACATATATGACATGAGATCCATAACAGGCTATGCCTTTAGCATTAGGTCTGGGGTAATTGCATGCAGTGGTAAAAATCAGAACACGATTTCCTTGTCTTTAAAAGAAGCTAAGTACCAAGCGATGTGTGCAGCAACTTGTGAGGCATTTTTCTTGAAGCGTCTTCTCCAGGATGCAGGAGAAGAATAGAGAGATGAAACAATGATCAGATGTGATAACCGGAGATACATCAAAGTTGCAAACAATCCGGTGTTTCATCAAAACACTAAGCACATTGATACACATTTCCACTTTGTGAGGGAGAAAGTTCAGTCAAAATAAATTCATGTTGAATATTTTAATACTTGTGATAATGCTGCTAATATTTTTACTAAGCCTCTTAGTAGAATTAAATTTGAAATGTTTAGGGAAATGATAGGAAAATTAGTGAACCCTTTCTCCCTTAAGGGGGAGTGTTGAAGATAATGGAGAAACTTAATTAGAGAGAGTCAGTTCACCAGAACCTTATAATAGGAGTTGGTTCCTATTTCTTAGGTATTGGTTCTAACTTCCCTATTTTCATGTAAACTATACATTTTTTGATCTGTGATGAGAATGTAGAGCAACCTGCGGATGCAATCCTTCTTGGTGCGGTCTCTCAGAGTAGAGCTAACCAGTATTGCTTTCATTAATTTAATCTTGCCATTTTTATAAGTTCATAGTCCATGAGAAAATAGAGCTGGTGAAGATGGAGGAATTTAAGAGCTGCATGCAGAATAATAACGAGGCAGTGTGATGAAATATTTAGAAGCATGTCACGGGAAAAGTGATTCCTGCTCCTGCACAGGAGCATGGTTCGAAAAATGTGTTTAAGATGAAGTATGGCCATATGAAAACCATTCCTGTCCAGTTTTCTCTCTTGAACTCTCAACGTCGTTATTCACTTAATGCAAGTGCCGAACCATACTATGTCTATCACTGTGATGTATGTCATCCTTTGTTTTCACTGTACTCAAATTTAATCATAAGTTTCATTAATTTTCTGTTCCATGGAACTAGTGTTAATTTAGTATGAATCATATCGGTATGAAGTTGCACATTCTTGATCACGAAGACAATGAGATGATGAGGCCTCTCAAAATTTGATCTTGACTTCTTAGTCAAGCACATGAGTGTGTGAAATCAAAAAGCTTTGATTTTCATAACATTTTCCTCTGAAGAATAGAATACTTCCAGTTCTGTGTTTTTCCAACACATCTCGTGAGGATGATCACTAATTACACGCTGGGATTTTATCCAATTGTCATAAAATGTTATACAATTATCATAAAATGGTGGTGTAATGTTAAAAGGGATGAAATATCTTGTAGTGGAGCAATTATAATACTGATAAAATATCTGATCAGTATTCGCTCACATTTATTTTCCCCTCCACTAAATTTAGTGGACGGAGTTTGTGAGGCCATGCCAGGAAATGAAATGAAGAATGAAAAATGTGTTCGGCATTATCACAAAATCAAATAAAAACATATTTCTTCCATGTAAATATTCAAAAAACTAGAATCGATTTCTTCGATATTATGTTTCTGCCATTACTTGGAAATTATGTTTCTACTGAATTAATATATTTGTTCTTGTCAATTGCATTTGCATTAATAAAATTGTGAAAATTCCGATTTTAGGAATATTTTGAAATGTAACTACCATCTTTCATAGTTATTTCGGCATTCTAATATATTGTGAAATTTCAGACACAACAACTGAAAATTTCATAAATTACAAAATAGTACCACAATCAGCTATCTAATTAAATTCATTTCTTTACAACAAAAAATTCTCACTCTTGTAATTTATATTATATATTCCATATCCTTCTCATCAGACCCTTTGTATCAAATAAACTACCACCCTCCAACCGAGCTCTTCCTTGAATCTACAATAACTAACGATATAACAATTGATTCCTACAACACTAATGGTAGTAGATGGATATACAGAACCAAGGGTCTTATTGTTCTTCTTGGATCTTCTGTCTGCATAGGATTTAAAGGCAACAACCTTGCTGCGAATTTAAGTGATTGTTTTTCCTCACGAAACAATACCTCATGGACTGTCATATCCAATTTAAAGCTGCAAATTGAGAGTAGTCTGTCAGGGGATGGTAGCGGGAATTTTTTTGTGCTTAGATGGGAGCCCACACGGTTTTGAAAAAGAATTTCATTTGTGTTGGATTAAGAATAAATTGTTAGAATGAAGGGTTAAATTGTGATGAAATCCTCTAATGTTCTCTATCTGGTGAATTTTTGTATTGAGTCACAATCTGTGTTTTTTGCAAATTTAAAATTATTCGCAATATGTGGAGAAAAAAATAATATTTCAGCTTGAGGATTAGCCAAGGCCCTAGATAGAGTTGCATAATTAGATGATAGTGTTTTCTATTATATATTTCATATTGATTTCATTCCATTCAAATACAATCTTAACATATCTTACAAATGAAAATGAAAATGAAATCAATTCCATTATTCTAATAATACTACACGTTTATCATTTGTGAACAAACTAAAAAAGTTCTAACTATTAAAACTAACATCCATGACCTTATGAGTAAAATGATTATGGTATTCACATATTTCTTTGAAAATTGATCTTAACTTCAAATATTCATTTGAATAGTATTATTACACGATAGTAACTAACGTCGAATGCCACTTAAGTTGCTTATACTCTTCACTAATGTGGGATATCTGGGAAGGAAGGAAGTTCCAATTCAAAACCCTGTGTTTTTGATGTTAGGCACGTCTTTTGGATCTTTGGCCAAAGTCACAATAGTGAAATCCCTTAATTTCTTTCCCTATATGTGTTTCTCTTCACATTTATGAATTTACACTAAACCCTGATTGCACAGAATGATAATTCCTGTGGAATAAGTAAAGATGAATATTAATATTTTTAATATATAGAATCAAGATTTATGTAACATAAAATTTAAGAATACAATGATAGCCTCAAGAGTAAAGACCTGGAGGCCCAACAATGTTGTTTCACGAGAAATCTAAGTTAAACTGTTTCACGAGAAATCTAAGTTAAACATCAGTTGTTTCGTGAGAAATATAAGTCAAACATCAAACAAAAACATGGAACGAAGGCTAGACAATACTGTTTTGTATTTAATTAACAAATAAAAAACTCTAGTGTGAACTTGATACCAGCTAACTAAAACTTATTTAAAATATGAAAATATTAATTTTGTATTTAACCTGTTTATTGATATGAAGTATTATGTCTTTTATTAATATTTTGTGGTTAATATTTTTTTATATATTTAGAAAGTATTATGTTTTTCATTTTATACATTTAAATGTATTATAGTAATTTTTTGAATATGTTTTTAAAATGTGATGAATTTTATTATAATATGGGTGTTAACTTTCATTTCAATATTTCAATTACTATTTTAATTGTGTATTACTTAGTATTCAACAATTATGGGTTCGGTTTTCTGTATTGGTTGGATATTCCTTTTGCATGCTATTGAAGGGCTTAGTTTTCAACTTTTCCAATTAATTATCATTTTTTTTTGACAAACTCTATTGTTTCCATTTGAGTTTTAATTTTTTGGTATGCTATGTTTTCATTGGAGGAAATGTACACATAAATTCCTTTAGAAAAAACATTTTATGGCCTTTTTTCATTTCAAGCTTAATCATCATTAGAAATTTCATTTTTCTCTGTTAAAAAAAATAAAATTGGTAAGGGTAATTTAATGGCTTTCTTATTTGTTAAATTTTAAAGACTGCTTTTATTCCTTATTTTGGGTATTTTGTGAGTAGTGTATCAAATTTGTAGTTTAATTCCAATTATATATGAAATTAAAAAAACACCACTTATCATTCATATACAATTAAAATATTATGTAAATAGATTTAAATTTTTTTTTTTTTAAATAGCATTAACTAATAATCTAATTTACACTATAGATTTACAATCCAATCATTTTAGTTGAATTTAAATGGTGATTTCCAATGATTTTCTAATATTTTGTTAGAGGTGTATCAAATTAGTATTTTTAATTTGAGTTTGAGTTTTAGAATATATATATATATATATATATATATGTATGTACAACTTAATATATATAATAAAGATTCATAAAATTAAAATATTATCTTTTATAATATATATATAAATTTAATTTTGCCAATACATATGGTGTATAGTGTACATATTTGTAACCGCTGTCTTAGTTGTTGACAAATGTTTAGACTCTTGTTAAGAATGGATTAAATATGACTGTTATTTTATTTTAAATAGAATATTGTGAACAAAAATTAATTTTGGTATTGGAATACAAGAATTACTTGTGAAATTAGTTTCATGAGTAAAAAAAAAACTGATGGTAAAAGTAATTCAAGATCTAGAGTTAGTTGAACAGAAAAAAAAAAAAAAACAGTTCCACAGTTACCCAAGGAAAAACTCTGGAATAAATAAGAAATTCTAAGGAGAGTTTGGGGTTCTGTGGGAGGAAGGAAAGATCTGTCATTCTGGGAAGTAAACCCTTGAAAGGGAACTTTCAAAGCAGACTGTTCCACTGGAGTTGGAGAATTGGAACGGACTGTCCCGAGTTTCTCCTCCAGATTTACTGTTCCAATGGAGTTTGAGAATTGGACCGGATTGTCCCGAGTTTCTCTTCCAGATTTTTGTGATCAACGAAGACTCAAACTTGGTTGCACGGGGGAGAGTTGCAGGACGGAATTGCCCAACTCTTGGAAGGGGGGAAATCAAGTATCATTAGTCAGATTTAAGTGCAGACGAATGTGGTCTGTACTTTGTTAGTAGATTAAGCGATTAATTTTCTTTAAATGTTTAGATGGAATTTGCAATTTTGACAGTAGGGTAAATGATTGTATTTATTTTCTTTGTTTACTAGATGGAATTCTGTATTCTTGAAAAGGTATAAAATAATTATATTCATAAATTCTTCTTTTGGACAAGAAAACTGACATGTTGTAAGGCCTGAAATAATTTAGGAGTTTCAGGGTAACAGATAGAAAAGAAAAAATAGAACAAAATTTGTTTTCACACTCTGTATAACAGTGTTAACCATGTTTAGGAAAGAAGCAATCTGAATTCTATTCAGCCAACCGAAGTACTGTTAGCCTGGAATCCGTGACCAGATTCCGGGGCTGGTCGTTCTTCATGAATCTATGATATTACACGGACAAGTCATGGTCCGGACACAGTTCACAGAAAATATAGCATAACTGGGTCAAGATTAATTACTGAAAAAAACTGCCATACTCACAATAAACAGTTCTTCATTAGGCAAAATAAGAGAAGAATGCTAACAGGATGTACAAAACTGCCATATCCCATTATAGAAAGAGAATAAAAGCTTCAACAAGAACTGTAATTACATAACATACCCAAAACACAGGCGTACATCATAACTACGAGGGAAGTAGTTATCCATATAACCGAAAATATATTCATACACAATAACAACGAAATGCGTAGGGCTACATTTTGCATAGAGGAAGATAAACTGAACAGGCGAAGAAATCTAATTGCCAGCTGTTCAAATAAACTCATCCACAGATCATGAAAAGAGGAAGAAAGAAATAGACAGTTTCTAAACGCACAGGTAAGAAACTCGACTTGCTTAACTTAAAATTAAATATAGGCAGACTGATACATTCACTGATATAGTCGCAATAATAACAAAGCAGAACGGAAACTCTGTTAACGAAAAAAAAGAACTTGCACGCATGTAGTTCGACGCAGTATTTAACCATATGATCTCAGAATTTGAAAACCCAGTTTAATTAACTTATAAATAGTTAAAATCAAGACTATCGTTATATTAACAGCAGTATAGAATCCATAGATGATACAAATGGGACAGGCCGGTGGCCATAGCAGGAAGACAAAAAAATCCTTTCTCTTAACCCTAGGAGCGGCTACAAACCCTGAGTTTCATACAAGCTTATCAAACAATTCCGAGGAAAACTTTCAACCCAAGAGCCAAAATTTATATCACCAGCCGTGCGGCTAAGGTGTAAGCCGAGGAACTTGACGGGTACCTGTAGGAGCAGGGTAGCACAATTTATCCATTTCCAAACAATAGAAATGTCGTTGCAAATCGGCAAGCGTAATATATGGTGCGCGCAAGAGAGAAGCATGTGATACCTGCGGTACAGCAACAAGGACATGGTTAAACAATAGTTTGGCAACAGAAACCGTATGCCTGTAAGTAACCATAATTCAACAACTTGGAATAAAATATGGGGAAAGTTAACCAAAAGAACTCAAGAACCATTACCTGTTGGTTACCCGAGAATGTTTGCAGGACAGGAGCTGCACCATAGGTAGTCATGCAGGGACCGGAATACACGAGTTAGCGCATGCATAAGCATCTGAGCCTCAAACTTAGAGAAAGAAAAAAAAAACTCGCTGACAGGAATGTAAAAACCCTGCAATAGGGGCAGCAACCTATCTTACCAGATAACTCATTGCAGTAGCGAAAAAAAATACTCCAGCTAGTGGGAAGATGCGCAACGCACCGAAACGCTAGGAAGCTATCGAGCAGTAGCCATAAGCCAAGGAAAAATGGAGGTAAGAAACCTGGAGCAGCAGGGTCGGCTCTGGAAGCTACCCCAGCAGAGTTGGGAATGCGAATCAATGAGAGCAAAAACAGTTACAAGCTAATAGACATTAGCCAAAACCTAATACATTTCCACCGTTCGATCATCACCAAATCCACGGCGAGTAGACACCCATATGTCAATCAACCAAAATTAAAGAGTGCCAGGTTGCCAAAGGACAGCCGTAGAGATATTTAGCAATTGAGAGTACTCCATAGTTAAATGCCATATGAATGCCATCAACTATGTCATGTGATATTTCCATGGCGCCAATTTAAAAGACCTAGAAACCATAGCTAATAACAAGAAATAGTATATCATATTCTCACGGTACAGGGTACGTGGCGATTCATAATTAAAACATAAATCATTGTATGCAAGGTTCATAATGATCCGGTAGATTGAAATTATCACTGTATTAATGATTGGGGGAAATTCCCATAAGACTTGTACGTGAATTATTTATTCAATTAAGGTGAACTTTTGAAGGTCTATTTTTATATGCGGGTAGATAATAAGAATTTTTTTTTTACTGTTCAACGTTGTTTAAGGGTGACAGTGACAAGTGGTATCAGAGCGAGGTTACAACGCTGGGACCCTATCGGGTCGACTAACGTTACATTGTGTGTATTAATGCACAGAGAGAAAGTGTGTTAAATTGAAAGATTAACAGGGCAAACAAGAAGAACACCTTTGCAGCCGCCACCTCAAAATGTTGGGGAGACCCAACCTCAACAGGAAAGGAATCCCAAAATGTGGGTTCAGTTGGAAATGGAACAACATCAACAGACTAACAGGCTAATTGAATAACAACAGCATCAAACTCGCCTCTTGTTAACCACAGTGCAACAGCTATAGGAGGAGATGGAGAGAGTACAAAATGATAATGTAAGGTTGATGCATAAGCAGGAGAGAATCCTAAAAAGCCTCTCAGATAAGCAAAACCAAAGAGTTGAGAAGCCTAGTGCTGATAGAGAATTTTAGGAAGGAGATGAATAGCAAATGGGAGATCAAGATGCAAGCCGAATAGAAAAGAGTATGTCACAGTGAAGTAACCAAAATAAAAATTTTAATGAGGCTGAATCTGGAAATGAAACTGAGAAGAAGGTAGAGCTGCAAGGTGAATTTAGGAAGATAAAGCCACCCACATTTGATGGAGAGAAAGAGGAAGTAGCAGAGGCGTGGCTGATTAATATGAACAGATATTTTCAGGTATATGATTATGACAGTGGTCTTAAGGCACGACTAGCTATCTACCAGTTAAGAGAGAAAGCCACTTTATGGTGGGAGGAAGTGAAGAACGTGCGTGGAATAGAGGATCAGGATGTGACATGGGATAAGTTCCAACAGTACTTCAAAGACAAGTACCTGACAGAGCACTTTTATAATGAAAAGGCTCGAGAATTCCATGATTTGAAACTCGGAAAATTGACCATGGGCGAGTTTATCACTAAGTTCACATCGTTATTGCGTTACGTACCTTACTTAAGAGATGAGAAAGCTAAATTCCAAAGATTCCTAAGCAGCTTACCCATCCATATGAAGGAATGTATCGAGTTTGTAAACCCCAAAATAATGGATGAGGCCATTAGGAAGGCTAGGATGTGCTATCAGCAAGCTAAAGCCAAAACAGACCAAGGAAAAGGGTGGCAGTCAAGGAAAGTAAACAAAAGTAGTGTTGGTTTTAAAAGAGGCAAAACCAGTAATTTTAAAAACACAGCAAGGAATTCAGTTAGTAGGCAGTTCGGTAGGAATCATCAGAGGGTAAGGTGGCCTGCGGAATACAAAACTGTTGAGGCTTCTACTAAACCTGAGCAACCTCAAAATCAGAGGCCACCTCTGCAGTGTTGGGGTTGTGGAGCAGCGCACTACTATCAAGACTGCCCACAGCGGGGTAGAAACGAAGCAGTAACCAATCTACAGGAGGCCTCTACTGTGGGAGATGTTGCCCGAAGCGTACCCAGAATTAATGCAGCATTGGAAGATCGGCAAGCTGATTTCCAACCTACCATGATAGAGCTAGAAGGTAAGTTGTTATCTCAAATTTTTTCCGTTTTGGTAGATCCGGGAGCAAGTTTAAGTTATATAAGTCCTAAAATAGTAGAGATCTGTAAATTGCAAAGTCAAAAATTTAAAAAGACATGGTTAGTTCAGTTAACTATTGGAGCCAAAAGAAAAGTTAGCGCCAAAATACCAGACTGCGCACTACAAATCAGTGGACAGCAATTAATGGTGGATTTGAATATTTTGCCCTTGGGTTCTTATGATGTGCTGCTTGGTATGGATTGGTTGGAGAAGCATTGGACTCTCATAGATTGCAAAGAGAAGATTATCTATTACAGAGATCAGAACGGAAATCGCCAAGAGATTCAGGGAATAAAGAAGCCTGTACAGCTGCGTCCAATTACAACTTCCCAAATGGGAAAATGTATAAGAAAGGGATGTCAATTGTATGCTATACAAGTAGGATTATCTGATTCTAAAGACAAAGCTGCCATGCTGGAAAATATACCTGTAGTACAAGAATTCAAGGATATATTTCCAGAATAGATACCTGGATTGCAACCTAGAAGAGATATAGACTTTACAATAGAATTGCTGCCAGGAGCATCACCGATTTCACGAGCACCCTATCGTATGAGTGTGCCAGAATTGACTGAGTTGAAAATGCAGCTACAGGAATTACTAGATAAGGGATATATACGACCCAGTGTGTCACCCTGGGGAGCACCTGTACTGTTTGTCAAAAAGAAGGATAGAACCACGCGCATGTGCATGGATTACCGACAGTTAAATAAGATGAATGTTAAGAACCGATATCCCTTACCCCGTATTGACGATCTGTTTGACCAGGTAAGGGGAGCTACTGTATTCTAAAAGATCGATTTGAGGTCCAGTTATCATCAAATCAGAATCAAACATGAAGATATACATAAAACTGCTTTCCGCACAAGATATGGTCACTATGAATTCGTGGTATTACCTTTTGGGTTGACTAATGCACCAACCACTTTCATGAGACTGATGCATAGTATCTTCCACCCTTATTTGGATAATTTTGTGCTAATATTCATTGATGACATATTAGTTTACTCCAAGAATGCGGAGGAACACAAGGAACATTTGCGAATGGTACTAGAAATGTTAAGAAAGCATCAGCTATATGCGAAATTCAGCAAATGCGACTTCTTCAAGAAAGAAATACAATATCTGGGACATGTGATATCTGAAAAAGGTATAGCAGTAGACCCGGAGAAAATCAGAACTATTATGGAATGGAAAGTGCCACAAAATGTGGCAGATATACGATCCTTTATGGGCCTCGCTGGCTATTATCGACGATTTATAAAAGGATTCTCAAAAATAGCTTTCCCTATTACTTCTTTGCAAAGGAAGGGAAATTTTTTTAAATGGTCACAAGAATGTCAGGACAGTTTTGAGAAACTGAAGCAATTATTAACATCAGCACCTGTGTTAAGTGTGGCTGATCCGAATAAGGAATTCGAGGTTTGCACAGACGCATGCAAGGAGGGTGTTGGGGTGGTTTTATCCCAAGAAGGAAAAGTAATTGCATACGAATCCCATAAGTTAAATGATCACGAGCTACACTATTCTGCCTATGATTTGGAGCTGATTGTAGTCGTGCACGCTCTCCGGGTATGGAGCCATTATTTACTTGGGAAAAGATTTGTATTGAAAACTGACCATAACAGTCTAACCAGCTACTTCAAACAAGCTGATTTAAACTCCCGACAAGCAAGGTGGAATGCTTTTTTGAGTGAGTTTGACATTGATCTGCAGCATGTAAAAGGAAAAGAGAACAAAGTTGCGG
The DNA here is from genome assembly GCA_034641835.2 of Pinus albicaulis. Taxonomy (NCBI): domain Eukaryota; kingdom Viridiplantae; phylum Streptophyta; class Pinopsida; order Pinales; family Pinaceae; genus Pinus; species Pinus albicaulis. The sequence continues at coordinate 1,222,999,623 of CM076580.1, forward strand.
ATGCATTGAGCAGAAAACTGCATAACATTTACGAGTTATATGTTAACCAAGTTGAAAGCATATTTTTAGATCAATTAAAACGGAAGCAGGCAAAGACCCTGAATATAAATTTATGTGGCAACAAGCACAGGAATCTGAAGAACAAGGAAGGCCGGGGGATTATGAAATTAACCAGGATGGATTGCTGGTTTATAAGAAAAGGATAGTCATTCCAAACAGAGTGGACTTAAAAACTTTAATACTAGACGAATATCATAGAAGCAACTATGCAGGGCATCCTGGGTACCAAAAGATGTTGACAGCAATCAGAAAGGATTACTGTTGGCCGGGTATGAGGAAGGACATAGAAAACTACCTAACCAAGTGTTTAGAGTGCCAGCAGGTGAAATTAGAACATCGGCATCCGGCGGGATTAATGCAGCCCATACCAATTCCGGAATGGAAATGGGAAGTGATCTCGTTGGATTTCATTACTGGATTACCTAAATAAAAAAATGGTAACGACTCCATAATGGTAGTTGTGGATTGATTAAGTAAATCGACACATTTCATACCTATCCAGTCCACTTATAAGACAGTGCAGATAGCAGATTTATTTATGCGCGAGATCTTCAGACTGCATGGCATTCCTAAGACAGTTATCTCATATAGGGATGTAAAATTCACATCAGCTTTTTGGAAGGCACTGTTTACGGGATTAGGAATTCAAGTTCATTTTAGTACTGCATATCACCCACAAACGGACGGACAAATTGAACGAGTAAATCAAGTACTGGAAGACATGCTGAGAATGTATGTCATGCAACAACCAATTAAGTGGGAGGAATATCTACACTTAATAGAATTTGCTTATAATAACGGTTATCACAAATCATTAAAAATGAGCCCATTTGAAGCTCTATACGGGTTGCAGTGCAGAACTCCCATTAATTGGAGCAGTCTCGAGACTAAACTCATGTTGGAACCAGACATGCTAGCGGAAATGGAAGCAGAAGTGAAGAAAATTAGGCAAAATTTAAAGGCAGCACAGGACAGGCAAAAAGTGTACGCAGATAAAAAGAGGTCATACCGTGAATATGAAGTTGGAGATCATGTGTATGTAAGAATTAAGCCAAAGAAGAGTACATTAAGATGGGCATCTTGTGAAAAGTTAGCGCCTAGGTTTTGTGGTCCTTTCCAGATACTGAAAGAGTAGGACTGGTAGTGTATCGCTTGGCTCTTCCTAGCCATATTCAGGTGCATAATGTTTTTCATGTATCGTTATTAAAATGATATGTTCATGATCCAAGACACATAATCCATTGGCAGAACATTCAGGTAGTGGGTGAGCATAATAGTTAAAAAAATAATATTATGTTAAAGACTTATATAATTAACATAAGTCTATTGTGTGCAGGTAGAACCGGACGGAGAATTTCTGGTCGAGCCTCACAATATAATCGACCGGAGGGAAATCATGCTCCATAAATGAGCCATCGCCCAGGTTAAAGTGCAATGGAGGCACTTTGGACTGGAGGAGGCCACCTGGGAGGACGAAACTTTTGTCCGTGAAGCTTATCCTAAGCTTTTTGCTGAATTGGAATAAGAACACCGGGGACAGTGTTCTCTTCCAGAGGGGGAAAACTGTAACCACTGTCTTAGTTGTTGACAAATGGTTAGACTCTTGTTAATAATGGATTAAATATGACTGTTATTTTATTTTAAATAGAATATTGTGAACAGAAATTAATTTTGGTATTGGAATACAAGAATTACTTGTGAAATTAGTTTCATGAGTAAAAAAAAAAACTGATGGTAAAAGTAATTCAAGATCTGGAGTTAGTTGAACAGAAGAAAAAAAACAGTTCCACAGTTACCCAAGGAAAAACTCTGGAATAAATAAGAAATTATAAGGAGAGTTTGGGGTTCTGTGGGAGGAAGGAAAGATATGTCATTATGGGAGGTAAACCCTTGAAAGGTAGCTTTCAGAGCAGAATTTTCCACTGGAGTTGGAGAATTGGACCAGATTGTCCCGAGTTTCTCCTCCAGATTTACTGTTCCACTGGAGTTGGAGAATTGGACTGGATTGTCCCGAGTTTCTCTTCCAGATTTCTGTGATCAACGAAGACTCAGACTTGGTTGCACGGGGGAGAGTTGCAGGACAGAATTTCCCAACTCGTGGAAGGGAGGAAATCAAGTATCATCAGTCAGATTTAAGTGCAAATGAGTGTGATATGTACTTTGTTAGTATATTAAGTGATTAATTTTCTTTAAATGTTTAGATGGAATTTGAAATTTTGACAGTAGGGTAAATGATTGTATTTTTTTTCTTTGTTTACTAGATGGAATTCTGTATTCTTGAAAAGGTATAAAAGAATTATATTCATAAATGATTCTTTTGGACAGGAAAACTGACATGTTGTAAGGCCTGAAATAATTTAGGAGTTTCAGGGTAACAGACAGAAAAGAAAAACTAGAACGAAATTTGTTTTCACACTCTGTATAACAGTATTAACCCTGTTTAGGAAAGAAGCAATCTGAATTCTATTCAGCCAATCGAAGTACTGTTAGCCCAAAATCCGTGACCAGATTCCGGGGCTGGTCGTTCTTCATGAATCTATGATATTACACGGACAAGTCGTGGTCCGGACACGGTTCACAGAAAATATAGCATAACTGGGACAAGATTAATTACTGAAAAAAACTGCCATACTCACAATAAACAGTTCTTCATTAGGCAACATAAGAGAAGAATGCTAACATGATGTACAGAACTGCCATATCCCGTTATAACAAGCAGATAAAAGCTTCAACAAGAACTGTAATTACATAACATACCCAAAACACAGGTGTACATCATAACTACGAGGGAAGTAGTTATCCATATAACTGAAAATATATTCATACACAATAACAGCGAAATGCGTAGGGCTACATTTTTCATAGAGGAAGATAAACTGAACAGGCGAAGAAATCTAATTGCCAGTTGTTCAAATAAGCTCATCCATAGATCATGAAAAGAGGAAGAACGAAAATTAAATATAGGTAGACTGATACATTCACTGATATAGTCGCAATAATAACAAAGCAGAATGGAAACTCTGTTAACAAAAACAAAGAACTTCCATGCATGTAGTTCGACGCAGTATTTAACCATATGATCTCAGAATTTGAAAACCCAGTTTAAATAACTTATAAATAGTTAAAAGCAAGATTGTCGTTATGTTAACAGCAGTATAGAATCCATAGACGATACAAATGGGACAGGCTGGTGGCCGTAGCAGGAAGACAAAAAAACCCTTTCTCTTAACCCTAGGAGCGGCTACAAACTCTGAGTTTCATACAAGCTTATCAAGCAATTCCGAGGAAAACTTTCAACCCAACAGCCAAAATTTATATCACCAGCCGTGCGGCTAAGGTGTAAGCCTATGAACTTGACGGGTACCTGTAGGAGCAGGGTAGCACCATTTAGCCATCTCCAAACAATAGAAATGTCGTTGCAAATCGGCAAGCGTAATATATGGTGCACGCAAGAGAGAAGCACGTGATACCTGCGGTACAACAACAAGGACATGGTTAAACAAGAGTTTGGCAATAGAAACCGTATGCGTGTAAGTAACCATAATTCAACAACTTGGAATAAAAGATGGGGAAAGTTAACCGAAAGAACTCAAGAATCATTACCTGTTGGTTACCCGAGAACGTTTGCAGGACAGGAGCTGCACCATAGGTATTCATGCAGGGACCGGAATACATGAGTTAGCGCATGCATAAGCATCTGAGCCTCAAACTTAGAGAAAGAAAAAAAAAACTCGCTGACAAGAATGTAAAAACCCTGCAACAGGGGCAGCAACCTATCTTACCAGATCACTCATTGCAGTAGCGAAAAAAAATACTCCAGCTAGTGGGAAGACGCGCAACGCACCGAAACGCTAGGAAGCTATGGAGCAGTAGCCATAAGCTAAGGAAAAATGGAGGTAAGAAACCTGGAGCAGCAGGGTCGGCTCTAGAAGCTACCCCAGTAGAGTTGGGAATGCGAAACAATGAGAGCAAAAATAGTTAGAAGCTGATAGACATTAGCCAAAACCTAATACATTTCCACCGTTCGATCATCACCAAATCCACGGCGAGTAGACACCCAGATGTCAATCAACCGAAATTAAAGAGCACCAGGTTGCCAAAGGACAGCCGTAGAGATATTTAGCAATTGAGAGTACTCCATAGTTAAATGCGATATGAATGCCCTCAACTATGTCATGTGATATTTCCATGGCGCCAATTTAAAATACCTATAAACCATAGCTAATAACAAGAAATACTATATCATATTGTGACGGTACAGGGTATGTGGCGATTCATAATTAAAACAGAAATCATTGTATGCAAGGTTCACAATGATCCGGTAGATTGAAATTATCACTGTATTAATGATTGGGGGAAATTCCCATAAGACCTGTACGTGAATTATTTATTCAATTAAGGTGAACTTTTGAAAGTCTATTTTTATATGCGGGTAGATAATAAGAATTTTTTTTTTACTGTTCAACATTGTTTAAGGGTGACAGTGACAATATTTATAAATTCTTTTCACATACAATTTTTTCAATTTAAGAATTCATTTACGTAGGGTTGTGCATTTTATTGGATTTGATAATAAAGATTTTTTTTTTTGGTGGATAATCTAATCTACCAGGAGAAACACTGAAGATTCTTAGATAATTTAATATATTGGAGTGGGCTTAGTTTAATATATGTATGGTAAAGTTGATCTTTTTGTAAGTCTCTTGCAGAAGGAGCTAGAAATCAATCAGTGGATGAAAGACATATTATCTTGAAATTTGTGTTTTAGTGGACAATTTTTTTTTAAAGATTTGTGATTTGTATTATTTTAGTGCATTTATTTATTGGAGAGGATACACATGAACAAATTATGAGAAAAAAGAAGAGATTTTAGGATTATTGGTAATATGTTTTCCTAGAAAGATGAACATGTGTGAAAGATCGACAAAGATATATCAAATTAGTATTTTTAGTTGGAGTTTTAGAATATATATATTAATAGATTTTTGGCTTCTGTGATCCATCAATAAATTATGAAGAAATCTTTCGGTAATAATCACATTATCATGAAAAGAGTCGATGCATTTTCGAAACACGTCGACTTTGTTCATGATAATGTGATTATCACCGAAAAATTTCTTCATAATATATATATTCTTAAAAAATTGTATATATATATATATATATATATATATATATATATATATATATATATAATTAAAATAATTATATATAAATATGTACAACTTAATATATATAATAACGATCTATAAAACTAAAATATCATCTTTTATAATATCCACATAAATTAAATTTTGCTAATACATATAGAATATGACATATATACTTATAAATTCTTTTCACATACATTTTTTCCAATTTAAAAATTTATTTTAGGTAGAGTTGTCCATTTTATTAGATTTGGTAACTATTTTACATAATTTTAAAGAATTTGTTTTTTGTGGATAATTTATTCTACGAAAAGAAAAACTAAAGATTCTTTAATAATTTAATATATTGGAGTGAGCTTAGTTTAATATATGTATGGTAAAAGTGATCCCTTTGTACGTCCCTTTCGGAAGGAGCTAGAAATCAATCGGTGGATGAAAGACATATTATCTTGATATTTGTGTTTTAGTGGACAATTTTTTAAAAAGGTTTGTGATTTGTATTCTTTTAGTGAATTTGTGAAAAAGGAAGAGGTTTTAGGATTATTGGTTATATGTTTACGTCCTTTGCGGAAGGAGCTAGAAAAGACATATTATTTTGATATTTGTGTTTTAGTGGACTTTTTAAAAAGGTTTGTGATTTTTATTATTTTAGTGCATCTATGTAATGGGGAGGATGTACGTGAACAAATAATGAGAAAAAGGAAGAGGTTTTAGGATTATTGGTTATATGTTTTGTTAGAAAGATGAACATGTATGAAAGATCAACTGAGTGCTAGGTTGTTGGGAGTTTTTTTTTTTTAAAGTAATGATATGATGCAAGGCTCTCAGGGATAGCAGAGATTTTTAGAATTGGAACATAATTCAAAGCAATTTAATTATTTTAGTATTTTTTTATATTTTGAGGCAAAATGCTTGAATATTGGATATTAAGAGATCATATTAGTTAGCATGCTTGTATTTATGGATGGGATTATTTAGTAATATACTTATGGCATTCAATTTTTTTTTATCAAAGCTTGCATAGATCTGTAGGGGATTATGTAGTAAAATATTTAGAGGTTTTGCAGTTTTCTAAGCATTGCATCAAAAAAATCGTTCTAGGAGAAAAATTGCTGCTTAAAAGTATAACCCTTTCACTAATGTGATTTCATCGCGCCCTTTTTGGATGACAGGGGATTATTTAGAAAATCATTAGGGGATTTATATTTTTTTGAACAAAAGATTAAGAAAATTGTTTGAGGAAAATTTGCAACAAAGAAAGTAGAGCTAAAGTCACTTCAATAAATAAATAAAGAAGGTAATTGGATTCCATAATTTTCTTGGATTTTGAAGTGGGTGTTTTGATAAATAAATGAGTTTTGGATTTCTTAATTTTCTTGGATTTTTTCCTTAGTTGTGAGGGTTTGGCCAAGAAACAAAAAAATATGGATAATAAGAATAAATATAGATAAATTTTTAAATGATAATCTTCAATAATAGGTAATATAAATGGAATATGGATACAATACACATTTTTAATGTCACACAAAAAATCAATTCAATGTTTTTCATCAAAACTTCATAGAATGCTTAAAATGAGGGAAAAGTAATTTGTACCTTCATTCTCTTGGTAAAAAATGTCCATTCTAAAAAATCAATATTTCTTCATAATGGTTTTAAATGTTGCATTCATAAAATAAGTAGTAAATGATATCTCTGTCGACTTTCATCATCTCAATGTTTCAATTATTTTAATGTGTATTACCAATTTAACACAAATACACTAAACAACTTGAATCTAATATAAAAAATTATTATTATGAACCAAATAAAATTTTCCCAATTCAACAATTCCAATTTAACAATGACTTTTCTTTGCACCTTTTGGGACAATTTCTAGTTTATATATGTGGTTGATATGTGTTTATGTGTCTTTATCAACTACAACCATCACACTCATTATTTGTTGCTCTAATGCTAAATATTTATGTATTTTTGAGCCAAACTAACTCTTTTCCAACCAAAAACAATTTTAAGGCATACTACAAGTTCATATATATCAATTATATTATTAATAAATTAATTTAGTTTTACATTATAATAATAATTAAATCTAAAAATAAAAATTTATATCTATATATATAAAATTAAAAAACCTTCAAATAAAATAAAATTTCCTTTGAAATCATTTTAAACCTGTAAAATGACATCTTACTCAGAGATAAATATTTCAATGCAGCTACATTTAAACCCTAATAAATTACGCAGCCTATCCAAAGCATAGCATAAATTTGAAAGTCACATTTATGATTAATTATTTTTTTTTGACATGTTAAGAAAACTCATTCTTAATATAATGTTCGATTTTTAGTTTTAGCCACCACATCCTATTGCTCTTCCTGCGATCTTTTTTGATGGAGCTTGCGAGGGAGGGGTTATAGGATGCGGTGCATGGATCAAGATTTCGAGGGATCGGCGCATCCTCATTTGCTTGAATGGGGGTCAAGGATGCAGTGTTCTTGCTGAGATCATGGCTCTCTGGGGGGGTTTATATGCTAGAATATGTCTGCGCCTGGAAAACGCACATATATATGGTGACTCTCGTGTTATCACTAAGGCGGTGCCTGGTAGAGCTAATCTGGGACTTCAGAGTGCACAGGGATGGCTAATGAGAACTCAACGATTATGGGACAAATTGCAAAGGCCTGCTATTACCCACATCTACAGAGAGATGAACACTAGAGCTGATGCATTATCAAAAAAAGGAGTTAATATGATATTCGGGAACATGGAGGTCAAACAATACAAGTGTGGTCAATGCATATGGACTCTCGAGATTCCTATTCCTTAATTTGTGTTGAGGCTTTTTTCTTCCAAACTTCATGGCATTGACAGCAAGCGAGTGGGTTTTTGTTATTTTGTTTTATGGTATAATCACATGTATTTCCGACATTGTGCAGGTTTATAATGGAGTCCGACTACAAGCGAGCCTTTAGTTTTCGTCCTCTCATCTATCAACCGGCGTGCATTCTATATGGGAGACTTTGTTCGTAGCATGTTTTGATTTGGCCTCTGGCTCCCACTAGGCATTTTCATGGATGGTATTTCTGGGGATATGATGCCACTATGATGTTTTTTTTGTGTCCACTTCTATTTTCTTTATTCCCTGGTTTTCCTAAATCTTCTGTTTAAATGTGGAAACATTGCCAGGTATGATGTTCATTTCTCGACATTTACAAATGTAGACTGATATGTTGATTCTGATACGAAGATTTTTGCTTTTTGTATATGTTATGCTTCGAATATCATCTGGGAGGCATTTGCTCTGACTTATGTATTGTTTATATATTATAATATAACAGCGGTTTTTTTCTTCTGAAAAAAATATAATTTATATATTATACGTAGTCAAGTTATTGTCAAAATCTAATTTTGACAAAAATTTACTAGCTAATTTCATCCACAACATTGATCATACAAAGCCTTCACTAAGCCTTTGCTATACTCCTAGTTGGTGTTTCATTTAAGTGCTTTATATGATTATTATTTCTTAATAGTTATATTGTTTTAAATAATTAATCAAATATATTTTATTAATATATATATATATATAGATTTATTATTAATATTATAAAAAAAATAAAAAATAAAAAAATAATTATTAGTTTTTTTATTATTCATTTCTTTTTTTATCTTTTTAAATTTGATGTCATAATTTAATCTCTCATCTTATTTCGAAAATGAACTACATTAATTAGTTCCAAACACCTCTCTTTTCATATCTAATTATCACTGAAAAACAATATAAAAACAATATTTTATATTACATATACTAGATACAAATAATATTTTATATAACATATACTAGTGACTTACGGACATGGACATACCACATGCATCAAAGGAATTACAAAAAATCTCCAAAATGAAACATAAGATAACTATTTAAATTTATGTTTTATATACCACATTAACGCCTCAAGAGCCTCGGCATACCACATGTATCTTGACCTTTAATCTTCACATTTCACTCTTTAGGTTTTAAACTCAAGTGTTCACAATTAGATGATGTGAGTGGACATGTCACGTGCACAATGATGATGTGATGTGAGTGGACATGTCACATTTCACGGTTACCAATATTTATCAGTCTATTGGCCCATAAATGTACCTGGAAAGTAACTGCCCACCGTTGGATTAAAGCAAGTACACCATCCAATGGTGGGCATCTATTTCCCAGGTGCATTTATGGGCCAATAGACTGATAAATATTGGTTTCCACATTTCACTCCTTAACTTTTAAGTTTTAAACTCAAGTGTGCACAATGATGATGTGAGCGGACATGGAAAAATGATTTTTCTAAAACACTGTACGTATCTTAATTCTAATCACCATGGGAAGATTTTGTGCTTATCTTGTCTCAACACTATGGGAACAATCTATGCTTATCCCAAAAGATTGTATTGAAATAATTATATTAATAAAGGTTAACCATAATAATTAATCAAATATCCTAACTTTAAAATTATGATGTATGTGCGTACATTATAATTAAATAAGAAAAATAGAGAACGGGTTAGAGAAACACACATCTAATCTAATCTACACGTGTTAGAGTATCATACGGCAAAGGGAAAGCGATATATCGTATACGATATTAAATGAGATAGGGTAGGGGAGAGTTGTCTAATGTTGTGCAGGGACCAGTAATTGTTATAGTACTGGTCCCATCAACCCACCAAAAATAGATATATATGCATCCAATAATTAAACATAAAGAAATAATTTGAAGTGCAAATATATATTAAATTAAGTCCAAAATTTCCCAAGTCATTGATTGGGCCCACAACTGTCCATAAGTAGCCCACAACTGTCCATAAATAGTTTAATAAGTATCAAGATTACAAATCCTATCATATCAACTCAAAAACTCATAAAACCATTTTTCCTTCCAAAATGGTCAAGTCAATAAGTACAAAAAGACAGTCACTTCAGCCCATCTGATCAACCTTGATGTTGTGTTAGAGAAGTAAATATCAATACCTGCACATAATAAAAAGAAATGTTTGTCAGCCATAACTGCTGTGTTATTCAACATTTAAACACATTGTGTTCAATAAATGGCACCCACCCAAAACAACATTTAAAACCACTGTGTACAATAAATGACACCCACCCAATAAATTCAATAAATGATTTTCCATTAAAACATATCAAAATAGATCAAAGCACATGGATCAACAAAAACAAATTCCCAACCATTGGATCACATCAAATTCAATCTTGATCACACATGCAAAATGAAGCCATTGCAATCCATGGCTATCATTGTCACCAATTAAATTCAACTGCAAAAAACTATAAAAGGAGTTCAACCACTGCTGAACATTCAAACTATTCACCAGTTCTGGAGACAAACCAACACAGAACATTTCAAAGTATAATCAGGTTAGTTTTCTCAACAATTTTCTTACAATTTTATTTTAATTTCTCATTCTTACACTATTATTTTCATTTTTGACCCTTTATTTCAGTTGTCTTACAAGTCTTTATATCAGTTTAATTTTCTGAACCCAATGACAAGTCTTTATATCAGTTTAATTTTTTGAACCAAATGACAGATTGAATCAGGCTTACATCTCACAAAGTACATACATACATGAATTGTTCAAGCATGGTCGTAAACAACTACAAGATGTGTGTTTGAATATCAATTTTATTTCAGTTGTCTTACAAGTCTTTATATCAGTTTAATTTTCTGAACCCAATGACAAGTCTTTATATCAGTTTAATTTTCTGAACCAAATGACAGATTGAATCAGGCTTACATCTCACAAAGTACATACATACATGAATTGTTCAAGCATAGTCGTAAACAACTACAAGATGCGTGTTTGAATATAGCTGCAATAATGGAATTCAAAGATTCTTAATAAAGCATTGAATGTATAAGTACTAGCTTTCTAACTCATGTCTGCATATTTATCAAAAAAATTCAAAAAAATTCTATCCCCGTCTTACTAAGAGTTTTGCAATATTTATAGATTAAGTTAGTAATTTCCTCTTATGGCTACTAAATTTCTTTGAGGTTAATCACAACTATTCATCTTACCATAATTTACAAATACGATAAAGGGAAATATTTTAAACTCGAAATTAGCAAGATAATTGTCCCAATTTGATTGGGTCCTTAATTAAGAGTTCATGATGCCCTAAATACACACCACCCAGACTTCATAATATCATGTAATCATCATTAAATTGCTGCATAGTAGGTTCTATGTGATGCCATGATATTTAGATGTGGGATGGGGGATGACTAGGAAATTTCTCTTTAACAAGAGCTATAATGGATTTAAACAATTTTTTTTGATTGGACAGGTCTTCAAGAGACGTCTGGTTATATCTACCTAACATGAGATGTTAATCTAAGGGTTCAATTGACATAATCTCTTCATACTTCACTATAGGCATCTAGTTGGATCCCTTACCCAACTTCTATTTGTTGGGATCATCTCAAACAAGACTCCTAGTCTAACCTAACATCTAACTTTAATGTGGTCGAGTGCTTCTCATTGTACCTTAAGGTTATGATATACTTTACCAACATAAGATACTACAAATCATTAGAATCGAGAGTAATTTCTTAATTAATTATATGAAGTGCTCTGAAACTGTAAAGTTGAAACACATGCTACATCAAGTTGTTTGCAGTATTGACTGCATTTAACATCATCGCAATACATCCACTTTGTCATGGATGAGAAATGCACAAAAAGGTTATACGGCATGCACTCTTGTTAACTACAGGGCTTAGCTGGAGTATGCTACAAATATGTATTTTGAAATAGCAGAATAATGTTGAGAAGTCATTTGGATGCACTGAAAGAAGAAAGAAATGTCTCTAAAGGAAAGTTCAGTAAAATAAAAATGTCTCTAAATGTCTCAAAGTGCAAATGTTATATTCACTAGATAAATTCTAGATTTCCCTTCACTAGATTTCGGTGTGAAATGTCTCATCTTATATTCACTAGATTTCCCATGCATGGGCTGGAAGTGACACTTAACAACATGAATAAACAATGGCAGCCATTTTTGGAAACAATGACATCACCAGATGATACAACTAAGGAAAATGAATAACAGTTAGTAGCAACAGAAAATGCAACAGAGCAAAAGAACTAATAGTAGCATGAATAAAAACTCTCACCTTTTCTATAAATATTCAGTTATATATACTTGGGTGCTTTTAAAGTCTCGAGACTGTTCTCAACTGATTCTGAAACTGATGAGCAAGGCTTCTCAATAAGTGATTCTTAAACTAATGAATAAGGGTGTTGAATGAGTGCATGAGAAATACAGATTCAATGATTCCATGGCAGCCATTGGAGCAGAGTTCAGACAATAAAGGATTCAACACGTTGTCTTCCCCATCAGTTCTGCATGTCAATAGACCTTTTCTTTTCATTTTAGAAGACTTTCTGTTCACTCAACCTGCCCTTCCTAGCCACTACTTCCAAACCTGGGTTCTGAGATCTCATCACCACTAATGTCAAAGCATAATCAAAATCCCAACAAGAGTATAAAGGATTTCCCACACTAGTCGGTGGAAGTTTGCATTCCAAAATTTTATTCTTAGAACATTGTTCAATGAATTTTGCTCGAAAATCCCTAAAGGAAAACGTTTCAGACTTTTCAATTTGGTTCCAGCACAAACATTGAATGATTTTGGTTAAATTGAAAAGCAGCTTTCACGCAGTGGAAGTAGACAGACGGAATCTTCAACCTACATTAACCTAGAATCTGTGCATTGTTTGCGTGGGAAGGAGAGCATTTTCTTTCCCACACAAGCATCTGGGAGTCCGTTACCAGGTTGAAAATCCCTATATTATTCCTCAGAACAATCCAGGATAAGGGGATTGAGAATACAAGCTGGTAGAGCAAGCTAACAGCATCAGCAGCACGATGGCATGAGACATCAGTTTGTCTAGAAACAACCTATGAGTACTAGGGTCAATACCTGTAGGATCCAGCATTATTCCTCCCCAATTAGGTATGCTGCCAGAATCACTTGAAGTAACCCTTTATACGCACAGAGCACACAGATCCATAGGAAAAGCCTGAGAATGCGAGTGTAGCTACAATTGACAATTGCAGTAAGTCAATGGCAAATCTGCAACACTGGACAGAAATAATCAGGTGGGAAGCCTTCTTGGCCTATGCTCAGTCAGCCTGCAAAAGCTGCAGCCTTGATTAAACGTAGGCCACTGGAAGGATTTGTCCAGGACAATGAAGTTCAGCAGCAGATTCCTCAGGCAATCAGCAGGAAACAAGACTGCAGTAGCTAAAATCTTAATGAAATTGCAGCAGCATATGATCTGTAACAGAAAAGGCAGTACTGTAGAGGTGAGACTATGATTTCTGAGCTTCCACCCAGGATATATGAAGGCATGGGACTACTTTGAAAAGTGTCTACAGCAAATATGTGCAGCCTACATTAATAAAAAGCCTGCAGTTTATGCTCCTTTAGTCCAACTTGCAGGACAAAAGCCATTGGCTGAGACACTGTAAGAATTGATTAGAACAAAATGGTAATCACGGAAGTATTTGCAACATCCTTATCATTATTTATTAACACAATAAAACCACGGTGGTCATACTGTACTTTAATGGCTGCCCATATGCAACTAAAAAAGCACCTATACTACATATAACACAAGTGGGGAGAAGTATCCTTTCCAAATCATGAAAAGAGCAACAACACCAACAACCAGAACGTGATTATTCCAATTTTCTCAATCTAAAAACAATGCTCTGGTGCACTGTTGCAGCTGTATTTGGTCTCTCAGGCAGAAGAGAACCATGACAGACAGACTAATATAGCTTTGCTACGTTCTTGGCACCTAGAAGAGATTGACCATGAAAATGACAGATGGATTTGGAAAATGTGAAAATTTGTGTGGTTACAAAGAGCTCTATTTACAAATGACTGAGAGATAAAAGGATAATCTTCCTCCTGACAGGGATGACGAATCTAAGTACCATTGAAAATCAGTTGCACCTACACATCATCTCCATCCCCATTATCTAGCAGGGTGCACAATTGGTATGGTGAGATAATAGAATAGACAGTGGTAGATTTGAGCTAAGTTTGCTTTGTATTCATTGTTTTATGAGTAATAGAGATGTGAGTGATTGAGTACCAGTAACTCTGCATGCTGTCATAATTTTCAGAAAATCGGTTTATGCATATTCTAATAGATATTGTTTGTTGTTCTGAATTCCTTCTATAGACTGACTGCACTTATGGATATACACTCCAGAATTTGAGTTTGCACAATCCTACAGTTTTGAAAAACATGTTTTAGTTTTCAGACTCATAGGTCTAGGTTTTAGATTCATAGAAGTGCAGATCTGCTTATCATGATTTTATAATTTCAACAAGGTTGTTATTTTTCTTGATGAATGGATCTTATTTGCTAACAGATGAAATGAGCTAGTTGCATGATTATCATGTCTAAAGGGGACCTAGGCTAACAATGTGACTAAATACTCAATGGAAAGACAAACCGTAGAAAGTTCAAATTTGTGACTTTACTTGTAAATTCATAAATTTCACCTGAACCTTGAGGGTTCCTGGATTTATTTCCTGTGAAATTTCAGCCTTGGGGCTGAATCTCAAAATATAAATTACAACTGTATATATTTCACTTTTATCCGACCCAATTCAACAAGTAGCCAAAGAAACTAAATAATGAACAAGTACTTTGATGCAACAATGTTTCAGCACTTAAGGCACACTTCTCAAGCATATAACAGATCTGAAAATACTTTATTACAGCAGTAAATATTCCCCTTAGCTTCTATATAATAGTTACAACCCTTCACAAAATAAGCTGGCTGTTCATCATAAATCTGCATACCAAACAGACTTAGAAGTTCATACAACCAAGTATTGCAGCAAACATAGAGGTATACAGATACATATCACAGAATCGAGAAAGGCACATGTGCACAAAAACCCTAGACCCTAAACTACATAGGAAGAAGAAATCACAGTGACAAAACCAGTGCCATGAACAAACAGGCCGAAGAAGAGCTAAATTGAACCGAAGTAGATTGATAGTGTTCATAAACACATGTTTTCAAGTGTTGAAAAACACAACAGTGAGCTGGTAGGAGTTATTTTCCTACCAGGAGGTGAAGACGCCACGCCAAATGCAGAGGAAAACGTCGATGTAGGAGCGAACTGACAGCCAGAGCCCGCCACAGTTTGGAAATCCCTGCAAAACCCTCGAAAATAGCATAAATTAGCCAAATTCTCTGTAAAAACCATTGAAAATGCAAGAAACACAACTTCTGCAAAAATTGCACTCGAAAAAACCTTCTAAAACTATAAATTACCTTAAAATCATGGTACTTCTGCAAACCAGTAGAGGGGACGAAGCCGTCAACATCTCCCCACAGCATTGAGCAGTCGAGGAGGGCAATTTCATAGTGGAGGAGCAAGCTATGGCAGTCGCAGGAGCCAAAGGCGTCCACCGCAGGGCGCAGGAGCAACATCAATGAAAGAGCCCTAAACCAACAAAGCATCCGAAGACCAACAGAATCCGACCACATCTGTTCAACAATGGACGCAGGCATGCACCAGCACTGGCGACACAGCGCGCAGCCACCGGCAAAGCTCTCTGAGCAACTACCCGCCCCGAACAAAAATGCAAAGGGTGAAGAACCCATGTTGCAAAACAAGGAAAGTGAAACCCTAGAAGTACAACGGTAAAGCGAATTTAAGTCTCTCACCCACCAAGACACGTCAACGAGCAGATCTGGCAAGTGTCGTACAAGGTCTGTGGTGTTGGCCACGTGGTTTGGGGACGTGGAATGGAGGGCGCCCAACAACTGGCGTCCATCCCCTAATATTGTTAAATTTAAACAAAATTAAATCTAACGGTTGACCATATATTGCCCCACCACATTTAATATCGTATAGATTATGATTTATTAGTTGCAATGGCAAAGGGGCTAGGGACATCTGATACGGTACCTACGGCCAAGTTTTGGTACTAAATCTTGACTCTTATTAAATGATAATTTATCAATCGGTTTGTCAGTTACGTTTTCTCACATAACTCAACAATCCACGCCACATGTGGTATTAAATTAAAAAATCTGTGATCGTAAACAAGATCAATAATGGCTGATCGCATCATTGACGAAGTACATTGACGCTCGAGTAAGATGTCGTCAAATTTTGGTAGTGTGCACAGGGCCACCACCACCTTCTTTAAATTAACGACAACATTAATTTTGTATTATGACTTTACTCTGTTATCAGGTTTTCCTTTGCAGTTGCGAAGTGATGAAGATCGGAGGTAAAACTGCTAGTTGCATGAGATTAAGGCTTCTGGTGAACGAGAAAAGTCGGAAGATATTGTATGCCGAGGCAGGAAAGGATTTTGTCGACCTTCTCTTCAGCTTTCTCACCTTGCCAACGGGTTCTGTTCTCTATTTGCTTTCACCGTTGAAACAAGCAAAGAGAATCGGCTGCCTCTCGAACCTTCACGACAGCGTAGACAAGCTGCAGACTATGTTTATGATTGCCGAGAAATCTCAGTTACTGGAGCCTAAGGTTATACCTACACTTTCCAACAACATTCTTCGAATACAGTCGACAGGCTCGGCACCCACACCCACAGTCTATTACGTTTGCGGGACTGAGCGCATGTACGATGATGACGATGATGACGGTATCCACCATATGAGCAGTCAGAGAGGCGGCAGGTGTGCCTGTGGCAATGCTATGAGCTATCAGGTGCAATTGCAGAAGCCTTCCATGGGAGGTAGAACTGATGGCGCAGGAGTGAGTGGAAGTGGAAGCGGCGTGGGAGGGTACGTGAAGGAGACTGTTACGTTCATAATCACCGATGACTTACAGATCTCTCCCTCCTCAACCATCACCAGCATTAACTTGCTCAATAACCTCAATGTCACAGATTTGTCGGATTTGTCGGAACAAAACGCGAGTGTCGGTCCCAATGAGGTAAGGAGCTACTATAGTTGTGTTTATAGTTTGTGTTAATAATGCTGTTAATGGGAAGAGCATAATAATTTTATATTTATTAGGCACTGGAGCTGCTATGGGCTTCTCTGGTTTCCAAGACTCCTTTGAACGACGTTTTTGGTGCTGCCGTCTCTAGTTGAAGGTAACAGTGATTTGAAGTCCTTAATTTACGAAAGGACATGTGATTTTTGGTGCCCGTCAAGAGAATACTGATGTCAAGTTATATTTTTTTTGTTTGTGTTGTAGTGTGGAGGCTGAATTTTGAATATGCATTTTCAACGTAGTCATTAATCGAATCCTTAATTTACGAAAGGACATGTGTTTTTTGGTGCCCGTCAAGAGAATACTGATGTCAAGTTATATTTTTTTTTTGTTTGTGTTGCAGTGTGGAGGCTGAATTTTGAATATGCATTTTCAACGTAGTCATTAATCGAAAGAATTGTTGTTGCAAGTATTCGGCAGTGTAATTCATAGGTCATATACAGAACAAGGTGCACTATTGGCTAGGTTTAGCAGAAATAATTAGTATTAAGTGTACTTTAAATTTCAGGACATGTAATCCGGGCATCTATGTAATATTCGGTAATATGACATGGGAATTATATAGTTTCTATTTCAATGCTAATCTGCTGTCTAAAATCTATGATTTCAAAGAAATATGAAATTCAACTTACTGCATGAATATAGCAGGATGGTAATTTAGTTTTATTGTTGAAATTTAGGATGGTTAAATATTTTATTTATATATTATATTGATTATGGTTTACTTTCAAACTCTTTTAGTGCAAATGACAATTTTAAAATGAAGCGACGTTGACAGATACTTAATTTATTTTTTATTTATTTTTATTTTTGTTCACGACGGATGTATATTTTGAGGGATTTACAGTTTTTGATTCATGTATATTTTCAATTGGGTATCTTTAAAATATTAATATTAGCAATTGCATTCAGAGGTGTAAAGAAATTTTGATGAGAGGGGGAAAGGCAATTTAGATGGAAATAGTGAACATAAAGATATGGACAATGAAATACAATTAAAAGTTATGTTTTCATATATCTTCAAAAGAATGTAGCAAGAAGTTAAAGTTACACTAACATAAATGTCCTAGCACAATAGCAATTTTTGCAGGAAAAAGATACATAACATAGGAATTCAATTTGTTTTGAGTTTTTTTAAATGGCATAAAATAATTTAAGAATATAAATTTATAATACATAAGGGTTGGGTGGAGGCATTCAATGATGATGAAAGTGTTTAATAAAAAAGGTGAAACTTTTATGCCAACATTTGATCTTGGTGGAGATGTCTCTAGCGAATTCTGGCTAGCTTGAAAGGAGACAAAGGTCCTTTGCTACTACACCCAAGTCCGTAGTTGCAGAATCATCAAAAGAAACTACATTTTCTAGATGCCGAGTGTGTACATGTAATTCAAGATGGAAAACATAAAACTGATCACATTCTTTGTGCAATGCCACATGTTGTCTGATTATTGAACAACATTTTTCAATAAATCTTTTAAGTGAGAACCACCACAATATTTCTCCGTCCTTGTCTATCCAAGTTTGATAGTTCCACTTTTGTTTATAGGAGAAGAAAATGGTCGCTTACCACATTCACAAAGAAGCATCAATTTATTTATTTAGAACAATAAATTGTCACTGTTAGCATTTATATATTTGACCATTGTTTTGATTCTTCCCACTTTGGAAGTGGGAGTAGAGCTCCATCAGGGAAGGCTCTCAATGTTTGTAAATGGATTTTGGAATTTAATCAACCTTTCATTATTTATAAAACATTGATACAATATTTTAAACAACTTATATTGTCTATTGAAAAACATCTTTCATTTGATAATTAGAAAATTTTCTTCTTTATTTTCTGGAAGTTTTCTCTTAAAAGGACATCTAATGGCATGTGGTAATTGCAAAAAACTTCATCATTATAATTTATTTTAGATTATTTTAGTTTAATAAAGTATGCACTAGAATAATCACCTCACATAATTGATTTTAAAATATTTATATTAATTTAAAACACTTTATTATTTCATCACAATAATATTTATTTTTAATTTACTAAAAAATTATATTACTAACATTAAAATATCGATTATGTTATTATTATAAATATTATAAGTAGTTTTTATATAGCATATCTTTATGTTATTTTTTATTTTATATTAATATTTTCTGTTCTTTTCTTTACTTTTTAGTAAAATACTTATATAAGAACAATGAAATTCAGATATATGCATAAAATTTAAAGACAAATCTTATATGAGTTTTCTTTTTCCTTGGAATATTTAGATGGGTGACCGCTCAACCACCATTCTCAATAAAAGGTTAATATACTATTAATAGATGTTAATCTCTAGGGAGTAGTTTAAACTTGAAACTATAACCCAATCCTTTCTTATCAGCAACATATTTTCTATAGATAGTTAAACCAAGAATCAGTGGATGTATATGCACATAAGCATTACCGTGAACAAAACTAAAACCCCAAAATATGTTGTTTTAGAGTGTTTTAAGCGAAGTCCATGTACAAATACATTGAGGATTGAACCTATTTTAACTAAAATGGAGTCTAATCCCCTCAAACATGTTATTTTAAAATTGTTTAGATAAGACATGTAGATTAATGAGTTGAAAATGAAATTTAAATTAATTATGATAAACTATTACTAATCCATTTAAATTAAATTAATTAAATAGTTGATCTTAAAAGCATTACATTTAAATTCATTTTTATGTAAAAACATATTGATTATTATACTATGTAATATATTCCATATTTTGTATTATTATACTATATAATATATTTTCTATATTTTAGATTTTGGAATAACTTACCTAAAATGTAAACTTCATTTTTAAAACAATTATTTTAAAATGTTTATAAATTTTCTAATAAATTATTTTTTAATAAAAAACAAATAACAATAAATAATTTTCTATTTTTTATTATTAAAATTTTTAATTTTAAAATAAGTAATCTAAATATTTATTTGTCATTATTAAATTAATTTTTTTCATTTTCAAATAATTGATTTAAATTAATAAAAAAAAAATCCACATATGCGAAGATACTAAAAGTTTAAATATGCCAAGATACTAAAATTTTAAATGCTCAAATATTTCAAAAAAAATCATAATAAAAAGAAACAATAGCAATTTTAATATAGGTCCACTCACTCAATATATGCCATGTATATAGATATCTTTATTATGCCAAGTGTGCAACCTTTAACCTGAAATTAAAGATACCCACATCTACAACCTTTAGAAATACGTCTTCAAATATCTTGAAATTGAAATTGAAATTTAAGTGAAAAAATTATATGGCATATGCAATATATATTTCTATCAACAATATCATAACATTATCATACATGTTTGTAACTAATAAAATTATCACACATATTTGTAACTAATATATTAAAATTACAATAACAATACATTATAATAATGTGAAGCTTTAATAATAGTAATTATTATATTTAATCTAATAAATAGTATATAATTTAAATGTTAATCTAACATTTTGACATGATGGAATAAGAAATTAGTCGATATATGGTCGTAACTAATATATTAAAATAATAATGTATACTAATTTATTATTTATTATTATTTTAAAATTTAGATTAATAAAGATTATGAAATAAAATATTATCTCAAGTTAAAAGAATAGTGATGTACAATCATAATAATAATTAATTTAAATAATCTTTAATATTATTATAACAATAATAATATTTAATTCAACAAATAATATATATTTTAAATGTTTCCATGTTAGAATGATAAACAAATCACTAGGGAAATTTCGAAGTCTAAAATAGGTTTTTTTTTAAGAAATTATAAAATAATAGTGGAAATAATAAAATAAGATTTGATGCCATCATTAAATTTTAGGGGAAAAAAAAACACTATTTTTTCAATTGGTATTTTTAACTTATTTCTCAAAGTTTTTACTCAAATTTTGAGTGAGAGTACTCGTTGGATGCAAAATTTAATTCCTCATCCAAGGAGTACTCATATTGCATAATTTTGATGGAATTTGCTACAAGAAAAATGAGATTGCAATCATGTTTTTCATGTATTTCTCATTTTTCGCATAGCATGGTCCATCAAAAGTATGCAACATAGGTAGTCATTGGATGAGAAATTAAATTTTGCATCCAATGAGTTTCTCTGCTCGAAATTTGAGTAAAAACTTTAGGAGATCAGTTGAAAATTTGAGTTGAAAAAGAAGTTTTATTATTTTATTATCCATTAATCATTTTATCCTTTTACTTAAAAATTTTTGAATCATCCCACATGGTTGACATAATCATTTTGAATTCTATTGGTTCTTATAAATTTTATTTTGGTTGTACATTTTTCTTACGAGGCTCATTTTAAACCTCAAAATTCCCTTAATATTGCATCTAATTTATATAACACTCTACATAATAGACTAATTATTATGTATTTATCATAATTTTATAATTAAATATTTTATTAAATAAATTATATAACTAATACAATTTTAAAGTATTTATCATAATTTTATAATTAAATATTTTATCAAATAGATTATATAACTAATACAATTTTAAAGTATTTATCATAATTTTATAATTAAATATTTTATCAAATAGATTATATAACTAATACAATTTTAAAGTATTTATCATGATTTTATAATTAAATATTTTAATAAATAAACTATATAGCTAATATAATTTTTAAAATTGTATTGAATCCAAAATTTTCTTTTAATTTAATTTTGTAATAATTCGAAAAAATTAAAATTTTTTATCTACTTTATTTTTAAAATAATATTTATTTACTTAAAATACTTTATATATATATATATATATATATATATATATATATATATATATATATATATATATATATATATATCAAATATAATTTATTAAACATAACAATAAACATATTTTTTTATTAAATTAAACTAAAAATAATAGTTGTAAAATTAAAATTTTAATAAACAATTATTGATTAACAATAAAAATTAACATCATTAAAAACAAAAAACAAAATTCAATATTTTTAAACCAATACAATATTAAAATAAAATTCACACACCAACTATGAATTTAATTTTTTTAATTTCCATGACAAAACTCCATTAATAGTAAATATTTTTTTTTTTTGACTCAATGAAAAGGCTCCATTAATATTAGAATTTTTTTTGAACTCTTCTTTAAACACACAATCTACCAATTCGTTGTCTAAAAAACAATTTTAATCAAAGTGCCACTTGACATCTATGGATAAAGAACATTATGAAAAAACATACTATGACATGGAAATTTTTTATATCTTCCAACCTTACCTTTCCTGTTGTATCTTAATCAATTTCTTTACCTCATTTCCCCTATCTTCTACCCTAGTCAATATATAGCACGTTTTATCTTCTATCCTAATCAATACATGGCATATGCTGAGTGTCACAAGATATCCAGAATCAGTGAAGGAATTTCTGCGAACTCTCCTCTTACAATTCATGCCTCTTCTGAGTTTTCACGGGATGCACATGCTCATAAATACTCTGTTGTGTCTCTCACTACTGTCAACATTTTGCATTTCAAGCCATCTAGCTTTCAACAACAATAATTGTCTTCTCTTTGGTTCTAAGTCTGTTGTTCTTCACCCATGTAATCACTTCAAATTTCTTTCACTTCGTGGGAAAATGGTTGTGTTTTTGTTTACAAAGAAACTATATGCAAAAATCTGAGACACTTTTAGCTATTTCCATATAATTTTAGTTGAGAAATTGTTTCCTATTGCTATCTAATTTTAATTTTAATTTTAAATTTAATGTGTATCTAATTTTAATTTTAATTTTAATTATAATGTACATCTAATTTTAATTTTAATGTGTAGAGTTATTTTTTATTTTATTTTACTTATAGATTTATTAATTTTAATGTGTAGAGTTATTTTTTATTTTATTTTACTTATAGATTTATTTTGTATAGTTCTTGTTATTTTGATTGTAAATTCTTAGAATATTTCAAAATTTATAGAAATTAACAATTTCTAACAAGTAACTTTATAAAAATGATTAAAAGGTATCCCCTAAATTTAAAATAAATTTAAATTCAACCATGTATGTATGAATATACATTAATGTCTATGAGAATATGAAAAATTCCCTAAATCTAAAATGTATTTAAATTCAACTATGCATATAAATGGTCATAGAAATTGTTCCTAACAATTAAGCTTATAAACATGATTACAAAATATTCCCTAAATTTAAAATTATTTTAAATTCAATCATGCATATATATGAATGTACATTAATGTATATGAGAATAAGAAAAATTCCCCAAATCTACAATGTATTTAAATTCAACTATGCACATAAATGGTGCATTAGAAAACATTCTTTTAATATCAATTGAATTGATATGTATGAGAATAAGAAAAATTCCCCAAATCTACAATGTATTTAAATTCAGTTATGCACATAAATGGTGCATTTGAAAACATTCTTTTAATATCGATTAAATTGATATGTTGAGACAATTTGATCTAGATTGAAAATTTTGATCAATTATCTAGAATTTTTATTAGTTTTAAATTTCATATTACATGTCACAATTTTCAGAGAATCAATTTTTCATTAAGAAATTGGTAACCGAGGATGTGGTTCACCTGTTAAGTGGAAAGGTAGGTTTGGACTAGAAAATCAAATATATTGTCCAGCCTGAAAAGAAAAAAAACAACAAATGTGTTTTGACATTTGATTATGTAATTTATGTATTATCCAGTAACTCCCAGCTTTCCATCTGATTTTGAGAGTGACCGTATTATTTATCAAGTGTATGGTTCTGAATCACTACTTCAGGTGGACTCTGTGATATCCTTCGAATTCAAGTCAGTGACAATGATAGCCATCTTGTCCTCCAGATTATCTTGGGGTGAATTTGATGAGACATCGTTTATAGTGGAAATAGGAAGCTTTCACGAAAGATTGCGGGAAGAAAATGAGACGACATTAAAAAATTCAGTTTCATTTGGAGGAGATGAATGCGATGACTGCCTCGTTGCAGATTTGCCTAATTTGAACTCACTAGATGTCACTAACTCTGACTACTGTAATGGAGCCCCTGACATATGACATTGACATTCAACCCCCTTAGCAATCACATTAATTATTCCTTTGAACCTTGCTCATTTGACGATGATTTCCAAATATGTGCTGCAGATTCACTCATCAAATAATGTCATTCTACAAGCAATTTAATGTCATTTCCTTTGAGCACAAATCTTAGATCTAAAAGTATTCCTATGAGTAAATCAAATACTGGCTTACTTAAGCTTGTTGTAGGTCAAAACTTGCCTACTCAAAACATGGTAATGAATGAGAATTGCGATGTGATTTCCAAGCACTACCTGAGCTATGAACAATGATGGAGGAGATCTAAAGGAATTGGAAAAAGACAAAGACGGTTGATCAAGCTATAAATCGAGAGCTATGTTGTCTTAGAAAAATATTGTCCACATTCGAAAGCTGAGGAGTCATCATTAGTGGAGAAATGGTCGTGAACAATTCTTCGATTGAGCGGCCTTTATAGGTTAGCAGCAGTGAGCCAAAATCAGATGGGAGCGAGTTGAGAAGAGTTGACCCATCACGTAATGACAAACCAAGGCCCTGCGCCCGAAGGGTGCGGCGACTGACCCTCAAAGCGTGGGTAATTTTTTGGATTTTAAATTCTGGATATATTTTGGAATTTAATTTGATTTTATTGGGGTAATGTAAATAATTATGTTTATCACATTTTAAAATATTTAGATCAAATTAAATTAGACTTTCTTTCATTGAAAAGAAAAAAAAAATACATTTTGAATTTTAAAGTAATGAGGAGCTTCTCAACTCTGAATGTTTGCTGCAACTTTGAGACTAATGAGCTTCTAAACGGTTGTAATAAAAAAAAAAAAACCTTTTTCCCTTTAAAAAAAATAGATTTCTTCTAGTGCCATCTAGAAGGTTTATACTCTTTAAAAAATAGATATTTCTTCTGAAGGTGTGCAACAGGAAAACAATGACTCTTTCCTCTTTAAGTAACCAGCGTTTTTCTAGTGCGATATGTTTAGATTCAGGATTAGATTTGTTGAGAGAAAGGAGAGGGTAAATCGCAGTTGAGCAAGGACTTCTGGGAGGAATCTGATTTAGAAATGGCTATACATATGTTTTGAGAATTCCATTGTCATAGGCTGAAAAGAAGCTTACCAAATGACAAAATGCAATTAAAAATGAAATTGGTCAAAATGTTCTGAGAAATTTATTGATACTTTGATGTTCTAAATCATTGTTGAAGCCTTAGGCTAACTCTTGCTATTTTAATTATACAGTATCGACGAGAAAGAATAAAATAATGGCTGAGAAGTTAGAAAATTATAGAATATTGTTCCAAATGGAACCAAGATATGCCCTTCATTTCAAAGTACGCATTCAGGGTTCATCTCTGAAACTTCAAGTGCCTTTAGCTAAGAAAATCGGATGTATTCAATTTCTGTTAAGGTTGAAATCAGCACAACGCTGGAAGAAGCAATTAAATATGTCATGTTCATGGAACTCCAAATCAAAGTGGGTATAAAGTCCTATATTTCAGGATCCAGTTGTGTCAGCGGAGCGGAGGCGCTATATTTGTATTTTACTGAAGACGACAAAAAAATGGGCCTTTGGATTGGCTGGAACCATGAAAATAAAAGATTTGGATTGGTTGGGGTGAGCAAACAAGCCGGCGAAGAAAACGCCTCAGCGGTAATTACCCTCGGTACCCTCGGTCATAATGACAATAGTTTCAAAAACGAGTAGTCTTTAGTGTGATTCTTTGAAGGCTTTTACGGTGACTTTTTACGGTGTAATTTCTCTAAATTTTGGTAGGAATTTAATGAAAAGAGAAGTTTGATTGTTAACTTTGCACAATCGAAGTGCCCTAGAGGTTTTTGAGGGTGCTGAATCCATATATAGAGTCAAAAAACCAGTTTGAATAACAAAAACCAAGATTTTACCTCAAAAATTTTCACCGGATTCCGGCCCCTGAAACTTCAAAAAGTCGCACTAAAAACAACTCCTTTCAAAAAAGCTTTGTTGCAGAGTGACATTGCATTCACATTGTACCTCAATCACATGGTAAACATTAATGGAGATTTCAAAACGACAAGAGGAGACGACAACAAACGGTAACGCTAACTCACGGACATGCCACAAGGATGCGTGCATAACCTGCATTTAATATAAAATACAAATAAAAATAATTTATGAGTAGTGCATGACGCAGAGCCTCGGTCCGCATAGCCCTCGTGCCGGCAGCAGGCCGAGGTCAGGGTCATTTTTTACCAAAAACACAAAGTTACACTTTGGAAAAATATAAAGAGTTCGTTAAAACAAATACACCAAGGTGATTACTAAATGTTATCGCAGTGACACAATAATAATATTGATATTTTTACTATAGATTAATCACTATTTTAGTTTTAGATTAATCACCATTTTACATTTATACACTCATTAAAACAAATTATATATAAACAATAATATTGATATTTTTATTATAGCATAATTAGTAATATATTAAAACAAACACTTGAAAATAAATAAATAATGGCAAACGGTTTGTTATTTTTTTAATGGCATTGTTTAATTTGTTTGATAACATTATTTTACCATTAAAAAAAATTACAAAATAATGAACCTATGCTGGTTTAATTTCATTTTTATAAAAGTATGACATTTAAATAAAAACGATACAAATCAATATAATATATAATTAAAATATTTAATCATCATAAATTGAAGGTAATCTTAATTTGAAGAAAAAAACAAAATTAACATCGCCAATAACTCTACATAAAGTTAATATCTATATTACTTCAAAGGTAGGGCTTTTAAAGGTTAGATTACTATTGAAAAAAGAAACAGAAGGTCCCATGTGATATTGCGAGGTAGACAGTACCTAGAATCACTGATCACAAATCCCAAAATTTAAAATAAAATTAATACTACTAGCATACAACTATATAATTTCGAATGTTGAAATGCATATTCAAAATTAAAAAATACACCCTCCTACACCAAAAACATAATAGCACGTTTTGTATGCATTCTATGAATTACACTGCGGAATACTTGCAACTATATCATTTGTATTAATGACCGTGTTGAATGACCATGTTGAAAATGCATATTCAAAATTAAACACGGATGGCTGGAAGGCAGCTAGTCCCTGCCTTGAGCCGAAGTTTGAGTAGTGAATTATTTTGATGGAATAATGGGTTTAAGAGAAATGTAAGTATGGGAAAAATTCATATCAATGTTAGTATACAAAGGAAAAATGGACCAATACAGGGGCAATGTAGATATATTTGATATTTTTGTATAGGTGTGGCAATGCGGATTGATTTGATTTTTTGAGAAGCACCTACAATAAGTAGCTGGTATCACTAATGCAACTTTCACATGAACTCATTTGAAGGACCTGCAAAAGAAATAAATTGTCAGTTACTTGAAGGACTTGCAAAAGAAAATAAATTGTTAGGAACTTGAGAAAGTTAAACATAAATGAGAGGCAAGCATATATTATTCATGTATTTCATTGAATGTAATCCTTAGATCTGAGAAATCAAAGGGCTATGTTTGTATATCCAATGATCAGATCCTAGTTGTTATGAATCCACGTTGACCAACTCAGGAAGAGAGAGCGCACAGTGCCTACATTATTAAAATCACAGGCCCTGCATTATTAAAATCGTTCGATACTTACTTTATAGAGACTCTCCAGAAAATAAGACAGTTTTTAATATTTTTAATAATGCAAGGGTTGTACTCTATCTTCCCGTATGGATTTAGGAAAATACCAGAATAATGAAACCATGAAAATCATTTATGATTATGAGAGTACAGAGTCCCGATCAGCCTATCACAAATTTGGAAAGCAGGTAATCATAGATGGTGATATATCAAGTAATCAGAAAGCACGAAACAACACAAATAAAAGGAAGAACTGCATGAGAGTTCGTGAACTTTAAACACATTTATAGGGTGAGGGAGGGGTTTCTGTAATACTAACATCGAAACGCCTTTCTTTTCACTTTTATGCTTTGGTTTTGAAATAATACCCCCCACACAGTCTTGTTTTCTCTGGCCTAGCCCAGAAGAAGGAACCTTAGTTAACATGCCAGACAATACGGTTATATATGTGTTATTTATCCATACCACTGAATGAGAGCCCAGTATTTTGAGAAACCTGTGTGAGTCCTTCAGAGAGATATTGTTAAATTTGTGAACTGGATAGAAAAAACTATATTTTCAGAAAACCGTGTCAGTGGAAATATTGTTAACTCTGAACTATTCTTAGTATTGTCTCTAAAGCTTCCTACTATTAGTATGCAAACTGTCTTTACACCTTTGAGCCACACTTGAAACATTGTCAAAACGATGATGTTGTTATAATCAAGAAGACTCAAAAGGTATGCGGAAACAAGAAGAAAAGACGGATTCCTTACAGGAGAGAATATTTGCAGAGAGCCACGGCTTAAATTACTCCAACCAGAAAATATTATTAAAAATCGGCTCATTTGGACATTGTAAATGAAAAAATTTATTTGAAAAATCAAAATTCTAAGTTATGACATACGACATGTGGAACCCACATGAAGCCCACATGCTTTACTGCTCCATTCTCCCATACAACCATGCAAGACATGCAGGACGCCATGGGATGCTTATCTTGACATCTACCTTGCTAGCTAGGCTGGTAAACAACCTCGTATTGCAGTAAATGGAAGAGCACAAGAAATTTGATATAGATACATTGCATTTTTGGAATTTGTCTGTTTGTACTTTGCTGCAGCCATGAATTCCTTGTGGAGCTGTTGCAGTTCTCCTTCACACAAGCGAATCAGAGAGGTCAGTTCACGGCGTAAGTCATCGTGGGAAGAAAACACGGAGTTTGTTCTGAAAAAAGAAGAGAACTTAGAAAATTACAGCTAGGGTGGCATTTGGCGAGGTTCCAACTACAATTTATTTAACGATTCTTGTAAAATGGCAGTGATTTCCAAAGGTTTCAATGATTCTTGTAAAATGGCAGCCATTTCCAAAGGTCTTAGAATATAGGAGTGAGAGCTTCGATTTTCGTGCCGCGGAGGATTTTTTTCGTGCTTTTGGTCTCTGCAATGGTTTTATGAGACCTCGTTCTAGCGTGTTTTCAGTTATAAAGGGGGCTTCCTGTTGAAAACTGAGATCTTGGAGTAAGGGAAACATCAGTTGCAAGGGATGCTACGAATTCCGAAAGATTGGTTCTGTAATGAATCCAATAAAATAAGTAAGTAAGGACCTCTCACAGATGGAAAGGATCTACTTCTAACTAGACGCCTGACTCGCCAAGCAAGGGCCTAATTCACAGACGTCAAAGGAATATCCAAGCTAGTTTGGTGGGTTTAGGTAGGTGAAAAGATAATATAATAGGGTAATAAGAGCAACAAGAGTACTGGCAGAAGGAAGAAGATGAATGAGGTGCAAAATTACTACAAGCGAAGCTGCCCATCCGAGGAGCTATCCCGAAACTTGAGGGAATACTCGCTTCTTTCTGCCTTCTGTTCTCAGATCCGCCAATTAATTAGGGAAATAACTTAGATAACCAATGAAATTTCAGGGGCTTGCATTATTGTACGCTAGTGAGGCTCTCATGTTGGTTGTTCTTGCTAGTTATTATTCTCGCTAGTGATTCTCGTACGCTCGTGATGCTTGTTAAGGGGGTTTCTTTCCATATGGAGAAGCTATTTTGTTATTCTGTATGTGATGGATGTTTTGAAGCTTGATTTATTCCAGTAGTGCTTAACCAATAGTGAAGGGTGTGCAGGGTGTGCAGGCTTTTATCATGTCAAAAGCATCTCGCAAACAAGTTCTCCTCACAAACCGAGCAAAAGAAAAAGGGGCAAGCGTCGCCACAACAAGGTAAGATTTGTTCTCTGGACTTGAATTCCACCTTCTGAGTCGTATCCATTGTATGTCCTTGTTGCCTTTTTAGCCGGTACCCATTGCATGCCCCTGTTTCCTTTTTCACCTCCGTTAAAGAGTCCCCCTAATAGACCGAAATTGAGTTGCAGAAGCAGAGACCGAAATCGAGTTGTAGAAGCAAGGGCGGTAGATATAGTTGAGACCAAAATTGAGTTGCAGAAGCAAGGAACAGGGGCGGTAGATACAATTGAGACCAAAATTGAGTTACAAAAGCATGGACCAAAATCGAGTTGCAGAAGCAGGGGCGGTAGAAATAGTTGAGACCAAAATTGTGTTGCAGAAGCAGGGACCAAAATCGAGTTGCAACAGTAAGGGCTGTAGATATAGTTGAAGTTGAAGCGACACGACATGCACATAGATTACGACATCCACATGCATCCACTAGCTATTGACCCAGCTATTAACCTTAACTTTAACTTTTCTTGGATGCATCCATCCGACCCTTCAAAAATGAGTTAGCATTTCATAATACCAGACTAATGTTAGCATTAGTCTACCTAAGTTGATATGCGGTTAGCAAAAACAAATATAACCTATAGTCCACCTTGGGAAGAGGCAAAAACCACGATTTCTCGTGAAGCTACACTTTAGTAAAGTGAGCCCCCACATACTAATAAAAAAACAACAAAAAAACTAAATAAATTAATGTTAAACATACACCAATCGATTACTATATTCCCAAGACGTGACGACATGGACTAAAAATACATCCTCCAACACCAAAAACATAATAGCACGTCCTTTGGTAAATTAAGTTCTTCCAATCACTATTTCCTTCATCTACTTCGGCAGACGACAACACCAAAATCACTATTTCCTTCATCTAATTTGGGAGACAGCAACACCAAAAACATCGATCAAACGATTCGTGGAAACTAGAGAAGCCCATACCAACTCTAGTGCCTAGTAAAATATAAAATTGTTATGGTCTTCCCGTTCACAAAATTATGATCACACACTAAGTACAAACAATTATGGTATCTCCTTACCTCATTTGGACAAACACTCCTCTACTAAATTTGATAAATCTTTGACATTGAGCTTATTGAGAAAGTTAAGGCTGGTGATCGCTGACGAGGGAGAGATCTGCAAGTCATCGTTGACTATGAAGGTAACTGTTTCCTTCACATAACCTCCCCAGCCACTTCAACTTCCACTCACTTCAACTTTCCTGCCCACTGGAAGACATGTTTCACACTTTTCAATGCATGCAATGCAGAAGCAGTAGAAGAGAAGTTAGCAATGAACTTCTTCCAATATTGGATTGCTCCCAAAAAGATTCTCACCTCCGTAACTGTTTTGGCTTTGGCCATTTCAAAATGACATCAACCTTGGAGGAATATATTTTCAATTCACCTCCAACAATATGACCCAAATACACTAAAGAGTTTTTTCCAAACTCACAGTTTGACATCTTTAAAAACAAATATTATTTATTCAAGACATCAAGTACCTTTTTTACATGCATGACATGTTCTTCACGTGATTTACTGAAAATCAAGATGTAATCTCGATAGAATATCGCAAAATCATCTCGAAGTGGCCTCCATACATCATTCATCACACACATAAAGTTAGCCAAGCATTGCAAAGACCAGAAGGCATAACTAGCCATTCAAACAAACCTCGTTTTGTTTTGAATGTTGTCTTCCATATGTCACCTTAAAAAATTCTAATATGATGATAACCACTCCTTAAGTCCAACTTAGTAAAATATTTTTCATATTTTAATTGATCAAGAAAATCATCAATTTTAGGAAGTCGGTAATGGTTCTTTACCATAATTTTGTTTAATGCACGGAAGTACAAACACATGCGCCATGTTCCATCCTTCTTTGGCCCCAAAGCAATAGGTGACCCACATGGAGAAGTATTTGGTCCGATGATCCCTTTTTCCAACAACTCTTGAATTTTCTTTTTAATTTTTGCACTTTCCATAACTGACATCCTGTACATGCCAATCTCAGGAAGATGACAATCTTGCTGCAATTATATTTCATGTTGGATTCCCTTCTTGGGAGGAAATCCTTTTGGCACCTAAAATATCACATCATATTGGTTAAAAACCTCAACCAAATCAGATTTTAAACTTGAGCCACAACCTTGAAAAGCTTAATTTTCAACATCATTTTTTTGTTGGACGATTAAAAGCACAAAATGCTTTCTAGAGTTCATGAGTCTCTCCATTTTTCCAGCATTTACAAGTGAAAGATTTAGTTACTGTCAATGTGATCTAAAAATGTGCTCTACATCATATTTTAACGTGACTCTTGTTTTCATGTCGATGAAAAATAGCTTTTCTATCATACAAATATGGGCTTCCTAAAACAATTCCATAAATATCAAGTGGAACTATATCATGTTCACCTTCATTAAGAAAGTTTGATGTAATTGAAAACCTGAGTATGAATTTCCTCGTAACTTTCAAGTTTTCATTCTTGCATACCGAACCTAAAGGATAAAGTTTTGGATGAGGAATGGTATCTAAATTTAACTTCTTGACTAAGTCTTCGAAAATCAAATTTTATTGTGAACCACTATCAAAGAGTATATCAATTTTGGTGTGCTTTGAAATGAACCAAATATGGAAAAGTTCAATTCTAGTTTTCTCATCTTTAGTATCATTAGGAAAACATGAAGAGGTAGTGATTTCTATGTCCGTACATTTCATTCCCATTGTTTTGATCTTTGTTTCATCTCCTGAATTAGAGCCTGAGTCAAGTTTTGTAGTTGCAACTCTCTTTTGCTTCCCTTTGTTGTTAAAATTCTTTGGTTTCATCTCAGGATGAAGCTTCCAACAATGAGCTTCATGATGACCCTCTTTGGAACAATGTTTGCATGCTAATTTTCTCCTTCCTTCTTTATGGATGCATTCTTTTTTCCTTTCCCTTTGAACTTACTCTTACCCTTGTATCCACTTGTGATTTGATTCTTGCTACCCTCTTGGGAAATTTTTTTCCCTCTTGCTTCAAGTTCTGTTTCCTGGACACAAACCTCATCTAAAATTGTAGGATTAAACATAAGGATAGTATTAATGTTAGATCTAAGACTTTTTTTATCCATAATTTAGATAAATGTCTTTCGGATTAATCACATCATTAGGATTTGGTCAATGTTTCGAACCATCTAATGCGGTTCATCCTTAGGAGAAGGTGAAAAATATAATCGATCTTAATGAATATATTGTGGATGCATCATTTCCTGGAGATAGCCATTGAAAACTAGCCCTTAAAAACTAGCCATTATTAGTTATTAATTATTAGGGAATAATAATAAAATATTGCCTATTAATATTTTTATTAAAAATGAGGGTTAATGAATAATAATATAGTATTTATTAATTAATATGTTAATAAAATGATTAATTTTTTCATTAATCTTATAATAGGGTAATATTGAGAAAAGAATAAAGTAAGACTAAAACAATTTAATAATCAATATTTATTTAAATAAAAGGTTTAAAATTTTTATTTTATTTTAATAAAAGTTTTAAAATATTTATTATTTCAAATTCTAGCATAATATATTATAACTAAATAAAAATAAATACCAAGATTATTCTTTTCTCTTACTTTTATTCCTTTCTCTATATTACCCTATTATAATATTAATAAAAAATTTAATCATTTTATTATCATATAAATACTATATTGATATTCATTAACCCTCCTTTTTAATAAAAAATCTTAAGATATAATATTTTATTATTATTCCTTAACAACTAACTAACTAATAGCGACTAGTTTTTAATGGCTAGTTTTCAACGGCTATCTCCAGGCAATGATGAATCCACACTATTTATTAATTATGATCGATTAACTTTTTCACCTTATCTTGAGGATGGACCACATTATATGGGTCGAAGCATCGACCGAATCCCAATGATGCGATTAATTAGAAAGACATTTATCTAAAATGGGGATAGTATGTCTTAAATAACCATGTAAACCCCCAATATATTTCAACAAAGTGTCTTGTGAATTGAAGTCTACACCTAGTGTAAAACACCTTCTTCTAAATCCTTGAGTGTAATTTTGCACACTTTGACCCTTTAGTTGTCTAAAATTCTGCCAAGCCAATCTGTAATAGCCTTTTGCATATAATCCAAGGGATAAAATTGCCTTCTAAGTGCAGCAATAAAATCTATCCAAGAGGTTGAGAACTGACCATGCTTTTTCATATCCTCTTGTGTTTTGGCTTCCCACGAAATCAAAGAAACACTTTGCAACTTTAATGAAGCCAACTTAATCTTTTTCTCAGCATCTTTGATGTTTTGAATCCTACAACAAACTTCAAGTTGACGAACCCAATTATCAAGTCTTTTAGCATTCACTTCACCATTATACATAGGGAGTTCTAATTAGATATAAAGTTTTAATAAGGGAGTTTCTCCATGAACCCTTGGGGTATGTGAATGTGTTTGAGTAACAGTTGTTGTGGAATAGGAAGAAGATGAAGCTGAGGATGGAGGTGAGGATGATGGTGGAGAAGAGGGTGGCTTGTGACCATTTCCTTTTGAAGCCTTGTCATCATCTCCTCCTTTTCCTCTAGAAAAACCTTCTCATTTTTAAGGCTTGGAACTTTCACCTTGCAATATTGAATTTCTCTCTTCATAGAGAACCTTCACCATTTCATTCATGCCAAAGAAATATTTTCTGAAATTATTTTCTTTATCTAACATATTACCAGCGCCTCCTTCATGTGACATGCTTGTTGAAGCTTCAACTACAATTTGAGGAAGAATTTCTGGTGGAGTTTGTGGCAAACTTGCTCTACTTGTCCTTGACCTAACTTGAGGACTTGCAACCACAAGATTTCCTTCTCCTCCCTTGAGCTTCAACCTTGTAAGCATCACATACCTTTGCAAAAAATTAAATCCTCATAGTAGCAAAGAAAACCTAAGCTCAGATACCAAGCTTGATCTATACGAGATCTTAATGAAAATGTGCTTGAGAGTTTGTAAATTAAAAGTGTTAAAAACTGAGTTTTTTTTAGTTTTGATGTTAATTTTTAAACACATAAAACATGAATTTAAAACTCTGAAATAGAAAAAACAACCAAAAAATGCACCATAAAAATAGCCACAACAGAACAAGTGATGAAGGAGTTCACCCTTCCTAGGCTACGTCTCCTTGGTCCAGTTTCCAATGGCTTGTAAATATATCATTATGCTCAAAATGGTTTATACATACATTTACAGTGCTCAAATGAGTTCAAAACCTATTCCATCAGCTCCAGAACTGTAAAAAAATGCTTGTTTTGCTCTTTCTGCTCCAAAATTGGTCAAAAATGAAGAAGTTATGAGCCTCCCTTGTTTTGCTGCTAATCGCACCACAAATTCCCCAAAATCCAAAACCATGCTACAAATTCACCCTGATTTCAGCTAATCGAGTGACAAATTGGCGCCGAAATTGTTAGACTGTTAATATGTGCGGCAAGGCCCAAAGTTTGAAAAATGATTTAAACATGGGTAGCCGAAATAATATTTTTTTATTAAAAAAATTCTTGGGGCCTCGATGCCCCAGTTTCTTGGCCATGGTCATATCACATGTATTATTTGGGGGTCGGGGCTAAGGCTTGGCCCTTTACCCCCAAACTCCACCGAATTAACATTTATCAATAGTTTGCATATTATGGTTTAAAAAGCAATATGGTAGCTCGACTAGTGAAAGTGTTGCGATGTTTGGAATTTCATCTCGATTTCAACTCCATGGAGGTGTAGTTTGGCACTTAACAAAATTTTGGTGGCCCTCGTGCTTCCATGTGGTGGCCTCCGCTTGGGCGACGTCGCAACATGTGGTTGGCCACCATCCCAACCAATCAAACTTGCCCACAACAACACAATCAGGGCTTGCCACGTCTCAAGTTGTGGAAGGCCCAAAAAAAAATTGAAATTTTTAACCAATCAGGAGAGGCCATGTGGCAACCTGCCATTGGCCCAAAGTACACAATCATCTGTCATTTTTTTTTCATATATGGGAAAATGAACAAAACACATTTTCAGGAGCATACGGTGTTAGTATTCAGTGAAACGAGTTGTGCCAGATTCAGAACGATGAGATCTATGCAGTAATTTTGGTTCCACACTATTTCGAAAACTTTCATTTTTTTGCATAATTTTGAGCACCTAATCATTTATCCACCCCTCACCATAATTGAATCATTTTATTTTTTTGTTCTAAGTAAAACTGTAATAAATTGTAACGCGATAGAGTCTCATTTCCACTCTTGAATGGATAAAGGATGGAGTAAACTGGATGGATGTTGGTGTTTTTCCTTGACTTGCTAACACTCCAAGAATTTATCTAAGTAGTATGCAATGTATTTTCTCATAGAATGCCAAAAACATTTTTTCTTTATCACAAAAAAAAATTATGGTGTCTAGGATGACCAGCATAGGGGATTTTATGGAGCTCATTCAAAATTATATATTTCATTATCTACTAATTAGGGAAATTGATTCCCTTCTCATAGGTTAATAAATTATACATCATATTCAAATTGATATTTATATTTCCTTACTTCTTTAGTTTACTCGCAAAAAAATTAATATTTTAGGTCATTCATAATAGCCTCCTTAATCTAATACGAAACGTTCAATTCAACTTCAATGAAATAAATCCCATACAAACAGTGTAATATCTTAATTAGTGTGTCTTCCACCCAGTTCTCCTCACACTTCAAATGCTTAATATCAAATTCAAACTCACCTAGAAATGAAATACACCTAGATCGGCGTGCATTGGGAGTAGGTTCTTTAAAAAAACTAGTTAAGTTGTTATTATCTGTCATTAACACAAACTTTTTCCCAAACAAGTAATGTCTCCATACCTTCAACGTGTGTATTACAAAAATTAGGTCAAAACCATAATAATAATACATCTGCTCATTCTTTTTCAGTTTTAGATATTCATAAGTGATTTCTTATCCTTCTTGCATCAACACCCCACCTATTCTCTCTTGGCATGCATTTGGGCAAACTAGAAATTATTTTTGAGTTTCTGTGATTCCATACACTGGGGAAGTCATTAATAATTGTTTTAAATACTCAAAAATATGTTCCCTTTTTTTTTCCATCTAAAGGCTCTTCCTTTCTATTGCAACGAGATGATAAGATGA
This sequence comes from Pinus albicaulis, assembly GCA_034641835.2. Taxonomy (NCBI): domain Eukaryota; kingdom Viridiplantae; phylum Streptophyta; class Pinopsida; order Pinales; family Pinaceae; genus Pinus; species Pinus albicaulis. Next base: position 1,223,037,044 of record CM076580.1, read on the forward strand.
GAAATTAAAGATAATCCTTCTATAAAACGATGATAATAGCTAGCTAAACCCATGAAAGACCAAATTTCTACCATGTTTTTAGGTATAGACCATTCCATAATGGTTTTTATTTTATCAAGGTCCACTATTATACCTTATAATGAAAGTATGTGTCCTAAATATTGTATTTGAGTTTTATAAAAGTTGCACTTACTATAGTTTGTGTATAGTTGATGCTCTCATAAAAAGGTACACTATTATACATTCTAATGAAATTGTGTGTTAAATATTGTATCTGATTTTTATAAAATTTGCACTTACTATAATTTGTGTATAGTTGATGTTATCATAAAGTATGCAACACTATCTGTAAATTATTCTGGTGTTCTTCTAAGATTTTTGAGTAAATACGAATGTCATCAATGAGAATAAAAAAAACATTATCTAAATAGGGATGAAATATGCCATTCATAAAATTCATCAATGTGGTTGGGGAATTAGTAATCCCAAATGGTAACACCAGAAATTTATAATGACCATAATAGGTTCTAAACGTTGTTTCACTTATGTCCTCGTCCTTAATCTAGATTTGTTGATATCCTAACCGTGGGTTAGTTTTAGAGAAAATTGTGGCTCCTTTCAGTAGACCCAAAAGATAATATATTGCAAGAAAAAAATACCTATTTTTGATTGTTAACTTGTTTAGTTTCTCATAGTCAATACACAGTTTGAAGATACCAATCTTTTTCTTAGGAAAAAACATAGGGGATCCCCAAGGTGACATCATAGGGCATATGTAACACTTACCTAATAGTTCTTGTAATTGCATCTTCAATTTTTTTACTCATGCGGTAAGGTGATTTTGATACAAGTGTATCCTTGGGATTAACTCAATTGTAAAGTCAATTTCCCTTTTGAGAGTAGGTGTTGGTATTTCTTCTCAGAACACATCAATGAAATATTTTATGATAGGAAAATTGTCTAAATTTGTTATCTTATCCATGGAAATAACATACCCAACCTGAAAAACATATATTTGGCACCCTTTCCTAATGCATTTTCCGAGTTCGTTGGTCGTGTTAGATCTTAGCTTTACTAGCCTCTTTATTCTTTGATATTCTTGTCTAGTGCCTTTTTCATTAATGAAACTAATATTATTTTCCTTACAATTAACAAGGGACTGGTGCTTTTCTAAGTAATCCATGCCAGCTGAAATTTCATAGGACACCATGGGAAAAATATTCAAATAAATTATTTTAGGTTGTCTAGCTACCTCAATGGAATATTCTTCTACTTTTGTTAATACCCTCCTTTTCACCCCAGTAAGTAGTTTTACTAACCAAGGATTCTTGAATTTGTTATTTTGTATTTGGCATGTAATCACTATCTCAGGACTCACATAACTCAAAATTTCTCCACGGTCTATCAAATAAAATACAGGTTGGTTAGAGATTTTACCTTCAAGCTCTATCATTTCCAATTGATATTCTTCTTGATGGTCTTCCGCAACAATATTAATTTTTGGTATGCTTATCGCCACTTCACCTACTATCAATTCTTCCTTAATTTTTGTAGTTGGTTCCATCCTTACTCGATAGGGAATTTATTATAGTAGTGGGGTTTCCCAAAACCCCAACACTGTAATGGGGGTCTCTGTTGGGGTCTCTGCAGTTGATTGGGCTTTGAGCTACTTTTTTTTTGTTTAAGTTCTCTTTGCACTCAATTTTTTTTCTTGCTTTTTCCATATTGTTTTTTTGCTAGTTTTTATCCACATTATTAGAACTGACAACTTTTACATTTTTAATGTCTTGAAAAATTTTCTTCCCTTTCTTATTTTCCAACTCTTATCGCCTTCTTTATTAAGCTTCACTCACTGATAACGTATTTTGGCTTTCTCAATAATGCCATCCATAGTTTTGGATTACCAAACTCCAAGTGATATTTCATAAATGCAAGTAAGATTCTCACAAAATGTTGTACTTTGGATTTCTCCTCATGTATGTTAGGCACATATTTTATTAAAGTTCTAAACTTGTTCACAAATTCATCCATAGAGAGTTTCCCCAATCTAATATTGTGGAATTATTTTGCTTTATCATCATAGAAACGTTTAGTAAAATATTTTTCCCTAAAATATCTTTGAAACTTTTCCCAAGTTACTCCCTCTTTCTCAATTCCATGAACGCCTCTAATCTCCTCCCACCATAAGGTAGCCATGCATTGAAACTAATAAATTTCTATGCATTCTTTCAAATTATCACTATACTCATAGATTTGGAAATATTTGTTCATATTTATTAGCCACACCTTTGCTTCTTCTTTGACCTCTCCATTGAATGTCGAGGATTTAATTTTTTTGAATTCCCCCTTTAGATTTTTTTTCTTCCTTTCGTCTCTTTTATGATATAATACATTACCCTATTCTTATTTATTCTCATCTTTGTCACCTTCCGATCTTTACACCAAAATTCTCTCAGGAACATCATGCTCTTACAGCCTAAGGGTCTATGCTTTATTTTCATTATCAAAGATTGGATTAGAATTCCTGTGATTTTTTCTCCACATAAGAAATTTCATAATTCATTCTTTTTCTCGCATTAGTCTCTCATTATCATTCCTTAATCTTTTCATTGTTTAATTGTTTCCATCAATAAAGCAATATTATTATGAGATTATTCTCCTAGTTGAAACCACACTTCAATATTGGGTTCTAAAAATGATGTAGTTCCAAGTCCTACCGGTGGTCTCACAGGTTGTGAATTCTTTGATCCACTTCCTCTCCTAATCATACTTCTATGTGAAAAAACATTAAAAAAATTATTGGTTGCCCTTAACATGCCATAGTGTAGCAGTTCTAGCTTTGATACCACTTATAATATATACCACAAATCTATCTAATTAAAATGTATTTTTGATATATCTTTAGTGCATAATATTACCATCGCTAATAACAACAACATATGGAACCATTTTGATTATACTCCTATTAAGGCTTAATTGATAAAATAAGGTTACTATAGTTGTCATATTTCAACATTTATCTTTATTTATGTTATGCTACATATCATGAGAAACCCACTATCTTCAATGTTCAACTAGTTAAATGTTATTTCTGGGGATTTACGAGGTTCGATGCCACACCTCCTTAGGGAATGATTTATATATTTTCCCTTAAGTTTGTAATATCCCTATTTTACTGCTTTTATTTAGACAATTGAAAATCCTAAAGGTTAAGTGGAAACAATGTAAACTTTGAAACAAGAACGGAAATGAGTACCCACATTTATTAGGTAGCAAAAAAGGGTCTGATTTTTGAAAGTGCTGATTCAAAATACTCTTAATTTTTTTAGCACATTTTTACACATTAAATTTTCTTATGTACCATGTATAGACATTATTTTTAAAATGTTAGTGTTTTTATGTTGATTTTGAAAAGTGTTGATTCCAGTATCATACCCTATTTTTATAGGACTTATTTTTTACTTAAATTTTTCTAATTGATTAAATGCTAATAATTATTTTCACATACATGTTTTGTTTAACTGTTTTTCAGGCATTTGTTTTCTTGTTTTTCTTTTAATTTATTTTTTTTAGTGAGATATTTGATTTTTTGCATTGTCAAAAAAACAAAAAAGGTAAAATTTTCGAAGTGTTAATCTTCTATCTAATTATATGTTGTTAAATAATAGTTCATTGCACATGAAATAATTGCCACTAAAAAAGCAATATTTTTTAACAATTTACATAAAAAAACACATTTTTAATATAGAAATAACTGAAAATATATACATTTTGTGTCTTTTTTGCTAAAACTGACATGTCAAATAAACCATTTTTATAGGAGAAAAATAACAGAAAAAAGTATAAAAATTAGCAGTTTTTGTTAATTTTATGTGAAAAGTTAATAATAATTACATTTTTTTTCAAAACCAAATGATTCACATAAAAATGAAGTGAAAATCACATTATACAAATATTAAACATATAACAACCACAATTGAATATTTATTTCTTCTCATAAAATATCAGAGTAAAAAAATTACAAATATAACTTATGAATAGTTACAAAAAATGAGCTTCATTTGGAAGCTTCACTTAATCTTAAATCAATAATATTACGTAACCCAAACTCTTCATCTTCAAGAGTATCATTATTGTCCTCTTCCACAATATTTTCTCATTGGCTTCAGTTTCATCATTTTCCTCTTCTAATGGATCTTTGATGTCTGCGAACGTCCCAAAGTATGTCTTTCCAATCAATCCAATATCTAATGGTGGTTGAGGTTCTTTTGCTATTTTTTCCACATGAGATTCATTAAAATCCCCTTTTCTCAAACCAACTTCTTGCATTTCATCTAGAAGAAATTGAAGATAATTGATTCTTTGATGAATAAATTTGCATTGTACTCGGTCTTTTTCAATGGAAATGCAATTTCTTCTTTTTTGTAAGCAACATGCTAGTGTTGTACCTAATCATCAAGTACAAAAGAAAAAATTTAGTAATTTAGTATAAACACAAAAAATTTAAAAATAATAACAGTGAAATTCATTCTAATATAATAAAACTTACCTGAGCTTGAAAATAAATCCAAGACCCAAACTCATTCATTTGAACATAAATCTAAAAGATAATTAATCAATGACTGTGGTTTTTTATATACGTTAACTATCTCTCCTTTTGCTTCTTTATCTTCATATGTTAGTTTTATTACAACAACATCATGGACCACCACTTGGCTATGATTATTTCCATCTACTTGATTGAAAAGAATAGTCTTGTAGCTATCATACTTTGTCCAACTTTCAACATGAATGAACTCACAGTCACTTATAATTGGTTGATTTCAGCCACAAATAAGGTTTGTCTTTTTCCTATAATATGAAATAGTAAAATTTCAATTAACTTGTACATAAATGATTTTATTAACATTAATCAAATATACAATTTCAACATCTTAACATGTAAGTCTTATCCTTGACTTTGTTTTTCCCTTGAAGCTTGATAATAACAACCCGAATTGTGTGTCTAAATGAAATGTCACAAATCTTCAAAGTGGTGATGTTGTGACTTCTAGAAATCCCGCAACCACTTTACTAAATTCTTGATAAGTATAAGGGTCATTATCATATTCAATGTTTGGGGTATTGAAACCATGCGAAATATTTGTAATAACTAGGGAATAATCCCTTTTAGGTATGAATTTTGCAATGTCTTCACAATCACTTGATATTATTTGATATTATATAGTGTGGATCCCATTCCAAATGAAATGATTAAGACTGGGATCAAGTTAAACATCACTAAGACGTTTTTTTGTTATCCTTTCCATTTTTATTTTTTCAATAAAGCTTCAGAAACTATCTGGTGCTCCATTTGCATCCTTCTTCATATTTAATAAAATAAACAAAAGAAATGTATAAGAAATAAATTACAAATATTATACATATGAGTAGAAACGAATGTATGAATGAACGTACCTTTTTAAATGCAAGATAAAAATATTTTAACACTGATGTAGAACTTGAATCTGGGTAGTTGCGTAGAACATCATCCCAACTATATTCATTCAACAATTTAAATATTTGTTCTTGTATTCTCATATAAACCTTGTGACTAGATAAATGAAGTAAACAATGTTAATATAGTGTTATGTATAAAAAATAATACCAACAACAATATATTATATTTAACATAAAGTTATAATAATAAAAAAAGTAAAAATAAAAAACTTACTTTAGAAATTCCTCAGACATTTCATCCATTGATAATTCTCCTGAATTTACACGAGATAATATTGTTTTCAAAAGCTTTTCATCATTCACTCCTTGCATTTATCTCCAAGGTGTGATAGTCATATCTTATGGAAGGAGCTTCATTTTAGGACTTGATATATTGTTGGTACATATCAATGGTTTAGACCTTTTGACCTTCCGAATTTTGATGCCAACGTTCTCCCACAACTCAAAAATAAGATCAATCAATTCTCATATCTCTCCAGTTCTAAATGCCAACTGGAAAATGTTATCCATACCTCTGAATATTTCATAACTTACTCTGCCACCTTGTGAACTTATTTTTTCTTCGATTTGATAATCGATTTCCATACAACATTCCTTCCGAAATGCATGATCAACCTTTAGCTTATCACCACCACATTTTTCTTGAAATTCACTATGAATAAATCTGACCCTTTGGATGAAAGTCATAGAAATCCTATACTCATTATCTGAATTATGATCCCATGCCGATAACTTTTCTTGTGTATCTAGTAAACCAACATAAATGATACATTTCATTGTTTCAAAACGTGGGTTATTGGGATATTCCTCCATTAATTTCCTTTGAGATTCTATAGAATGGTTGCCCCCAAGTACACAATATTTGTACTCGAAACATTTTGACTTGTCAAATGATTCTTTGTTAGGAACCTGACTTGGATCAACAAGAAGAACATAATCAACCACATGTGCAAAAGGGTTGTACCTCATCAATTTTTTCAAATTGTGAACATGAAAGTGGTGTGGCTTTCTAATTTGATATTTGAGTTGTCCTTCATCTGACTTGTAGACTTGAATGACATTAAGTTGGAATGACCGACCACCTTCAATTAAATTTGTCTTCGCCAATTGATGTCGAATGGCATTTTGTTCTGTTTTCCCAACACCATCCTCTAAATCAGCTCCTGGTGTAATGATTTCCCTGCTTACTTTAGAGTTTCCACTAGGCCCTTCACTGTTGTCCATGATTTTTTGAGAATGAACAATGTTTTGTTTCTTCCTCCTATTGCTTATGATATTTTCTCGAACCAAAACAATCTCCTCATCATCAAGTGTAAGGGATACATTCTTGGGCATTCTTGTTTTTGTTTTTTTATGGCTCTTATCCTTTCTAACATCAGTTCTAATATGATCCTCAGATATGGCAACACATTCTTCATCTTCAGTTTCAACTTCAACTTCCTCATTTTAAAAAGTAACATGTCTAACTTTACTAGATTTATCCCTTTGATACAATCTTGTAGCATCACGAAGTTTTTTTTTTTTCTTCTTTCCCATATCTTCTACTTCATGTTCATGGAAAATGCAGACTAAATTCATAATATCTCTCTCTATATCATATATTTACCCTAACATAATTGAAATTCCCTCAGCAAAATCCTGGAAAACAAAATATAATATGTCAATATTAACTAAGTTATTAAAAATACATTGATACAATTTGAATAACACAAAACAGACAAGAGTAAATAAAATTACTTATAATCTTCTTTGCAATATTTTGTACGATTTGTTTGCATATCTTCAAAGAATCTTACCTCATGTTATACATCGAAAATGTAAAATGATATCTACGTTTATCATGTGACTTGGGCAGTTTTGATAGTATATAAACACTTTTAGTATTTGGAAGAATATATAGGTCTAATAATTTTCCAACCAGATCATAACTTTTCAGCATCAAAATTCTTACTGGAATATAGATATAATTGCAGAGATTCGTCATCTACATCTTTAAAAAACCATGCATATTTTGAACGATTCACTTCTGTTGATTTCTTCCACTATTAAACCAATTTTTTTTCTTTTATGGATGCATCTCCCACATTTTCAGTAATTAACTGAGGTACAGTTTGTCCAACAATGTCTTTTGAAGGCCCACCTGTAGCTTTAGATGATGCAAATGATGACTTGGGTCAAGAAAGAATTACATAAACCTTCCTTGATGCCATTTTCCTGCAAACATATATATATATATATATATATATATATATATATATACACACACACACACACACACACACACACACACACACACACACACACACACACACATAAATTACTAAATCACAAAAACAAATATCTGACGTAAACAAAATAAAAAATTTGTTTAAAAAGAAAATGATATTTGTATACATTTTTTCCCCGAGAGAAACTTTAAATTTTTTTTTTTTTTAAACGTCATCTACCCAACCCCCCTAAAAAAAAATTTATAATTTAAAACAATTTGTTAAAAAAAAAAATGTTATTTTTTTATATTATTTCCCCAACCCCACTAAATATTTTTATTTTTATTTATATGCTCCAAGGGTCGATTCTCAGAATCAGCTCCTTGGGCATATAAAAAATGAATCAAATTTTTTTAATATCCCCAAGGGGTCGATTCTCAGAATAAGCCTCCCTCCCTTCGACACCCTTGGGCTCGGGGGGACGAAGCCCCGTGGGCGTGCCCACCCGCAACATGCCACCCCCACGGGACGATGTCTGCCCAAGCCTGAGAGCGCCCAAGGGGTCACCCTCGAGCTTGGTTGTACACCGCCCTGTGGGCGCGCCTGCGCTCAGCACAGTGCCATGGGCGTCGTGCTATGGGCGGACGTGCCCACGGGGTGACCCCTTGGGTGCCCCTGGGCTCAAACGCATGCCGCCCCATGGGCGTGTCCGCCAACAACATGACACTATGCTGCAGGCGGACGTGCCCATGGGGTGGCATCTGCCAAAGCTCGAGGGCACCCTTGGCTGGCCCTTGAGCTCGGGCAGACACCGCCCTGGGGGCATGTCCACCCAAGCCCAGGCAAGGGGTTGATTCCCAGAATTGACCACCTGCCTCGGCTCGGGCAGATGCTGCCCCGTCGGCGTGTTTTCCCATATAATAAAGTTGTGGGTGTCGTGTTGCGGTCGGATGCGCCCATGGGGTGGCATCCTCCCGAGCTCGAGGGCCACCCAACGACACCCTCGGGGTCAGGTGGACACCGCCCCATGGGTGCGTCTACCCGCAACACGACGACCTAGCCCAAGTGGGCGTGCCCATTGGCCCCTGGGCAAGAAGGGGTATGATTCTCAGAATCGACCCCTCTATTTTCCCAAGGGGCCAGTGGGTGTGCCCACTTGGGCCAGATCAGCCATGTGCTACCCCAGGGAGGCCCACCGATAATGGGTATATTAATTTATTTATTTTTTAGATACAAAAAAAATCATTTTCTCCCTAAAATAATTAATGGAAAAAGATGGTAAATTTTTAACGGAAATAAATAACTTGACTTTAGTTAATTTTAACAACTTACTAGTTTTGGAATAATAGAAATAAAACTAACCTTTCAAAAGTGAGAATCTCACGTTGACAATGTTTCTCCTCTAGAAAATCATTCCAAGATTTTAAACAAACCTCAAGAAATCTTGACGTCATGTGTGGAATAGTGAAATTGAATTTTCTTATAAAGCGGAAATAACAGAATTGTTTACGACGGGGTGAATGCAGGATAAAAAAAATTGATGAATATTATAAAAATAAAATTTATAGTGTAGTCAAAGTTATATAATTTAATTAAAATTATTTCAGTTTGAATACAATTATTAAGGGAAAAATGTCTATGGAATTTAATTCGAAATTAAGGTCCATATTATGAGAATATTTTAATAACTAGTTTTCAAATAAATCATTTAAATAAAATTTGGAGGGACATACGTAAGTAAAAAATTTCAACGAAAATTTTTGGAGGGAATTTCTCATTGTCTCAGCTATATATTATCATTGCGAGAGATTATTTGCATCATTCACCATTTCTAGTTTGAGTATTATGGATTCCTATGATAATGAAGTTTTGTTTTATGAAGCATCAACATCTTCGTCACGTAATAACTTTATTCATATTGATGAATATAACGAGATAAGTAGTGACAAAATTACTGATGAAGATTTTCAAATGAATAGAGAGTCTAAATGTCAACTTATTCCTAATCCTATGGACTATGAGAGCAACAATGATGAATGGAGAGATGAAGAATTGCCAAAAACTAGAAACTCACATTTTTCACTTACTCCTAATCCTAAGGACTTTGAGAGAAATAGTGATGATTGGTAGGATGAAAAAATTCAGTGGATAGAGAGCCATAATTTCCATTTAGTCCTAATCTTAAGGATTATAAAGCAATAGTGATGACTGGTCGGATGAAAAAAATTCAGTGGATAGAGAATCACAGTTGCCACTTAGACATAATCCTAAAGATTATGAGAGAAATAGTGATAGATGGTAGGATGAAATTTTTTTCAGTGGATAGAGAGTCACATTTTCCACTTAATCCTAATCCTAAGGATTATGAGAGAAATAGTTATGAATGGTAGGATGAAATAATTTCAGTAAATAAAGCATCACATTTTACAGTTACTCCTAATCCTATGGACTTTGAGAGCAATAGTGATGAAAAGAAGTATGAAGATAATCCAATAAATCAAGAGTCTCAATTTCCACTTATTCCTAATCATATGGACTATGGGAGAAACAGTGATGAAGGTCGGGATGATAAATTTCTAATAAATCAAGAGTCACAATTTTCACATAGCCCTAATCCTATGAATATTGAGAGTAGCAATGATGAAGGGAAAGATAAAGATGGTGAATAATATCCTCCAATTCAATATTTCATTTAACCATAGATTATGGTATTGAAAATTTTCATGTCGCTGAAGATGGTAATGAATATTTTTCAAACAATGATGGTGGTGAATTTCCTAACTATATTGCACATGATCATAGTAATAATAGTATTCCACCTAATGGTCATGGAAATCCTTGTTCATAGAATGATGAAACGATAGAGATGTTTCCAGCAAATATTATTTCTAGGAGTAGAAGTAGACCTTTTCATATCAATCCAAAATGTTCTAGTTATACAAGGGGTAGAGTAGTATATCTCACGAGAATAATTTCTATCAGTGAGCTCATTTCAAGCGATTGTTGTAAACAGAATTGCTTGAAACATATGGATTTAAAATTTCCTTTAGAGAAAAGGAAGAACTATTTGTTAATGAATAAAATCATGCAGAATTCATATTTAGTGGGGTGCATGCAATCTACACTGGTAGGTTATGATTATCATATTGGGTCTTTATTGCTCTATAGAAAGGCTTTCAAAATGATTCATTCAATTGGAAATTTTCGTCTATCAAGAATCCAAGATAATTTGGAAAAGGATCCTACATATTATTTAGAAGTTCATCATAAACGAGAGTTTGGGCCACTAGCAAACACTTCAAGGTCATGGCTGAAAGAATTATTTTCAAAACATGGAGAGTGTATGAAAAATAGAGATACAATACATATTCTAGATAATTTATCAAGACGCAAAATTTACAACCTATACAAGGAATATGAAAAAGGTGTTGAAGGAAATGGTCATTTTATTGCATATCAATATTTAGCACAGATAGGGAGGAGAGAATTCAAAAATCTTCGTATCCCTACGAAGACAAGGATGGGGGTTTGTAGTACATGTTCTTCTCTAAAATAAAAAAGGGATCAATGTCAAGGAGAAGAAAGAGGTAAGAATTCATAACATTATATTTTTAAATTGTATAGCGATCAAATATGAAAATGCATTTATTACTATGCTTATTTTATGTTATGTGTAGATTCCATTGTCAAAGTCCTTCAAGAGAATTGCGAACAACAAACAAGTGAAAGGAAAAAGTTGTACAAGCATCGAAAGAAGTGTTATGATAGTCCAAATAAATATTTGGGTTTGATAATTGATGGTATGGACTAAAAGAAAGCACACTTCTACCACATTTTGTTTGCACACCAAAAAATTTGCAAGAGGAAAATTTTATCCAGTTTCATTTGGTCGGTTTTATGGTCTTCAATGTGAAAATGTCGCTAAGAGTTTAATTCACAGCTCCAAATATTCATAATTATGGAAATCTGACAATAACCATAATTCAGGATGTGATTTCTCATTGGGGTGGTAATCTTCCTGCAATTTTGTATCTACAATTAGACAACACTTGTCGTGAAAACAAAAATCAGATTTTTTTTTTATATCTAAACATGCTTGTTGAATTGAGAACTTTTCATAAGGTAAAGGTTGGTTTCCTTTTTTTCGGCACACTCACGACCATATTGATCATATGTTCAGTCGTTTTTCAGTAACATTGAGGAGGAATAATGTTGGGAGCTTTCCATCATTAATTGAATGTACTAAGAAATCATATATGGCAGAGCCTATTTTTCATGTTTTAGAAGAAATTATTGACATGCGAAGGTTTATTCTCGGATCGCATGGTCAAGAGAAATGCATTGAAAAAATTAATGACATTAGCTTCCAACATCAATTTTATATCAAACAAATTGATGGGAAAACACTTATATGGGCAAGAAGTATTCAACAACTGCAGAATGGGTGCCATCATGAGGTTTGGAATTTTTGAAGTTCATTCTAGATCATCCAATATTTGTGTCAAATATATTGTTATTACAATCAATTGGTGAAGTTCATAATGCACGAAAGAAAAGGAGAGATATATGTTATTCTGAATGCCTGGAAGAAATTAGACAAACCATTAGACATACATATGAGTACTTTGATGTTGCTGATTCAGTTTGGTGGGAGTCCTTTTTCAATGACCATAGTGATATCCTTTCAAGACTATAAAATGAAGATATGATTTTGAATATTCCATTTATTTGGCCACAAAATGTGTCAAATGAGCAGCAGGAAATAAAAATTCTTAAACAACAACAATCAGATGGTATTATTAATTCTACATAGGTGGAGGAAAGAGAAATGTATATTGGTTCTAGAAGATCTTATGCACAACATGAATCCATGGAAGACCTTTACAGAGGTTCATTACAGGATATTAAGGAGGGTTGCATGATTGCAGTCTTAGCACATGAAGATCCACATGGATATCCATTCTAGGTTGCCAAGGTTATAAAGGTGATTACAGAAAATGAGGATGTTACAGGTGTTGAAGTACATTGGTATGCCACAAATAGACACCCATTAAATGGCGTGTATTAGCTAGAGATGGTATTTTATAAACAATTGGCGAAAACAGAAAAATAATGGGTACAAATATACATCGTCACCGCACATACCTCTTAAAATTGGAGGAAGTTGACATACTTGTTTATGACTTCAATTTAAAAAAGAGAGGAACTCCTTAGTCCATGACAATAGAGATTATTACGAGGTTTCTACCACAAGAAATAGTGTTGAGATGGTAGTCTTTTGAACCCAGTCATAGATCTCCAAGAATTTTTAAACCTCAAGTGGTGGGTAGGCATGTTGACTCAGATGGGGCACTAGCTGATGAAATAGAAGAATATGGAACATCTTCATCTGCATCGAGTCATTCATCTGAACATGTGAATTCTGATGGTGTTCTAGAAAATATCAATGATTTTGAATAATTGTGTAAGACAATTGATATAAATGATGTTTTCATTGAGCAATGAAAATGATATTTTAAGTTATGAGTCATTTTTATGTTTTTTGGATTACATGTTTTAATTATGATGAATTCATTTGTCTAAAATATTGATAATGCAACAATAACTTGGAGAAATAATTTAAGTTTCATTGGGTTATTTTAGTCATATACGTTTTTCATAATATCATGGTGAAAATATTTTGAAAAGTTAATATTTTTTAATTCTATGGGTGAAAAATTGTGACATATATTTTATCTTTAACATTATGATTGAAAAAAATTAGAATTTTAGGGAGTTTTAGTGTCATGATATTATATGTTAAATGACATGTATAAAAATTATTGTAATTTTAATGTGTTTAAAATTTAATTATTTATATTTAACGTGATTACTAAAAATAAGTTGAAATTGTATCGAAAATAAAAATGGTATTCTAGCACCATTTTAGAATGAACCATTGTGTGTTTTTTCCATTTTTTTGACACATGAAAATTGGTTTTACTGTCATATTTTAAAAATGTTACAAATTTACACTGTTAAAAAAAAAAAACCAACCTCGTTCTGGAATACACCCTTTTCGTTTTTGGGTCGTTTTTCATGTTTTTTGGGTTTTTTTTGCTACAGTTCTCGTTTTCAATTTATAGTTCCCATTTCAAAGTTTACGTTGTTTGGACCTAAAGGAAAAATATATGTGTGGACATATTATTTTTTATTAATAAATGTGGAATTTTAATTATGGTGCAAAGACTAGAGTAAATAGGAGAGCAGGATTCAAGTCCACGAGGATGGAATTAAATCCAAGGAATTTCCCAAAATATCCAAAAAATCCTTGGAGAAAATAAAATAAATTAAAAATGTTAGATTGGAGATAAAAATATAAAAGATATCTCAATAAAGTGGAAATTTACTCATAAGAGGTGAAATAAAACTAGAAATAGAAAAAAGTTATTTTTAAAGAGCTTTTGTGGAAAAAAGAAAAAAGAGCAAAGCCTAGGCTAAAGGAAAGTAGCATCATGATTTAACTAGATGCAGTTATGGAAACATGTTGAAAGTAAAGCAGGCATAAATAAGCCATTCATGGGTAGACAAGAGGTTGTCTACACTTTGGAGAAATTGGTCTCCGCTCGGAGGGAGTTATGGATGAAAGCTCAAGGTTAGGTGGAAAATAGTGTTTACTAGAATTTGTATACACAATTATTAAATTCAGTCTTATTATTCTGTTGCTATGACAAAGATGATTGAATAAGAGTAATTTTGTTTTCATTAGGAAGATAAGTGGAAAATTATATCTACTGATTTATCAACTTATATAATAAATTATTTTATTATTAATAGTGAAGTGTCTGATGTATTTAATAGAACATAACTATAGCATGTATAGTTTAGTTCTGTATAGTTACATAAACTAGTTAAATTAGTTAACCAACCAACATAATGTCTAAACTCAATTATGAGGGTTTAAATTTTTTGTTAGGTTTGTAAGAATTTATATATTACAAGCATAAAATACATCATTAAGAGTGGAGAATATTCTGAAGATGTTAACAAAAAGATTGAACATAATTAATTATTCTGTAAAAAAATAAAGAAATAGAGATATATATACAGTGAGATTTATTTGTAAATCTAGAAGAAATTACTTTGTACAAATTAAGTATAATAACTTATACTGTACATAAAATACAAAAATCAATATACATCCATTTAATTCTTATGCTCAAATAAGAAATACGATATCAGTTACATATGGAAGTACTATGTGGATAGTACAATTGTAAACATAACATCAATTAGGAATTATTCTTCATGTATACATGTAGTTTAAATACTATAAAGAACAGGGGAAAAACATGTATAAACTTATTTTAAGGATGAACTTTCATCAATTCAATAAGAACATAAATATGTATTGATATTTAAAGAAAATTTCATCACAATACTGTCACAGTTATAGTGACTGAAAGTCAAATGTTCCTAGTATTAATTACATATTGTATACTTGAATAAATATCCTTGAATTCAGCAGATTGAATTCCGTGAATGATAGCAACCAACCTGTAAATCAATGGACCAAATTAATTTACAATGCAATTGAGAAAGAAGCACAAGTAGTTGTGTTGTAAAATTCGAGATATGAAATACCTGTATAAAAAATTCACGTTAAGAGTTGTTAGATTTGTTACCAATAGAAAAATAAAAATAAAAATATAATGTATATAAAATTTGCGATATCATTCAAACATATGAAATTACCTTGTTATTCGAGAGGTGGTGGTGGCGATGGAATCACCTTTGTGGATAAACAAGAAAATCAAACATCTATGTTAGTGTGGAAGACTGATATAGATATTATAATTCTATAATAGTATTGGAATTATAGAAAGTAAATTACCTAAATTTTAGGCGGAGACCCTGTACTGGGTAATTCGTGAAAAAACATGAATGGCACAGAAGCAGGAAAAGAGGATTTCCTCTGTGACAAAGACATTATGATTAGTTGGATAAATCAAGGAAATAATCCTTATAAGTATTCAAATAGCTTGTATTTATTAATATTTTGAATGTTATAAGCTTTTATAATAAAAAAGAATATGAAAATATATCAATAAAATGTAAGAAATGATTAATAGAGTACCGAAAATGAAGTAAAATATAAACTCCATGAATGGAACTATATACATAAGTAGACCTCGGTAAACTAACATGAAATTAAACAAATTCTGTGATATAGAGAGATTCTAATTATGTTACAAAAATTAAGGAATTACAGAACTAATTCAATAAACATAATTACCATTTGTTGTTAGGTCCTTATATTACTAGTATAGTCCCCTATTGTTGTTAGTGTAACCCCCTTATTGTTATTGTTGTACCACTATAACCCCCATATATTTTTTTTTTCTAAGTAAAATTAATCTATTAACAAAGGGATAATATTACAACGTGACCGTAGTCAAAAACTGCTGCCTTGGAGGCACAATTTTCAAGAAAAAACAAAGATGGAGACTTCCCATTATCAGGGAAACCATTCGGAAAATATTGCCATGACCCACGCAGGGGAGCATAATGAGATTTTTCAGTGTTTTCTTTGAGCCAAAAATAAGAAAAAATATGCCAAAAAACTCCATAACGATCAACACTGAAATAAACCCAATAGTTTGGGCATCAGGAACAAAAAACAACCTTGCAGCAATCCAGCTAATCATCAGGAGGCTCCTCCACAATCCGGCACCAGCCTGAGGCGAGCATATCTCGGGCTAGCGCTTCTTCAGAAGTTGAGGGACCAGGATCAGCTGGGACCATGACCTCATCAGGAACAAAGCTCGCAGGGACCACCGGAGACTGCAACGGATCTCTGCCGCTTCCCAAATGGATATTCGAGTTCTGGGCAATATCCACTTCAGGACCTGCAGGCTGCATACCAGACTCCCCATGCAGGCTTTCCTCAAGAAATACCACCGAGAAAATAGCAGTGATCCTAGGGCGGGTGAGGGAGCTATTGAAGATAAAATGCGCAAAGCCCGTAGTGGGAGCAGAGGAGGCCGGAGGATGAGGCACATGGGAACTCCAGCTCTAGCGAAAGTCTGGAAGGTGACCCCTCCCGCTGCGAGTCCGGGGGTAATGGCCAGTTCCCAAGCCACTGGAGAGAGAAGACGTTACCGAGGAGGGGCTAGAATTTTCACTCGAGGGGTGACCCCTGGAGCGACCTCTTCGGCTCTGCATTCGGTGGCGCAACCGAGGCATTGTGGGGAGAAACTGAGACCAGCGAATAGCAAAGACAGAGGAAAAAGACTTCAAAAGGAGACCTGAGACCTGAAAGAAGCAGCAGGGGACCAGAGGAGGCAGAGCATCACGCTGCACAGAGCACAAAACCAACTGAAAGACCCTCTCCCAGTGCTGAAGAAAACGACAGATGACGCCAATGCATAAAAGAGTGAAATCCAAGACCAAGTGACATATAACCCGACGCAAATGATACCAATCCCCCGAATGCATAGCGCCAACCCACGCAATAACCATCCTTCTCACGCAAGGAAGATCTTCCCTCATAACTGCATCCTTGATTCGAATCGAGCCGAAGCACGCAAGGGTAGGAGCCAGCTCTGTGGACGTCGAGTGAAATCTGAAGTTTTCTGAGCCCATGGCTTTGGTATGAGCGGTGTGTAAATGTTGCAGGCCATCGCGCAGAGGGCGATTTAACTTCATGTACTGGATGGGCAGGTGTCAGCATGCCTCGCCGCACCTCCGTCCCATCTCATTAGAACTCCACTTGTACACCCACATTCGGGAAAAAGGTAGTGGGCTTGGCCCGGTTTAGACTAACTGCTCGCACGACGAGCTACAACCTTGCTCGGGATCGAACACAAGATCGGTCCATCATTACGAGGTCGACTTTACCACTACGCCACCTCCACGACCTTGTAACCCCCATATTGTTATTATTGTGCCCTTACATTATTATTTTTAGGTCGGCTAGGATTACATTGTGGCCCCACTAGGATTACATTGTGGCCCCATGGAAACCTATATATAGAGAGGAGGTTTTGTCATTTGTATCATCCAAGAATTGTTCATTCATGTAATGTATTGGAGGTTTCCCCCTCAAAGTGGCTTATTTCTAAGGCGTTGATATCTCTTTTCTTCTCTTTTTGGAGCTGGTTTCACAACATTTGGTATTGGAGCTTTGGATTCTAGGGTTTTGTTGCCCCAAATAGGTCATCGTGGCATTTTTGCTATAACATTTTTTATACGAAGGTTCAGAAGCTGAAATTTTTAGAGTGCGAACCCAAAATCTTGAGGAACATCGTCGCAAAATTTCAGAGCTTGGTAATTTTTGGAGATATGATCTGTGGAAGTTAGGTCTTTTTGTAGGCTCCTGAATTTAACCTAAACAGGTCATTGTGGAATTTTCACTATAACGTTTTTTTCTATGAAGTTTCAGATGCTGAAATTTTTAGGGAGCGAAGAAGAAATCCTGAGGAAGATCATCGCAAGATTTCAGAGCTTGGTTCGCAATAGTTTCAGAGATATGGTTTGTGGAAGTTAGGTCTTTTGCAGGCTCCCAAATTTCATCTCAAAGAGGTGATCATGGAAAAATCTTCATAACTCTCTTTCTGAGCATCAGATTGGAATTATGTAAAAAGTGGCTACAAGTACACGGATTTTTGTTTTCACTATATCAATTTCAGAGCCTAAGGAGGAAACAGTGATGCATGGAAGGTTGTACAAGTTTGCTCTACTAAACCAGTCCATAATTAGGTCATCGTAGGAGATTGGGCATAAATTTGCCTTCAAGAATCCAAATCAGGTCATACCTATGGCATTCAAAAGAAGCTTCAGAGAACTATGTCAGGGAAACATTTCAGATTTTGAAGATCCAAAATCATTGAGATAATTCAGTTTCAATATCGAGCTCCTCAAAATCAAGAAAAAGGTGTGCATTTTTTTTCAAATTGCATAAGTCTTGTTTGAAAAATTAGTTCTAGGTGATTCCAAAGGCTTATATAGCATAGATATCAGTCTTGGGTTCTAAAATGCCTCCTAAAAAGAATTAAACACCCATTAAGCCTTCATAAGGATCTACTATGACTCATGAAGATGAAGAAATGCAACATGAGATATAAAAAGTCCATGAGCAAGTGCACCAAATTTCGCTATCGCAAAGAGCAGCAAAAAATGAAATGGAAGTTTTGAAGAAAGGCATGGAAACTAAGATGGATGGTTTGAAGAAAGGCGTGGAAGATAATATGAATGGTTTGGAAGCTAAGATGGATGGCATGGAAGTTGGCATGGAAGCTAACATGGATGACAAGGAAGCTAAGATCGATGAAAAAATGGAAAACATGAAGAATGATCTAAAAGTAGACATCGAAGGTTTGGCAAAGTTGATACAAGAAATGTTTTCTAATGGTGAAAAGATAGTAGAGGAAACTCATGATGAGAACAAAATAAATGTTAATCGTGATTTCATAAACTCTAATGTTGGATTAAAGAACCACCATATTCCAAAGATGGATATGAGGAAGTTTGATGGCAAGGATCCCGTAACATGGATACTACAGATGGAGTAATATTTTGATCGCAATAATGTGCAAAACACACAAAAGGTACGCATTGCAAATTTACATTTAGAACAAAATACATTTGTATGGTATCGATGGCTTTGCTCCCATAAAAAAAATTGTCACTTGGTCAATTTTTACAGAGGAAATGATAGCACATTATGAGGATACAAAGAGCAACACCTTCTTTAGCCAATTGATCTATCTCAAACAAAAGGGTTAAGTGGCGGAGCACATTGAGGACTTCCAAAAATTGAATATAAGGGTAACTAATATTCTAGAGGAACACAAGATTGATGTCTTCATAGGGACTTTAAAGGATAACATCCAACACGAATTTCGTGTTTGGGAACCAGATTCATTAGAGAAGGCATTTAGGTTGGCAAGAAAAATTGAATGTAAAATTATGGAGACAAGGAAGCCTACCACTCACATCTATAAAGATGGAAATGTTGCTACTCCTAGACTTCCACAACCTACAAGGTTGACACCACAATAATTGGAAGAAAAAATAGCAAAAGGGCTTTACTACAGTTGTGATAGCAAATACACTAAAGGTCATATGTGTGCCGAGAAGAAATTATTTTACATAGATTGTGAAGAGGAGGAAGAAAGTGAAAAAAAAACTTCAAAAAAAGAGGATATACACCAGGAAGCAACCCTAGAAGAAGAAGAAGTGAGTCCAACGATATCATGTAATGCATTGGCAGGAATTACCACTCTTCAAACTCTCAATATAGAAGGACATATCAAGAAGAAAAAGGTAATAGTGTTGATTGATTCAGGTAGTACCCATAATTTGATTCATTTTAAGGTAGCCAAGAAATTGAATTGTTTCCTATACCTAGCACCAGAATGTCAAGTGATGGTTGCAAATGGAGGAACTATAAATTGCTCTGGAAAATCCCATAATATCAAGCTATCCATGGGGGAATATGTATTTAATAGTCCAATGCTTTGCATCCCAATGGGAGGTGCTGATGTCGTACTAGGAGTAAAATGGTTACAATATTTGGGGACGGTAGCTTTTAATTTTCAAGAACTTTTCTTGAATTTTTTTTCGGAAGGAAAGGAAATCGAATTATGGGGTATCACAAGGAAGCTAGGAAAGATATTAAGCTCTAATGTCATGACAAATATTCTGAAGAAAGAACAACGAGGCGTAATTGCACAATTATGCTCACTAGAAGTTCCAACATCAAAATCATCTATTTCTCTAGATCTCCAAAGAGTCTTGGACAAACATTCCAAGGTGTTTGATACTCCCAAAGGAATCCCACCTATTCTTGATCATGATCATGATATTCATTTGATTCCAGGAAATGTTCCTCCAAACATCTGGCCTTACATATATCCTTATGTCTAAAAGAGTGAAATTGAACGTATCATTGTAGAAATGTTAGAGGCTGGTATAATGCAACCTAGTCAGAGTTATTTCTCTACTCTAGTAGTATTGTTTGTGCACAAGAAGAATGGACCATGGCGCATGTGTCCGGATTATAGGGAGCTCAATAAGCTCACTATTAAAGATAAATTTCCCATTCCTGTGATTGATGAATTATTTGATGAATTACATTGAGCAATTTATTTTACCAAGTTGGATCTTCATTCAGAATATCATCAAATTAGAATGAAGACTGAAGATATTCCGAAAACAACATTTCGAACTCATGAGGGTCATTATGAATTTTTGGTCATGCCTTTTGGCCTTACCAATACACCTTCTACATTTCAAGGGTTGATGAATTCCATTTTCAAACCCTTCCTTAGAAAATTTGTGCTAGTATTTTTGATGATATACTAATCTACAACAGGTCTTGGAAGGATCATGTTGAACATGTTGACAGGGTGCTCAAACTATTGCAGGAGAAACAATTATATGCAAAAACATCCAAATATTTCTTTGGAGTACAAGAGGTGGAATATCTGGGTCATATTATATCTCACGAGGGTGTTAAAGTAGACCCTAACAAAATTAAAGCCATTAAGGAATGGAAAGTCCCCAAGACAATAAAGCAGTTGCGAGGATTTCTCGGGTTAACAGGCTATTATCGCAAGTTTGTTAAGAATTATGGGAGAATAGCGGCACCTCTAACAACATTATTGAAGAAAGATGCATTTTCATGGACTCCTGAAGCAACTAAGGCCTTTGAACATCTTAAAGAGGCAATGTGCCTAGCACCAGTCTTAGCTATGCTAGACTTCACAAAAACCTTTATTGTGGAATGTGATGCCTCAGGAAATGGAATTGGTGCAGTTTTAATGCAGGAAGGAAGACCCATTGTTTTTGAAAGTCGTCCAATCAAAGGAAAGTATTTACAAAAACCTATTTATGAGAAGGAAATTTTAGCAATACTGCATGCACTAAAGAAATGGCGAACTTACCTAATGGGAAGACACTTCAAGGTAAAAACTGATCATGATAGTCTTAAACACTTTTTGGAACAAAGACTATCTTCAGAAGAGCAACAAAAGTGGGTCACAAAGATGTTGGGTTATGACTTTGAAATAATCTACAAAAAAGGAAAGCTTAATGTTGTTGCAGATGCACTCTCAAGAAAGAATGAAGAGGTGGAAGCATTGCTATGTGCCATTTCTATTATCCAACCAGATTGGATAACCGAAGCAAGAGATGAATGGAAGAAGGACAAAGATGTATGGACACTCATTCAAAAGTTGCAGCAAGATCCTAGTACATCTGATACATTTAGTTGGAAAATGATTCCTTATGGTACAAAGATCGCTTATATCTTTGTAAGAATTCCCAACTAAAACAAAAGATTCTTCTGGAATTGCACACTTCTCCTTTAGGAGGACACTCAGGATTTTTAAAAACTTACCACAGGGTGAAGAAAGAATTTTTTTGGGATGGCCTTAAATCTGATATTCGAAAGTTTGTGGCGGAATGTTTAGTTTGCCAGCAGAATAAAGTGGAAACAATTAAGACCCCAGGACTTCTACAACCTTTATCCATTCCAGGTCAACGTTGGGAGGAGATTTCAATGGATTTTATCACGGGTTTACCTAAGTCCGAAGGAAAGAGTGTCATCATGGTGGTAGTTGATAGACTTACCAAGTATGCACACTTTTGTGCATTATCTCATCCATTTAAAGCAAGTACAGTTGCTACTACATTTATGGACACAATTTAAAAGCTACATGGAAACCCAAGGGTTATTGTGAGCGACAAAGATCCCATTTTTACTGGAAATTTTTGGACGGAGTTATTTTCTTGTTTGGGTACTCAATTGGCTCATAGCTCATCTTATCATCCTCAATCTGATGGTCAAACTGAGATAGTAAATAAATGTTTGGAAGGATATCTTCGTTGTTTTGTATCTGATAAACAAACACAATGGGTCAAGTGGTTACCTCTCTCTGAATGGTGGTATAACACTTCCTTCCATACTGCAGCAAAAATGACGCCATTTATGGCACTTTATGGATATCATCCACCATCCATCACATCATATTTAAGAGAAAATTCGAAGGTTCAAGCAGTGGAAGATCACATCGAGCATCAACAAGAAGTGCTCCAACTCTTAAAGGATAACCTGACTTTGGCACAAAATCGAATGAAACAACAGGCAGATCAACATCGCAGCGAGAGAAGTTTTGATGTAGGAGATTGGGTATTTTTACGGCTACAACCATACAAACAAATGTCCCTCAAGCAAGCTAAAAAGGATAATAAATTATCGCCAAAGTACTATGGTCCTTACAAGGTGTTGCAAAATATTGGTACTATGGCATACAAATTGGAGCTTCCTACTTCTTCAAGAGTGCATCCAGTTTTCCATGTTTCATGCTTAAAAAAGGTTATAGGGGACAAACTTCCAGTTCAAACAATATTGCCAGAACTTGATGAGGAAGGAAAAACCATATTGGAACCTGAAGCAGTCACGGAAACAAGAATTCGACAGCTACGAAATCGATTAATTTCATAGTATCTCATCAAATGGAAGAACTTACCCACTGAAGATTCTACATGGGACGATGAGAATTTTATACAGAACCACCTAGAGCTACTCAAGCGTTGAGAACAACACTTTTTTGAAAGGAGCATGTTAGGTCCTTATATTACTAGTATAGTCCCTTATTGTTGTTAGTGTAACCCCCTTATTATTATTTTTGTACCCCTGTAACCCCCATATTGTTATTATTGTGCCCTTACATTATTATTGTTAGGTCGGCTAGGATTACATTGTGGCCCCATGGACTCCTATATATAGAGAGGAGGTTTTGTCTTTTGTATCATCCAAGAATTGTTCATTCATGTAATGTATTGGAGGTTGACCCCTCGAAGTGGCTTATTTCTAAGGCATTGATCTCTCTTTTCTTCTTGTTTTGGAGTTGGTTTCACAACATTTGTTTTCCATATATTGTGGGTCGTATGAACAACGAAAACTAATTAACCAGAATCATTGAGGATAAACGATGGTAGATTTAATCCATATGAAAACTAATTAACCAGATTTGTTGAGGATAAACGATGATGGATTTAATTGTGGAACGTAGATTATCATGTTACGAGTGTTGAACAAGAAAATAACACTAGGTAAATTAAAAAAAAAATTACAAAGTACCATGAATGTATCTCAGATGAGTATCTATGTAACCATGAAAAATATTATAATATAGAGTTCAAAGTATTCAATACACTGTCACACATTGACTGTAAAAATAGTAATTTCTGGAATGATAAGTTCGGGTTCAACCCATTAACCCTATGCATACCTGAACCAATTAAGAAATTCATATTGAAAAATGTTGAATTGTATGGTAAATTCAGAACAAAGAATAAAAAATGAAATACAAAAAAAAATTACAAATTATATATGAAATCGAATTAAAACTTTGATTTTATATTATAGATAGAGAGGTAGAAACGTAGTACAACTCTTTGGAAAATTAAACTAATTCGTAACTCTATAGAAAGGTATTAAAATTTGGGGCAAAACATTACAACGAATTACACAGTAAAATCATTATACACTTAAGATGTTGTGTAACCAGCTCCAAAAAGAGAAGAAAAGAGATATCAACGCCTTAGAAATAAGCCACTTCGAGGGGGAAACCTCCAATACATTACATAAATGAACAATTCTTGGATGATTCAAATGAACAAACCTCCTTCTATATATAGGAGTCCATGGGGCCACAATATAATCCTAGTGGGGCTACAATGTAATCCTAGCCGACCTAACAATAATAATTTAAGGGCACAATAATAACAATATGGGGGTTACAGGGGTACAATAATAACAATAAGGGGGTTACATGAACAACAATAAGGGACTATACTAGTAATATAGGGACCTAACATGCCCCTCTCCTTCAAAAAGTGTTGTCCTCAACGCTTGAGTAGCTCTGGGTGCTTCTGTATAAAATTCTCATCCTCCCATGTAGAATCTTCAGTGGGTAAGTTCTTCCACTTGATGAGATACTCTGAAATTGATCGATTCCGTAGTTGTCGAGTTCTTGTTTCTGTGACCGCTTTCGGTTCCAATATGATTTTTCCTTCCTCATCAAGTTCTGGCAATATTGTTTGAACTGGAATATTTTCACCTATAA
The DNA here is from genome assembly GCA_034641835.2 of Pinus albicaulis. NCBI lineage: Eukaryota > Viridiplantae > Streptophyta > Pinopsida > Pinales > Pinaceae > Pinus > Pinus albicaulis. The sequence goes on from CM076580.1 coordinate 1,223,061,867, forward strand.
CCTTCTTTAAGCACAAAACATGGAAAATTGGATGTACTCGCGAAGAAGCAGGAAGCTCCAATTTGTATGCCATAGTACCAATATTTTGCAACACCTTGTAAGGACCATAGTACTTTGGCGATAATTTATTATCCTTCTTAGCTTGCTTGAGGGACATTTTTTGTATGGTTGTAGCCGTAAAAATACCCAATCTCCTACATCAAAACTTCTCTCGCTGCGATGTTGATCTGCCTGTTGTTTCATTCGATTTTGTGCCAAATTTAGGTTATCCTTTAAGAGTTGGAGAACTTCTTGCCGATGCTCGATGTGATCTTCCACTGCTTGAACCTTCGAATTTTCCCTTAAAGATGATGTGATGGATGGTGGATGATATCCATAAAGTGCCATAAATGGGGTCATTTTTGCTGCAGTATGGAAGGAATTTTTATACCACCATTCAGTAAGAGGTAACCACTTGACCCATTGTGTTTGTTTATCAGATACAAAACAATGAAGATATCCTTCCAAACATTTATTTACTATCTCAGTTTGACCATCAGATTGAGGATGATAAGATGAGCTATGAGCTAATTGAGTACCCAAAGAAGAAAATAACTCTGTCCAAAAATTTCCAGTAAAAATGGGATCTCTGTCGCTCACAATAACCCTTGGGCTTCCATGTAGCTTTTGAATTCTGTCCATAAATGTAGTAGCAATCGTACTTGCTTTAAATGGATGAGATAATGCACAAAAGTGTGCATACTTGGTAAGTCTATCAACTACCACCATGATGACACTCTTTCCTTCGGACTTAGGTAAACCTGTGATAAAATCCTTTGAAATCTCCTCCCAACGTTGACTTGGAATGGATAAAGGTTGTAGAAGTCCCGGGGTCTTAATTGTTTCCACTTTATTCTGCTGGCAAACCAAACATTCTACCACAAACTTTTGAATATCAGATTTAAGGCCATTCCAAAAAAATTCTTTCTTCACCCTGTGGTAAGTTTTTAAAAATTCCGAGTGTCCTCCTAAAGGAGAAGTGTGCAATTCCAGAAGAATCTTTTGTTTTAGTTGGGAATTTTTACAAAGATATAAGCGATCTTTGTACCATAAGGAATCATTTTTCCAACTAAATGTATCAGATGTACTAGGATATTGCTGCAACTTTTGAATGAGTGTCCATACATCTTTGTCCTTCTTCCATTCATCTCTTGCTTCGGTTATCCAATTTGGTTGGATAATAGAAATGGCACAAAGCAATGCTTCCACCTCTTCATTCTTTCTTGAGAATGCATTTGCAACAACATTAAGCTTTCCTTTTTTGTAGATTATTTAAAAGTCATAACCCAACATCTTTGTGACCCATTTTTGCTGCTCTTCTGACGATAGTCTTTGTTCCAAAAAGTGTTTAAGACTATCATGATCAGTTTTTACCTTGAAGTGTCTTCCCATTAGGTAAGTTCACCATTTTTTTAGTGCATGCAGTATTGCTAACATTTCCTTCTCATAAATAGGTTTCTGTAAATAATTTCCTTTGATTAGACAACTTTCAAAAGCAATGGGTCTTCCTTCCTGCATTAAAAACGCACCAATTCCATTTCCTGAGGCATCACATTCCACGATAAAGGTTTTGTGAAGTCTGGCGTAGCTAAGACTGGTGCTAGGCACATTGCCTCTTTAAGACGTTCAAAGGCCTTAGTTGCTTCAGGAGTCCATGAAAATGCATCTTTCTTCAATAATGTTGTTAGAGGTGCTGCTATTCTCCCATAATTCTTAACAAACTTGCGATAATACCCTGTTAACTCGAGAAATCCTTGCAACTTCTTTATGGTTGTGGGGAATTTCCATTCCTTAATGGCTTTAATTTTGTTAGGGTCTACTTTAACACCCTCGTGAGATACAATATGACCCAGATATTCCACCTCTTGTACTCCAAAGAAACATTTGGATGTTTTTGCATATAATTGTTTCTCCCGCAATAGTTTGAGCACCCTGTCAACATGTTCAACATGATCCTTCCAAGACCTGCTGTAGATTAGTATATCATCAAAAAATACTAGCACAATTTTCTAAGGAAGGGTTTGAAAATGGAATTCATCAACCCTTGAAATGTAGAAGGTGCATTGGTAAGGCCAAAAGGCGTGACCAAAAATTCATAATGACCCTCATGAGTTCGAAATGCAGTTTTTGGAATATCTTCAGTCTTCATTCTAATTTGATGATATCCTGAACGAAGATCCAACTTGGTAAAATAAATTGCTCCATGTAATTCATCCAATAATTCATCAATCACAGGAATGGGAAATTTGTCTTTAATTGTGAGTTTATTGAGCTCCCTATAATCCAGACACATTCGCCATGATCCATCCTTCTTGTGTACCAATACTACAGGAGCAGAGAAAGAACTTTGACTAGGTTGAATTATACTCGCCTCTAACATTTCTGCAATCATACGTTCAATTTTTCTCTTTTGGAAGTAAGGATATCTATAAGGCCTGATGTTTGGAGGAACACATCTTGGAATCAAATGAATAGCATGATCATGATCACGAATAGGTGGGAGTCCTTTGGGAGTTTCGAACACCTTGGAATGATTGTCCAAGACTTGTTGGAGATCTGCAGAAATAGATGATTTTGATGTCGGAACTTCTAGTGAGCATAATTGTGCAATTACGCCTCGTTGTTCTTTATTTAGAAGCTTTTTCATGACATTAGAGCTTATTATCCTTCCTGGCTTCCCTTCAATACCCCGTAACTCGACTTCCTTTCCTTCTGAAAAAAATTTCAAGAAAAGTTCTTGAAAATTAAAAGCTACCGTCCCCAAAGATTGTAACCATTGTACTCCTAGTACAACATCAGCACCTCCCATAGGAATGGCAAGCATTGGACTAGTCAATACATATTCCCCCCATGGTTAGCTTGATATTATGGCATTTTCCAGAGCAATTTATAGTTCCTCCATTTGCAACCATCACTTGACATTCTGGTGCTGGGTATAGGAAACAATTTAATTCCTTGGGTACCTTACAATGAATAAAATTATGGGTGCTACCTGAATCAATCAACACTATTACCTTTTTCTTCTTGATTTGTCCTTGTATCTTGAGAGTTTGAGGAGTGGTAATTCCCGCCAGTGCATTACACGATATGGTCGGATTCATTTCTTCCTCTTCTAGGGTTGGTTCCTGGTGTATATCCTCTTCTTGTTCATTTTCTTCTTCCTCTTCACTATCTATGTAAAATAATTTCTTCTCAGCACACTTATGACCTTTAGTGTATTTTCTATCACAACTGTAGCAAAGCCCTTTTGCTCTTTTTTCTTCCAATTGTTGTGGTGTCAACCTTGTAGGTTGTGGAAATGTAGGCGTAGCAACACTTCCTTCTTTATAGAATTGAGTGGTAGGCTTCCCTGTCGCCATAATTTTACATTCAACTTTTCTTGCCAACTTGAATGCCTTCTCCAATGAATCAGGTTCCAAAACACGAACTTCATGTTGGATGTTATCCTTTAGAGTGCCTATGAATAGATCAATCCTGTGTTCCTCTGGAATATCAGTTACCCTTATATTCAATTTTTGGAAGTCCTCAATGTGCTGCCCCACTAAACCCTTTTGTTTTAGATTTATCAATTGGCTAAAGAAGGTGTTGCTCTTTGTATCCTCATAATGTGCTATCATTTCCTCCGTAAAAATTGACCAAGTGACAATTTTTTTACGGGAGCAAAGCCATCGATACAATACAAATGTATTTTGTTCTAAATGTAAAGTTGCAATGCATACCTTTTGTGTGTTTTGCACATTATGGAGATCACAATATTGCTCCATCTGTAGTATCCAAGTTACATGATCCTTTCCATCAAACTTCCTCATATCCATTTTTGGAATATGGTGGTTCTTCCCTCCAACAATAGAGTTTATGAAATCACGATTAACATTTATTTTGTTCTCATCATGAGTTTCCTCTACTATCTTTTCACCATTAGGAAACATTTCTTGTATCAACTTTGCCAAACCTTCGATGTCTACTTTTAGATCCTTTTTCATGTTTTCCATGTTGTCTTTCATTTTTTCATCGATCTTAGCTTCCATGTCATCCATCTTAGCTTCCATGCCTACTTCCATGCCATCCATCTTAGCTTCCAAACCATTCATCTTAGCTTCCACGCCTTTCTTCAAAAACTCCATTTCATTTTTTGTTGTTCTTTGCGAGAGCGAAATTTTTTGCACTTGCTCTTGTAATTTTGACCATTCTTCGTCTTCATGAGTCATAGTAGAGCCTTCTAAAGGCTTAATGGGTTTTGAATTATTTTTAGGGGCCATTTTAGAATCCAATATTGATATCTATTCTACAATATGCCCTTTCAATCAATTCAACTTGATTCTTCGAACAAGACTTATGCAATTCGGAAAAAAAATACACACCTTTTACTTGCTTTGAGGAGCTCGATATTGAAATTGTATTATCTCTGCGATTGCAAATCTTCAATATCTGAAATTCAGCACTGAAGTAGCCCTCTGAATTATCTTTTGAATGCCACAGTTCTGACCTGATTTGGATTCTCCAAGACAAAGTTGTGTCCAATCTCCCACAATGACCTAATTATGGACTAGTTCAGTAGAGCGAACTTGTACGACTTGCCACGTGTCACTGTTTCATCCTTTGTCTCTAAAATTTATAGCAAAGAAACTACAGTCCGTGTACTTGTGACCAATTTTTACGGCACTCCAATCTGATGCCCAGAGAGAGTTATTGCACTTTTCCCACGATCACCTCTTTGAGATGAAATTCAGGAGCCTGAAAACGCACTACCTTCCACAGATCATATCTCCAAAAATATTGCGAACCAAGATCTGGAATGTTTGGACGAATTTCCTCAGGATTTTGGATTCACACCATATGAATTTCACATTCTAAACCTTCGTAGAAAAAATGTTATAGCGAAAATTCCACAATGACCTGTTTAGGAGCCTGAAAAAAGACCTAACTTCCACAGATCATATCTCCGAAAATATTGCGAACCAAGATCTGAAATTTTTAGACAGTCTTCCTTAGGATTTCGGCTTCACACCCTAACAATTTCAGCTTCTGAAACTTTTTAGAAAAAAATTTATAGCGAAAATGCCACGATGACCTGTTTGGAGCAGCAAAACCCTAGAATCCAAAGCTCTGATAGAAAATGTTGTGTAACCAGCTCCAAAAAGAGAAGAAAATAGATATAAACGCCTTCGAAATAAGCCACTTCGAGGGGGAAACCTCCAATACATTACATAAATGAACAATTCTTGGATGATTCAAATGAACAAAACCTCCTTCTATATATAGGAGTCCATGGGGCCACAATATAATCCTAGTGGGGCCACAATGTAATCCTAGCCGACCTAACAATAATAATGTAAGGGCACAATAATAAAAATATGGGGGTTACAAGGGTACAATAATAACAATAAGGGGGGCTACACTAACATAATAAGGGGCTACACTATTAATATAGGGACCCAACACAAGAGGACAAATTTCTATTGAACCAGTAAAGCTCAACATTATCATAACATGAATGATTTAAAATACAAGAATGAAAGTGGAAATTAGAACCTAAAAGACATAGATGTATTCATGGATAGAGGGATATACGAATTACGTGGTTATGGGGAAACGGTATTACCTTATGACTTAGTCGTGCTCAGTTCTTGCTAAAACCCTCTCATATCAGTCCATGGAAAGGTAGCAAGGAACGCCACTCTTCCTTAACACAAAATAAAAATGCAGATTAAGTCGGTGGATGAATTGTCGGAATAAATCAAATGTTAACAAGAGAAGAACGAACACTGTAAATGGATTTGATAATAAATAAAATGAATTAACATCGTATAGAGGGGAATAATTATACTTACAGTTGTAAGTATGTAACATACCCCGATAACCTTGCAGGAAAATGCATGGAGTTAGGAAAATTTTTCAACATTTACGAATGTGTAGCCTTATAAATTACTTTTTATATTTCCACATTAACCATTTGAATAACCATCATCATCACTTAGAGAAATATTTAGTAAAAATCATAGTGAATTACACAACCATTAACTCTCCTTGTTGTAGCATATTAACTTAAATTTCCTGCTATAACTATGTATTGATCCCATGATCATTTTAGCTCAATTATTAAATCACCTAATTGATAATATAAACATTACATCATGAAAGAAATTAACATCATGAAAATGACACAATGAACAATCACATCATTAAACACTGATATACCCTGGAAACCCCGTAGGGTGAAAACCAACAAACATTTAATTTTATTATTAAACAGTCATGAGGGTTGTCACCCCTCACTCAATGGTTATATGAGAGTCCATCCCTTGACCATTGTTATAAAAAATACATAGAAAAATAATCTTAAATGAAACATAAGAAGCTATAAGCTATTACGATCATCATGATACCATTTACCCACAGATCCTCAGTCTTAGTCTTTGTAGTCGAGTTGTTTCCTTCAATGGTTCATCCTACAGTTGGAACTACTAAACCTGCATGGACTAACAAATATTTATCTTCCACAGTGTTAAACTTGAAAAATCATTTTCAAAGGTCACCCTCTTTTCTCATCATTTCTCTCATCAACACACTTGATATCATGATTAGATAATTTATCAACAATCCAATAATCAATCTTTATTTGTGACACTTCAACACTATTTGTATGCATGCATACAACATAACCACGTTGACATGAAATTCCTTCTTTAACATCATTTCACATGCATCAGTAACAAATAAATCACTATCAAGCGTCATCTTTCCAACTAACACTAACAAAATCATTCATGAACTTTCATATTATTTTCAAAGGAAAACTAATATACTATATAATAATATTGTGCATGCAAATGCATAACAATGTTTCAAGAAAAGTATCCCAACAAGAAATTTCTTTTTTTCCTACTCTTATATTTTGTTTTCCAAAGGGATTAATCCAATAGATGCTATACTTATGCATGTGAATGCATGCTATTTTCCAAAAACATGTTTTCCACCCAAGAGCTATTCATAATGGCTATTATGTATAACCATTCCAGCTCGATTTCAAACAACGTTAAAATACTAGTTATAATTTTGTGTATGCAATAACATAGCTTGTTCTTCTTGCATGTAAAACATATATTTGTTTCCAAAATAAATTAAATAAATATTTCGTGGAAAAATAAACACATTTCTTTTCCAAGGGGTCAAACGCATACCACTTATTCTTTCATGCATGCAAAGGGACATTTCCATCTCATCCAAAAGATATAACCCAATAAATATGCATAACATTCTCAAATTAAATCTAATACCATAGCTAATCCCTTTAGATTTGCAAAATACATATTATTTTTCCCAAAATAAGGCTAGCACATTAAATATTATGTGATTGCATCTTCCTTTACTCTAGAAATCTAATACCCAAAACTATATTTTTCCCATGCATGCAAGCATATATGTTTTTCTAAATAATCTTACATAATAAACCATGTGATTACTATTTTTCCTCTCCAAGGATCTAATCCAATAATGCATACAAGGATATATTTTTCTCTTCTATTCTTTTTGAAGAGTTTTAACACAATAATTGCTTCCTTGCATACAATTATATATTTTTATTTTCCAAGGAATTTAACACCTTAATTATTCTTTTTCCAAAACATAGATAACCAAATAGCTATTATGCATGAAATACAAAATATTTTCTTATCATTTCACATATTAGAGCGATTTGTAATATTTCCTCAAGAAATAACATGAATATCAAATCATTCTCAAATAACACAACCAATTGCCTTTTACGAAAAGGTTTTATGTGACCTACCCCTCACATACGTTATTTATATCTTTTTACATGACTAAATCTCCTCATACATGTAAAATGACATAATAATTTCTAGTAGATCAAATATACTAGATAATTATTCATGTGCACCTAAGCACATACTCTTTTCAAGGGTCCAATATTTCTCTTTAACTTTTAATGCATATACATCATGAGAACATACTTGGTAATATCTTAAAATAAATAACTTAATTCCTTTCAAAGAATTATCAACATAATTATTATGTCTATAAGTATATAAACAATTATTTTTATCTAGTTGAAATATCAAATAGAAGCACTCTATTTTACTGTGTTTTATTTTTGTTTTAGCCATCAACTTTGGACGCATATTACGAACATATGGAAACAAATTTAAAAAAACCAAAGGAGATTTTTTTTTGGAAAATAATTATTAAAAATAACCTCTCTCATTTTTTTCACAGGTGTCACAGTTTTTAATATTCGAATGAATCTTTGCCACCCATTTTTCCAGATTTAAATATTAAATAATTTATTGTTTTTGTCATCACATTTAGACACCGTTTCCAACCAAATGAAAACTATTTTTGGAAAACCCAAAGAGGTTTTTGTTGCTACCGGGTTCATTACAAATAACCTCTCTCTGTTTTTACATAGGTGTTATGGTTTGGAATATTTGAACAAATATTTGGAGCTCATTTTTCTAGAATTAAATATTAAATAATCCCATGTTTTTGTCATCAATTATGGACACGATTTTCTAGACATGGGAAAATAATTTTTAAAATCTAAAAGAGGCTTTTGTCATACCATCACCTTTTACAAAAACTCTTTCACTTTTTTTATATCTATTTCGGTTTGGGAGATACAAAGTCATATTTAGACCCTATTTTCCAATAACTCATGCAATTCCTTGAATCATTTAGCCATGAAAAACTTTTATGAATTCACAACACATGAATTGTTCTAAGAATTCAATGAATAAATCACTTATTTCTCTATCCACAAAATTATATAGAGTTTTTCTCAATAAATAATCTTGATTCTTCATCATATGAATTTTTCCTTGCACTTAAATTCAATTATTATATCATCATGCCCCATATGCAAACAAAAGAATTTTCAAAGAACATAGTTACTTATCTTTTGATGCATGCTTGGAATTCCTTCTTCCTCTTCCTTGGCTCTATTCTCCATGCATTCTCTCATTCCCTCCTCTATTTTTCTAATAGACTTACAATAAATAGAATTAAGAAATTGAAGAGCTTTTCTAAATTATAAAAGCATTCCATAAAGCATCCATAAATCTGATTTTTCCTAAATCACAAAAGCACTCCATAAAACTCTCATGCTTTTCTTTTAAAGGTAGATTTGATTTTTCCTTATGAGAAAAATATCACTTATCCATATTTTTTCCAAAACTGTTACTCATTATTTCTAAAACTCATAAAAGATACCAACTTAGAAATACAATTTATTTCTATAGAAGAATATAAATTATTCTAAATAAAATAATTAAGAAATAATTCTTCCAATATTCTTATAATTAAGAATTACAAGAATACTCTTCATGCAATATCAATATAATAATTAATAACATTTAATTATTTAACAAACCTCATTTTATGAGAGTTTTTACGGTGATTTAAGCCAGGGATATTACAAAGTATCACCGTCAGGAAAAGAATGGAAGAGGGAATCCATAATCATTACAGTAAGGAACCAGAGCCAAAACTCTCATACGAAAGTTGAAAAATGAAAATTAAACCAAGTAGAATGAATGGCCATAGAACCCTAAATGAGAATGATGGAGGGATAAAGTATGAGCTAATATCCACCATTAAAGTGGCATAAGATCAGAGCTCCAGCTAGTCGTAAAAATTAATATGGCCATGTGACCGAGTTAATATTAAGTAGAATCAATTAAACACTAATAGGCTCAAACTAAGAAACTTTACAGGTATATCTATCATAAATTAATTGTGGTAGATACCACCAAATCCACAAAGTATGGTCGAATATCCATATGGGAACACATGACATTAAAATCATGTGGTATATCATTTAAACGGTGCATTGTGAATCAAAACAGATAACCTGAGGTAGGTATTATCATATAGGAAAGTTTAATGGCAACGTGTAGGTGTAATTTTCAAAGTACATAATAGATATAATGCCATGGTGGGTGGAATTAAACTTGTTGACCATGAAATAGCAAAGAAACCATTAAAGGGTACTTTCTAGATATAGACATAGGAAATTGATCTGAGCATGACTATACATATTTGAATATTATATAGGACTTAAGAGAAATTTTATAAGGCTAAAATAATATGAATCTTCCATGATTATAATTTGAATGTATACTCTAAGTTAGTAATTATGAAATTAGGATGTAGGGGATATTTCCTAATATGTAACTTTAATTTTAATAATTATTAAAGTTATAAAGCTAATCAAAATTCTATCAAAGGAATAGTGATGAAAAAGGGTATAGAATTAATATGATAATAGTAATAGAAACTATTATAAAGGATTTCATGTACATTGACAGAAATGTAGGAATACCATGAAGATTAGACAAAGTAGTAATACCTTAAAGGAGGAAATATGAAAAAAAATGATGTTGTGGAGTGAATGTCATTATAAGCATAATTCTGGAAATAATTATGTTGTAATAAAAGATGCTGATGACAGAAAGTAAAAGCTTGAATAAAATGTTGTAAGATTTGGTAAGGTGTCGGAATTAAATAAATTCAATGACGATAAAAGCAGTATAAGACTATAACTAGAAAAATAATTTTTTAGGGTAAGTAGAGTTGTTACAAATGGTATTAGAGCATATGTTGAAAACACTGGGACTATGTTTCCCCACACAGAAAAAAGGAAAAAATAAAAAATCCCAAAATTATGCTACTATAATTTTATTTATTTATTTTATTATTTTATTATTTTATTATTATTATTATTATTATTATTATTATTTCAGAATATGATGCACTAATTTATTTCTGTGTAGAGTGATTTAACTGCAAAAAAAAATACAACTATTATTATGAGTGATGGAGGAGGGTTGTATGTGGATCTCGGGGGTGAGGCAAATCCACCAAAACAAAATGCTCAATTGTTGGACATGATAAGAGATATGCAATGAGAAATGGTTCAATTGAGAGCAAGCAATGAACAATTGTTGCAAGCCAGTGAAGAGAAAGAGAGGTTGATCAAAGAGTTAACCTCAAGGTCTAGTCATGAAAGTGAAGATCATGAGAAAAAGAGAAAAGAAGTTTAATCCAACTCAGAAGGATCTGAGGGTGTGGAAGCATCTGGACAACATTCCAAAAAAAAAATATTTGCAAGGAGAATCCTAGAAACTCAAACCTCCCACTTTTAATGGTGAAAATGAGGAGGATGTAAAAGCTTTGCTTCTGAACATGGTTAAATAATTCCAGGTATATGAATATGGAAGTAACCTGAAAGCCAGATTGGAAATTTACAAACTGCAGGGTAAGGTTAACCTTTGGTGGGAAGAAACAAAATGGTACATGTGCTGGATGAAAAAAATATTACCTGGGAAGACTTTCAAACCAAATTTAAGTCTAGGTATCTAAACGAGAGATATTATGATGATAAAGACAAAGAATTCCATGAGTTGAGATTGGGAAAACTCACAATTGATGAGTTTGTTACAACATCCACTAAATTGCTTCGCTATGCGCCTTATATTAGAGAGTAAAAGGCGAAATTAAAATGATTTTTAAACTGCCTACCTACTATCTATAAAGAGAGAATCGAATTCAACAATCCTAAGAAAATGGATGAAGCTGCTTGTAAAGCAAGACTATGTTATGAGCAGTTGAAAGGAAAAAATGATCAGTTGAATATTTGGCAAAACAAAGAGAAGGGGAAGAGTGACTCTAATGTAAAAAGTGTAAAACCAACCTATTTGAATTTTTTTGGAAAAAACGATCAAAGGAAGAAATTTAATAAAACTGGAGAAAACCAACCAGCACAGTCACAAACTAGGTCTAAACAGATGGATGCAAACAACAAAAAGGAAAGTGCTGTAAAAATGAAAGAACCACTAAAGTGTCGGGGATGTGGGTAACCTCACATGTTACGTGACTATCCACACAGAACAATTCAGAACATTCAAGTGTTATGAGAGGAAACTACTGTAAACGACATTTCTCGAAACATTCCTAGGATCAATGCTGCACTTGAAGATCATTAGGATGAACACCAAGAAACCATGATATAAATCGAAGGTATGATTTATGAACAACCTATTTCTGTTTGATAGATCCAGGAGAAAATTTAAGCTATGTCAGTTCACAGATGGTGGAAAAGTGCAAGTTAAAATCAGAAAATTTTCAGCAAGCATGGTTAGTGCAGTTACCTATAGGAGAAAAAAGAAAAGTGACCCATAATGTTCCAAAAACTGCTGTTAATTTAAATGAGTATGAAATTGAAATTCATCTAAATATCTTGCCTCTAGGGCCATATGACTTGTTAGTAGGAATGGACTGGTTAGAGAAGAAGAAAGAAATAGTTAATTTCTTAGATAAAAAAGCTCATTGTATAGATGGTGAGGGAAGAGATGTGATAGTGAAAGGAAAACCAAGACCAATATCAATCAGACAAATATCTGCACTATAGCTAAAAATGACAGCAAGAAAGGGCTGTCAAGTGTATGATGTACAAGTGGAAGAACTAGGACAACAAACTGAAAAAGAGGCTGTATAAAATTTACCAGTAATCAAAGAGTTCAAAGATGTATTTCCAGAGGAAATCCCCCATCTACCCCATAAAATTGAACTAGTACCAGAAGCTACACCCATCTCTAGAGCACCCTATATAATGAGTACTCTTGAACTATTAGAGCTGAAACTACAATTGCAAGAATTATTAGATAGAGGGTACATCAGACCAAGTGTGTCTCCTTGGGGAGCACTAGTATTGTTTGTTAAAAAGAAGGATGGCACATTCAGAAGGTGCATATATTACAGACAACTGAATAAATTGACTATAAAGAATAGATATCCTCTACCAATGATAAATGACTTATTTGATCAAGTGAGAGGAGCCACTATCTTCTCAAAGATTGATTTAAGAACAGGATATCACCAACTCAGAATTAAGGATGAAGACATAAATGAAACATCATTCAGGACTAGATATGGACACTATGAATTTGTATTCCTACCATTTTGACCTACTAATGCACCTACTACATTCATGAGTTTAATGAATAGTGTACTGCACAAGCATCTAGACAAGTTTGTACTAGTGTTCATTGATGACATTTTAGTGTACTCCAAAAATTAAGAATAACAAAGAGAACATCTCAGAATAGTACTACAAACACTTAGAGAACATAACTATATGCAAAAATCAGCAAATGTGAATTTTACAAAGATAAAATTTAGTATTTGGGTCATGTTATTTCAAAGGATGGCTTAGCATTAGACCCAAAGAAAATACAAGTGATAATGGATTGGTCTATACCTATGGAGTGTGAAAGTTGAAATAGAAGAACTGAGACAAGAAGTGTTGATGCAAGACCAACAATATGTGAAATTGCAAGAGAAATTGCAGAAAAATGAACTGGTGGGATATACTAAAAACTAGAAAGGACTGATTTATTATAAACAAAGATTGTATATTCCAAATGTGAGAACTTTAAAACAAGAAATTTTAGATGAGTATCATAAAACACCTTATGCAGGTCATCCTAGTTATCAAAAACGGATTTCAGCATTGAGGAATAACATGTTTGGGATGGGTATCAAAAATGATGTTGTTGATTATCTAGCTAGATGTTTAGAATGTCAGCAAGTAAAAGTGGAACATCAGCATCTGATACGATTACTGAACCCTCTACCTATTCTACAATGGAAGTGGGAAGTGGTTTCCATAGATTTCATTACTGAATTGCCTAGAACTAAGTATCAACATTACTCTATAATGGTGGTTGTAGACACATTAACAAAGGCAAAAAATTTTTTACCAGTACAATCCACTTTTGGCACAGCTCAAGTAGCTAATGTGTTCATGAAAGAAATTGTGAAATTACATTGCATTCCAAAAAATATTATATCTGACAGACATGCAAAATTTACTTCACCATTTTGGAAAACTCTGTTTGGAGGAATGGGTACCCAATTGAACTTTAGTAACGCATACCATCCTCAAACATATGGGAAAAATAAAAGAAATAACCATATTTTAGAAGACATGCTGCGCATGTATGTGATGGACAAACCTACAAGATGGGAAGTTTTTCTGCATCTTGTAGAATTTTCATCTAATAATAGTTATCAAAATTCGATTAAGATGAGTCCTTTTGAAGAGTTGGTATGGCAGAAAATGCCACATATCTCTTAGTTGGAATCAAACAGAACATAAATTAATTCTTGGACCTAATGCATTGCAAGAGATGGAAAGAACTCTGAAGAAAATTCAACAAAATATTAAAACAACTCAAGATCGACAAAAGAGCTATGCCGAAAATAATAGAATTCATATAGAATTCAAAGTGGGAGATCATGTTTATGTGATGATTAAGCCTAAAAAGAGTACATTATATAGTGGTAGTTATGCTAAATTAGCACCACACTACTGTGGACCATTTGAATTTCTAGGAAGAGTGGGGCCCGTAGCTTATAAATTGGCTCTACATAGTCATATTAAAGTTCACAATGTTTTTCATGTTTCCTTATTGAAAAAGTATGTACATGATCCTACTCATGTAATTGATTAGACTGTGATATAGGTGGAAACCGAAGGGGAATTTCTTCTAGAGCCCCTTTGTATACTAGCACGGGAAGAAATAAAGCTCCAGAATAAGACCGTAACTAGGGTGAAAGTGAACTGGAGGCACTTTACACATGAGTAATCTACTTGGGAGTGAGAAGAGGAAATAAAATAAAAATATCCATAAATTTTTGAGAAGTGAACTGATATTTTGCAACACCGAGGATGGTGTTTTGTTTTAGAGGGGAATATGTAATATCCCTATTTTACCGCTTTTATTTAGAAAGTTGAAAATACTAAAGGTTAAGTGGACCTAAATGAAAACTATATATCTGGACATATTATTTTTTATTAATAAATGTGGAATTTTAATTATTGTGCAAATACTAGAGTAAATGGACACCATGATTTCAAGTCCATGAGGATGGAATTAAATCCAAATGCTTTCCCAAAATCTCCAAAAAATATTGGAGAAAATAAGATAAACTAAAAATATTAGATTGGAGATAAAAATCTAAAAGGTACCTCAGTAAAGTGGAAATTTACTTAGAAGAGGTGAAATAGAAAGAGGAAAAAGCTTGTTTTAAAGAGATTTTGTGGAAAAAACAAAAGTAAAACCTAGGTTAAAGGCAAACAACATCCTGATTTAACTGTATGAAGTTATGAAAACATGATGAAGGGAAAGCAGACTTAAATAAGCCATTCCTAGGTAGACAAAAGGTTGTCTACACTTTGGAGGAATTGGTCTCTGCTCAGGGGGAGATGTGGATGAAAGCTCAAGGTTGGGTGGCAAATAGTCTTTATCAAAATTGGTATGCACAATTATTAATTTGTGTGTTGTTATTATGTTGTTATGACCAAGATGATTGAATAAGAGTAATTGTGTTTTCAGTAGGAAGATAAGTGGAAAATTATATCGTCTGAGTTATCAACTTGTATAATAAAGTATTTTATTATTAATAGTGAAGTTTCTAATGTATTTAATAGAACATAACTATAGCAGGTATAGTTTAGTTTTGTATAGTTACATAGACTAGTTAAATTAGTTAACCAACCAATACAATGTATAAACCCAATTATGAGGGTTTAAATATGTTGTTAGGTTTGTAAGAATTTATATATCACAAGCAGAAAATACATCATTAGGAGTGGAGAATATTCTAAAGATGTTAACAGAAAGCTTTCACATAATTAATTATTCTGTAAACAATAAAGAAACAAAGATATATATACACTGGGATTTATTTGTAAATCTAGAAGAAATTACTTTATAGAAATTAAGTATAAAAACTAATATTGTACATAAAATACAAAAATCAATACACATCTGTTTACTTCTTATGCTCAAATAAGAAATACAATACAATATCAGTTACATATGTAAGTACTATGTGGATAGTAAAATTGTAAAGATAACATCAATTAGGAATTATTCCTAATGTATATATGTAGTTTAAATACTACCAAAAACTAGAGAAAAACATGTATAAAATTATTATAAGGATGAATTTTCATCAATTCAATAAGAACATAAATATGTATTGATATTTATAGAAAATGTCATCACAATACTACCACAGTTATAGTGACTGAAAGTAAAATGTTCCTCGTATTAACTACATATTTTATGCCTGAATAAATATCCTTGAATTTAGTAGATTGAATTTTGTGAATGGTAGCGACCAACCTGTAAATATATAGACCAAATTAATTGTCAATGCGATTGAGAAAGTTGACACAAGTAGTTGTGTTGTAAAATTCAAGATATGAAATACATGTATAAAAAATTCAAATAAAGAGTTGTTAGATTTGTATCTAATATCGAAAATTAAAATTAAAATATAAAGTATAGAAAATTTTTGATATCATTCAAACATATGAAATTACCTTATTATTCAAGAGGTGGCAGTGGAATCACCTCTCGGGATAAACAAGAAAATACAACATCTATGTCAATGGAGAAGATTGATATAGATATTATAATTCTATAATAGTATTGGAATTGTATAAAGCAAATTACCGAAGTTTTAGGTGGAGACCATGTACTGGGTAATTCATGAAAAAACATGAATGGGATAGAAGTGGGAAAAGAGGATTTTCTCTGTCACAAAAACATTATGATTAGTTGGATAAATCAAGGAAGTAATTATTAGAAGTGTTCAAATAGCTTGTATTTATTAATATTCTGAATGTTATAAAGTTTTATAATACAAATAGAATATGCAGATTTATCAATAAAATGTAAGAAATTGTTAATAGAGTACTGAGAATGAAGTAAAATATAAATTCCATGAATAGAATTATATACATAAGTAGACCTTGGTAAACTAAAATGGCATTAAACAAAATTTTGTGATGTATAGAGATTATAATTATGTTACAAACATTAAGAAATTATAGAACTAATTCAATAAACATAATTACCATTCGTTTTCCATACATTGTGGGTCATTTGGAACAACGAAAACTAATTAACCAAAATCATTCAGGATAAAAAATGGTGGATTTAATCCATATGAAAACTAATTAACCAGAGTCGTTGAGGATAAATGATGATGGATTTAACTCTGGAACGTAGATTATCATGTTAAGAGATTAACATGTTATGAGTATTAAACAAGAGAATAACGCTACATAAATTTAAAACAATTACAAAGTACCATGAACATATCTTAGATGAGTAGCTATGTAATCGTGAACAATATTGAAATATAGAGTTCATAGTATTCAATACACGGGTCACACATTGACCATAAACATAGTAATTTATGGAATGATTGGAGTATAAAAACTCAAATTAATCGAAAATGTATATATATATGATTGATAAAAGATGAGATGATTACAATGGGGAATGACCAAGGCTTTAAATATAGCCTTATGGTGTCCCTTAGTGAAGGGGCATGATATTTGATCATGCCCTATAGCTTAATAAACCTAAGACAACTATAATAATAATAATTAATAAATTATACATAACATTCACCCTCTCTTAAAATATGCTTTGTCCTCAAAGAATACGTAACGACGGATGTAGTTGACGAAACACTTCATTTTCCCAAGCGGCTTCTTCTTGGGGAAAATCCTTCCACTTGATTAAGTATTCCGCTATAACTCAAGAGCGTAGCTTCTTTTCTCGGGTAGATAGGATACTTTCAGGCTCCAAAATGATCCTTCCTTCATCATCTAAAAATGGAAGTGTCGTTTGGGCTGACTGATCATCACCAAGTGCTTTTTTTAAGCAGGACACATGGAAGACGTTGTGAACACGACTTGTATCGAGAAGGCTCAAAACATAAGCGACTTGACTGATCTTTTTGTTGATTTGATACGGTCCATAAAACTTTGGGGCTAATTTATGTTTCCCTTTTTGTTTCAGGGACAATTGCTTGTATGTTTGGAGCTTGAAAAATACCCTGTCTCTAACTTCAAATGATCTCTCAGTTCTATTTCAGTCAACCAGTTGCTTCATACGGTTCCGTGCAATATTCATATTTTCTTTGAGGACTTGGATGACCTTTTGGTTTTCTTCTAGCTAGTTTTTAACCGCAGGTATGTTTGATTGGACTGAAGCAAGATCTTTCCATTTCGGGGGCTCGTATCCATACAACGCTTCGAATGGAGTCACTTTTTCCGATGTATGGTAATTAGAATTATACCACCATTCAGCAATATGCAACCATTGAACCCACTTATTTTGTTTTTCTGTAGAATAACAATGTAGGTAATCTTCCAAACATTTGTTGACAACCTATGTTTGTCCATCTATTTGTGGGTGGTAAGCTGAGCTCATGTTTAGGTAGGTTCCTATATGGTTGAACAATTCTTTCCAAAAATTTCCCTTAAATTTGGCATTTCTATTGCTCACAATGACTTTCGAGAATTCGTGTAGTTTATAGATATGTTTGTAGAATATCTCAGCAATTTGCTTTGTAGAGTATGTTTTCTTTATAACAATAAAGTGAGAATATTTAGTGAGTCTATCGACTACTATGAAGATCTTATCCTTTCCATCAGATATAGGTAACCCTTCAATACAATCCATTGATATTTCTTCTCATTTCTGATTCGGGATATTTAAAGGATGAAGTAACCCATGTGTCATAATATTTTCACTTTTATTTCTTTGACATTTTGTCACATTCTGCTGCATATTTTTGAATATCGTGACTCATACCCTTCCAAAAGAATGACTGATGTGCATTGTAGTAGGTTTTAAAATACCCTACATGCCCAGATGACATGGTATCATGTGATTCCTTGAGTATTTTTGATATAAACTTGGAGGTAGAGTTTAGATAAATTCTTCCTTTGTACCCTAAGATATCCTTCTTCCATTCAAATTTTGATTTTCATGGGAGATTATTGATTATAGCCAACATTTTTGGATCTTTGGCGTACTCACTTAGAATCTCATTAAGACATTCAGGAACAACAACCGAGACTGCAAGTAATGTTGGTTCTTCATCCTTCCTAGATAGGGCATCTGTTACTACATTGTCTTTCCCCTTCTTATGTAATATCTCATGTCAAAGGCGACAATTTTTTCAAGCCACTTTTGTTGTTCTTTAAAGAGAATTTTTTGATGGAGGAGATACTGAAGGCTATTATGATCCGTTCATATGGAAAATTTACTCCCTAACATATATTGTCTCCATTTTTCCAATGCGTGCATAATTGCGAGCATTTCCTTGTTGTATGTGGATTTGAGACGCTCTTGCTTATTGAGCTTCCTTCTTTCAAAATGATAGGGTGCCCTTCTTTCATTAATACTGCACCTATACCGAATCCAAAGACATCAAATTCGATGATAAATGGTTTAGAGAAATTGGTAGTTGCTAATACTGGTGCATTAGACATTACTTCCTTCAATTCTTCAAAAATCTTTCCTGCTTCTTCATTCCATTGAAATGAATTTTCCTTTAAAAGATTTGTAAGAGGTGCAATTCTGTGTGCATAGTCTTTAATAAATATTCGATGTATCCCATTAATCCTAATAATCCTCTTAGCTTGGATATATTCACTGGTTTATTCCATTCCCTTATAGCCTTGATTTTAGAAGGGTCCACTTTTTCCCCTTCATGGGATATTATGTGTCCCAGATATTATAATTCTTCTTTTCCAAAGGTGCATTTTGATTTCTTAGCATAAAAATAATGATCTTCCAATATCATAAGAACTTTATCCAAGTGTTGCAAGTTCTCTTTCCAAGCTTTACTATAAATTAAAATATAATAAAAAAATACTAATACAAATTTCCTAAGATATGGACGAAATAATTTGTTCATAGTAGCTTGGAATGTAGCTAGTGCATTTTTTAACCCAAAGGCCATTACTTTAAATGCATAGTGACCTTCATGTGTTTGGAACACAGTTTTTGGTATATCTTCCAACCTAATTCTGATCTGGTAATAGCCTAACCTTAAGTCTAACTTAGAGAAGTATTTTACGCCGTGTAGCTCATCTAGCATTTCATTGATAAAGGGAATTGGAAACTTATTTTAAATTGTTATCTTATTTAATCCCCTATATTCAATGCATAGCTAGAATGATCCATCCTTCTTTCTTACCAATATAACTGGGGCGGCATACAGACTCTTACTTTTTGAGATGACCACACATTTTAAAAGGTCTTGGATTATCTTCTCAATTTCAGTATTTTGGTGATACAGATAGCAAGAAGGTTTGATGTTTACAGGGTCTGATCCTGCCTTGACTTCTATTGTATGTTTGATTTCCCTATTAGGAGGAATTTTCATGGGCAGGTGTTGGAATAATTTTTCATGTTTCTGAATTAGTCCTTGTACTTTTAGTGAACCTTCATTGATCCTGCCAACATTGTACTAGATAGGTTGGCGATCCTTTTCAAATCATCTTCATCATCTAGGATGATGATACGATTTGATTTTATGGTGCTTGGAATCCATATAACTTGTGCTTCTTCCCTTCCCACTTAAATCTTATAAATTTCTTCTGATGGTTGGCAGAATAAGTACCTAAGGTTTGTAGCCATTGAATTCCTAAGATCACATCTACTCCTCCTAGTGGTATGGTATAGAATGGAGATTCTAGATTAAAGTCTTGAATCTGCAATTTGACTTTATAGCATTTCCCTACCTGCTCAATCTTTTTACCATCGGCCACCATTACCTTCATATTAGTCATGGGAAAAGTAAACATGTTGAGTCTTTTGGTCATGGTTGAATCTAAAAAATTATGGGTACTGCTAGTGTCAATGAGCACCATTATGTTGTTATTTTTAATAAGTGCTTTTAATTTCAGTGTCTGAGGCTATGATATACCTATCATAGCTGATAATGACACTTGCAGAATTCTTTCATCATCTATTTCTGGAGAGAACTTTAGGGGGTCTACCATTCCTTCTACATTTGAATCATCATTGTTAGGGTATTTAGTTGCTTCACAGTTATATAGATTCTTTGTCTATTTTCCCTTAACGCACCTATGCTTAGGGTCCCACTTTTCGCCACAACGTTTGCACTTGCCCTCTATAATCCTTTGTATTTCCATGTTAGATATGTCTCCTTCATGAAGATGTGGTGGGCCATATTTTGTGATATATGCATTTGTAGATTGAGGAAACCTTCGTCTCGAATATACTCTTTCTGATTTTGACCAAAATAACTTTTCAAATTTATTTTCAGCAGCTTTTAATTTTTGTCTTTCTAGTTCTATTGATGTAATGTCATGAAGCTTGAGCTCTACTTGTATATGGGTTTTAAGTCTCGAAATGAAATACTGGACTAAACAAGATTATGAAAATCTAGGTACTTGTGTTGCTAAGGTCTCCCATTCTCGAGTGTACTCATCCACATCTCCTTTTTGGTGCAATTTGATGAATTTTGAGAAGAACTCTTCTTCCTTGATACCTTGGAATATTTTAAATAACGCATCCTTAAATTTTCTCCAACTAATAGCAAGTGTCATCTTTTCCACCACATATACCAGTTATATGCTTCTCCTTCCATTTTAATGGAAGCATGCTTAATTTTTTCTTCATCACTGTCAATGTCGTAAATCTCAAAATATTCTTCGGCCTTATTAAGCCACACAACGCTATTTTTTTCATTACCGTCGAACTTGGGTAGCTCGATTTTTGCTCTTCATTGATATGTTGATAACGATGGAGCGAAAAAGGGGTATTGATTAGCGAATGCATTCCAGAGCTGCTTATTTTGAGAATTTGCATTACTATGTTCATGATGGTGTGGGGAGTTGGTTTTTTCATGATGATCATCTAAATTCCCTGAATCTGCTGAATTGTTCTGTTGATTATGTTCAATATTGGGGAATATTGGTCCTTGCATCTGATTTATATTGTCATAAATGTCGGTTAGATTTTCAATAGCCTGGTTATGATTTTCTGTGGAATCATTATGGTTTAGCCAAATTTTTCTTTCTATTCGATTTTTCGTGTTTTGAAGCTTTTTGATGTCGTTGGAATCTCTCGTAACTTTACCTGCGAGATCGACTAATATTTTTGTAGAAATTTGAATAACTGATATGTTATCCACCTAGATTCTCCTGATCACACACTATTTTATCTTCATGCATAATATAGAATCTCTTCTACCATTTATCATTACATGCGGAAAAAAAATCAATTGCATGCACACATTAAAACCATAAAAATTCACACATATGAACACAATATGTAATGGGAAAGCTTAAAGCTGAAAACCCCAACTATCTGTATATTATATATTTCATAGAGATCATGTAAAAATCATCATACAAAGCTCCTCACAAGCTCTCAGTATAGTCTCCAATTTCTACACACTAATGAGGCCCAATCTTGCAAATCCCATGCACCGATATTTGCCAGCCTTTAGCCTGCCTCTACTGCGCAATCACTGTTGAAGAATGCTTCTTGATGAGAATGAATTACCCCAGCCTTGCTAACACAGTATTTATAGGCATCTCTACTGAGTGTTGGATGCAAACCATGCATCACTTATAGTCACAACTGATAGTCACACTTTCCCTTTCACCTATCTCTGCACTAGTCTCCACTGAAACTGTCCATGCACTGAAGTTAACTGATGTATTCTTTAGTTGATTAATGAGTTATAATTAGTGAATTAATTAATAATTAATTCACACCACTCTCACTAATTGTATCAATCAGTTAAACTAGGTACAAATAGCTCAACTATGTTTAGATTAGTTAAACTGAACACAACTCCATTAACTTCCTCAATCAATTCCACTAAACTCTCTCACATGAGTTCTAACTAAAGTATCCATGCAATAGCTCCACATAACCCTCAGGAATAATGTAATTCCTTCTGTCAGCTCCTGTGCCACATCTGTGCACTTAACTGAAGTGCTCCAAGAGAATAAGATAATGTTTAGAGTCCAAATATTATTAAGAGCTAATAATATTCGACATATCTATTTTTAGACTGGCAATCTAAAAATAGATTCTGCCCAATATGTATAAAAATAGAAGTCCATCTATTTTTTCCAACTTTACCAACCATCCAAAAATAGCATCATGCAACTCATAGAATATGATCCATATGTCTAAAAATAGACATAGTCTAAAAATAGACTTTGCGACAAAAATCACCTGTGTGGCCCCCACCTAGTTTAGGTGATCACTTTCCAACTAGGATCAGGAATGATGTTTCAGGATGCCTCCTTCACTGTTTCTTGTTACAATCTTCAACACTCCCTCTCAACAAGAAAGGACTATCTTTGCATGCGACATGTAACTCCATGCATTCGCCCAGCAACCTTCACAAGCGCCATGCAACTCCATGCATCTGCTCTGCAACTCCTCTGAAACTCAATAGGCTCCAAACAACTCAATCATTCTGATGCATCTATCATCAAAATATTCGACTTCTGCTGGGCCCAACTGCACATGTTATCAGGAACCACAGCACTGTTGAGCTCTTGCACCCATGCACTCTGCACTTGCTGTCAACTCTGATCCACGCTCCAGTATCCGACACTGTCACTTTGATCTGCCTGCATCAATCCAACTGATCATGCCACTGCTGTGCTGTGGGCACCTTGTAGCTAGGTTCAATTCATGAGATCCACACCATCTCATGAATCCTGCCCAGAAATCTCCTCTTGGGATTACTCATGCATGTCGCCCCACCTCTCACTTGGTGGTATAGCTGCATGCACTCCCTCTGCCCATCTGGCACAAAATTTCTCTGCATAAGTGGTTTCTTCCACTCCATGATCCTCATATTGTGGCTGCTCCACATCCCGAGGTTCTCTCTTACCTGCATGCAAAACTTGCTCCCTCTCAAGCATCAATTGCATGTCTTTCTTGCACTTCCCAACAGTAGGAAGCTCCGTAGACATACCATCTACTTCAATTCTGTAGAGATTCTTTGCTCGAATCCCAACCTTCTTGACTTGTCCTGTGGCTTTGTGCCGAAGGAAAAATTTTCCTTCAATAAAGACAACATCATACCCTTTATCCTATAACATTGCGACTGAGATCAAATTCTTATTTAAACCTGGAACATGCACTACATCTTGTAAAAGAATGAGTTTACCTGACTCCCTCTGAAAGGTTATGGTACCAATGTCGGTCGCATTGTATCGTCCATTGTCGCCCAACTCAACATGCAACTGGAGATATTTCTCCACCAAGTCACTGAAAAGATTCACATCTCCCGTCATGTGAAAGGAAGCGCCACTATCAAAATACCACCCCGATCTTGATGCACTAGAAACCATGCATGCGATCAATGAGAAGTCCAGCTAAAATTGTGAGGAAAGAGCCTCAACAGCTGCAGCTCCAGTAGCCTTCTTGTTCTTCTTCTTCTATGGACAATGCGTGGCGAAATGCCCATGCTCGTGATCGTGAAAACACTTCACTTTGGACATGTCACGCTCTTTACCATTCGCACCGGATTGAGAAGCAATCTTCTTCCCCTTTCCCTTCCTTGCTTTGGAAACCAAAGCACAATCCTCTTCATCATCATTCTTTGATGAAGAGCCATCCCTGGTATCTCGCCTTATCTCCTCCTGCACAAGATCCGACCAAAGTCGCTCCCATCCTGGAAATTTCTCCCAACCATTGACAGAGTCCTGATAGGAATGCCAACTCTTCGGAAGCCCAAGGAGAGCCTAACTCACCAATTCCTCATCATCCAAAATAACTCCTACACTCCCAAGCTCATCCCTACAGTGGACAAACTTTGTCAAGTATACCGGAATAGTGTCATTCTTCTCTATTTTTATTTTCCTAAGTTTATCCTTGAGCGCCAACTTCCTCTGGTCGCTCTTGCTTTGGAACAAATCTGTCAAAGCTTTCCACATAAAGAATAGAGAAGCTTTACCATGAAGGCTGGACACTATATGATCCTTCACACCTTCCAACATAATCCTTCAACACCTTGCTACCTTCTTTTGCCATGCGTTAAGTATGGCAGCATCACTAGAAGTAGGTTTTGGAATTTTTGCATCTATGAACTCCTTCAACCCATTTTCATCCAGCACCGCCTCCATCCTATCCTTCCATGCAATATAATTCGAGCTGCCCTCAAGGGCATACTCCAATCACAATCCGTTGAAAGACATCTCAACTTTGACACCAAGAAATCGCTATAGCAATTTTGAATTCCACCAGCACAAAACTCAACTGCTTCAATGCTTTGCAATTGCTCCAATGATCAATATCGCTCTGATACCATGTAGAAATTTGAATAACTGATTTGTTATCCACCGAGATTCTCCTGATCACACACTATTTTATCTTCATGCACAATACTGAATCTCTTCTACCATTGATCATTACATGCGGAAATAAAATCAATTGCATGCACACATTAAAACCATAAAAAATCACACATATGAACACAGTATGTAATGGGAAAGCTTAAAGCTGAAAACCCAAACTATATGTATATTATATTTCATAGATATCATGTAACAATCATCATACAAAGCTCCTCACAAGCTCTCAGTATAATCTCCAATTTCTACACACTAATCAGGCCCGATCTTGCAAATCCCATGCACCGATCTTTGCCAGCCTTTAGCCTGCCTCTAGTGTGCAATCACTGTTGAAGAATGCTTCTTGATGAGAATGAACTACCCCAGCCTTGCTCATGCAGTATTTATAGGAATCTCTACTGAGTGTTGGATGCAAACCATGCATCACTTATAGTCACAACTGATAGTCACACTTGCCCTTTCACCTATCTCTACACTGGTCTCCACTGAAATTGTCCATGCACTGAAGTTAACTGATGTATTCTTTAGTTGATTAATGAGTTATAATTAGTGAATTAATTAATAATTAATTCACACCACTCTCACTAACTGTATTAATCAGTTAAACTAGATACAAATAGCTCAACTATGTTTATATTAGTTAAACTGAACACAACTCCATTAACTTCCTCAATCAACTCCACCAAAATCTCTCACATGAGTTCTAACTGAAGTATCCATGAAATAGCTCCACATAACCCTCAGGAATAGCGTAATTCATTTTTTCAGCTCTTGTGCCACATCTGTGCACTTAACTAAAGTGCTCCAAGAGAATAAGATAATGTTTAAAGTCCAAATATTATTAAGAGCTAATAATATTCGACATATCTATTTTTAGACTGGCAATCTAAAAATAGATTCTGCCCGATATGTCTAAAAACAGAAGTCCATCTATTTTTCCAACTTGACCAACCATGCACAAATAGCATCCCGCAACTCATAGAATATGATCCATATGTCTAAAAATAGACATAGTCTAAAAATAGACTTTGCGACAAAAATCACCTGTGTGGGCCCCACCTAGTTTAGGTGATCACTTTCCAACTAGGATCAAGAATGATGTTTCAGGATGCCCCCTTCACTGTTTCTTGTTGCAATCTTCAACAATTTTGGTGAATTCATCGGAGTTATTATTGATCTTACTCTCAAGATCAATCAATTTTTTTTGGAAATCAACGATCAACATTGATGAAGTCATCGAGTGGGTCTGAGGTGGTGTATATTTATCTGCCAGTTTCTTTCCTTCTTTTTTTTTAAATAATAATAATAATAATAATAATAATAATATGATATAAATTATATATATATATATATATATTTATATATATATTGATTGTAAATTATATAGTATATATATTATAATTATTAAAAAAAATCGTTCTCTTTTTAAAAAAAAAGAGTACCTGTCCGATTGAACGTCACACCCTTTACACTTTTTTTTTAACATACTCGTCCGCTTAAAAATATACCTCTCACAGCGTGAAGTCAACGAGCCACTTAATTTGGCGGCATGTGAATGCTGGCAGATGGAGGTGCTGTTGTGGCTGGACGAACGACAGGGTTTGGTTGGCAGTGCCGCCGAGGAGGGTGATACTGGTGGATGGTTGTCGGCCAATGGAAAAGGCAACAGCGACGGGGAGAGGCAAAGCAGCAACGGGGAGAAGGGGAGTAGCAATGGGGAAAGGGGGAGGAGACAGGGAAAGGGGAACAACAGGGGAAGAGGGGGAAGCAGCAACTGGGAAAGGGGGAAGAGACCGGGTATGGGGAGCAGAGGCTGCAGTGGGGATTGGTCGAGTACAATAAAAGACCGCAGAAGAGAAAAAATAAGCAGTGGGAAGCGGATGTAACTAGAGAATGCTATTGAGGTTGGAAGTGTAGTGGATGGCAGAATCGATGGAATGGTTAATGTGAAGGGAGCCGGAGTGAATTGGTCTCACACAGATATTGAAGAGCGACTGCTCTGATACCAATGGAGTATAAAAACTCAGATTAATCGAAAATTTATATATATATTATTGATAAAAGATGAGATGATTACAATGGGGAATGAACAAGGCTTTAAATACAGCCTTATGGTGTCCCTTGGTGAAGGGGCATGATTCTCTAGCTTAATAAACCTAAGACAACTACATTAATAATAATTAATAAATTATACATAACAACGATAAGTCTAGGTTCAACCCATTAATCCTATAAGTACTTAAAACAATTAATAAATTCATATTGAAAAATCTTGAATTGTATGGTAAATTACAAACAGATAATAAAAAACAAAATACAGAAAAACATTAAGAATTTTATATGAAATCTAATTAAAACTTTGATTTTATATTATAGACAGAGATGTAGAAATGTCATACAACTCTCTAGAAAAGTAAACAAATTCATAAGTCTGTAGAAAGGTATTAAAATTTGGGGCAAAACCTTCCAACGAATGGCTATACACTCACAAGGACAAATTTCCATTGAACCAGTAAAGCTCAACATTATCATAATATGAAAAATTTAAAATACAAGAACGAAAGTGTAAATTAGAACATAAACGAGGGAGACGTAGTCACGGCTAGAGGGATATACGAATTACCTGGTTATGGGGAAACGATATTACCTCATGACTTAGCCGTGCTTAGTTCTTGCTCAAACCCTCTCATATATTTCCATGGAAAGGTAGCAAGGAACACCATTATTCCTTAACACAAAAGAAAAATGCAGAGTAATTTGGTGAATGAATTGTTGGAATAACTCAGACATTAATAAGAGAAGAACTAACTTTGTAAATGGCTTTGATAAAAAAGTAAAACAAATTAACATCATATAGAGGGGAATAAGTATACCTGGAGGTTCAAGTATCATCATGAGGAAAATATGGCAGAGGGAAGCCATAATCATTACAGTAAGGAACCAAAGCTGAAACCCTCATACGAGAATTGACAAATGAAAATGAAACCAAGTAAAATGAATGACCATAGAACCCTAAATGAGAATTATGGAGGGAAAAAGTACGAGCTAATATCCACTGTTAAAGTGGCGTAAAATCTGATCTCCAGCTCGTCGTAAAAATTAATATGGCCATGTGACCGATTTAATATTAAGTACAATAAATTAACCACTAATAGCCTCGAACTAAGAAACGTTACAGGTGTATCTATCATAAATTAATTATGGTAGATATGACCAAATCGACAAATTATGGTCGAATATCCATATGGGAACACATGAAATTAAAATCATGTGGTATATCATTTAAATGGTGCATCATAATTCAAAACTGAGAACCTGAGGTAGGTATGATCATATAGGAAAGTTTAATGGCAACGTGTAGGTGTAAAATTCGAAGTCCATAATAGATATAATGCCATGGTGGGTGGAATTAAACTCGTTGACCATGAAATAGAAACGAAACCCTTAGAGTGTACTTTCCAGATATAGATATAGGAAATTCATATGAGCATGACTATACATATTTGAATATTATCTAGGACTTAAGAGAGATTTTATAAGGCTAAAATAACATGAATCTTCCATGATTATAATTCGAATGTATACTCTAAGTTAATACTTATGAAATTATGATGTAGGGGATATGTCCTAATATGTAAATTTAATTTTGATAATTATTAAAGTTATAAAGTTAATCAAAATCCTATCGAAGGAATAGTGATGAAAAAGGGTATAGAATTAATATGATAATAGTAATAGAAACTATTATAAAGGACTTCATGTACATTGACAGAAATGTAGGAATACCATGAAGATCAGACAAAGTAGTAATACCTTAAAGGAGGAAATATGAAAAAATTTATTTTTTGGTGTGAATTTCATTATAAGCATAATTATGGAAACAATTATGTTGTAAGAGGTGGTAAGGTGCCAGAATTAAATAAATTCAATGACGACAAAAGTAGTATAACACTATAACTAGATTTTTTTTTTTAGGGTAAGTAGAGTTGTTACAAAGTTAACACATCTCAAATATAGGTGTAAGTGGTCCTTGGAGCACTTTATGACTTGATAAGGTTTTCTTTTAGCCTGAAATTTAGCTTGATTTATGGCTTAATATTTACACCGATAGGCGTCACCCATGTTGGAATTGGATACTTTAATGATTTTTCTAATTAATCGTCTTAATATGATGCGAAAAATTGAAATATTCCAGTATATTGTCTTCGTTGTCAGGCATCAACGAATAAGATTTCAAGTGTTAAAATCCTTGCATATCGAAATCAAGTGTTTAAACCATGTTTAAGTTAATTTTTTTACTGTAAGTATGTTTAAAAATTTACTGCACCCGCCCTGTATCGCTGCATATAATGATTAGGGATAATGTAACCATGTAAGAGGATGAATGGAAAATAAAATAAAATAAAATAAATGTATTGAAACGTGGTTGTGTGTTGAGATGTGTGCATTATGTAATTTACAATTTGAAATGGTGATATGGGAAGAGTTGGATTTGCATGTGCCAAATGGAATTAGCTGTTATGTTTGTACTAACACTATTAATAACCACATGGCCATATGACCACAATTATAAAATAAAAATAAAATCAATAGGTATGGCCACATAGAAACCATGTTTGTAACGACAATGATTAATTGTTCAAAAATAAATTAAAAAACATATAAAAAATATGCATTGCAAGTTTGATTCATTTCATTAATTGAGTGGTATGAAATAGTTTGGATTCATTTCATTAAGTGAGTGGTATGAAATGGGTTTGTATGCCAAGTTTTGGACATATGGAAACCATCTTTGTAATGACTGTATTGGTTTTATTGTGTGAGGTCATTTGCTATTTACGTTACCACACTTTTAAGTTTTATTTACTTACATTTCATTTAATATTCTATATATTTGAAACACATGTTCTTCAAGCTCGCCAAAAATAGATTTATACAAAACCATGTATACAGTCTTCTAAATATAACTTGAACACTTTCTCAGAAAGCCCATGCTCTCCTTCTTCAATTTCCCATTCAGGTTTGGTTTATTTATCATTGTATATTTGTTTTTTTTTTATATTTTATTTTTGTTTTATCTTATTGGGTTTTTAGTGTTGACAAGTTTTAATAAATTGATTTTGGTTTGCAGGTTTGTAGAGGTTCAATACAGAGATTTCCCAGGTCCGATCTGATACAGAGGTTTGGTTGATTTGATACGTAGGTTTGGTTGCGGCTCAAAAATGTGTGTAGAAATTTCAAGAATTATTTTTTTTTTTTTTTAAATTAGGTATTAGGGATCATGCCAGAGTTATATGTCCAACAAGCCAATGAAATCTCCTACCCACAGAAAACACAACAACCCTAAATAGATTCAAATATAATAACTAATACAATTTTTCCCCAATGTATTTTTTTTTTAATTTTTATGCACAGTATACTAATATCTTACCACACATCAGAATTTTTGGATTTCTCCAGATAGTCTAGGGATTCTCCCTAGAATAGAATCCCCATGCCCCCTCTCCAGAGCCGAGTCATATTTCCCAACTTTACCCTTTATTCTGCAATGATCAGAGGCCCATAATTCATAAGTGTAATATGGAGAATGTCATAACCATAACAGTTGTAACTCCAAACTCTTCCATGGATGCTCCTTCTTGATATTTGGTGCTTGGACTCGATGTCTGAACCTTGAGGGTCGATATTGGAAATGACTTTGTGCATATTATATAAGGTCTCAATTGAATTGAAAATCATTCCTTTCTTTCATTTGAAACTATTATATCTTCATTGGATTTATATTCCTCTAGCTTGAATCATACAAAAATACAAAAAAAATGGAAGCATAAAATATAAGAGATATTTTCCAAGCCAGCATAAGAAATTTTTTCCAATACATCTAAAGGAAACTTCTCCTCCAACTTTCAATGCCATCTTTCAAATTTCTAATTTAGAATCACCATCTTATGAAAATTTTGGAGGCCAAAGGCCTATGGAAGATTCACCCGATTGGACATTGTTAATTTGTTGACAATCTCATCCTGGTGAGGCACCATCCATCCACTCTTGACTGGCTCAAATGCAATTCTACAGACATGAACCAATAATAAGGGTTTTTGTGGTAAATTTTTTGAAATTAGCCCAAACAATGGAAAACATTTTATTTCAAATTTTCCTTTCCACAAATTCAATTCTCCACACATGGACAGATAATTACTATTTTTTTGGTAAATTTTTTGAAATTATCCCATACCATGGAAAACATTTTATTTCAAATTTTCCTTTCCTCTTTCATATGAAAAACCCCAAAGAGGCTGGTGTTTTAAATTTTAGCTTTAGTTTTTAAATTTAAAATTGTAAATGAAATATTTAAAGTGTAAATGAAAATTTTAAATTCTAAATTTAAAAATATTTAAGTCAAATAATTTAAATTTAAGTCAAATTGATTATTTTATTTCGTGAAATTTCAAATTTGTAATCTAAATACATTGGATTGTTATAAAACATCAATCCATACACGACAATTTCTCTAAATCTATAATCAATGGCTATAAGCGATGATAATATCAAAGGTGTATGATGAGAACAATTTCCTTTCTTACATATTGGACAAAAATAGTTGAATGATTAATCCTTTCTGCTTTTCCAACAATTCTTGGTTTTCTTTGGATTTTAGTCTCCATAAGAATAATATTTTTTCACATGTAAAATCACTAAGTTGTACTTTAGTTAATGTCATCTAACCAATATCAAATCTCATCCAAGACTTAGCTTTCATTCATGCCAATATTTAAACCAATAATGGATTGACTCCTCAAAAATTGCTACTCCAAATTTCAATGCCATATTTCAAATTTCTAATTTACAATCGCCATATTATGAAAATTTTGGAGCGAAGATTCACTGGATTGGACATTTTTAATTTGTTGACAATCTCATCCTGGGGAGGCACCATCCATCAATTCCGCACGGACTCAAATGCAATTCTACAGACATGGACATATAATTAGGGTTTTTGTGGTAAAATTTTTGAAATTAGCCCAAACAATGGAAAAAATTTTATTTCAAATTTTCCTTTGATCAAATTGAATTCTACAGACATGGATAAATAATTACAATTTTTTTGGTAAATTTTTTGAAATTATCCCACACCATGGAAAAAAATTTATTTAAAATTTTCCTTTCATCTTTCATATGAAAAACTCCATAAGAGGGAGGTGTTTTAATTTTTAGTTTTAGGTTTTAAATTTTAAATTGTAAATGAAATATTTAAATTTAAATAAAATATTTAAATTGAAAATGAAAATTTTAAATTCTAAATTTAAAAATATTTTTATCCTATGATCTGTTAGTATGAATGGACTGGTTATAGAAACATAAAGCAATAGTAAATTTCTTAGAAAAAATAGTACATTGTATAGATGATGAAGGAAAAGTTGTGATAGTAAAAGGAAAACCAAAACCAATATTTGTCATACAAATTTCTACATTATAGTAAAAAAGGACAGAAAGAAAAGGTTGTCAAGTCTATGTTGTACAAGTGGAAGAATTGGGACAAAAACCAAAAAAAGAGGTTGTAGAAAACTTACCAGTGATCAGAGAGTTCAAGGATGTATGCCCAAAAGAAATCCTCCATCTACCCCTAAAAGAGACATTGATTTTTCAATTGATCGAGTACCAGGAGCTACACCTATTTTCAGAACACCCTATAGAATGAGTACTCTTGAATTACTAGAACTGAAAATGAAATTGGAAGAATTGTTAGACAGAGGGTACATCAGACCAAGTGTGTCTCCTTGGGGAGAACTAATGTTGTTTGTTAAAAATAAATATGGCACATTCAAAATGTGTATAGATTACAGACAACTGAATAAAATAGCTATTAAGAATAGATATCCTCTTTTAAGGATATATTATTTATTTGACCAAGTCAGGGGCTACAATATTCTCCAAAATTGATTTGAGAACAAGATATCACCAACTCAAAATTAATGATGAGGACATCAACAAAACAAAATTCTGAACTAGATATGGACATTATGAATTTATATTCCTACTCTTTGGACTTACAATTGCCCCTGCTACATTCATGTGTTTAATGAATAGCGTTATGCATAAATATCTACACAAGTTTGTACTAGTGTTTATTGATGACATTTTAGTGTACTCAAAAAATGAAGAAGAATAGAGAGAACATCTCAAGGTAGTAAAACAAACACTCAGAGAACATCAGTTAAATGAAAAGCTCAGCAAATGTAAATTTTACAAAGATAAAATTCAATATGTGGGTCATGTTATTTCAAAGGATGGATTAGCAGTAGATCCAGAAAAAATACAAGAAATACTAAATTGGCCCATACCCACAGATGTACCAACCATATGATCCTTTATGGGTATTTCCAAATACTATCGTAGGTTTGTTGAATTATTTTCAACATTATCCTATCCTATTACTTCATTACAGGAAAAATGAGTAAAGTTTGAGTGGACAAAAATTGTCAAATTAGTTTTTAACAACTAAAACTGAAATTAACTACTGCCCTCATCTTGAACATTGTTGATCCAAACAAAGAATTTTTAGGGTGTATAGATGCTTGTGTCGAAGGGTTAGGAGGAGTATTATTGCAAGATAATTCAGTGATAGCATATGAGTCAAGAAAATTGAAGAAGCATGAATAGAATTATGTTGTGTATGATTTAGAACTAGTTGTTGTTATACATGCATTAAAGATGTGGAGACATTATTTGTAGGGAAAGAAGTTCATATATATGACAGATCACATAAATTTGAAATACATATTTACTCAACTAGATCTAAATGTTATACAAGCTAGATTGTTAGCTTTCCTTTGTGAGTTTGATATGGAAATCAAACGCATTAAAGGAAATGAAAATAAAGCTATTGATGCTTTAAGTAGGATTGTTCATCAAATTATGGCACATGCAGGAAGTAGTGTGAAATTTGATATAGAAGAACAGATTCATGAAGTGTTGATACAAGATCAGTAGTATGTGAAATTGCAAGATAAATTGCAGCAAACTGAAGTTGTGGGATATACCAAAAACCAAAAAGGATTGATTTATTATAAACAAATATTGTATATTCCTAATGTGACATCTTTAAAATAAGAAATTTTAGGTGAGTATCATAAGAGACCTTATGCATGTCATCTTGGTTACCAAAATTTGATTTCAACATTAAGGAAGAATATGTTTTGGCCAGATATGAAAAAAGATGTAGTTGATTATCTGAAAATGTGTTTCGAATGCCAATAGGTAAAAGTATAACATCAACATCATGCAGGACTATTGAATCCTCTCCCTATTCCAAAATGGAAGTGGGAAGTGGTTTCCATAGATTTTATTACTCGATTGCCAGCTAGAACCAAGTATCAACATGACTCTATAATGGTGGTAGTAGACAATTTAACTAAGGCAACATAGTTTTTACTAGTTCAATCTACTATAAGCACAACTCAAGTAGCCAATGTGTTCATGAAAGAAATTGTGAAATTACATGGAATCCCAAAAATGATTATATTTGACAGAAATGTAAAATTTACTTCAGCCTTTTGGAAATTTTTTTTTGGAGCAATGGGTACCAAAGTGAACTTTACTTCCACTTACCATCCTCAAATAGATGGACAGACAAAAAGAACCAATCAGATTTTATAAGACATGTTGCGCATGTATGTTATGGACAGAATCACGGAGTGGGAAGATTTTCCGCACCTAGCAGAATTCGCTTATAATAATAGTTACCAAGCTTCTATTAAGATGAGTCCTTTTGAAGCTTTGTATTGCATAAAATGCCACACTCCGCTCAGTTTGATTCAACAAGAAGATAAGTTGATTCTTGGACCAGATGCACTACATGAAATGGAAAGAACTATGAAGAAGATTTAGCAAAATATTAAAACAGCTCAAGATCGCCAAAAGAGTTATCAAGGAAAGAAAATAATTCACATATAATTCAAAGTGGGATACCATGTTTATTTGAGGATTAAGCCTCACAAAATCACATTATCTGCTGGTAACTGTGCTAGGTTAGCACCACGCTATTGTGGAACATTTGAAGTTTTAGAAAGAGTGGGGCCAATAGCTTAAAGATTGGTTTTAACTAGTCATATTAAAGTTCACAATTTTTTTCATGTTTCCTTATTGACAAAGTATGTACATGACCCTAATCATGTAATTGATTGGACTGTGATATCGGTGGAAACAGAAGGGGAATTTCTTCTAGAGCCCCTTCATATATTGGAAGGGGAAGAAATGGAGCTCCATAATAGAACCATAGCTAGGGTGAAAGTGCAATGGAGACACCTTACACCTGAAGAAGCTACTTGGGTGCGAGAAGATGAGATGAAAGAGAAATATCTATCATTGTTTGAGAATTGAACTGATATACTTACAACACCGAGGAAATTATTTTGTTTTAGAGGGGGAATATGTAATATCCCTATTGTTTTGCTTTTTTTTTAGATAGTTGAGAATCCTAAAAGGTTAAGTCGACCTAAAGGAAAACTGTATGTCGACCTCTTATTTTTAAATTAAATAAATGTGGCATTTAATTATTTTGAAAACACTAGAGTAAATTGGAGACCAAGATTTCAATTCCATGAGGATGGAATAAAATCCAAAGACTTTCCCAAAATATCAAAAAATTATTAGAGAAGAAAATAAAATAAAATAAAATTGTTATATGGGATATAAAAATCTAATAGATACCTAATTAAAGTGGAAAGTTACTGAGAAGATGTGAAATAAAACTAGAAAGAGGAAAAAGCTAGTTTTAAAGAGCTATTATGGAAAAAATAAAAGTAAAGCCTAGGCTAAAGGAAAACATCATCCTAAATTAACTGGACGCAATTATGGAAACATGTCGAGAGAAAGAAAGCTTAAATAAGGCATTCCTAGGTAGACAAGAGGTTTTCTACACTTTGGAGAAATTGGTCTCTGCTTGGGCGGACCTATGGATGAAAGCTTAAGGTTGGGTGGAAAATAGTCTTTACCAGATTTCGTATGCCCAATTTCTTAAATTTTGTCTTATGATTCTATTATAGTCAAATAATTTAAATGTAAGTCACATTAAATATTTAATTTCATTGTAACAACTCTACTTACCCAATTTTGTTTTTCGATTTATGTCACTAATACCACTTCTCTGTCCTTTACTTATCTTATTTTTATCGCCTGAGTACTATCTTTCGGATTGTTATTAAATAACTTTCTCTCATTTCTTACCTTGTCGAACATATTTTTTCTTTTTCCATTACTCTTAATTGATTCTAAGGATATTAAATCCTTATACTTCACCAAGGAATTATATTTAACCTATGACACATATGTTAGTTTAACCTTAAAGAATGTACAAATTCAATAATTACTACATAACATTATAGTATAGTCTATATATATACAAGAAGACGCATTAGCCACATGTTTCCTTATACGGAAAGACCCATATTGTTAATTGTTTTCAGATAATGTATGTTACCTTATCCTTGTATCGTTATAAATGTATTTTCCATTTTATGTATAAATCCATATACTATATTAAAATAAAATTTATAACAATATATCTTATTTATAATGTTTGTGACAATACATTCATTCATAGTTTCCACGTATAACCATTCCCACTAACTCTATTTTTAATTGCTATTTAATTGAGATATCATATTCACTGACATAACCATATAATTATTTAGCCTCGTAATGTCTCGAATGATTGACATAATGTTTAATTAATTATTTTGGTGAATGAGATATCCTAGGCATTTAATTCCACAATAAGCTCCATTAACTTGAAAACTATACCAACTATCCCTAATCATTTTGTTTTTAACAATAATTAATTCTTCGTACATCTGGTACTACTCATCACATGGGCTACATTTATGTTGAGGACACTTGTATTATGGATGGTTTGTGAACTCGAAGGTTCAGATCTTTTCGTATTCCCTCCCAGTCTAATGACGAGGGTTAGGGTTTTCGAATTCACCTTTTTCAATTTCAATTGGGATTTTTTTTGTATCTGTGACTATCTTCTCGGTTGTTCGTTTTTTCTCTGGTTTCCCCAGAGGAGAACTCATCAAAGACGAAGGCCTTTGGCTAATTTATATTGAATCTATGCTCAGGGTATACTTATGTAATATCTAGTTTTTTTTTTCACTTTCATTTCAATCTTACAAGAACTAGAATATCCCGACTATCAACATGATTTACAATGTTAGTTTATATTGTTATACCCTTTTGTTACAACACAATGTTTCCCCCATATTTCGAGTTATACATGAATTTCCTTTATACCTTGATACAGGTTCAGACTTCCTTGCCTATAGCACGAAATGTCTTGTAGTGATCCATTAATTTCTCACTGTAAAACAAAGGTAATAGACCACTACATTCTATCAATTTGTTTTCAATAATTTGGACGAATTGAGGAATTCATTTTCTGCATGAGAAATATTGTTTGGTTGTAGCTTCAAATTGCAAATATTTATTCTCCGGCCAACACATTCGACTGCATCATTTGGGCTTTTAAATATAATTGTTATATAACTAGTGTGTTTAACTCATTTGGCTCGTATAACACATTGGATTCTTTTATGCAGGTTTCGAACTTTCCTTTACCTCTCCACCAAATGTTTGGTGTTTCTCAACCATTCTTCATTAGGGGAATTTTTAGGTCTAAAATGGGCCTCCTAAGGAAATTATAAAATAATAGTGGAAATAATAAAATAGTATTTGATTACATCATCAAATTTTAGAGGTAAAAAAAAGAAAAAACTACTTTTTCAACTCGTATTTTCAACTTATCTCCCAAATTGTTTACTCAAATTTTGAGCGGGATTAGTCGTTGGATGAAAAATTTAATTCCGCATCCAAAGATTTCCCGTGTCTCATACTTTGGATGGATCCTGCTACACGAAAAATGAGAAATACATGAAAAATATGATTACAATCACGTTTTTAATGTATTTCTCATTTTTCATGTAGCAGGGTCCATCAAAAACATGCAACATGGATACTCCTTGGATAAGGAATTATATTTTGCATCCAACAAGTATTCCCACTCAAATTTTTAGTAAAAACTTTGGGGGATAAGTTGAAAATACGAGTTGAAAAAGTAGTTTATTATTTTATTATTTTTTAATCTTTTTACCCTTTTACTTAAAAATGGGTGAATCATCCCCCATGGTTGAAATAATCATCTTGAATCCTTTTGGTTCTTATAAATTTTGTTTTTGTTGTACATTTTTCTTAAGAGGCCCATTTTAGACCTCAAAATTCCCCTAATGCCATGGCCAGCTACAAGTAAGCGTCTATGTTTCTATGAACTACCTTATCTGTCCTGATTTTTCCGTGGTAACATTCCATATCTCATAATTAAATTCTCGCTGAATTTTCTGATATATATTTTTAATAAATTTTTAAATCAAACTAAATTTGTTCAAGAACACCACAGGAGATTACCCTTATGGTAGAATTTTTTATTTGATTTTAAAAGAAATGTTCTCAAATCTAATGATCTCGACACCAAGATATGATTATGTTCTGGGCTCAAGAGAATTCGTACTCTATCGTATGATTATATTCAAATTTCGATTATTCTCGAATTCTCCTTTTGTACTTAATTAATGTTTTCCCAATTAAGAATTGGACGTATCATTTTCCACTTCTTTGGTTGATCTATAGAGAATTTTATACCATGTCTCTTCCTTAGAGATTAAATTTTTGTTCGTCAATAATATAGGGTTTAAATCTATCGATGGTCAATTTATCATTCCAGAAATTAAAGGTATTAAAATTATTTGTTTATGAACATAATTTATTGTTACCATAACAAAGAGGGTTTATAAAGTTAACTTAGTTAATTTTTAATTAATTTAGTCAACATTTTTGTATTCTTCTTTTGCCATTCATTTTACTATTCCACTTTATTGGATTTGTTTATGTCACTACCATTTGTTTTATATACATGCTTTCACCATCTGTGAACAAAACAGGGAGATAACCATTTTTCAGTTAAACTTAATTTGAATTTCAAATAGTTCACAATTTCCCTATCTCTATTGATATGTAAGAGTCTACCCTGTTTTGGGTTTAATATTTTATAATTTAATAAAATATTCAGACTGTAACTCGGATCTTAATTTCTCAAAATAAAAGAGAAATTTAACTTTTATAATTTCTCAGAATAATTTGTACTTTTCTAATACAGGAAAAACCTCTTTTTCCAAGCTTGTCAATTTTTCTCCATGTACTCTGCCTCAAGTACTCTCTTTAATTCTTCCACACAGGTAGTTAATATTCAATACTGCAATTAAATTAGCAACATCCCTATGTAATTGAATTTATCATAGGTGTTCCACTTCCTTTATTTATGTTATTTTCTGAAAGTAATAATTTTCTCTATGTTTGTACAGGGAGAATTCTGAGCTTTCCACTGACTTAAATAGGTACAAATTTAACTTTCCCTATTATAGAAATTGCATTTCATAATTATTTTATCATGGTTGATTTTATTCTAACACCATTGTATGTGTTTACATACATGTAAATTATGTTTCCCAAAATTCGCTCATAGTTCCTTCACATTATTATCAGAAGCTCTGACGACAAGTTTCGTGTGCCTCCAGGTCAGTCGTTCTAATGTACATATTTCAGCCCTGTGGCTCTAATGATCTTTATGAATGTAAACTGTACACACTGTGATTAATTTTATTAAAGGGATGGCTTTCAGTCAATATTACATGGATTGTTGTAACTGATATTTTAATTGAATTTTAGTATGTTTTCTATTTACCTCTATCAAAGGAGTTCACATAATCTAAACAATTATATAAATGTTTTATGGTTCCTTTTCAATACCCATATTGCATCTATATGTATGAATGTTTCTTAAATTAGGAATTTATATTGTTTAAATCCAAAGTATGTTAATTGTACAGATTTATACTTTCATGATTTATTTGTAATTAATCACTCAATTGTCTACATATCTGCTTCAATATTAGTTTATAGAAATAAAATAGTTATTTTTATTCATAGCTTCAATAATTTCAGTTAAGTACAATTATAATTATAGATAGTCAAAATTTGTGTCCTCTGTATCTGAAATAAAATTTCTAACAGACACCTAACAATAGATTTAAACCCTTCTCTTTATGTTTAGAGATTCTGTGGGTTGGTCAACTATTGATTCCAGTCTATGGAACTATACAGAGAAATTAACTATACATGCTATAGTTTAGCCTTTGTTAAATACATATGACACTTTATTTCTAAGAACATAACAACCCATTAAATTATTTGTAATTACAGATATAAATGTTTCATCTACCCTCTTAACTTAATCACTTTTAACTACATCAGAATATCATCATTATATGGTGAAAACATGAAGTTGGGAAACACTTTTTGCCCTTTTTTGACATTGAAAATTGTAATTTTCTATGTTTTTTCAACTTCAACTCCACTAAAGTCATATTTTCAATGAAAATTATGCTTTGACATAAAAACAAGATTTGTAGAGAATTGTCTTACCTCCAAACTCATATTTTAAAAAAAAAAAAAAAAAAATATTGAGATATAGAGGGGTAAATTTGTTTTTTACAAACTGCATATACTTGAAATTTTCACGCAAACATAAATAGTCACTTTTTTAACCCTAAATTTTTTTAGGGATGGTTGTTCATTTTTTGGAGATAAACCATATCATCACAATCTACATAGATTTCACTACTGCAATGACTATTTTTCGGTAATTTTTAGATTAAATCATTAATTTTTATTATTTTTTGAAATGGACGAAGACAAACAAACGGTGATGTTTCACTACATTTTATGAGCCCTAGATTTTTTTTCAATGTGATCATCAATAAGAAAAATGAGAATACCCTTTTGAAGAAGACAGGGAGAGGAATTGAAATATGAATTTTCTGATTTTTTTGGTGTTTCCATTTTAAAGTTATTCAATTTTCATTCACTGCAATTTTCAGAAGAATGAAATTCCACAGTGACACAATTTAATATAAAATTGATAACAAATTTAAATTTTTAATGAAACTCCATAAATCTTACATCATTAGAAACTAGATTCAGAGATGGATCTAATGGTACCAGGTCTGAACGATAACATTCTATTTTTGTAGGTGTTTCGCCCCTCCAAAGCTGCAAGTTCTTGAAAACTACAGAATTTTTTGGGCTTTTCGTTGACCAAAAACTCTCAGTCAAGATAATATCTCAGGCGAGAAATTTTAAACTCTTGAACGAGAGTGTAAACCACCACAGGTTAAATTTAAATGTGCGGGTAAACTCTCACTCGGGAGTTTGTGTGCGAGAATTTACCCAAGGCAGACTCTCAGATGAGAGTTATATAACTCTCATTCAAGAGGTTACTAAACTCTCGGGCGAGAGTTTAATAAACTCTTAGACAAGAGTTTATTAAACTTTAATCGAAACATTTTATCTTCGACGGACAAAATCTTTCGAAGATTCATCTTATCGTTGTGATGTTTTGTGAGAGAGTTCTATATAAATACTCTCATTCGAAAGATTAATTCCACAATATTCCACACACCATTCTGAACTAGTGAAGGTGCGAAGGTGCAAGGGTGCGAGGGTGCGAATTTTTTTCAGTGAAGGTGGAAATTTTTTCTTGGTGCAAAATTTTTTTTCGCGAATTTTTTTTTTTGAAGTTTTATTGGGTGCAAAATTTTTTTAGCGAAATTTTTTTTCGAAGTTTTTTTGGGTGCAAATTTTTTTTTGGTGAATTTTTTTTTAAAGTTTTTTTCGGTGCATGAAGGCATTAAGGCATGAAGTATTTTTTCAAAATGCCTCTATGAAAGCATGAAGTATTTTTGCATAACGTCTTTATGAATTTAATTATTTGTTTAATTTTCTCTCTTATTGAAAGCATAAAGTACTTATCCTGAAGTTGTTATGTTTTTTTGGGTATTTGGTCCAAATAGAATTGGATTTTAGGTTTCCAATTTTGTGAACATGGGAAACAAAAGGAATTTCCAATCAAGGCATGATTGAAATAAAACTGATTCAGCAGAAAAGAATGAGAGATTACAAAAAAAAATGTGAGAGGAAAGATTAAGCCATGACATAAATGTGGAGGTAGAGCATCCTAAAAGAGATGTATAGGTGCATGACAATGATGAGGAAATGAGAAATGTTGAGGAACTTGTAAATGAGAATATTGAAAACACAAATGTCGAAGAGACTGTTGAGGAACTTGTCAACAAGAATATTGAAAACACAAATATCCAAGAGAATATTTATTTCAATCTCACTGGTGAGTCAATAGTTTCCTCAATTTGAATTTTGTATTTTTTTTTAAAAACATTGTAGTTCAAGATAGTTTTAAAATTAAAACTGTGTATATGTCAATTTCAAATTAGAACTTAAT
The DNA here is from genome assembly GCA_034641835.2 of Pinus albicaulis. NCBI lineage: Eukaryota > Viridiplantae > Streptophyta > Pinopsida > Pinales > Pinaceae > Pinus > Pinus albicaulis. The sequence goes on from CM076580.1 coordinate 1,223,104,565, forward strand.
TTATTTTTTATGTAGGGACAACATCAAAACCACAAGAAGATACTACCACACATTGCATTTCACTACAATTAATTGGAAGTTCCAAGAACATTATATATGACTACAACTTTCTAGATAATATGGATCCAACTAAAATTGAAGAATTGGGACAACCAATGCCTGAAAGGACAGTTCGAGATAAAATAAATTTGGGTTTGAAACATCTTTTTGAAGGTAAATCTATCATAGCACAAGCTCAAATGTTACGTATATTTTTAAAGCACAAATATGTCAGAAATGTTGTGGAATTATGGGGAATTAAAAGTGGGAAAGAGGTTTTAGTAAATCAAATGGTATCAAAAAATGTGATGCCGACACTTGCCACACTAGCCAAAAAGCGATCTCAAGTTGAAAATAATGCTTGTAGAGCATCTTTAATAGGTGTACTCGTGAAAAAAAACTGCATCAAGTCGAATGATGTCAAAAATTTCAAATTTTTTTAAAACATCACGAAAATTTTTATGGAGGCATACAAAATTTAGAATTCAATTAGATGAGAATGATGAACTTGCATGTTGGGCTAATATCTGCAAGCATCCATATCATGATAACCTTCCTGATGGTGTGAGAGATAGGGTAAAAGAGTTTTGGAATTTTAATTCTCGTGTGTCGCCAAATGAAAAGGACATTGTGCTACTTCGTATATCAAAGGGAGTTTATCAAACTCATGCCAAACATATAATACAGGTCAGTCAAGTAGAATTATTCCAGAACTTTATGGAGAGTAATACTGATGTGAAGGTTTCGCTTAGCACATTTGTGAATATTAAACCATGGTATGTTAGGCCTATCATTGTTTGAGACACATGTTGTTGTCGATACCATGTAGAATTCCAATTATTTTATGAGACATTTGTAAATTTTGGCAAAAACTATTGGTAAAATAACCCCCCTCCTTCAAGTGTTCGTGAAATTTTATCGAAGATATTATGTGCATGAGAGAATAATAAATTATTTTATAAAAAAGAATGTGTTGGTGGAAAAAAAATTCCCAAAATGTTCTCATTTGACACTCTACGATGCAAAGTATCCCATTGATCTTAATGATCCCATACTATCAAATCTCAGTCTGAATTGGAAGCAATATGAAAATGTTACTTACACTCCTGTTGAAAATTCAAGCACAACATCAAAAAATATCACTTTACTTGACGATGACATTTTAGTGACATCTTTTATGGAGACATTCAAGGCGCAAATACAAAAATATATTAAGCATTGTCGTATAGCACGATGGTAGGATTTACAATTAAAGCAATCACGTGATGTGTTCCCAAAAGGAACAATATTATCAGTGGTTTATTTCACTGAGAATTACACGTCTAGTCCACAAAGGAGATACAAAGTGAGTATTATAATTCAGACCAAGTATCTATATTTGTGCATATTTTGTATAGACATGTTGAGCTTGATATCAATGGTTTTGATAGCGATGAAAATAATCATGAGGTGATTAAGGAGTACCATTTCTACATCAGTGATGATCAAACACATGATACATGTTTTGTTCAACATTGTTTTAATGTTATTTATAATGAATTGTTGAAACGAAGGGTCACCTTTAAAGAACATTGGGTATGGTCAGATGGTTGTGCTGGTCAAATTAAATCAGCAAGATCATTCTTTTGGTTGTCTCGTCTTCACAAGAGAACCAACATTCGACATACATGGAATTTCTTTAAGACAGGGCATTGAAAAGGAGAGCATGATGGTGTTGGGGCATGCATAAAACTTTCACTTAGGAGGCATCAATTGAATTACTCAGCTTCCCGACTTGAAAATTCTTTACATGTTGTTAATTGGTGCAAAGAAAATTTAAGTCATGTATTGAAACCAAGGATAGCTGATGTGCATAGGTAAGCGTACACATTTAACTAAAAATATATTATACATGTCTAGAGATATATGTGTACATACATGTGTGTGTATTTTGTTATCAAAAAAATATTAAATATTGTTCAAAATTTGACTCATACATGTGTGTTTTTCTCAAGCACGTACTTTTGGAATATTACAATGGGTGATGTTGATAGATCATTTCCATTTAATTGCCTTGCAATCCCTCAAACAAGAATTTTACACTCAATTAGGAGTAAGAACATGACAAATATAGACTGCATTGAGAAACGAAAGTGCTCTTGCTTTTGTTTTGCATGTATTGACTAGACAAAGTCCATCGATGAATGTGAAAACCAAATTAAGAAATTTTTTAAACCATGGAAACATGAAGAATTGAAACCATTGCCCCCATTTGGAAACATGAATGACAAGTAAATGGACAATGAAGTTGTTGTGATTGACAATGATTGTGATCATGTTTCTGATATGGTTAGAGAAGGTGATGTCTTCACTGTCTTTGCACCAGAAAATAATCAAGAAAAAGTGCATTATTATTTATTACGATGCATTATATCTAAATCCACATTGATGCAAGAGTATAATGATCCATCAAATTATACATACCCAATCAGTTCAATGGTGTTAATGGGCATTTCTTTGAAGAAGTAAAGAAATGTAAAGATCATATTATTTTTCAAGATTACCATCCAGAGGTTATTTATGCCCAATATAGTCACTTAGTCATAGCAATTCGGTTGTAGTTGAAGCAAGTGAAGAGTATAAAAAAAAACGATGACAATGGAGGTTATCGATAGATGATCATGATGTCATTCTGGAAAATTTTCCACTAGCACATTTGATATGAGTGGAACACATTGTTCAAGATGAACAATAAACTTTGATTCTAGGGTTAGAACATATAATTGCTACAATGTATTGGAATTTATATAGTTTAAGACTATATTTTGGATTTATTTCAAATAAATGGACATGTGGATGGTTAGATGTGTGTTGGTACGAAAAATATATTATGATCTACTGGATAAGGGTGCTTTGCTAGATAATTAAGTTATGGTGATTTAATGTGTCCATGATATCATGATTTAATGTGTCCATGATGTTTACTCCTATATGATCCTAACTTGCCCCTTTTTTTTTCATGGATATGATGGTGATTAATGAATATTTAATTACATATATATTATTGTATTGTTAGTTTAGTTTTGATATCAAATTTCATCATATTTGTATCTCTTCATTAGTTTAGATTAGTTTAGATTTGGTGTGGCTAATCTATTCATTATTTTCTCTTCTCATGATGTAGGTCTCCTACTTTTATTTTCCATCTCCTTGTTGTAAGGAAAATCTATTTTTGAATGTGCATTGATGCTGGATAGTCTTAATGCAAAGAATGAAAATGATGATGCTAGAAAAACAGGATACTAGCATAAATCTATTTTTGAATGTGCATTAATGTTCAATAGTATATTCAAAGAATGAAGTTAATTTTTAGTTGCAATAAAATATTGGCATGGAGTTAACATTGACCCACCCACTGACATTAATGATTTCCATCGTTTAATTCTCTGTCTTATGCCATTACCTTAAGTAGTTACATGTTAGACTCTCAGGACTCTAATTTGATAGTTATTTCTTCATTTCAAAATAACAATGAAATGAAGTGTTAAGAAAGGTTAGGCATATATAAGGAGAGCATATTCAATTATAAACCGACAGTAAGATTTCCCAGACATTTGAAATATCATCAGTTTCATTTTCATCGTGCACTTTACGAAATGTCTTAAAAAAACACAAAAATTGTTACTTTTTACCAGGTCAGTGTATCAAACGATGTTACAACTTTCATTTTTCACCAATGGTCACACTTATCTACAATTGGGCCTTCAATTTTACCAACCATATCATTTTCTTGCTGCAACGGTAAGGCTACGACTTTCTATTTTCCTGCAAACTACTGACAAGGCTTACACGGTATCACAAATGTATGCACATCATAAAATATAGTATGCCAATAGATCCTAATTTTATTTATAATAAGAGATGGTCCCTATTATTATTATTTCAAGCATGGCTTAACCTAGCTAAATAAATTCTTTTTGCTTTGGGTAGGGGTAGGACTTTCTTATTGACTGGAGGAACTTAACTGCTTGCAAAAAACAACTCAGATTGGGGAAAAAATTTCTATCACCATCACTTAAGAATATGGTTTATGAGTGTATGGAATATGGAATATGGAATAAAAATGTAGCATGAATATCCCCCCCCAATTAAAGGTTGTTTATGTCCTCGGAAACTAGTAAAAATAGGGAAGGGTATATGAGAGCAACAAAGAAATCCTGTAGGCATGGAAGATTTTATAAATACACCTATTTTAGTATTGAAGGAATTACTGATTAAAGTTTATAAAAGAACATACCTTCACCTACTTGATAATTCCATGATTTAAGATCATGTATGTGTGATGATAATAGAGGGATTTGCTGGCTACTACTGCTGGATCGTAGATCTGATGCGAAACAATCTGTTCTAAATCAAGTGGCTTTATTTCTCTTGGCTAGAGAAACATAGGATAAGATTTGAAACTGGAACCTGTTGTTCCTTGAGATGTTCCGACTTCTTTTTAGTCTAGAGTTTCCTAGGTTCAAAATTTCAATAAAATATGGAGATTTTTTTTGCAAAATGGAAACTAGGTTTCTCATAGGTAGAAAATAAAGGGGCCCACCACTATAGTCTAGAAGCATTGGCATATTCAATCCTACCAAAGGAATCAGGTCTCACCTGAAGCACTGTTTAAACTATGTAAGATTGAGGGGGAATTATTAGGGTTAAACCTAACCATATATACTCAAATATAAGTTGTGCACATGGTTCAGCTAGTTCTGCAAGCACTCGATAACTCTACCATTCATCTATCACAACCATAACTCTGATATAAAGAAAAACAAAAACATAATCAAATCATAACCAATGAAATATCCCATGATATCCATAGAAAGAAAAAATTGAAAGGGGGGCACACAAACTTATCCATTATATTCATAATACACAGATCTTTCAATAATTCGTAGTATACATCTTAACCATAACAACATAAAACTATACATAACAACATATCAAAGGCAAGAACCTAGTAATAACAACAATCACAAAAACACTGGTATTCTTCATCTTACCCTCGATGGTTATTTTATATAATTTGACACAAGGCTAAAGTTTACTATGTCAAGTTGGCTCTCTAACTACATATTTCATGTTATAAGTTTCTTAGGCTAACTTACACTTCTTTCCTAGTCTTGTATGATTTATAGTGTTGATCCCAAGGGTGACTTACAGTAACACCTCATCTCTCTATCCATCCACAAGTTCATTTTATCAAAATGAAGGGCCCAATAGGCCCTGACCATAAACTTCGACTCACCCTAAAGTCAACTTTATTATTTTTTCTCTCCAAATCAAGGGCCCAACTCAGGGACTACCTGTAGTGATTTATAGTGGAATTGTGCAAAATTGTAAACCTGTTGCTTCCATTTATCAACCAAAATGGATTCACCTACTAGGAAAGCTTGAGATTTTTAACTATCGGGCTTTGTAGGCTGACGTTGCTCAGTGGATTGAATTTCTAACCCTATGTAGGCTTAAAATTAATGCAGCTCCATGTAAATTGTATGGGATTGGGGGCACATATCCTGTAGGATAACTTTATCTGTTAGTGAAGTGGTATATAAGGCATATATTTTATCGTCTACTTCTTGGATCTCTCCATATTTAGCCTAATTTAAGAGTGGGTTAGAAATTACTCTTGCCTCTTCATTCCACTTTTTTATCTCCTCACACAACTTCTTTGGCAACTTATTCCACTACAGGAGCAATCCCTTCCAGTATTAGACTGTTGTGAAGATGATTTGGTTCTCCCCATGGTTGTCCATAGTTAAGTGTGAATGTTCTTGGCCTCATCAAGCATGGGTGACACCTACTCGAAAAGCTCTTTCTGTTGGATGGATTCCTTAGATTTTGTAATAGCCAGTTCCTTTCAGGCCAAAATTATGGTTAAAATTCCAAATATAGAACCCTCTTATAGTCATATGCAGGTCTAGAAGTTGGGGAGTAGAAATTCTTATTGGTGGAAATTGTTTCAAATCCCCTGAGCTCAATTCACTGGGACAGACTATGGTGCCAATGCATTGATACGTGACAACAAGGAACCTTGTTGGTGGCAAGGCTTAACCATACTCGAATTCTCTTTTTCTTCTTGAACAATTGAAGGGCCAGACCAAATTATTCAATAAATCTTAAAGTGTTTACATTATATTTTATTTCAGGTGGTAGTTATGGTTCAAATTCCAAATATAGAACCCTCTTATAGCCATATGCAGGTCTAGAGGTTTGGGAGTAGAAATTCTTATTGGTGGAAATTTTTTCACTTCCCGTGAACTCAATTTACTCAAGAAAAACTATGATGCTAATGTGCTGATACCGGCCAACAAGGAACCCCGCTGGTGGCAAGGCTAAGTAGACTCGAATTCCCTTTTCTTCTTGAATTATTGAAGAACCAGCCCAAAATTTTCTATAAAGCTTAAAGTGTGTTTACATTCTAGTTTACTTTAAGTTTCAGTTATGGTTCAAATTCCAAATATAGAAGCCTTTTATACTCTTAAGCAGTGTTTTAAATATCTCTGATGTTTCCTTGTAACATTATTTTCAAAATCATGGTCATACACTAATATCCTTACACTACCAACTTCGTTCTTATAGTCATATGCAGGTCTAGAAGTTGGGGAGTAGGAATTCTTACTGGTGGAAATGATTTCACTTCCCGTGAACTCAATTTACTGGGACAAACTATGATGGTAATGTGTCGATAACTGCCAACAAGGAACCCCGCTGGTGGCGAGGCTAAGCAGACTCAAATTCCCTTTTCTTATTGAACTATTGAAGGACCAGCCTAAAATTTTCTATAAAGCGTAAATTTTTTACATTTTGTTTTACTTTAGGTGTGAGTTCTGGTTCAAATTCAAAATATAGAATCCTCTTATAATCTTATGCCACGTTGTAAATATTTATGATGCATACCTGTAACATTATTTTCAAAAGTGGTCATAAGCTAATATCCTTGCACTACCAACTTGGTTTTGGGAGATATGAATTTTTATTTTTTGAAATATTTTCAAATGGTCTCAACTCCCATTAACCAAATTCACAGGGAAAAAATATATGGCAACAGGAAACCCATATGGAAAGTCTAAGCAAACTCAAATTCTTTTTTTCTGCTTGAACTACTGAAAGACCAACCCAAAAATGTTCTATAGGATTTTAAGGTATTTGTATTCTAGTTGATTTTAGGAGAAGCTTCTGGTAGATATGAATTGTTTTCCTTGAACTCTTTGGAAGTTCACATTCTTGAATATTTATTTAGATGAGAATCACCTTCAAAATTATTTACACATGACTCTGAAACCTGATATTTACTCCCTTATTTTTTATCTGAAGAAATTCATTACGATAATCATTCAAGATACCAAGATTTTATTATTTTATTTTTACCAATCACTTCTAAATGCCTGCATTTTTTCTAGCACATAAAATTTCATCTTTAATTATATTTTTGGTGAAGCCTTAAAGGGTTGGTATAAAAGAAAACTTACTTGTCAATGTGAAAGAAAGTGTCTACTCACTTATCAATGTGATCATTCTTCATTGAACATTCTAATACATGGAATATAGTAGGATGTTCGACTAAGGTGTCAGATTTATATTAATTTTCTTAGATGTACATGAGATAATCATAGGAAAAAATCACCAAATTTGGTGCAAGACTTTGGGTGTGTAGGTTCTCAGTCCGAATCTATTCATATGAGCGCTTATGTTTCTTCTTTTGTTGATGTTTTTGAATCTATCACCTGAGAAGATCCTTCCTGGAATAATTTCAAGTTCACTACTTGCATGGATCTTATTGTTCAAACATAGTCCACATTATGGTAAGCAGGAAATTATGATGAGCTCTTATTACTGGTATTTTATATAAGCTTGATATACCTTAGAAAACACATTAATCGATTTGGCTAGAGAATAACTTGCATAAATGTGGCTAGCAAAAACTTGCATTTAGCTTTATTCAAAATAATGCTTATCATGGTTAATACTATAGTTGAGATTATCTAGAAAAGGTATAGCAATAATTCAGAAAGACCCTCCAGTAGAAAATTAATTATATTTGCATGAAAATAGCACAGGGATCTGATGTTTAGATAATGATGCAAGGGAAAGTTAGATAAGAAGGATCCTATTTTGAATGTGGCATGCATTCTACAATGTACAATCCAAATTTGTAAATTTGAAATTTAATCTACTGGTAAGTTTAGATTTGATATCATAGGGGTAACCATGGGCTTACAATCCATCCTCTGAAATCTCATATGAATCTTGATTTCATACTTACACTGTCCAAGGAAGGCCTTCTCTAGAGCCTAGGCTCAAGAAATAATGCATAAAGCTAATTTCATTCATATTGAATTGAGGTGCTAGCTGTGTCTCGAAAAATGTTATGAGCTTCTCAGAACTACCTATACGTATAAAATCATCTACATATGGGACTAAAATGAATGGATCAGATCTATCAAATAAACAAAGATTTGGATCTGCAATAGTTTTAATGAAGCCCAAATATAATAGTTAATCTTCAATCCTTGAGTACTAGGCACGTGGTGCTTGCTTGGGCTTGTCAAAGGCCTTCAGGCTTCTTCAGTCTGCATACATGGGTCTCTCAACCATGCACCTTAAAGCCTCTTTTTTGATTGATGTATACCCCCTTCTCAACTGGTGCATTTACAGACACCATATTTACATCCATCTTAAATAAAATTCAAACCGAAAATGGATGTTAAGGATATAATGCACCTAATGGAAGTATACTTGGTAATTGGATCAAAATTCTGTTTTGTAAGAAGAGGCTCCATATAAGTCCAGGATTCATTAAAGCCTGTTCATATTCTCTGCCTAGTCTACTTTCACTGCAATGGAAAGAATCAATATCTTTTGTTCCATTGGAGTTTCCCTAGGTAGATATTGAAGCATTGGACATTTCACCCTGTTGATTCTCACTCACCCCTTCTATTCCATCTGGAAATTCCCTACTCTTTAAAATGGCATTATCAAAATATGGCCCATACTCTGAATGAGTAAGAGCATTGTCCAATTCAGAAAAATCTCCAGATTTAGCAGCCATCAACATGAATTTCTCCATGGAAGCACCAATCTTTGCATAACGCATGCAGCGGGCCCATGAAGTTGGCTCATCGTTGGGTTGTCACACCATTACAACAAGTGTTTGTAGCTCTTGAAATTTTTTCACCGTTGAGTATATATTTTTCAGTTTCTCTTCATATCTAGAATAACTATCAGGACAATCTATTGACAAAGAAGATATGCATATTTCATGTCTGAAAAAACCTTGGGAGACAGCCATGCATCGTATTAGATATTTACAATCGCAGATGGTGCTAAATATCATCTGAATAACATCTTCAGGAAGGCGATCAAACAAATCTGGTTATGTGTCTTCCATCTTCACTATACTTCTACAAGGCATTCAATAAAATGTAAGTGATATCATCAATCAACTCTTGCAAAAAAACTTTAAAAATATCCATTCTAAATTGTTTAAGTTCAATGTCAAAATACCACTTAACGTCTTAGGAAAATATACACACATACCCAATGCTATCCAATATAAACAGGGAAAAAATAGGTAAAATTTGAAAGCCTATAAAAGTATTGGTGCACCCTCTTGTATAATCTACTACCATGCCCTCATCCACAGACCATCATGCTGCACATAAATCAATGTTATACAAATCTGTTAATATTGCCACATGTATGTAAGGACCTAAAGTACTACTTTTTATACCTTATATTGTACACTTGTTAAAATAATTTATATACCAAGGTTATGAATTTTGGATGTCCCAAAACTAATAAATTTTTGTTACTATGAGTCAACTATTGATCACATCAGGATATGAAAGCAGTTCCTATAAACTATTCCCTAACAATCTATGTAAACATTATGATTTCCATCTAACAAACCTGGTAAATTTTCTTGGAGAATTTTCCAGTCCTGCTGAACTTTCTTCATCCATTTACGCTTATTAATATACTATGAAAAACGTTTAAAAACTTCAATCATACACCATAAACATGGAAAAGAACATTTATTTTGGCAACAAAGATCACAAAAAGGGATGAGAAGAGCATGCCCTTTAATAAAAGTATACCTGGTTTGTTTCTTGGTGGTATAAGTGATCCATAGGGTCCTTCACACTGCCAAATTGTTTGAAGTGACCTAGGTCATGACAACTACTACTAGGTAAGCTATGTAGTGAAAGTTCCTACCTTTTCTGTTCCATATGCACTGTATATTCCTCCATTTTCTATTGCATATCAATTTTACTGAATATCAACTTAACTAAATCAAAATCAACAAATTTCTAGCTTGCAAGACCATCTTATTCATATTCTTCAGCATTATTGAAAACCTATGCATCATCTTCATCTCTACAAACCACACATATTTGTTGAGGTACAACCTGCATAACAAACACAAAAAATTAACCTTTCGCAACAAATGTAAATTCATACTTTTTATTCGGTAATAACTTGTTTATAATGTGGTAATGATACCAATGAAGAAATGGTAAGAGGTTACCATGATTTAATGTAGAATCTCTGACCCAAAGCCTACATGATCTCCTTGGGGCTCAGTTTGCATCATCTCAATATTATCTGAAGCCTGAAAAGTAGAAACCAAAGTTAATAGAAAATTTTGAGAAAACAAATATAATAAACATAATAAATATACTTAATGAAAAATATTGATACCTGTGTCACGACTGGAACCTGAGAAAGAAAAATCTCTTCAGGCAGCCCTTGATGTGTAGCACATACCTAAAAATTCAATAATGTTAAGAGCCACACCATATAAAATTATGTTCAACTTAAATTCACTTACAATTTAACGTAAAAATCTAGATAGATAATAGCTGTGAGACCACTGGAAAATATGAAGGTATCATGTTTTTAGGAATCCCTTCATGTGTAGCACTGAAAAATCCACAATGTTAAGACTCATACCATATAAAATTATGTGACATAAATTCATTTTCAATTTGACATACAAATATATATATATATATATATAGTAATGAGTGTGGCACTTGTACATGATCTACAGAATCAGGATCAGGGGCAAAGCAATGTTGTTCTAAGAATGTTGTAAACTGCATAAGTTAAATAAATATATTGGCATAAATTTTTGGATACTAAATGTATATACACCAAAAAAACATGTTACATGCACTCTAGGTCATCTTATAAATGTGTATTTTAAAATAGATCAAAACATGCTTATACATACCTTGCCCATGGTGTGCATTTGTTGTCTAATGGCTTGCTCATAGTAGTCTCTACAGGAGGATGCATACTCCAAAAGCTCATCTTGATCCATCTCCCTCAACACGTCATCTGGAATACTCACAAATTAACGAACTCCTATAGTATATGAAGGTTGACTTGTCCCTAAGCCAACTTCCACCCCTCCTAAAGAAGCTGCAATATGTTATTGTATCTTCTCCCTCATCTGAGATGAAGAAGTCGAAATAAGGGATAACTCCTCTGGAAGTGTAACTACCCTAGGTGGTCGAGGTGCTAAATGAGGTGCTGAAGGCCTAAACCCAACATCTCCCATAGCATCAGGTCGTTCATATGTATGACCTTTTCCAGCCCCATAGAATTTGGACCCCGTATCTGTATAGTTAGGGTCCATGTGCTCTTGGAATTGAGCATACAACATCTTAACAAAATATTGTGGCACCTCATCATTATTTGGGAACTTCCCGTATGCATACATGAACTTCTCATAAATATAATTTACAGTATTGGGATCATTGAATCTTGTAATATTTAGGTGTTTTTTTTTTTCTTCAGGCTCCAATTCAAATAGTGAAAAGGTCATTTCTTTTGTGACCCTAATTTTAACTTCATTTTAGGAGTGGATACCAATCAATGATGCTCTCCTCCTACGCATCATGTAAAAAAAAACTTGCGTTTATGGTTCAACCCCACGATAAGTCTATATCAAACTATCCAAATTGTGCAAAACAATTTGGAGACAATCTCGACAAGGGGAAGAGAGATTGCAACTTTAAAATTCACTACGCAGTCTCGTGGAATGCTCCCTCACCCTATCAGCAATAAGTAAGGGTATGGTATTTTCCCAAGGCATCTCCTCAGGAATATCACCTGGATGGGTGTAAAGGTGATCATAGCTCGAATTTAGAGAAAACTCATGAACCCTGCGACCTCTCCCCCTAGGAGGGCGAAGACCACCACCTGTAACATTTTAAATTACTGCACATGTTAAAAATTAAATAATTTATAAGGAAAAATTGTATTTAAAAAACTTGTCTTTCATTTGAAAATACCTCGTGGAAAACTATCTCATCCTCTTCGCTCATAGAACTAGGATTGTTCCCTTCTGAGGAATGAAGGTCTCTACTAGCCACTGTACAAAACATTAAATTGTTTTATAACACAAGTACATGATACACACAATAAGTTTCACATTAAACATACATCAAACAATAAATTTTCCTTTATTTTTTACCTAAAAGAGAAATATCCAAGTGTGGTATGGATGCCAGAAGTTGAGACATTGTTCTCCTTTTTCCCTCACCAGCAATAAGGCCAACCCAAACTCCTACATTTACACATATGTAGCATAATTTTTTCACATTAAACACATGTAATTTGAAAAAAAAGAAATCACTTGTTCAACATTGAATATAACGTAAACTTGAACATTTTAACTAGAAAGCTAATGTGTACCTATACTGTGTATAATATACCCCTCAGAATGGGCTCTATGAAAGTGGGGATGAATGGGAATAGGTATATGGGGCTCCTCTTGTTCGATTTGGTGTCTGGGCACACAAGTCATATGAGTGCGTCCACCTGTGCAGGACAAAAAAATTTCACATTAATCAAATTTTCACAACGAAAAATAGATATAACCTACTTGAAAACATGACATAACTAAAAAACCAATGTACTTGATCATCCTCCTCTCATGGAGAGGTATTTGGAGGGATCGCCTGATGCCATTGTTGCTATAGTATCAAATCAAATTTCTGCCCCTCATAAATAAATTAGAAAACAAATTATCAATCGACAGTCATTTCATCAACCAATGGATAACAGGTACTATAGCTCCTTGACATACAAGGGCTCGATAATAGTACATGGCGTAATATCTCATGGTACTAAATAAGGTGGGTTAATCATTACCCCAATTGTACAACTTGACTACCTAGGTATTAGTGAGTGGTCTCCTCGAGTGTTGTTCTACGTCTTTTGGAGCAATAGGACGGTTAGTTAGCTTATCGAAAGAGGGATTCAAGTATACCTAGGGAATTCCTATATTACTAAAGGTACATGGAGGTGAGATTTTGTTTACAAGTATTGTCTTATGTCGTAGTACTGCAAGCGATACTATCAAGGGTTACAAGTGTTTCACACAATGTGATTCCACTTTATTTCCTACATTTATTTCTCCTCTACTGTAGTATTACCTAGTTATGGATAGATCATCATGTTATTAAAGGGAATTAGAACACAATCCCAAATTAAAGTTTAAATATATATGAGCTTGCTAACCAAAGGAAAGGTATCTTAAAATAGAAAGAAAATAACTTGTGAAAGGTATGTTTTGAGGCTGAAACTGCAAAATGTTCACAACTTCTGCTATACTTCTTTGATTGGCTATTATGACCCCAATCATGAAATGCTACAAGATCATTAGATCTATTTTCACTGGATTGGATGAAATTTTTTTATTAATGGATTTGGAAAATCATCATTTTTTAGGGTTAATAACCTTGTCTAATAATCATTATTGGAAAAGAGGCCATTGCCTCAATTCTTCTTCTTTATAACTCCCTCATCCTATTGTTTTGTAGTCACCATCAATAGCCACAATTGATGTTCACTTGAAATATTCCTCCTCAAGAGCAACAAAATCTTAGTTAATGAATATTTATAACAAATCCTTGAGAAGTGTTGAGGATAGAGAACATTGTACATCAACATGGGGCTCCATTCATGTATTATCACACTTGATATGTAAGCACTTTTAGGGCCATGTATTCATGATTTTTTCTTTTTATTGTAGAAAATATATTTTAAATAGTTAGGACAGCATTTGAAATTCTCTTCCTTTTTTAGTTAAAGCATGTCAGCATTTTCAAATACATGTGAATGAATCTGGACCCCAAGAAATATCAATGTCGAACCATGAAGTCTTGTGGTTTCCTTTATGTTCTTTTGCGTTTACATGCTACTCTGTTCTCTTTTTCTCATCTAGTATAAAGGACTTACATTCCCAGTCTGTTATGTCTCCTAGATATTTTACTCTATTTCAGATTTAATAAGTTGTACAATATCAATAGCATCTCAGAAGGTAGGCCGGTAAGAAGTTAAGACTCCAAATATCACATAGGTTCTATCAACCTATATTGTGAGTTATCTGGTGCATTATACCCGTTGACTATCAGAAAATAGTAGCTGGAATCCTATTATGTACTGGCATTTTGTTTCGTTTGATTCAAAAGTTTCAAATTCAACTTGCCATAAAATATTTTCTAATTATTTATTAACCTACATGTTTGAACATTTCTTTTTTCATAAATTGTTTAATCCTTTGTATGGAAATTTAAGTGTCTAACATTGATTGGGATGCTCAAGACAAATGTATATGTGATATTTCTCATTTGAGAAAATTTGTATGCCTATTGTACCACCCATTTCATGATAGCCTTACATTCAATGATATCTAGTGTGTTATTCTTTACTCAATGTGATTCACATCAAGTATATTCTCTTTTTACTCATCCAGAGGTGATGATTTTGATTATAATTGTTTCTAATTATAGTTTTAATTTTCATGATTTTAGAATTTTGTCTCTAAACTTGTAATTTTTCACATGGTACTCTACTGAATTTATGTAGATCTATTTTTTGCCTACTTGTTTATTTATCCATGTAAATCGTGATGGACCCACAAATTTTATAGAAAGATCCCCTAGAAGGAGCCCCCTAATTGTTGATTCCATAGATCATATTAACAAGTATTCTACGTTGCTCAATAAAAGGAAATGGGTACCAAAAAGAGACATAGATACAAGCATATCTCATGGAGGTAAAAATGGAGAGGTAAAAAGTATAGTTGAGAAACAAGTTTGATAACAAGGAAACTGCCCACTTTGGTATATATCAGTGAATAAATGAAGAAAAGTATGAGCATGAGATGTATATATGAGGAAACATTCATTTATACTATCTATAATAAGACTAACCCAAATTACATAAAATCCATGAGTGATTGTCCTGTTCTTGATCACTCCATCTGGTTGCGTCCATTTTTCTATTCTGTGATTGAGAACGTAGCCCATGTAATACTTAACCTCACATAAAAAGCACAGGAAGAATCTTAGATAGCAACACTTCCAAGTTTCCAAGTCAAACTATTAGCACAAGAGTGAATTTACAGAGAAGACTATGAGTGAGAGGCGTGAAGCCCTATTGGGCATTAGAAGACAAATTAATGTATTGAACAAAAGCCCCTTCTCACACACACTTACATTCATTTATAGGGAGACATGTATTTTCCCTTTGAAGAAGAAAACCATAGACCACCTTTCTCTATTTTAGTACACTTTTGGGTGCTATTTCAGGAGAATCAACAAAATATTAAAGAATATATAATCAGGGATAACCCCATGGTGACAGAACATAATCCAAGGTGGTGCAAGGCAGTTTCTTCCAATCCCCTTCTGCAGGGGCACCCATTTTCCTAGAATGGAAAGCGAGGTGAATTTGGATGTTGGTATTAATTCTTATTATCATTTTGACATGCAAACATACTCATGGTGCTCTGTTAGAGACATTCACTACTACATTTGGTGGAAATTCCGACACTTGGTTCCGACGCTTTTGACCAAATGTCAGAAATTTCCCCAAATTTTTTCCATCCCGCCCGAAACCGTCGCTATATCGACGTTTATAGAAAAGTGTCACAATACCAAAACTTAGAAAAGTGTCGCAATTGCGACGTTTGGAGGAAGACGTTGCAATTGCGACACTATGGCCCAACGCGTCGCTATTGCGACGACTGCCTCTAAATGTCGCAAGTGCAACACAATGTCTAAGTGTCGTAATTGCGACGTTTGGAGGCCTTCGTCGCAATAGTGACGCCTTTTCTGCCGTCGGTATAATGACACTTATATGCGCGCTAAATACAAATACGAAACTTTATGCGCGCTACATAAAAATGATTTTATTGTTTCGTATCCGTCGCAATAGCTACATTAACATCTGATATCACACGCGCATTCGCCCTCCGCTCTTGCAGAATAGCATTCGCCCTCAGCTCTTGTAGAACATCATTTGCCCTCAGCATTCACCCTCAACGTTCACCCTCAGCTCTTGTAGAACAACATTCGCCCTTAGCTCTTGCAAAATGGTAAGTTCTTACTACAGACCCTTCCTCCTATAGTAGGGTTGACTCTATTTGGGTTTTTTTGGTCAATTCCATTGGATTGTGTTAGGCTGTAGGGTTCTCTCTAGATGTCAAGAATCAATATTCAATACCCTCTATTATCTTCATCACCCAATACGAGATTTAAATTTTTCCCAAAGAAATTATTAATTTGGCAGCCATTATTTCTCCCTGCTTTAAAAACCCTACATTTAAATGAAAACAAGCATTGCATTTCAACTACAAAAATCTATTAGTGTTCAAATGTACATGTGTGATACATTAACGTCTAATATCACGTGCGCATTCGCCCTCCACTCTTGCAGAACAACATTTTCCCTCAGCATTCGCCCTCAGCATTCACCCTGAGCTCTTGCAGAATAGCATTCGCCCTCAGCATTCGCCCTGAGCTCTTGTAGAACATCATTCGCCCTGCATTCGCCCTCAGCTCTTGCAGACCAACATTCACCCTGCATTTGCCCTCAGCTCTTGCAGAACAACATTCATCCTCATCTCTTGCAGAACAGCATTCGCCCTTAGCTCTTGCAGAACAGCATTCGCCCTCAGCTCTTGCAAAATGGTAATTTCTTACTGCAGGCCCTTCCTTCTATAGTAGGGTTGACTCTATTTGGGTTTTTTTGGTCAATTCCATTAGATTGTGTTAGGTTGTAGGGTTCTCTCTAGATGTCAAGAATCAAGATTCAATACCCTCTATTATCTTCATCACCCAATACAAGATTTAAATTTTTCCCAAAGAAACACTTATTAATTTGGTAGCCATTATTTCTCCCTGCTTTAAAAATCCTACATTTAAATGAAAACAAGCATTGCATTTCAACTACAAAAATCTATTAGTGTTCAAATGTACATGTGTGCATCACTTGTGTAGGGTATTCCTTTTCCACTTTCACATTATCCAAGAATGTGTGCATTATAGTTCATTTTTTTTGTGATTTAGATTATCTAGAAAAAGGAAAGGTAAATTATTTCCCATGGAAAAAGAAGGTTTTCCCTTTTTACTACTGGAAATGGTACAACAAAGTTCCATTTCTACCCGAAACTCCTATGAAACGGGAACCAAATAAAGGCCATGTCCTCAATGGACATCATTTGGCTTTGAAAATGGCCATTGCACCGTGTTGTTTCTTATATTACATCACGATAGTTTCTTAGGTCATTTCTTGTTTTTTGAGATGAAAAACAACCAAAGAAATTGTGAAGATCCTTTCAAGAAATAAATGACCATTTCTCAATCATATCTCAACTATTTTTTATTTTATTCGGTGGTTGCTTACTTTGAGAGAAATTTGACACTTTTATAAGGAATATAACATAAAAACACAAAATGGGAAGGAATTGATGAGGTAGATGACCTTTAGTTGTTGTCGATTAAGAATTGATAATACACGATGCATGTTCTGTACTACAAACTAGATTCCTTCCTGGAGTTAGGACACAGAGTATTGAATCAAAGTTGTAGTTTCTAACTTCTTGTATTGGTTCATCGATCTTGAAATTCAGACATTGCATGTCTTCATTGCTTCATGTTTGAATAATTTGCATCATATCGTACAATAGGAAATTAGGAATTATGATTATTATTACTTTATGGATCTGTTAAGTTACTTTTAAGTTTGCATGGTTTAGTGTCAAATTATTCTAGTCCCCAAACACATATAATCAAGGAATTATAATGTGATTTCAAACATTAAATATCAACAAAATTGTTTAAAGGATATTGAAAGGAAAAAGGTGATGGAAGATAGAAAGTGCCTTACGTAAATGCTCTAAGGATTTTTCAATAGTTGCTCCAAAAGCTTCACTTCAAAGCCCTTCAAGATCGTCTCCAACAATGCTATACCATCAGCTTCAACAATGTTGCTCCAAAAATGTCCTCAAGGTCTTCACAACAAGTTTACTAGAAGTTGCTCCAACAATATATTCAATAAGGTCTTCATTGTCAACTCGTCTCTTGTTTGGGTGCCTTAATGTGTAATGACATGTTTCTAAGACTAAATTCAATGCAAGGCATATTTGAAACTCTAACTCTATCGTCCGGTGTCTTATTAGAAATTATTTCAGTTTTCATTTTGTGTTTTCAAGTTAGATATTGTTTTCAAGTTTTTACATTTATAATTTTATTGCAATGTGGCAGACTGATGAAAGAAGTGCAGGAACAACCCAGAGACGAGATGATCATGGAAAGAGGCCAGCGGAAGAACATGTAAAGTGCCAGCATTGCTCTATCTTCAGGTATTTTATTTATTTACATAATTGAAATAATATTAATTTTGTTCAAATATGCAGACACCTAGCCATGGTACGCCTGATGATTCCCTCTTTGAGGAAGAGCTTTCTTCATCCCTATCTCTAGTGTTCTTGTTGTGAAAAAAGGCACGAGATGCAAGGTCAAAATTTAATACTTTGATAGACGCGCCTCAAACACTTGAAATAGAAGAGAGGGTAAAACAACTTATGAGCCAGCTAGAAAGATATCAGGTAATAATAAAAATTCAAAAGGATTTTTTTTTTGTTCTGCATGAGATGAATTGTGATAGTTTGATTTTTAATTTTTACATTGACTAAACTAACAAAAAGTTCTTTTGTATGTAGCGTTTTCTGGCACTTGCTGAATCCGGTGTTGGTGGTAGTGGGACACAAGGGCAAGAGATTACCCAACAACCCTCTCGTACACCTTATACTCCTTTAGGTGCCATCCAAGAAACACACCCTGCCCAAGCAGACACCCAGCCAACCGTTGAACGTGTTGGCAATGATGAGGCTGATATGGCCAACTACATTATTACGTTTCCTGGAGCTACACGTGTCATCTCCACAGGGACCATTAATGGCACGTTGTTGGTGAACGATGAAGGTGTCCCTATAAAGCATGTACAACTCCTAGGTAAATTTTAATATTTTAACTATTTCATGTACTTTATATAAAACATATTTATCATGATTTTTATTTTTAAATTAATGATAATGTCTTCTTCTTCTTCTTCTTCTTCCTTTTTTTTTTTTTTTCTTTGTAGGAAACAATGAGTTCTACAGGAATCTGGAGAGCCATTCGTTGGTAATTTTTGGCCCAACCATACGCACAGGGTGGAATTCCCAGAGTTCCAACCTGAAAAAAGAACTTCTAGATTATCTAGAAGCCCTTTTTGGGGTTGACACATTTGACAGAATAGCGGTGGCTCGGGTAGCCGGCAAATATTTTAAATATACCAAGGACACCTATATGACGCAATTGCAATTTAACCCTAGATATGAGCATCCTCTCACAGTTCCAGAGAGTGAGTGGAGAGCACTCATCCATGACGGAAAAGAGAAAAGGGAAAAGAAAGAAGGAAAAATGCCAACTGGACCCGCAAGGTAAATTACAACTTTAATTCAATAGCTTGAATTTTCTCTATGTCTAAAATAAAAGTGTGCTATGTCATATCTGACTTTAATCTTTTGATGCTAGGTTTCCTGACACCTCAAAGGCAACCAAAGCTAGGATTGAAAAAAAGGGCCATCACAAGCTAGGCCAGGGCGGCTACTTGAAATTGGCCGCAAGAATTGTAATTAAGTAGCTAAAAATCTTATAATTAATTGTATCGCCTTCCAACGTTTTTGTAATCCTATCAAATATGATTAAAAATACACAATCATATGTAATGTAGGGTGATGACTTCGGAACAGAAACTACAGAGGAAGATAAAAATATCGCTTTCCGTTTTGGCTATCAAGCTGTAGTTGAACGTCGCAGAAGCTTGGGGTAGGTCCCAAGATCTAGAATGCCTGATAAGGTAAAACATTAACCTTTCAATATTTTTGTTTTCGTCCATAAATTTAATTTCTAACAACTTTGTTTAAATCAGGGGAGCAACACTACCGACGAGGTAAATAACCCAGTTTTAGAGCCAGATGTAGATGATCCTCTCGTGCAACCTGATCATTGTAGTGGGGACCAGGCCGACAATGCTGCTATCAGTGAGGGCCGTGACGGTAATTAATTTCCACTTATAATTTTTGCTAATTATACCTTGATGGTTGTCCTTATAACGTTTTTTGTTTAAATGACAGAGAATGTTTCCCTTGAGGATCTTACCACCAGAGAGGAAGACAGGGCAACAGTCCCAACGGTGACAACTAGTGCACCAGGTAAATAATCTCATTGCAATTTTTTTTATTAATATTACCGAACTAGTTCAATGATATTTAAAAACTGACAATTAAAATTTAATATTATATGTTTTTGTAGGCGATGCCCCGTCACTGGATGAGACCGGACATCGTGACTACGCAACTAGGTCAGCGGCAACAACTGGTGCACCAGGTAAATAATCTCATTGCAATTTTTTTTATTAATATTATCGAACTAGTTCAATGATATTTAAAAACTGACAATTAAAATTTAATATTATCTATTTTTGTAGGCGATGCCCCATCACTGGATGAGACCAGACATCGTGACTACGCAACTAGGTCAGCGGCGACAACTGGTGCACCAGGTAAATAATCTCATTGCAATTTTTTTTATTAATATTACCGAACTAGTTCGATGATATTTAAAAACTGACAATTAAAATTTAATATTATATGTTTTTGTAAGCGATGCCCTGTCACTGGATGAGACCAGACATCGTGACTACGCAACTAGGTCAGCGGTGACAACTGGTGCACCAGGTAAATAATCTCATTGCAATTTTTTTTATTAATATTACCGAACTAGTTTAATGATATTTAAAAACTGACAATTAAAATTTAATATTATCTGTTTTTGTAGGCGATGCCCCGTCACTGGATGAGACCAGACATCGTGACTACGCAACTAGGTCAGCGGCGACAACTGGTGCACGAGGTAAATAATCTCATTGCAATTTTTTTTATTAATATTACCGAACTAGTTCAATGATATTTAAAAACTGACAATTAAAATTTAATATTATCTGTTTTTGTAGGCGATGCCCCGTCACTGGATGAGACCAGACATCGTGACTACGCAACTAGGTCAGCAGTGCGGGTCGAAAAGCACGAAACAAGAGCAGAGCATGATGATATTGATGATGTAATTAGGAGCTTTAAAAATAGCAAGAAGAAAAAGAAATTTCGATAATGTAAAATATTGTAATATTATAAGACAAACGTTACCATACTTGGAACGTTTTTTGCGTCATATAAAAAACTCATTTATCATACTATTTTTATGTCAAGCATTAATTGCAATGTTTCCTTGTGTACTTTTTGTTGAATTGTTTTTTTATTAGTTATTGAATATTTTTTTTTATGCTCATGAAAGTAAAAAATGAAATATAGATTGGGTATTGGGGAATTGAGAGTGATGTGAGGAGGGGGGGGGGGGGGGAGGGGCCATAAGAGCTTCCACCTTCACGTGGTTGGCCCTGTTTAGTAGAGAATAATTTATTGGAGCGATTTAATCTTGGAGCAAACCTCCCTTGATCCAGCGTAGCAACAAAAAAGTCACTGTTGACTTAGTTGCTACTCTTTCATATCGTGGGAGGCTTGTTCCAAGTTCATGTGACTCCAATAAATTGTTCTTGAAATGAAGAGGAGCTTATTCAGGTATGTTTTGACATTTTCAACATATGTTCTAACATTATCATAAGAATGTATCTTAGAGTAAAAAATACTACATCAATTACTTGTATTTATTGTATAGATAATGATGGATTTTGATTGACTTGGCAGTGCAGGTACAAATCCTCTTGCATCATGAGCAATACAACTTGTCAACCAAGGTCATGTCCAGGATATTTTTTCTTGTGCGCTTGACCAGGTTCGTAATGTCACATTTTGTAAGTTCCTTTACAATTCAGAATTCAATATTAAAGTGATGCATAAATCTTTTCACAACAATAAAAGGAAAGGGTTATGGCTGAGTCAAATTTTATTGTTATTGACAGTGTAATGAAATGTATCTCAATGCTATGGTTTTGGCCTTTTTATTGGTTGAATTAGAGGAACCAGTTGAAAATATTGGGGCCAAGTAGGCTGGTTTTCCTTTTTGCTGATGGTTTGGTGTATCTAATTGAATTAGTTGCCTAAGGTATTTTTGGTTGCAAACTCCTTTTCATTTTCATACAGTATTGGCCTTGTGGAATACATTTGATTGTGTGGTCTTGTTAGATCTACAACATTTGTAGTTGTTTAGTCTTATGGCCGAGGTGCACTTTTATTATGCAAATAGTTGATGCAATATTGTCATTTAATCCTTACTACAGGGTAGCATGTTGAGAAGTTTCTTGTGAAACATTTGGTATTCAAAATGACACTTGATCCTATACAGCATCATGCACTTGACTTCAAAATTCATATTCAAAGTGTGCCAAACAATTCTTGCAAAATTTAAAATATTTATGTTGTTTTAAACCATTATCTTTTTCATGTATTGGATGCTGAAAATGTGAAAAAGACTTTGGTATGAAACCAACTGGTGAATAATTTCCAGCAAAACAACCACTTCCAAGACATGATTTATAAGTAGAACATATGTACTTATGAAGCATAGAAAGATATCCTTGATGCATTGTCAATGTTTGGCTAGGGTTATTTTTGGAGAAAATAACTCCTTATTCCTAGAATAGTGATCTTCAATACAAGTAAATTACAAGAAGAGAGATCATCGTGTGACACAACAAAACTGAAATTGGACCCCTAAGGAGAGCTGGTGTGTCTACAATCGCTCTGTCAGCATTTTCCCTTGGTTTACCCCGTTCTTTTCCTCCAGCCTGAGTCTTAATTGACTTCTTCTTTCTTCGAGTGTATTTATCAAATTCATAGAATTTGATAAATAAATACTATCCACAATGGTTGGAATTTAATTTATATTCCCGACTTTATATTATCTCCAAGCCTTATAACCAATGTTTAACTTTCAACACTTTGTATTTATACTCCAAGTTTCTTTTTAAATAAATAACTTGTAATGAACTTTCGGCTCTATATTTCACCACCCAGCCTTACAACAATCACGCTCCAGACTTATGATAATTATCCGCCAATCGTTTAATTAAGCAATTTCATTATACTCCGGCCCCACCTATATATATCAATAACCAATCAAACACTCGTATCATACCTAGCTATCCTCCGCACACTTTAGTTAACCTCCGGGCAAGTTCAACGCGCGACCACCGTCTGATGGCCCTTCTCCAAATCAACGACTCTTGGAAATTTCGCTCGGCTTCCAACGTTGGGCTTTAACATGCGATGGCGTGGGTTAAACGATGGTTTTTCGGGGGTCACTTCGCCACGTGTCGCATTCCCTATGGAATCGCTCGCGAATAGGAAATATTGCCTACTCCGCAAAAGCGGTGCGATATGGGCAACCCGCTTTTGTGATTCCGCTCGTGGTTTTGGTACAGGGCTTGACCACGGGTGCAAGTCTGGTTCCACTATCATTTTGTTTGTTAACTCATGTCCAATCCTCGGGTCAAGTTCTGAAAGCACAACAATCTTGTCTCTTTATTAATCGATATTTTTATATTTGAACAGTGTTCACGACCCCGGTTCTCTACACAGACCTCGCCTTCGGGTTGGGTGAGTTCACAGGGTTATCCAAAAATTTACGGGAATTCAAAGACAGACGAATGGAATTATCAGTACCCAATCGCCTCATAGTTAAACAATTCTTCACAATTAGCAGTTCGAGATAATTCAATGGAAACTAAGCTTGGAAATCATTTAACTGGAAACAATTGTTCACACACAGAGGTTTATTGCAGAAATCCCCTCTCTACTCTCCTCTTCCCTCTCTACTTTTATTCATCCGAGGAATTACAATTTATATACATAAAATATGGCTCTTCGGTTCCTCTGAGAGGACCGTTCTAGAAATCAAAAGGTCTAATTATAATAATTAAACTATCTGAAACTGTTTGACTCCTTCAACTCTAAGTAGTCTAAGTAATACAGTCAGCTGAGGTATTGACACCTAACTGTTACAACTCAAATGTTTTCGAACCCTCCTAGCCACAACATGTGGACAAAACCTCCTACATTGTTGGCTAGTGCCTAATGCCCCTGCATCATCGTGTGACATAAAACTATTAACAAAAGTGAACAGGGAATGATTATTAATTATGGCATACTAAGTTGTCAGTGATTTTGACTATTTGTCTTTAACATGTAAAAATGTTAAATTCCAAACTTACATCATCATGGTTTGGCATCATGAGCTTGACTAATTGTCCACCATGCTCATAATTTCATTGTTGTATTAATATCTATAAACAACGTTTCAAATAATAATAAAAAAGTTCTATAAGAAAAATCCAGACCTCCATGCTGCTGCTCCTTGTGAGACAAAGTCAAAATTGCATTACACAATCTGACACATAAGAATCTCCTATATCCCAGTGGTATGTATCCAAACTCTTATAATAGTGTCTTCAAGACTTATTTTGACATTTCCAATGAGATATTTAAGCGCTGAAAGATGGAGCCTTCTTCATTGTTGTATATGTAATAGTATTTTATTAATATAAAGATTGATGGTTTTGTCTTTCTAAAAATGAAATGTAAAAATAATTTATTGTGGTCAATTGAAATTTTTTTTTTTAAAGCTTTTCATTATGGAAGGGCGACATAGATATATGCCCTTCTAATTGAAATTCGGACCTGCCCTTCAAATTTGATCACTGTGTGGGACCTTAACAAACAATAAAACTATTATGCCGCGTGTTATATAAAACATATAACAAAACCTTTGTCAAAACTTCAAACGAACCCTTTAGCCATGGGTATTTCATCACGAATTGATCATTTTACCATGTACCTTCTTCTAGAGGAATATTCTTCCACTTGATTAGGTACTTCATAATGGTTATATGTCAAAGAGATACATAATGTTTATCTATAACTTTTTTTGGTTCAAGAATCAACTTTCATTCTTCATCTAATTTTGGAAGTCCTATTTACATTGGCATATTTTTTCCCAAAAACGTTTTTAGGCAAGATACATGAAAAACCTTATGAATGCAAGAAGAAGGAAAATATAACTTCTATACCACTTGTGCAATCCTATGAATAATTATTTAGGGCCATAACAGTTTTCAATTTTTGAGCTAATTCTTTATTCTTCTTTTTCTTGAATGAAGATTGCTTATAATGCTATAATCTAAAAAATACCCAATTACCCTTCTCAAATTATCTTTCACTTCAATGTTGTTCCCCTTGTTGTTTTATCATGTTTCATGTCATTTGAAGGTTTTCCATAATTATTTTGAAAGTTTCCTTAGTATTTTCCATATGTGACTCTGTTTCCTATACTTTGGACTTATCTTGCAAAAAGTATGAGATACTAGGAGTTGGATATCCATAAAGGGCCTTAAATGGGGAAATTTTAGTAGATGTGTGATAGGTAGTATCATATTACCATTCTTCCTTGAAGAACCCACTTCATCCATTAAGATTGATTTTCTAAAGAGTAACATTGTAGATAACCTTAAAAACATTTGTTAACTATTTTTGTTTGACCATTTGATTGTGTTTGATATGTAGAACTCATGGCAGCTAGTGTTTCTCCACTCATATTAAATAATTATTTCCAAAAGTTTCTTGTTACTATTACTTTAGGAAAACCATGAAGACTATGAATTTATATCACGGACACTTCTGCCACTTGGCTTGTTGTTTATGTACTTTGATCTCTACAAAAAAAATATACAAAATTTGTCTATATAAATGACCACAAAAATGTAATACTTACCTTTATATTTCAGTAACCCTGTAATAAAGTCTATTGATATATCTTCTAGTCTTTGAATATGTATGTGGAATGGTTGAAGTAACCCTAGAGATTTTACTATCTCTCTTTTATTTATTATGCAAACATGACCTTCTCTTACAAAATTTTGAATATCTTTCTTCATTCCTTCCAAAAATATATTTTTTGATCCTTTGAGATGTTTTAAGGAACCTTGTGTCCTACCATCAGAGAGACATGGGACTCCCTTAATATTTGTTTATTCAAATATGCTTGCGTGCATAAAAATATTCTACATTTGCACCAAAGTATATCTCTCTTTCACTCACAATGCTCCATAGAGTTCATCCCATCCTTTATAAATTTTAGTTTTTGTTTAGTACTATTGTCATTTTTCCATTATGGCAAGCTTCTTCTAGCCACCTAGGAATAGAAAATGTAATTGGATATAAATTTGAGGCCTCTTCTATTTTAAAAAGAGCATCATGTACTAAATTTTCCTTACCCTTTTTGCAGATTATCTCAAAATTAAAACTTTGCATTTTTTCTCCTCATTTTTGTTAATATTCCAATGAAATCCATAGCTTCAAAAAATAATTTATGCTATCATGGTATATCTTGACTTTAAAGTACCTCCCAATGATATACTATCCCCATTTTTTATTGCATGTAATATTGCTTCCATTTATTTTTCATACGTAGATTTCACCAAATATTTTCTTTGAATTCCTTGATTTTAAAAGCCAATGATATCCCTTATTGTGTTAATGTTACATAAATTCCCTGCCCTAGTGCCTCACACTCTACTATTAATGTTTTACCAAAAGTAGGTGCAACCGATGTTGGTGTAGAAAACATGGCATCCATTAAAAGAGATAATGCCAAAGTAGCCTCATCATTCCATATAAATGATATTTTCTTCAAGAGATATGTGAGTGGACTTGAAATGCATGCATAATTCTTAACAAATGATCAATAATATCATGTAAGTCTAAAAAATCTTCTAAGAACCTTGATTTTCTTAGGAATAGGTCATTTTGTAATAGCTTGCATCTTTTGAGGCTCCAACTTCACTCCTTCCTTTAAAATAATATGAACCAAATACTCGAATTCTTATTTCCCAAAAGCAAATTTGATATTTTTACATAAAAATGATTGTTCTCAATAATTTATATAAGTTTTCCACATGTTTAATAGTGTGGTATTCCCATGATTTATTATAAATATGTGTATTATGAAAGAAAACCAACACAAATTTTATAAGATGGGATCAAACAAAATTGTTCTTAAGTCGAGCCCGCTGGACTTCAAACAGCGATAAACCATAATTCAAGCCAAATTCACGTTCCAAAATAGCCTGCTGACGTCGGCCAATTTTGTGACGGGAAAACCAAATGAATTCTGCCCTAATATTTTTTGGGTCCAAAGTTGGGCTGGCGTATGGAGGGAGAGTTGTGACGCGAATTTATTATCAAATTCGCCCTAATATTTTTCAGGTCCGGATTTCCACTGCGTGAGCGGAAACCATCGTACATGCTGACGTCATCAATCAAAACCCGCCACCCTTTTGACTTTGTAAATAAAACAAATTGCGTCTATGTCATTTTCATTGTTCTGTGCGCTAGCCAGTCTTCCATGCAACAAAATTCAAAAACCAACTATTAACGCTTGCTGATCGTTACCTTGCTGAAGAGAATTGAAGCCGAGTATTTCAGGGTTCTTCTGTCATAACCAGCGCCTGTTTAAACACATTTCATTTCCCGTAAACAGGTATTTATTCCAATTCCCCGCTAAACTCTGTAAAAAATCCTGGTTTTAGTTTTAATTTTGCACTAAGGTCTAAAAGGAAGTTCAGTTTGGTATTTTTCGTTCCTAGAACTGCAATGATATTCCCAAAACTGGTAATTGTGCCCCTTTTCCACAAAAACCCCGAAATTCCATTTCTGAATCCACAAGAACCAGAAATGGAAGCTCCTGTAGCTCTGAATGTCATGCCCATCAATGCCCCTCATAAGGACTTGGATTATTTGCCTTTAGCCAATATGGATTTTCAAATTAAGGACTTGCGTCTCAGTGAGAATCCTCTTCAAATATTTTTCCATTGTAGAGACAATTATTTGAATGGTTCTGACATATTTGGACTTTGGGAATCAAATCTTCCTATGTACCTTCTCCCCTCAGTCTATATTTTTCCTGAGTTAATCCATTATTGCTACGCAAATTATGATCCCAACCAATGAGCAGTTTTATCCTCAAGTCAAAATGTCCTTTTCCCAATAACTGCTCAGTCCATAAATGAAATGCTACAATTCCAACCTGGTCAAGCTATCACTTCCCTGTCCATGGCTGAATTACTTGAGAAATCTACCAAGTTATCCCATGAAGAGTTAAACCGCCTATGCCAAACCTTCATGTTACCAGAGCATCAGCCTAAAAACCCTCCCCCTTATGGTTATAATTTCTTTACTAATGAGGGTAGACTTATTTTAAACATGATATCTTCCATAATGGGCTTCAATACTAGTGAGTATGTTTATCAGTTAACCCTATTATTTTTATCCATTTTTACCCCTAGACAACCTCCTCCTGTCAAGTACGATTTTTCATCTTATATTGCTGACAAAATCCATGATCAGTTCATGAGATTTGAGAATGAGAGAGTATTTAAGTATTCTTATGTCATATATCATCTCATGATTTACTTTCAGTCAGAAAATTTCCCTTTTTATGTTAAGAAACTTGATGCCAAAGGAAATCCTAGGTCAGTCATCTTTTGGTTTGCCATTACTCACAATTCCTCTGATTCTCCTTATTCCTATAATGAGTTTTTCGACCTTTTTGTTCATCCTGCAACTACCTTGTTGACAGGAGTCTCTCCTCCTAGAATTAACAATGAAATCAAGAAAATCCTTCAGCTCTCAAAGCATTACAAGATAGGTGACTGGTACCTATATCAAAACTACACAGAGATCGGGATATATGGATGTGAATTATGCCCATTCAAACTGCCCAAGTATGTCCCAATGAGACTCTTTGCATTAGAATATTTCAGGCAGATGAATAATTCAGATATAATTCATTTTTTCAATGCAAAGAAAAAGGCTCAACTCGGGATCAAGAGCCAATTAGGTCCCTTCATTTGTAACTCTAGGGAAGCTGGAAAGGAAGCTGAAAGGATTTTAGAAGACTATCTCAGACTACAAAAGAGTTTCTACTGGGTGCCTTATGATCCAAACAACTTTATTTGTGATAGAAGAATGAAAAATAAACTGTCACCATACATCCATCAAAGAATCCCAGAAATAGAACAATATGCTAATATGGATGAATGGATAGAAGGGACATTGGTTGAAAAAGATAGTGAGCAGGTCAATGTTGAAAATGTAATGAAAGATCTTGAAAAGATACTTGACCTAGAATCTTTTGGACAGGTGCAGGGATCTTCTTCAGCCAGGACTTTACAACAAAATTTGCAGGAGATTAGTACAGTAGCAGTAGAATCTAAAGGAAAAGAAAAGGAGCCTGATATACAAATAATTGAAAATTTCATAATGACAGAGCAACCAGAGACTTCTAAAGAACAAGGTCAAGGACAAATTCCTCCTACTCAGATCAGTGAGCCAGAAATTTCTATTTTACAAACTCCTCTGAATATAGAAAAGGGCAAAAAGAGAGAGGCTGAAACATCTACTCCTATTGGTGGCTCTTCTGAACAGCAAGATGTTAAAAGGCAGAAATTAACTCCCCTTCCAGAAGATGAATCATTTCAGGAAATCCCTAACAGCCAGGGAAGAGAAGACAGTCAGCAAACAGGTACAGGTAGTGGGACATCCACTAATTTTAAAAAACAGGGAATACAGAGGCAACAAAGTGCAGAAATATCTTCTTTCAAACCTCCAATAAAAACTGCCTGGGACATCAAAAGAACATTCATCAATATAAAGGCCAGGAATGATCCACTTAGACTTCAAGTGTACAACCAATTTTTGAAGATGGCTTCGAAAAATCAAGAAAGATTGATGTCAGTGTATGACATCCAACAGGGTAAGATGTTAATGAGCCATTTGAAGCCCAAGGTGCAACAGCCTCAGACAGCTACAGATTACGTTAGGACTAATTTTGAAGTCTTAGCAAAGGATATCCATCCTTTAGATCAAATTGAGCTACACAAGCAAATAGGTGAGATGATTTATTCTACTCTGACGGATAAATCAATGATGACCCATAAGTTGCAGGATTCTTTGGATAATACTAATACATAGTTGCAGCTTGAAAAAGCCTCCTCCCAGGCTAAGGATAATAGAATCAAAACTTTGGAGGAAATAATCATTGGTTTGGGTCATAATCCTAAAGATGTGAAAGGTATTGAAGCTTTGATCAAGAGAAAATATGATGATATTGCAGCTCTGAGAAAACAATTAAAGTTACCAGCCTCAAGACATCCACAGACTGCAGAAATCATCAAACAAAATTCTGAGGAAGATCTAATGGATTTTCTCTTAAAATTGAATGAGCAACTTACTTCAACTGAAAAAGAGCTTGAGAATGCATTAAAAGATAAGCAGGCAAATATTCTAGTATCTACAGCAGGAGTAGTGACAGGTACAGCAACAACAGGTTAGCCAACAGAATTGTCACAGAGCAACACTGCAAATTTGAACACTGATGAATTAACAAATTCAATGGAAGATATGAACATTCAGGCCATAGAGCTTCACAAAACAAAGGAACATTTGGCCACTCTAGAACATAAATATGATCTTTCAAAAATGAGTGTGCTGATAAAACAAGAGAAGTGAACAAATTAGAAAAAACAGTCAAAGCATTGGAAAAGGATCTCACATTGGAGAAACCTTTAAAATAAATAAATGAAATTCTTTGGGATAATATCATTCAATCAATAAAGGATGTTTGGTCCTCAATTCAAATAATGGATGAACAGAATAACTTAGTTAAATTAGCTCTGGATGAGATTGAGAGATCAAGACAAGAGTTGGGAAATATGCCAGAAGAGGCCAATAGACTTATACATTTTTTGAATACTCAGACTAAGAATCAACTTGCAGAAATTGGTATTCAGGACAGGACCGGAACAATTCTGGAAATAAAGATAGTTTTTACTAAAAGAACTCTGGTACAGAATTTAGAACGAAGGTGCTCGGATATGCAAGAAGAAATCATTGCCTTCAGAGAAAGATTGAATATTTTGTTAAATAGAGGATTGCCCAGTCCTATAGTTGCAGAAGATAAGCTAATGGACCTTGATAGTTATGTTGAAAAATTGGACAAATATGCTGATAATCAAGCTAGTTCTTCAACCGGTTCATCAACAGCAGCATTGCCTACAGGGAAAAACCTTCATGACAGATTGGAGAATTTATTTTATCTTGAGCATGAAGTAAATCATTTATTCCCAAATCAGCCTAATTTCTTCAGATATACTGAGGCTGATGAAACACTAAGAAATTTGCAAAGGACCAGAGTGCCAGAAGTTCAATGGTGGGAAGAAATGATGGAACTTTTGTAAAAAATTATCCTCACATAAATTTTTGCCTATTTACCACAGTATATCATGATAAAAAGGATAAAAGGATGAAAAAAGGTCAAAGAGTATCAGAGCAGTTAAAGAGTATCAGTGAAATGAAATAATCAAAATAGAATCACTGAAGAGGACATCAGCAAGCCAAGATATAGGGTCTGCCTCTAGCACATTCTTAAAATAAGGAAACAACACAACATCAGTTATCATTTTTCTTATCTATCAGACCATATGTCTCTATATTGTTGTAAAATACTTATTAGTTATCCTAGATAATATCTCAATTTGTTATGAGATATTTTGTATGATTTTTTGTATAAATACTCCATCAATTGGAGTAGTAAGTGTGGATTCATATACTTTGCAGTAACATTGAATTTTTAGGAATAAAGTGTTGTTGGAGAAATTTCTTTGTGGCTTGCTGGATGATGAATTGATGCTAGAGACTTTTTACAGGATTCATGTGTCAAACTACGGATCAATAAGTGATTTCTATCCTGTGTTTTAAGTTTTTATATCTGTTGATTATAACACTGTGTTTCATTTTTGAATAATTAATGAAAAGGAGTAAATCAGAAGGTACTTAAGTGTAATATGGTTTTAATCATTATTATTCTAAATGTTTTCTTCTAAACTAGTTATAAACAGTGAATTCTTAATTGCTCTTGTTTTACTAGTTTAAGGATTTTGGGTACTTTAATTTGTATTTGGAACAACGGACGTCGGTACTCTATCTGTTGCTTTACTATTCTACATACTGCTATTTCACTTTCTTATAGATGCCTCAGGCATATTTGGATGCTTTCTCAGATTGTTGATAATCTCCATGTGGACCGTTACTGGGTTTTATATCAAGTCCCTGTATGTGACATGGGGTATTTTTCTATCACTGTCTGGGGTGGGACTTCCACATTTCTGGATGGATATTTGGGTTCCAATATTTAGATGTGAAAATTTAATGACTTCATGGATTGTTTTAGTTAATATAATATATTCAAAACAACGTTTTTCCTCTTGTGAAAAAAAAATGATTAATGTTTATCACTCTGCCTTCAAAACTAGCGATGCTGGTCTATGTTGTTGGTTTATTGATATGGTCTCATGGTATTTTTATATTTGGGACATATCACACTCCTCACATGATTAGCGTTTTTCTCTGTTCAAGGATTTTGGGTACTTTAATTTGTATTTGGAACAATGGACGTCAGTACTCTATCTGTTGTTTTACTATTCTACACACTGCTATTTCACTTTCTTATAGATGCCTCGGGCATATTTGGATGCTTTCTCAGATTTGTCGATAATCTCCATGTGGACCGTTACTGGGTTTTATATCATGTCCCTGTATGTGACATGGGGTATTTTTCTATGATTGTCTGGGGTGGGACTTCCACTTTTCTGGATGGATATTTGGGTTCCAATCTTCAGATGTGAAAATGTAATGACTTCATGGACTGTTTTACTTCATATAATATATTCAAAACAAAATTTCTCCTCTTTTAAAGTTTCATTTTTTTTTTTTAAATTGAACCTGTCGTTGCTATACCGACGGCTTGTAAGTGTCGGAATTGCGACAAATTAGAAACGTCGGAAGAGAAACAGTATAAACACGTCGGAAGAGCGACGTTCAAAACATCGGACCACATTTCGTCATAATTGTGACAGTTTACAGACGTCGGAAGAGCGACGTTCAAAACGTCGGACCACATTTCGTCAGAAGTGTGACAGTTTACAAAGGTCGGAAGTGCGACAGATTAGGAAACGTCAGAAGAGTGATGCTTGTTTCGAAGAGACGGAAAAAGTGTCGATAGTGCAACACTTTTTAATTGCGTCGGAACTGCGATGGTATGGTAAACCACGTTTTTCCTGCCCTCAAACTGTTTCTCTTGCGACGACTATGTGTCGGAATAGCGATGAATTGACCGTCGGAATTTCCGCCAAATTTTCTAGTGATTACCCATTTATTTCTGGTTGGTATTATCAGTGTGACATGGAAACATACTCATTGTGCCCTGTGAGAGATCTAGGGCCTTTTTCCCCTTTTCCGTCATCCCCGCCTTTTTTGTCGAGCCCGGGCTATGGTAAGTGCAGTTAGTAGAAAAATCACCCAAGAAGGGATCAAAGGATAGATTGTCAAAGGGTTCAAAACCTATAATGCGGAATGGAAAAATGCATGAAAACAAACAGGAAAATCACTATGCAAAAATTAGTCAAGCTCTATGTTGATGAAAAGCAATTAATGACAATGAAAATCTCTATCAAGGATGAACATCTTGAACAAGACTGTAAACAAGGTATTCCTAAATTCTCCAAACTCCCTTAACCTTCTAGTAAATCCTCTTTATTAAGGTGATAGAGTGGTGATAAGGCAGTAACTAAATTAGTTTAGTTATGTGTTATTTTCACTTGGTAACCCAAATGACACTTGACTCGCAATTGACCTAGATTGCTACCTATCGGGTTGCATCAACTAGCGAGGGTTTGGTGGGGTTACAACCAAGTGGAATCCATGACCATAGAGCATATTGAAACTCAGGGAAGGATTGTCGCAACTGGGAAGAGTAATGCATGAGTTGTGCACTTCAGTTTGGGAGGTGTAGAGGCTTTATGTCTAATCATGTAACAATGGGCCTTACTCCAATTATTCATGGATGGCCCATATTCTACCGAAGTTATAAAATAATTACTTCCCCTGGCACATGTTGAATTTTAATTCTTCACAGGAAATTTACATGTTGAATTTTAATTCTTCGCAAGAAATTTATGGCATCAAGCTGAGAAATGCCATTCGAAAAAACAAATTCGAGACTTACCTGGATAAATATCCAATTTTTCGATGGTGCTCACGATAGAATCGATCACTGATGTGGCTTGAAAACGACAAGGCTTGTTCTGCTCCAGCGTACAGGTTTGCGTGGGCCAAGGGTTTGCAGAATGTCGGAGGAGACAGGAACTACAACATTGAATCCCAGACAATCATATAAATATGTGATAATATAGTGCATGCTCCTACTATGTAATATCCCTATTATATATTTTACTTAATTTCCAAGAGGTAAATTCAAGAAATCCAGTATTAAATTTTTCCAGAAGATTCAATAATAAATTGCAACATCATTATAGAGAAAAAACACTACAAACCCTAGTTATTTTATTAATAAATTGGAAGGAAATTACATCAATTTGATATGGAAGGAAACCTGATAAGGATATTCACTAAAACCCTTGGCTTTGACTCCTTTAGCTCTGCAACTTGTACTCCATAGTGAATTGTGGATTCAGCCCTCCTGAAGTTTACAATCGGCCACCTTGAGCCCTAGCAATTCGGCCCTCTAGAAGAATAGTCTTCTACTACAAATGCATGGGAGCTATCTGAGACTTAGTGCATATCATAAATATGAATAGGGTTGAAATTTTTGATTTGGTTAAGCCCTAACTTTTGTGAAAAATTTGTTGGACAAAAGACTGATCTGAGGCACATATTCGGCCTAGTTTGAGGCCCATACTGAGGCATAATTGCAACATCTGTCAAAATCATTTTTGAGGCAGACCCCTATAGTTGACATATTTAATACTATGCCAAATATACAAAAACTCATTGGTGCTCATGGTGGCTTGAAAACGAGGGTTTCCTATATGTAAACCTCTATGATACCATAAACTGTAAAATTAAAGATGGAAAGAGGATTTTATTACTTTGTGCTCAATTCAAACAAAAATATGGTTTTATGTATGTACATTGTAAACCTCTATGAGATCATAAACTGTAAAATTCAAGATGGAAAGAGGGTT
Organism: Pinus albicaulis; assembly: GCA_034641835.2. Classification (NCBI taxonomy): domain Eukaryota; kingdom Viridiplantae; phylum Streptophyta; class Pinopsida; order Pinales; family Pinaceae; genus Pinus; species Pinus albicaulis. The sequence continues at coordinate 1,223,140,094 of CM076580.1, forward strand.
TTATTACTCTATGCTCAATTCAAACGAGTATTCAAACCTTTGTATTACATAAGTATACCAGGGTACATGTTATCTATTAAGGGAAATGAAGTAAATTAAGGGACAACTATAAATTTATTTCTTAGAAATTAGTTAAAGAGGGGTTTCCAATTATAATCTCCATTACCTAGGCCAGTTACAAATCCTTGAAGTCCTCTTTATAAATATTAGTTCAACTCAATTTTAATCGAGACCAGTCTTTATCGAACCACCCTTGAAACCCACGTACAAAATATAAAGACATATGACCATAAAAATAATGGCAGGAATAAAATATCCGGGCTAATTAGTGAACATAAATTTCAATGAAAATAAAATCAGCTCAGCGGGGTAGTGCCCATGGATTTGGGTAAGTTGACGCAACTCCAGTGGCTTCGCTTAGCTTATAATCAAGTGATTAGCAATAGAAACACGAGCTTTCCCATTATTACTTCTCTAATTAACTGTTCCTCCCTATGATAGCTCATCTTATACTCTAATAAACTCAGGGGACATTTTTCCTCTTCTATTGGCCAGCTCTCTAAAAGCATGAGTATGGTATACTTGGGCTTCAAAGATTTAACAAGAAAACTAGCTCCACATATTGGAAACCTAACTAGTTTAACATTCCTTGAGTTAGAGGAGAATCATTTTACCGGAGAAATTCCTTCTTCACTTAATAAGCTTAAATACTAGAGAGGTTATATTTGAGTTCCAACAATCTACAAGGAAACATTCCAATGGAAACCGGGGAACTCAAACGCCTATGGTTTTTATCTATAGGGGGAAATAATATGACCAGAAGAATCCTTGAATCCGTTGCCTATCTCCAACAGCTAGAATATCTAAATCTCAAGCAAAAACAGTTATCAGGTACTATGCCTACAACTTTAGGGAAATGTGGGAATGTTTTACTTTTAGACCTATCATATAATAGGCTTTGTGGGCACATAGCTCTAGAGGTGGGAGGCCTTGTAAATTTGTCTATAGGTTTCATAATTTCAAAAAAATTAGTAAATCGCACAATGCCTTCGGGGATGGGGAAAATGATTATGGTTCAAGTTATAGATCTTTCCTTCAATGCACTTGAAGGTCTTATTCTAGCTTCACTTATAGAGCTTCAAAATATTTATTCCATAGATTTATCTTCCAACAATTTGTCAGGTTTAATACCCATGTTTTTAGAGGAACTCAAAATGCTCATACATTTAAATTTTTCTTTCAATGAACGATGCAATACATAGCATATAATGCAAAGAGCACCTATAGATCTGGTTGCATTAGTTTTTTGTATTCTGTGATTCATAACATAGCCCACAGAATAAAATTTACCTTAAAAAAATTCGTTTTCAAGACTTACCTATCTAGATATCCAATTTGTCACTAGTGCTCACGATGGCTCGAAAACGACAGTGCTCCAGTGTACAGGTTTGCAGAATGTCAAGGGAGACAGGATTTTGGGTTTTTTTATAAGAATAAAACTCTCAGACGAGAGTTAAAACAACTCTAAGCTAAGAGTTTTACAACTCTTATCCGATAGTTTACCCGAGAGTTTATGTCAATAAAACTCTTGTACGAGAAAATACTTAACTCTCATCCGAGAGTATTTTAACTCTGGTCAAGCCCAATATAACTCTCGGGTGAAACATTAAAAATCTCTTTGGACAAGAGTTCTAAAAGCTCTCGGTCAAGAAATTGAGTTGGTTATTTTCTCAAACGAGAAATTAAAAATTTCACCCAAATTTTGGCTATCTGCCAAAAAGTGTTTCCCAACTTCGGGATTTCACCCAATATTGCATGGCATACCAAAGACTGTCATATCAGACAAGGATGTGAAGTTTACTTCAGCATTCTGGAAAACCTTGTTTATAGGTTTTGGAACCCAAATCAATTTCAACACAGCTTCTCATCCTCAAACGGGTGGAAAAACTGAGAGGGTAAACCAACTCTTGGAGTATATGTTGCGCATGTACGTGATGCAACAGCCAACAAGATGGGAAGGATATTTTCACTTCGTAGAATTTTCCTACAACAATGGCTACCAGGAGTTGCTTAAGATGAGTCCGTTTGAAGCTTTATATGGACGATAGTGTTGTACGCCCATCAATTGGAGTAGCCCCAATACTAAGTTGCTGCTCGGACCTGAAATTCTAGCTGAGATGGAATCAAAAGTAAGAAAGATCAAACAAAATCTCAGAGCTGCTCAAGACCGACAGAAGGTATATGCGGATAAGAAAAGGACTTATCGATAATTTGAAGTGGGCAATCATATATATGTAAGGATTAAACCAAAGAGGAGTACATTAAGGTGGGCCTCTTGTGCCAAGTTGGCTACCAGATTCTGTGGACCTTTTTAGGTATTGGAAAGGGTGGGGCCTATGGCATACTATTTGGCCTTACCTAGCCATATCAGGGTGCACAATGTGTTCCATGTATATTTATTGAAGCGATACGTGCATGACCCGAAGCATGTTATCCACTGGCAAAGCATTCAGGTAGGATAAGGTTAAAAATCCTAACTTGAAATACAAAACTTTTATGAGATTTTCATTGGATTTTTTCCTATTTTAGGTTGAACAAGACGACGAATTTCTGGTCAAACCTCAGTGTATACTCAACCGGAGATAAATCATGCTCCAGAGGTGAGCCATCACCCAGGTTAAATTGCAATGGAAGCACTTCAACTTGGATGAGGCTACCTGGGAGGATGAAGGATTTGTTCGAGAGGGTTATCCATAATTTTTTGTCGAGTTTGATAGAAACACCGAGGATGGTGTTTACTTCGAGGAGGGAAGTTGTGAAAATTGGTTTAAGTGCTAACTAGTTGTTCACTAGTTGTTATGTTATTTTCTTTTAAAAAAAAGGAAGAAACTAAAACATTTCATTTATTTTGGAAACATTACTTGATGAACATGGGTTAAACTTTATTTTGTGGAAAAACAAATTAGATATAGAAAAGTGGTTCCATAAAAGTTAAAAGGGGCTGATGGTAAAAGTATTCCAAGAACTGAGAGGTGGTTGGAAATTTCAAACAATTACCCTTTCCTCTAACGATAAAGGCACATCCCAGTGAGGAAAAGGGGTTTTGTTCTGGGAGAAAAGGAGGAAAAAGAAAAGAGTGAAGAATTTCCTGAGCTGGTAGTGACCAGTGGAACACTCAGAACTAAATATTTCTGGAATGGAAGATTGGACTTGGAGTCTCTAGGTCTCTTTCAAAATCTCTGTCAACCTACCCAACTCAGGCATGGAGAAAGAGGGAAGAGAAGGACGTAATCACCTCTCTTATGGTAGGGAGGACACCATCAGTAATGTTCCAAATAAGATAAGTAAGTAGAGTTATTCAATTCATATGTTATAGAAAGACTGGTAAATACAGGAATACATTATTTACTGTGTGATCTATAATCTGGAAAATATGTATTGCAGAAAGGAAAGAGTGTATTATTTATTGTGTACATTTAGTAATTCTGGAATGTGTAAAATACAGTAAAGTAAGAAAATCATTATATACTGTGTAATTCTAGTAATAGACGTATATGAATTTAATTCCTTAGGAAGAATTTTGGTGTATTCATATAATAGACAAATGATAGTAACTGAGAAAAAGGAAAATAGGAATATATTGTGGAATCGTTAATTGACCAAGAAATGAAGTTGGAAGCGAACTATTAGTTCAGGGTCCTTAGTGAAAATACTGGACCCCAGAATTGGTCGTTCTTCCTGAAACTAAGTTATACATGGATAGAGGAAAATAGTCTAGCCATTATTTACATTTGGAAAAGAATTTAAAAATATATATTGTTCTTAACAAACAAAAGTAAACCATAACATAAGAACAAGATGCTTTACAAAATGTTCGAACAAAAATCTTGAATAGTATGCAAATATGTATTGCTGGAAGAAATATATTTCCAAATGAAGAACTGTGCTCAAAAATTGAAAACATCAAGTACAAGACAATAGAAATAATTATTTAACCCTGCTTGACCCAAAAGGGGCACGAAGTTAGTCGAAGATTATACCGCGCAATCGACTGAGCCGTGGAGCAATAAATCATACTATTGAAGACGAAAAAACTTAAACCATTTCATTAATAGACCCCGAGGGGTAAACATGAATTGTTTCAAGCGGGAAAACTATACAAGAAACCCAAAAAGAGTAAGAAATACTTGCTAAATGCAGGAGAACCAGCATGGAAAGTAAACCATTAAACTATATAGAGTTAAGCTTTCCATGGGAACCATAAATGTTATTAAACAAGATAATATTGAGCTTAGTTAACTCTTTCGAGTTGAAACGAAATAGTAAAATTATGTTACATTACTCTTTCAACCAAAAAGAAAAACCCTCTGTGGGTGCCGAGTAGGCCAAGTCTGTCAATTAAGGCGACTTAGACAGTTCGGCTACTGGAATGAATGAGCTAAGCTTCAAAAGCATAATTTTGCTAACCATAGAGTAAGGGGGGTATACTCTACTCCTGAGAAGGAGGAATGGAAAGTTCCAAATACCTGAAAGCTTATTGTATGAACCTGGATGAACAAAAAAGGAACCCTTGCGTTTTCAACCAAGGAAATACCTGTACACAGATAAGATAATATGAGATATTGGAAGATAAGGCAAATTGAAAGAAAACGAGAGAACGAACAACAAAAATAGATGAAGAGTAAACTGACCTGAAATGTTCATCCTTGCCGACCGATAACTACCTGTGGGGAGGTCCAAACAAGGAATGCGGTTAGCGAACATGTGACAGTACCAAACTGGAATAAAATCCCAGAGTTTATTTACCAACGATGAGGAAAACGTTATTTAAGAACTTCATTACTTGTTGCGGTGGAGGGCCTCTTTCACGAATGAAGTTGGAGCACCCCGATGAATTCGATGGCACCGAAACTCTGCGGAATACTAGATGAAATAGATGGAACCCTGCCACCAAACGAATGAAACCGGGAATTAAATCATCTCTCAAAGTTTCTGAGCTACACCCAAAGTAGGAATGAAACTCAGTGGATGTATCAATGCTGGTGAAAGTTAGCATATCCCATTACCTGGTGGAGGCGACAGGAAAAACGAGCGGAGCGGCCACTGCAGAGCTTGCAGAGCCACCAGGAGAGAAAACGATGGAATGAGCCAAGATATTTAGGGTTCCAAGGGGTATTGCCCTAAGCAGTTACCCATCAAACCTTTGTTGTCGATCCGGAGGTCCCATATCGAACGGTGAAAATGCGAATAGGTGGACACCAATAACCAAACCCAAAATCTGATGCATGAACCATCTATAAGTTTAATTAATGTCAGAATCAATGGTGGGTATAGCCGTATATATATCCAATCCATAAAAAAAATGAATGAAATTATAACTTGACCAATCCAACCCTTGGGAACGGATAAAGGTAAATCATAAGTACTATGACAAGTTGTATGCGACATGAAATTATAATCTCGGGACTCAGTTAAACACGTCATGGATAAAACCCTTAACTTTCACAATGATTTATGTAAAGAGTTAAAATACTCAGTGCTCAATTATATACATGTTAATCACTGGTTCAATAATCAAATTACTAGAACGAAACTATATAATTAATACAGGTATTGTAATCCTTGCATCAGAAGATGGATCAAGAGTAGAGTTAGTAAATAAAGTAGAGATTTTTTTATTTTATGATGAATGTTACCATACCTCTTTATATATATATATATATATATATATATATATATATATATATATATATATATATATATATATATATATATATTAACAATAATACTTCTTACTCATATTTTTCTCTTTTATTTTAATATTTAATTAAATTTTAATAATTTTGATAACAATTTTAAAACTTCAATTCACTAAACAAAAACAAAACCACACTTCTCAATTATCCCTAAAATCTATTTTGTATCTTATCTAAAATCTTTTTAAAAAATTTAAATAATCAACGTAAAAAGTAAAATTCAAATTTCAAATATTACCTAAAACCTTTTTTAAAATCTTTTAATTGGTACTTATTTAAAAACTAAATATTCAAAACTTATTTTTATAAAATTTATTGTAATATAAACCTATTTAAAAAGTCAATTAGTTTTTATAAAATTTATTAAACTTAATTAATTTTTATAAACTTTTAAATTTAATCTAAAATCTTTCTTTTCTGGTTTTTCCATTTTTTAAAATCTTAAAAAAAATTAAAATAGAAAATTTCTCATTCCCAATTAGTTTATATTTCCTAATTATTACCCTTCCGGATCTACATTCCACTTACCATTATGGACACATACTACCAATTTTGTGACACAAACTACCAATTCTGTGACGACTGAGAAAAAAAAAAAACAAACAAACATACCAATTATGTGTAAAGCTAATTTTTATGATGCACGAATCGAATTATGGAATTTCCATATTTTTTTTCATGATACACACGTATTTGGTAACTATGATATTTTCACATACCTCGCCCTTTAACCATGGATGTGAACGTATGCACGCAACATGTAGTATTAAATTCAAAAATCTATGGTCAGAAGAAAAATCTGAAATGATGGTCAATGGCGATTCACATCATTCACAAAGTACATTGACGCTCGAGTAGAATACGTTGGAATCTTTGAAGTATTCCAAAGAAAAAATAAAAAAATCCTTCTCTTCAACACAGAGATTCAATTCAAAATATGTGGACAGAGATGCATAAAAACTTATATTTCAATAAATCAAAAACGGTTACAAATCAAAATCTTCAGAATTGCATTGTTCTAGATTACAAAGAAAATCTTCTTCTAACTGCTGCAAACACAATGTGTTTAATTATACTCTTTGTCTATCTTTTTTGTCTTCTTGATTTTTTCACACAGTCAACAAAACGCATAGTAAGTGCTTTTCTATTCTCTGCCCTCTATTTTTAAGACACTCTGTCTTTTTATTTTTTAAAAAAATTACACAGTCACGACAATGTTCTTTTTGCCTTTGGGAAATTTTTTATACATTTCAATACTTTTTCTTTATATATATATATATATATATATATATATATATATATATATATATATATATATTATAAACATTATGATTTTTATAATATATATATTATAAAAAAAACTTTATATAATATATATAACCCCAAATGCTTTAAAACAAAACTCTCACGACATTTTTAAAACAAAATAAAAACATTAAGCTTTTAACCTAAGTTCTAAACCTTCATGCATATGATTTTCGCAGATCTTAAACACTTGAGACAAAACTCCATTTGATAAATTTATCGCACCCATTTATGAGGTGGGTGACTGGACTCCAAAATGTGCAATCGAATTCTCATTGGTTGGAGGGTTGATGATGTGGCAGACTCCAAAACTTTTATGAAAAACAATTCAAACTTTATCACATCCAATTTTTTGTTGGTTGACTAGGCTTTAGGATTTGCGATAGGAATATGATTGGTTATTGGGTTATGATGTGAAGAATGAGGGTTCCACCATCGTGGCGTGTGAAATTTTAAATCAAATGCAGTGAGCGGTAAATACAAATGACGGTTGGTGGAGTTTTGAATGCAGCAAGTGCAAGTTTTAAATGGAGCGATGGCATGGTGTTGAAGCCACAGTTCTTCATTAGAAACACAGGCTATGGCCTTAACCAGAAAATTGAACTTGCAGGTTTAAACTTAGAGTTTTAATGTGTCTCTTGAGTGAGGATCAAACAAAAATAAGAATTGTTGTTGCGGCGTCCTTTGAATTTAAATCAAAATCATTTATGTCCTCCCTCTATCTGTTTGCGGTTGAAATTAATATTTTCAACACTCCCCTTTAATTTCAATTGCTGCATTCTATTGCATACCCAGACATTTCCTTAGGTAATTAAAACTCTTCTGCCCCAATGGTTTTGTCAACATATCAGAAAACTTCTCTTTAGTTCTACAATGTTTCAAAACAATTTCTCCATTGTTCACTAGCTCTTTGATGTAGTGATACTTGGCATCAATGTGTTTCTTTCTCTTATGAAACAATGAATTCTTTGATAATGCTATTGCTGAGATATTTTCACAATAAATTGTTTTTCCTTTTACCTATTCATGACACAAACTTCTCAACATTCTCCTCATCCATACTGCTTGACATGTTGCTGCTGTAGCTGCCACATACTCTGCCTCTGATATTGATAAAGCCACAATTGGCTGTTTCTTAGAAGCCCATGAAATGGCTCCTGATCCCATATGAAAAACATATCCAGAGGTGATTTTCCTGTCATCTATACTTCCAGCCCAATCACTGTCAGTATATCGAATCAATTCAAAATTTTCTGAAGTAGTGTATAAAATTCCATACCTCTTTGTTCCTTTCACATACCTCAAAGTTCTTTTTGTTGCTTGCCAATGTTCCTCCTTTGGCCTTTCCATAAATCTGAAAATTAAACTCACAGCATTCATAATATCTGGCCTAGTTGCAGTCAAATACATGAGGCTGCCAACTATGCTCTTATATAAACTTGGATCAAAATCCTTGTTGTTGTCTTCTTTGCTTAACTTCAATCCCATCACTGTAAGAGTAATTGCTACCTTGCAATCCTGCATGTTAAATATTTCCAAAACTTCATTTACATATTTAGCTTGAGAGATAAAACTTATTATTTTCATTTTTCTCTACTTCTATTCCTAAGAAGAATCTCATCAATCCCATATCAGTCATCTCAAATTCATCTTTGATGATTGTTTTTAAAATTCTCAACGAGGTAAACATCATTACCTATGAATATCACATCATCAACATACAAAACAACAATGAGCATCTTACCATCTTTCTCCTTTATGTATAATGTGGGTTCTCCTTCACATTTCTCAAACCCATTTTCCAGTAGATAGGCATCTATCTTACTATACCATGCTCTTGGTGCTTGTTTCAGGCCATACAGAGCTTTCTTCAATCTGCATACCTTCTGCTCTTGGCCTGATTTCTCATATCCTAGAGGTTCTTCAAGATATACCTCTTCCATCAATAGTCTATTTAGAAATGTTGATTTCACATCCATTTGGTAAACTTTCCATTTTTGTTGTACTGCTATGGACAGCACTGCTCTTATTGTTTCCATTCTTGTAACTAGTGCAAAAGTTTCCTCATAGTCTCTTCCTTGTTGATGCTTGTAACATTTGACAGTAAGTCTGGCCTTGTGTCTTTCAATCTTACCTTCAGCATTTCTCTTGATTTTATAAACCCATTTTACTCCAATAACTTCTTTGTCTTTTGGGAGATCAACTAGTTCCCATGTCTTATTTTTCTCTATGGCATTTATTTCTTCATCCATAGCATCTATCCATTTCTTATATTTTACCGCTTCTTCAAAATGAATAGGATATTATACATGACAATATAATGCAAATAAAGAGTTCATACCTTCATTTTCTGCCTCTTGCTCATAAATTTCATTCAAAATTCTGAATCTGGTTCCTCTTTCACTTGTTGAACTTGTGCTTGTAGAAGCACTCAAATATGCTCCTTGTGATGTGCTTGGAGAAGCACTATCATTACTTCTCAAGGGTGTTCTCATAACTTCTTGTGGTGTCCCTTGCTGTCCTTGAGTTGGTGGAGGTGGTGCTACTAATGAGGGATGTCTTTCGGTCATTTCTTCCTCATCACCATCACGAGACAAAAATCTTTTTACATCCATTGTTTTCTCAATGCTTCCATTCCAACTTTCTTCCTCAATAAATTTTATATCTCTGCTTATCATAAATTTCTTGGTGGATGGGTTATACAGTTAGTGAGCTTTGGATTCTTCATTGTATCCAACAAATATGCACTTCTCCCCCTTACTTTCCAACTTCTTCCTTAGCTGATCTGGAATGTGTGCATAAGCCACACAACCAAAAACTCTCATGTGGTTGACACATTGTTTTATGCCACTCCATCCTTCTTCCGGAACTCTGTTAACTACACTCTTTCTTGGGCATCTATTCAATACGTATGCTGCGCAATTTATATCTTCAGCCCAATATTCATTTGGCAAATGTTTTTCCTTCAACATCTTACCATATCCATGATGGTTCTATTTTTCCTTTTTCCAACTCCATTTTTCTGTGGTGTTTACCTTGCTGTAAATTGGTTGTGTATCTCATTCTCTATGAAAAAATGCAGAAATTATTTGGAGATATATTCTCCTCCTCTGTTTTTTCTTAGGAATTTAATATGTTGCCCACTTTGATTCTCAAGTAGAGCTTTAAAGTGTAAGAATTTCTCAAACACTTCACTCTTCAACTTCAAAAAATAAACCCACGTTTTTCTTATGTAATCATTAATGAAGGTCAGCGTATAGTAGCTGCCTACTAATGATGGTGTTTGCATTAGTCCACAAAAATATGAATGGAAAATTTCTAAGGGTGCCTTTTCCCTTATGCTCTTTCCTGATGAAAATATTTCTCTGTGTTGTTTGCCCAGGATGTGGCCTTCACAATGGTTGTCTAGTTTCTCAATCAATGGTAATCTCTTTACCATTCCTTTCCTATGCAACAAATTCAGACCTCCAATGTTGAGATGTCCAAATCTTAAATGCCATAACCAGTTTTCATCATTTTCTTATCTTTGGAATGTCTCTTGTGTTACTGCTACCATTGCAGCTCCTTTCTTCAAATTTTCTCTCATCTTGAGAGGAAACATTCTATTTCTTGGCATCTTCACTTGTGTAATGCATTGCTTACTTGGTGGTTTATCATTGATGGTGCATACATCATCTTCAAAGAAAACATTGTATCCTTTCTGAATGATCTGTCCAATGCTCAAAAGGTTACACTTCATACCAAGCACATAGTATACATTTGAGACGTATTTATTTTCTCTTTTCTTTGTCAAAACACTTACTCTGCCTTTCCCCATGACAGAGACCTTACTGTCTGTCCCAAATTTGACTCGATACTTTACAATTTCATCAATCATGGAAAACATAGAAATATTTCCAGTCATATGGTTGGTACATCCTGAATCTAGAAACCATAAATCTTCATTCTTTTCTTCAGCCATATTACATGCTAAAAAAAAATTCTCTTGACTAATATTTTATTTGGTAAAATTAGCACTGGGTCTACTACCCATGTCACTATGTTTCTTCCTACATTCATTGGCATAATGGCCATACTTCTTACATTAATGACATTAGACTTGGGATTTATCATACCTTTATCCACATGCTTGATTTTTTCCACCTTCTTGGTTTTTGCCTTGGCCTTGGTTCTGATTTTGGTTGCTGCCCCTTCCACTTGTATTTGTAGGGTTGCTTCTTTCTTTGTTTTGGCTTCTGCCTCTTCATTTTCCTCTGTAGTTTCTTCTGCCTTGACCTATTCCTCTTCCAAAGCACATTTGGGTCTTGAATACATGCTCCAAAGATGAGTTTTCTATTCTACCCAATCTTTTTCATGTGTCATCAATGATGCATGAAGTTCATCAACTGTAAACTTTGAGAGATCCTTTGTCTCTTCAATGGTTGTGACTATCACATCAAATCTTGAGGGTAGGATTCTTAATACTTTCTCCACTATTCTTCTCTCTTCTATTGTCTCTCCATGAAATCTCATTTGGGTAACCAACCGAATCAAGAAAGTGAAGAATGAGTCTATTGTGTCAGACTCTTTCATGCAAATGACTTCAAAATCTCTTCTCATTAATTGAAGTTTTGCAGTATTTACCTTCTCCATACCTTGGTAGGTTGTCTGGAGGGTATCTCATGCATCCTTGGACCTCTTGGCTAATGCAATCATTGGAAATACACTTTCATGCACTGCTTGATAGAGATAGAAGAGGGATTTTGAGTCCTTCTTCCTATTACTCTTCAAAAAATCCTTCTCTGCCTGTGTTAAGGAATTATATGCTTGTTCATCTGTTGGTTCTTCTAAACCATCTTCAACCAGCTCCCATAACACTTGCGAGGAAAACAGGGCTCTCATTGTGATTGCCCAATAGTCATAGTTCTTCCCATTGAATTGTGGGAGTTGAGTGTTTCCTATACTCGTACTTGTGATGGCCCCTGTCATGGCTAGCTTTCTGAACTATGCAATAAAAAATTGACTTTGTTTCCAAAAAAATTGTCTCTCTGCTGAGAGATAAACTATATCTTCAAAAGACTCTGTCTCTAAAAGACTTCTCTGGACTGCACTCTTTAAGCAAACACAAAACTCTGTTTTGTAAATACCTTGTTTCGTTGAGCCTTCACACTACTGGAGAAAAATTCAACAACTCTTTCTTCCTTCAGATTCTTTGGAAAACGCAAAGATCCTAGACTAGCTTCGATACCATGTTGGAATTTCTGAAGTATTCCAAAAAAAAAAAACACTAACTATTTCTCTTCAACACAGAGATTCAATTCAAAAGATGTGGACAGAGATGCATAAAAAATTCTATTTCATTAAATCAAAAACTGTTACAAATCAAAATCTTCAGAATTGCATTGTTCTAGATTACAAATAAAATCTTCTTCTAACTGCTCCACATGTAGTGTGTTCAATTTTTCTCTCTGAATATCTTTTTTGTCTTTTGGTTTTTTTCACACAGTCTACAAAACGCATACTAAGTGATTTTCTATTCTCCACCCTATGTTCTTAAGACACTCTGTCTTTTTTTTTTTTTTTTAAATTACATAGTCATGGCAGTGTTCTTTTGCCTTTGGGCATTTTTTATACATTTCAATACTTTGTCTTTATATATATTATAAACATTATGATGTTTATAATATATACATTATAGACATTATGATGTTTATAATATATATATTATAAAAAAAAAAACTTTATATAATATATATAACCCCAAATGTTTTAAAATAAAACTCTCACGGCATTTTTAAAACAAAATAAAAACATTAAACTTTTAACCTAAGTTTTAAACCTTCGTGCATATTCTTTTCGGGGATTTTAAACACTTGAGACAAAACTTCAGTTGATAAAGTTATCACATCCCTTTATGAGGTGGGTGACTAGACTCCAAAATGTGGGATCGCATTCTCATTGGTTGGAGGGCTGATGACGTGGTGGACTCCAAAAATTTTATGCAAAACAATTCACGCTTTATCGCATCCAATTTTTGGTTGGCTGACTGGGCTTTAGGATTTGCGATAGGAATATGATTGGTTGTTGGGTTATGATGTGGGAGAGGTGGATTCCACCATCGCGACGTGATAAATTTTAAATCAAATGCAATGAGAGGTAAATACAAACGGTGGTTGGTGGAGTTTTGAATGCAACAAGTGCAGGTTTTAAATGGAGCGATGGCGTGGTGTTGGAGCCACAGTTCTTCATTAGAAACACAAGCTACGGCCTTAACCAAAAAATTAAACCTGTAGGTTTAAACTCAGAGTTTTAATGCATCGCTTCAGTGAGTATCAAACCAAAATAAGAATTGTTGTTGCTGCATCCTTTGAATTTCAATCAAAATCAATTTCTGTCCTCTATCTATTTGCAGTTGAAATTAATATTTTCAAAAAAAATATCCTGGGTGGTGTGCCACTACCTTATCTAAGTCGACGACAAACAATAATTTCATATTTTTGACATTACAATTCTACTCTGTTATCAACTTTTCCTTTGCAGTTGTGAAGTGATCAAGATGGAAAGCGGAACTGCTAGTTGCATGAGTTTAAGGCTTCTGGTGAACAAGAAAAGTCGGAAGATATTGTATGCCGAGGCAGGAAAGGATTTTGTGGATCTTCTCTTCAGCTTTCTCACGTTGCCAATGTGTTCGGTTCTCAATTTTCTTTCAGCGTTGAAACAAGCAAAGCGAATCGGCTGCCTCAAAAAACATTACGACAGCATAGACAAGCTACAGAATATGTTTATGATTTTCGAGAAATCTGACTTACTGGAGCCTGAGGTTATACCTACACTTTCCAGCAACATTCTTCGAATACAGTCGGTAGATTTGGCACCCACACCCACAATCTATTATGTTTGTGGGACTGTACACAGTTACAGTGGTGGTGGTATCCACCATATGAGCAGTCAGAGCGGTGGCAAGTGTGCCTATGGCAATACTATGAGCTATCAAGTGCAATTGCAGAACCCTTCCATGGGAGATAGAACTGATGGTGCAGGAGTTAGTGGAAGTGGAATTGGCAGGGGAGGATATGTGACGGAGATGGTTACCTTCATAATCACCAATGACTTACAGATCTCTCCCTTATCAACCATCGCCAGCCTTATCTTGTTGAATAAGCTCAATGTCAAAGATTTATCCAATTTGGTGGAGCGAAACGTGAGTGTCGGTGCCGATGAGGTAAGGAAATACTACACATGTTGATGGTTTGTGTTCATAATGCTGTGGACGAGAAGACCATAATAATTTTATATTTTATCAGGCAATGGAGCTCCTATGGGCTTCGATGGTTTCTACCACACCTTTGAACGACGTTTTCGGTGTTGTCATCTCTACTTGAAGGTAACCGTGATTTTAATTCCTTAATTTACCAAAGGACATGTGTTGTTTGGTGCTTGTCAAGAGAACACTGATGTCAAGTTATATGTTTTCTTGTGTTGCAGTGCAGTGGTTGTATTTCTGAATTTTGAATATGCATTTTCAAGGTGGTCATTAATCGAAAGAATTTTTGTTGCAAGTATTAGGAAGTGTAATTCATAGGTCGTATACAGAACAAGGTGCACTATTGGCTAGCTTTAGCAAAAGTAAGTAGTATTAAGTTTAGTTTGAATTTCAGGACATGTGATCCTGGGATCTATGTAGTATCTATTTGGTAATATGACATGGGATCTTATATAGTTTCTATTTCAATGCTAATCTGCTCTCTAAAAATTATGATTTCAAAGAAATAGGAAATTTAACTTATTGCATGAATATTGCAGGATAATAATTTAGTTTTATTGCTGAAATTTTAGGATGGTTAAATATTTTATTCATATATTATATTCATTATAGTTTTCTTCAAACAAAAAATGTTGAAAATTTTCTTTACTTTCACATTATTTTACTGCAAATGACAATTTTAAAATGAAGCGAAACAAAATATATATATATATATATATATATATATATATATATTTTTTTTTTATTTATGACGGATGTACATTTCTAGGGATTTATTATGACTAATGTATATTTTTAATTGGGTATTTTAAAAATATTAATACTAGCAATTGCATTGAGAGGTGCAAAGGAATTATGATAAGAGGAGGAAGGGCAACATAGATAGAAATAGTGAATACAAAGATATGGACAATAAAATACAATTAAAAATTATGTTTTCACATATCTTCAAAAGAATGTAGCAAGAAGTTAAAGTTACACTAACATAGATGTCCTAGAACATTAGCAATCCTTGTAGGAAAAAGATACATAACATAGGAGTTCAATTTGTTTTGGGTTTTTTAAATGGCATAAAATAATTTAAGAACATAAATTTATAATACAAAAGGCTTTGGTGGAGGCATTCAATGATGATGAAAGTGTTTAGTTAAAAAGGTGAAAATTTTATGCCAACATTTGATCTTGGTGGAGATGTCTCTGGCGAATTCTAGCTAGATTGAAAGGAGGCAAAGGTCCTTCGCTACTACACCCAAGTCTTTAGTTACAGAATCATCAAAAGCAACTACATTTTCCAGATGCCCACTGTGTACATGTAATTCAAGATGGAAAACATAACATTAGTCACATTCTTTGTGCAATGTCACATATTGTCTCATTGTTCAACAACATTTTTGAATCAATCTAATGAGATCTACCCCAATATTTCTCTGTCCTTGTCTGTCCAAGTTTGATAGTTCCAATTTTGTTGATAGGAGAAAAAAATGGTCCCTTGCCGCATTCACAAAGAAGCATCAATTTATTTATTTAGCACAATAAATTGTCACTATTAGCATTTATTTATTTGACCATTGTTTTGAGCCTTCCCACTTTGGAAGTGGGAGAGTAGAGGTCCATAAAATGATTAGGGAAGGCTCTCAATGTTTGTAAATGGATTTTTCAATTCAATCAACTTTTTATTATCTATAAAACATTGATACAATATTTTAAACAACTTACATCTTATATGGAAAAACATCTTTCATTTGATAATTAAAAATTTGCTTCTTTTTTCTTCTTCAATTTTTCTCTTGAAAGAACATATAATGGCATGTGCTAATTCCCAAAAACTTCATCATTATAATTTGTTTTAGATTATTTTAGTCCAATAAAGTATGCACTAGAATAATCACGTCACATAATTGATTTTAAAATATTTATATATAATTTAAAACAATTGATTATTTCATCAATTTAAATTATGTTAATATATATTTTTTATTTACTATAAATATATATTACTAATATTAAAATATTGATTATGCTATTATTATAAATATTATAAGTAGTTTTCATATAGTATACCTTTATGTTAATTTTTTGTTTTATATTAATATTTTCTTTTCTTTTCTTTATTTTTCATTAAAATACTTATATAAGAACAATAAAATTTAGATATATGCACCAAATTTAAAGAGAAATCTTATATAAGTCTTCTTTTTCCTTAGGATATTTAGATGGGTGACCGCTCAACCATGATTCTCAATAAAGGTTAATATATCATTAATAGATGTTAACCTCAAGGGAGTAGTCTAAATTTGTAACTATAACCTAAGGCTTTCTTGTCAACAACATATTTGGGTAGATAGTTAAACCAGTAATCAGTGGATGTATACACAGACAAGCATTACAACGAAGAAAACTAAAACCCCAAAATATGTTGTTTCAGAGTTTTTTAAGCAAAGTCCATGTACAAATACATTGAGGATTGAACCTATTTTAACTAAAATGGAATCTAATCCCCTCAAACATGTTTATTTCAAAATTGTTTAGATAAGACATGTAAATTAATAAGTTGAAAATGAAATTCAAATTAATTATGATAAACTAATATTAATCCATTTAAATTGAATTAATAAAATACTTGATCTTTAAAACATTACAAAAATTTAAATTAATTTGTGTAAGAAAACATATTTATTATTATACTATGTAATATATTCCATATTTTGTATTATTATACTATATATTATATTTGATATTTTCCATATTTTGTATTTTGAAATAACTTATATAAAATGTAAACTTTATTTATCAATAATTATTTTTAAATGTTTATAACATTTTTAATAAAAAAATTAATAATTATTTTTTTAATAAATACCAAATTTTTAATTTTAAAACAATTAATTTAAATATTTATATCTCATAATTAAATTATTTTTTTTCCATTTCCAAATAATTAATTTAAATTAATAAAAAAAAAATTCTACATATACCAAAATACTAAAAGTTTAAATGCTCAAAGGTTTTAAAGAACTCTAAATGAACAGAAACAATAGCATTTTTAATATAAGTATATTCATTCAATATGCCGTGTAAATAGATATCTTTAATATACCACGTGTGCAACCTTTAATCTAAAATTAAAGATATCCACATCTACAACCTTTAGAAATAAGTCCTCACATATCTTGAAATTTAAATTAAGTAAAAAAAAAAATATGGCATATGCAATATATATTTCTATTAACAATATCATAACATTATTATACATGTTTGTAACTAATGTAAACAATATATTATAATAATGTGAAGTTTTAATGATGGTAATTATTATATTTAAGTTAATAAATGGTATATAATTTAAATTTTAATCTAATATTTTTACATGATACAATAAGAAATTATTGGATACATGTTCATAACTCATATATTATATTATTATTTTAAAATTTAAATTAATAAAAATTACTAGATAAAATATTACCATAAATTAAAAAATAGTTATATACAATCATAATGTTAATTAATTTAAATAACCTTTAATATTATTATAACAATAATAATATTTAATTAAACAAAAATATATATTTTAAATGTTTTCATCTTAGAATGATAAACAAATTCCATGTAATTTGTATAACACTACATAATAGACTAATTACTATGTATTTGTCATAAATTTTAATTAAGTAAATTATATAACTAATATTATTTGTAGCATTTTATTGAATCCATATTTTTCTTTCAATTTAATTTTGTCATAATTGAAAAAAATTAAAAAAAATTATCTACTTTATCTTCAAAATAATATTTATTTATTTAAAATATTTTATTTATTATTTATATTTAACATAATATTATTTGTATTATTTGTGTTGGGAAATTAACAGAGAATAAAGGAAGGTTGATCCGAATAAAGGTGAGCTCTACTGACCATAAGTATGACATACTTAGTAAAACTTCAAGTCTAAAAGGATGGGAATATTTATAAATGAAGATCTCATTCCAGAAGATCAAGCAGAATTAAGAAAGGAGGTTCAAAAGGTAAAAGAAGCTAGGAAGGAAGGAAGGAAAATGGGCAATAATCAGAAATAGAAAAGCTGTTATTCGAGATAGAAACCAAAAATATAGTAATAAATAGCACTTCAACATGCTCCAAATTCTTTCTTGGAACTGTCGGGGCTTTCCATGGAACAAAGGCCCCAAGCTAAGTTGGATCTCAAATGATGTTGATATTATATTTCTTGTTGAAACTTGGGAGCACGAAGAATCTAAGGTCCCTAACATAGATGGCTTTGCACTATGGTTTACCTGGAACAAGCGATCCTCCAATAGCGGCATTGGGGGCATAGCTTGCTACATTAAGAAGAACATCTCCCCCCATGCTAGGATTTATAGAAATCACCCTTACAACCAATATAGTTGGATTGAAATCATTGACATTAATGATAAAAAGACCTATATAGCAATCTATTATTTCCCCCCCATTAATTCTAACTTCTATAAGAAAAAAATCTAGATAAAAATAGTCCTTACAATGGTTTAGAGAATGTTTCTAGCCTAAGGAATGAAGTTAATATCCTTTTAATGGGTGATTTTAATGCTCAAAATTCAAGAAACCAAGCTATTCTTCTAAGAAATCATTCCGACCCCAATCCTCTTTGGTTAGACGAAGACCTTACTATGGCTAGCCGATACAAAAGGAGCTCTAAAGACCTCAGGGATAATTTTTTTGGGTAAGAGCTAGTCAAGCTTTGTAGTGCTCAGGATCTCATAATTTGCAATGGTCTAAAGAAGTGGCCTAATTCTAGAAGGATGACCTACATCCATGGGCTTGGTAGGAGCGTGATAGAGTATGTTATTTCTGATCTCCCTTTATACAACGAAATAATAAATTTTGACATCTTAGACGACCACGAGCCTGACTCTGATCATAGGCCTTTACTCATAACTCTCAATTTTGTCATGCATAGAGATCCCATAGAAGATAATCATTATAGTCAAAAGAACGTAATCTTTGATATAAATAAAAATTATCTCTTTCTAAATGAATTAAAAACTAATTTGCTTCCTTTATCTAGTATAGACAACATACATGACCTCTATCATAATTTTACTACAACCCTCTCATATTCTATTAACAAGTTCTCAATTGAAGTCTCAAGTAATAATAGAAATAGAAAAACCAACCCATGGTATGACAAAGATTGTAAAAGTACGAGGAGAGAAATTAAGGAAGTCGTTGATGAATCTCTCAAAATTAACAACATAAAAATCTACAAAGCCCTAAATAAAAGGAAAAAAAGGCAATATATTAGTAAAAGACAAGAGAATATCTTACACCTCTCTAAGGTGGCTCCTAAGAAATTATGGAGGCGGATTCTAACTAGGAAAACTAAAGATAATAATAAAATTTCTTTACACGACTAGAATTACCATCTTAAAATGCTTTATGAATCTCCAAATGCCAAGGATTTTGAAACCCTGCTCACAACGAAAGAAGTTTTCTCATTAGAAGACATTTATTTTGGGGTTAAACGACTAGAAAATGGGAAAGCTAAAGACATTGAAGCTTACCAGGTGGAAATCTTAAAAATTAGAGGTCTTGTCCTCATCCCCCACATCCACAAGCTTTTCAGCCAAGCGATCAAGCAAGGGTTCCCTAAACCTCGGACTCAGAGCCTCATTATCCCTATTTTTAAAAGTGGGGATACAAATAACCCCTCTAATTATCTAACAATTATGATCAGCCCTCTCTTAGCCAAGTTATATGGTATTATTTTGGAAAAGAAGTTGAGCATTTGCTTGAAAGTGAAGGTAAGCGACCTAAAGGCCAAGCGGGTTTTAGAAGGCAGCACTCAACAACGGACCACCTCGTTACGCTTAGGATCATTGTGGAGGAATGCCACAATGATAAATCCAATATATTTTGTTGCTTTGTGGACTTTAGAAAGGCTTTCGATACAGTTCCTAGAACTAACCTATGGAATAGATTAGAAGATCTAAATGTTCCTTTCAAGCTAAGAGAGGCTGATATAAGGTTATACGAGAATGTAATTGCCAAGTTAAAGAGAAATGAGGGGTGGTAGAAATATGTTAAGTGTAATATTGGAGTTAAACAAGATTGCCCCCTCTCCCCTACCCTATTTGGCATTTACATCAACAAGCTAGAAGGTTGTTTAGAGGAAGCAGGATGTGCTGGAACGATCTTAGCTAGGATAGTCATCATCTTCTTCTCTGTGCTGACGATATTGTTCTTCTCGCAAGGTGCCCATATGATCTTGATAAGTAACTTAGACTTCTTAAGGATTTCTGCTCTACCATGGGTATGTCTGTTAACACTGACAAAAATAAAGTTATGATTATCAAATCCAAGAAGGACACTTACACTAATTTTATGTATGACAATAGTAACTTGGAGGAAGTGTCTTCTTACAAGTACTTATGAATTGATATTCGTCACAAGCTCAACTGGAACTATAGCATTCAGAAAACGATTAATGGGGGGCGGAAAGCTTATTTTGGTCTTGAAAATAATTGTAAAACAAAAACTCGTAATGTGGGATAGAAATAAGTTCCTCTTTGAAACTTTAGTTACTCTTGTTATCTTATATGGATATGAGGTTTGGGGTTGCAGCAACTCTAGAGAATCCCGGAGAAATATTGAGCAAATCCAGAATCGTTTTATAACGTATAACCTTAAAATTAAAAGAAATACACCCTATCCTATTCTCCTTATAGACGTGGGTCTTCCCCCTATCAAGAGCCTAGCTATGACTAGGCTATTATTGTACAAACACAAGCTCAATAGCATAGGAGACCATAGATTTCATAAGCTAGCTTTAAATTCCAGCCAAAACCACTTAAGGCTTAAACGAGGTTGGTATAAAGACACCAGGGCCTGGTTAAACCATTGGGAGATCAGCGAGAATGTTGCATTGCAAAACATCAATAACATTAAAAAAATTGTTACTTCTAAGTTCAAATAAAAAATGTGGTGTGAGAAAGATCTAGCAGCTAAAAGAAAATCAAGGTATTATAAGGAGGTCATCAACCCCACCTTAGAAGATCAAAAGTATCTCTCTGTTTTAACTAGCTCAAAGAAAAAAATTAATATATCCAAGATTAGAATGAACACGCATGAGCTCCATAGTGAAACAGGTCGTTGGACAGTTCCTAAAACACCATGGATGGAAAGGATCTGCCATCTTTGTGAGAATATGAACATCGAGGATGAAAATAACTTCCTCTTAGAGTGCCCCGCGTACAACCACATTAGAGCTAAATTTCATAATATTTGTTGCAATACTGACCTTCCTAGCCTTTTAAGATGTCAAAATTATAGTGAGCTCGAGAGGCTTCTCTCCAAGCTTTTTGAGCATAGGAATAAAATCTTAAATCAAATTAAATAACTCTTTTCTTTAGGTCCGATAGACCAAAGATTGGTCTCAGTGGACATTAACCACCACCACCACCATCATCATCACATATATAATTTATTAAACATGACATTAAACATATATTTTTTTAATTGAATATAATTTCTTTTTTATTAAACAAAAAATAATAATTGAAAAATTAAAATTTGAATAAACAATTATTAATTAACAATAAAAAATTGGCATCATAATAAAAAAAAAACAAGTGATTCAATATTTTTAAACCAATACAATATTAAAATAAAATATACTCACTAACTATTAATTTAAATTTTTTAAACTAGATGAAAATTTCCATTAATAATAAAATATATATATATATATATATATTTTTTTTTCTCCAGGAAAAGGCTCCATTAAGACTAGAATTTTTTCTTCTTTAAACACACAATCTACCAATTTGTTTTCTAAAAAATACTTTTTTTTTTTTTTCTTCTTCTTTAAACACACAATCTACCAATTAGTTGTCTAAAAGACTATTTTAATCAAAGTGCCACTTGGCTTCTATGGATAAAGAACATTGCTAGAAAACATACTATGACATTTTTTCACCAGAGATTAACGCTTTGATATCAATTGAATGCTTACCATGGATAATCGATCTGAGAGATTAATGCTTAAATTTCCGGACATGTGATTCAGGCATATTTGTAGTATCTATTCGGTAATATGACATTGGATCTTATATAGTTTATTATGATTTCAAAGAAATATGAAATTTAACTTACTACATGAATATTGTAGGATGGTGAATATCGTTAAATGCATAAGCAACAAGGTGATGGTAGCTGTAAGGGTGGTTTATATTTGTGATGTTTTATGAGCCAAGGATTCCAATGTTTGGGTGTTGTAAATTCTAGAAATTCTTCTGTTGCTCTAAGGAGGCCGAGTTGTCGGAGTCACAAGTGCAGGGAACTATGGGATGTAATGACACATGGATTATATACAGACCATTTCGGATCTTAAAGTTTCAGATATGGGATAGGCAGTGGAGCGTTGGGAACTTGCTTTTTGTTGCTGTGCTCGGGTTTAATTTTTTCAACCATGTGGAGCTCTTGAGTGGGAATGACTAGTGCATTCTATCTGGTTCTTCTAGGTGATGTGTTTATTTTTCTGGGATCATGAAATTTAAATTTTCCGGGGAGTGAGATTTCGTGAAGGTTTGGGGGGAGTGGTTGATTAGGCGTATCATCGTACTTGTATTGTCCTTCTGACGATCGCATGGGGATTTCTCTAGCCTTTCTGATACAGAAGCGGAGAGGGATTGTGACTCATTGTACAGATTGGGTGGATGATCTATTTGGGTTTCTAACCCACTATCCTTGCTATGCTATATTTTAACCATTGGGTCCCTTAAATTTATGTTTTAGGTCGTTGGCGATTACAGATCTTTTATTAGGTTATGAATGCATCCGAGTTTTTGATGACAAGTGGCGACTACGAAGAACCCAAGATGGTCCTCTTGGATGACGAGTTCATGCATGCCATTGAGCTGGCGGAGGCTAGGGCCTTATCGACCACCTTTCTCGGCAAGCAGACTTCTCACTTCCCATCCTCCTCTATCGACGTTGTTGGTTTTACTTAACATAGTTTTGAGCTGACAGGGCTCTGTTCTGTGCGGTCAGAAGGGAATGGGATAGGGATGGAAGGGAAGATCCCAAATGTAACACTGAGGAAATCTGAGAATTCTCGGCTGCGGAAACCTTTTATGTTGCATAAGTCTGTTGGGACGAGAAGGCTATTGAGTTTTGGTAGTGACATTATGGGAGAAAGGGAAGAGAGCCTCCTACCTTAAGCTGTTGTGGGGAGGTGGAATTTTGCGAGTTTGAGCTCCATGGATTTGCAGGGCTGGATTATGACTGCATGAAGAAAAATTATGGGTTATGAGCGTCGGACCAATAAATTAGCTCATGGCTGGTTTGTTTTTCATTTTCTGAAAGAGGAAGATATGGCGGAGATTTTCTTGAGGACTTGGGTACACGGTAGATCTTTTCTCCCGTTGTTCCAATGGACTATGGATTTCCATCCAATGGATAATGCTTCGCGATCCCAAATTGTTTGGGTGTTGATGCCGGGTCTACCTATCCAATTTTGGGCGCCGGATGTGCTACTATCCATTGGAAACAGTATTGGATGCTGCAAATTCGTGGACCCAAAATGTATAGGAATTTTTTATAAGAGAGTTGCTTAGGTCCTTGTGCAGATTTCTTATGTGGGGGGGCTTCTGGAGGACATTGACCTTGAATGGGAAGGTAAGGTTTTCCGGCAAAGAATTGATTACTGGAATACATCATTCAGATGTCATATGTGCAAGGAGAGTGGACATATTATGAGATCCTATCTGAGATGGAAGACAGACCAGGGTAATGGCGTGGCGAAGTATCACCGAAAGCCATGGGCTCCTCATCGAGACTTGGAGAGGCATGCTCCACCTTTTTCATCCTCCATTATCTCGGGTAAGTCCAATTTCTCATGTGATTCACTTTCGGGTTATGATTTTCGGGGGAGGGGGGGTAGTGATGGTCTGAGTTCGGGGGTCGATCCTAGGTCGTCCGGGGGTGTCACCAATACGAATGATGAGTGTCGGGCTCCTGTTATTGAGGGGGATTTTGGACTGCATTGTTCATCTAAACTGTGTGTTTTATCAGAAATCATGCATCCCCCCTCAACAGATCCCCCAACTCGTCATTCCTCTTTGCCCCTGACACCTCATAGTATGACTCTTTGTAGTGAGTCCCCTTCAGTAGAAGAGGGTAATTGTTCGTTGGTTACTGCTGGCCCTTCCCTGTCACCGAGGAATTCGGTGGGCAGTGATATTGAATTACTTCTCCTAGACCCTGACGCGCAGTTGTGGCCTCTGCCTGTTGATTTGTGGCAGCCGACTACCCCCACCCCCAGGTACATATTTGGCCATCTGTGACTGCAAATGTAACTATTAGGTGGGGAAAAGGAA
Organism: Pinus albicaulis; assembly: GCA_034641835.2. Classification (NCBI taxonomy): domain Eukaryota; kingdom Viridiplantae; phylum Streptophyta; class Pinopsida; order Pinales; family Pinaceae; genus Pinus; species Pinus albicaulis. The sequence goes on from CM076580.1 coordinate 1,223,164,772, forward strand.
GACCGAGGGTGAAGAAACAGTCTTTGTCCGCGGGGGGTCAGGTCATTGATCTGGATGGAGGGAATTTCAGGGATATAATGATCACCATAGCACTTAACAGGGTACTTAGAGCATTGGAGCCCTCTAAGACTTATCCATGTTCCTTTTAGTATCTGTTAATTTTAGGGGGTTGGGGGGAAGGGAAAAGTTTCTATCTATGAGGGGTTTTTTTTAAAATGTATTATTGTCATTATCTGTGTACAAGAATCTATGCACAATGTTGATAAATCGATTGCGTGTTTCCATTCAATGTTCCTATATTGGCACATCACAGCTCGGGCTGCCATGGGTCTCTCCGAAGGGGAGGTGGTTTTGTGGGATCATTTTAAGGCTTATGGTTTTTTCGTGGGAATTATTCTCTCGGGACACATCCAGGGATTTAAGAACAGGCTTCACATTATTAGCCTGTATGCTCCATATCAGGACAAAGCTTCCTTTTGGTGGAAAATGGACTCCTATGGGATTTTAACACTTACAAAGCTGATTATGGCGGCGGATTACAACGCCACTTTAAATGCAAGTGAGACTTGGGGTGTTAATGGGCGAGATGATCCTTTGGCGGAATTTCTCAGGGAATTATTCAAAACAAAAAATCTCTGTGATTTAAAGATGGAGGTGACGGGGCCGACGTGGTTCAATGGGAGGAAGGGCGGTGATTCTATTTGCAAGAAAATTGCTCACTTCACGGTTAATTCACACTTGTTGTCTCAAATGGGGAAGTGAACCGCCACTATAGGTGAAGTTATATTTTTTTATCATAGGCCCATTATTTTCGGGTGGGATTTTTCCAAGTCTGTTGGCGGAGTCCCTTTTAAGTTTAACAAGGTGTGGCTGGGGGATCCGAGTTTCAACGATCTCGTGATGGAGCACCTTCGTTTAAACCCTAGAGATGTGACCACTTAGGCAATGGATCACCTCATGGACATGCTAAGGGGTTTAAAATAGGAGGTTAAGAGATGGGAAAGGAGGAAAAAGATGGTTGTGAAAGCACGCTTAGAAGCATTTGAGGTGGAAACTACTCGACTAATGAAGGGTCTGGAAGAGGATATCCCAGAAGCTGGTATATGGGACAAAATAAAGCAGGTGGAGATGGAGAAAAGGGAAATTATTCTTATAGAAGAGCAGTCATGGAGGATGAAGAGCAGGGCAGTTTGGCTTTCGAAAGGAGATGAAAACACCAGGTATTTCCACGCTTTTGCGAATGGGAGGAGAAACACCAATGCTATATGGTAGATTTTGGAAAATGGATCAATGTTTAATTCCACTAAGGATATACAGGCGGTGGATGTCCGTCGTTTCAAAACTTTGTTTAAAGAGCGGGAGTCGGTTTTTTATAATTATTAGATGTGGGCATTGGAGGAAATTCCTAGGATGTTCGATGAATGTAAGCTATCAGATTTCTACAGCCTGATCATGGATGTGGAGATTTTATCATTGATGAAATCTTTCGCAGTGGACAAAATTATGGGGCTAGATGGTTGGAACCCAGATTCTTTCCTCCATTATGCTGACTATTTTGTGCCTCTCATTACAGAAATGGTGAAGAATGTTAGAAAGACCAGGAATATTAGTGGGGCTATGAACTCTACTTTTATTGTTTTAATTCCCAAGAAACCAGATGCAAAGTCCTTAAATGATTTTTGTCCTATATCTCTCTACAACACGCTATATAAAATTATTTCGAAAACAATAACGAAGAGACTTAAAAGGGTATTGTACAACTACATATCACCAGAGAAGTCTCGTTTTTTGAAAGACCGGTGCATCCATGACGCAGTGGCAACAATGCACGAAATTATTCACACCATTCATATGAAGAAAATGAATGCAATGGTCATGAAGATGACCTTAGGATGGCATACGACCGGGTTGATTGGGGGCTCCTTAGAATGTTATTATATAAGATATTACTTGACAGGGTTTCGGTACAGTGGATCATGGGTTGTGTGACAAATTATTTCATGGCAGTTATTGTAAATGGTGTTTCTTCTAGTTTCTTCAAGCCTCGACGTGGATTAACACAAGGATGCGCACTATCTCTGTTACTCTTCATACTAGTCATGGACACTTTGAGTACTAAAATTAGAAGGGAGGTAACTCTGGGACACATTAGAGGTATAATGCTATCCAACTTAAGGGAGATCAGTCATAATATTTTTGTTGATGAAGTCTTGTTGTTTGGCATGATAATCAGATCAGTTTGGAAAGCTTTTCATGAAATATTCTCCAGATTTTGTGCGGCCACAGGTATGATGGAAAATTCCAGGAAATCGCGCATCTATTATGAGGATGATGGAAATGTTGTGAATTATGATTTGATTTCTAAAATTAGCACTTTATTTGATTTTTCTTATGATCCATTAAGTTCGGAGTTTAAATACCTGGGATTTAATTTGAAACAAAATAATTATACTACAAAGGATTGGCACTGGATGATTGAAAAAGCAGAAAAAAAGTTAAGGGGATGGATAACTAGATGGCTATCAAAAGGGGGCAGATTTATTTTGATCCAGGCAGTTTTACAGTAGTTGATGGTATACTAGGCTCATATCTACGACATCCCTAAGAAGATGTTGATAGGCATCAGAAGAGTTATGATTAAATTTCGATGGAATGGTAGAGAAATGAAGGGGAAGTATCATTTGGCAAGTTGGGATATGATTATGAAGCCAAAGGAATGTGGCAGATGGGGATTGAAGGATCTTGATACTTTTGGAAGGGCCCTTCTTATGAAATCGATGTGGAGGAGTTAATGTCAGAGGGCATCTGGAGTGATATCATAAAGTTCAAGTACTTAAAGGAGAAAATTCTGGAAGATCTGTATAAGATGGGATGGAGTGAGACAAGGGGGGCATCTACTATATGGATTCGTTTCAAGAATTTGTGGCCTAGTTTCACAATGTTTTTGAAGTGGAAGTTTGGGGATGGAGGTAAGATTCTCATTGGACAACCAAGCCTTTGGGGTGGTTCAGCCCATTTTTACTGCAACATCTAGCTTATTGAATATCTAAATGGGAAGGGATTATTTTTCATGTGTCAAATTATAAAGGAGTAGGTTAGCGGCATTCCGATATGGTTATCGGCATTCCGATATGGTTATCGGTGGATCTTCTTCAGATTCCAGAGCATCTAATCAGCGAGTGGAATGACTATTCGAGGGATCTGAGAAGAAGTGGCTTTCTGTGGACTCAGGGTGGCAATGGAGTGACATGGAATGGGCCAATCAGGAACGAAATGCTTGTAGTTGAAGACACTTATGAAAAAAAAATTTCACATAATTTGCAGGAGTACGAGAACATAATTTTTAAGGGGATTTGGGAAAGTAATGCTCAACTTAAAATGAAATTGTTTCTCTGGCTTGTGCTTATGAACAGAAATCTAACTTGGGATAACCTAATGAGGAAAGGTAAGATGGGACCAGGCGTTTGCAGACATTGCATGGAAGCAGGTGAGGATGATATGCATCTTTTTTATAAGTGCACTTATGCTAAAAATGTTTTACAGGTTTTAAGTGCCTTTTTTCAAAACGGAGACCCCGCTACTAGAGAAAACATAAGAGTTCATTCTCTGGTGGTTAATGAAAAATCAAAACTTTAGAATTGTTATGAAATTGTATCACTGGTTCATCTGGAACAACAGAAATAGATGGATTTTTGATGAGGTCAGTAGCAGTCCAGAGGGCACTGCTAAGAAAATCCTCCAACAGTGGGATGAACATAAAACGACACAGATGCCTTCGGTGGATCTATCTAAGCGGATGAGGCAAATAGAAATCCAGTACCTGACTAGATTTTTCGATGGGGCTTCACAACATTCCAGGGGGGGTGGGTGTGGTGCCTGGTTGTTGATCTCTCCACAATGCCATTATAAGTTATATTGGTATGGTGGTACTGGGACTAACATGAGGGTCGAAGTTCTGGCTTTATGGGGACTTATTTGGTTTGTGTCTCAGTTGTGCATAGATAACTTGTGGGTGTCTAGAGTCTCTAAGGTTCTGATTGAACATCTCAAGAAAATGATCCAAACTATATCCTAGACAATTGGTTACATGGCTGGAGCGAATCAATGTTTTAAGGGACTATTTCTCTTCAATAAACTTCCAACACATCTTCAGGGAAAAGAAATCACAGGCAGACAGGTTATCAATGAAAGGTCTGATCAGGATATTTGGGGATATGAATTATGAGTTGACAGACTTAGAAGGGCATGGAGAAGTCGGTTTAGTGAATTTCTTTTGACTTCTTTTACTTATTCTGTAATGTTATTGATTAACCTATGTCTAGGAGTACAGAGCTGCAATAGTATCCTTACTTGGGAGGGTCCTTTTTGTGTTTTTTGAAAGTTCTCGAAGTGGTCGTTTTTTGAAAACTCTTTTCTGTTTTTTGTTTTTGTTTTGAATGGGTAAGTGTGATGAGTATGGGTCAATAGCATTTTTGTTGGCAGCATTCAATGTGTGGTGGTTGTCCGAAGCACCATTTGTATTCCTCTGTTTTGTTAACATTGTCATATGAAGACTCCAATTGGGAACTACAGGGCAGATGATAGAACAGTCAAGGGAAGTACGGTTTTTATCATTTTTTTAAACTATAAAGGAAATATCATGTATATCAGTTTTTGTTTGCTATGACAGTTTACAAGGTTTAAATATGAACTGACACATTATATAAGAAAGAGTTTTTTCTATTCTTAAAAAATAGTTTTATTGCTAAAATTTTAGGATGATTAAATATTTTATTTATAAATTATATTGAATACGGTTTCCTTTAAACAAAAAGAATGTTGACAAAACTTTCAAATTCGTTTATTGTAAATGACGATTTTAAAATGAAGCGAAGAAAAACAAAGCGTTGACCGATACGTTAATTTACTATTATTTTTATTTTGTTCAGGACTAATGTAAATTTATAATTAGGTATTTTTAAAATATTAATTTTATTATTTATATATAAATGATTTTTTTGATGGGTTGATAAATACAAAATAACGATTGACCTAAAACTAAAACGTAATTTTGTTAATAATTTTAAAATAGGTAAATTCAATCAGATTTTATTTTTATTTTTTCTTTACTTCAAATTCTTTTAAGCTAGTTACTGACATATATCTATCTCTAAAGAAAATTTCTACAACTTAGTTCAACAAATTTTGAACCTTACACAGAGTTTTAAGGCTAAGGAATAGAAAGCTCGAAGCTAAGGGGATAAAAGGTCATTACTTTTAGGGGGCTTAACTTGAAGAACATTGGGTTGATATAAGAGGCTCACGGTAAAGTTTGTTTTGTCATGAACTAGTACATCATTTCGGTGAGTTGAAGTTAATGTGAGTTGACCGTAATGGAAAATTATATTATTGGATAAAAATGGTATTTAGTAAATATTTAATATTAAGTGTCATTATTTTATTATTATTGTTATTAAAATTTAGTTGTTGGTAAATAAATATATTTGAGAGTGTAAATTTTTGTGATTTATATTATATTAAAATATATCTTCTGAGAAATTATATGGGAAATTTTGGAACAGACTCATTTTGAATTACTTAATGTAATTCATCACCAGGATAATGAGAAAAGCAACCGTCAAAACCTATCATAAATGGAAAAAGCAACCGTCAAAACCTATCATAAATGGAAAAATAGATGTTAAAGAAAAAACTGTCAAAAAAGAAAACAACCAATAAATAAATGAATAAAAATGAAATAAATCCCATCCTAAATTAATAAAAATAATAAAAATAAAAACTAAGTGAAAAAACAAATAAATAAACTAAAATAAAATATAATAAATAAAATAAAAATAAAATAATCAAAATTAAAAATAAATAAAACTAACAAAACAATTCACTATAAAATAAAATCATAAAAATAATAATGACTAAGTCAATATAAAATTAAAAATAAAAATAAACATTAAATAAAATAAAAATAAAATAGATAAATAAATAAACTCTATATATAATAAAACAAAATTAAAATTAAAAATAAAGAAGTAAATAAAAAGATTTATAAATAAAATAATACTATCTAAAAATAAAAATATATTAAAACTATGTCAACATTAGAAATAATATTTAAAGTATATAATATTTGTTTTCATTATGCTTTTGCTTGATATGTGTTTGAGGTTTCATGTTATCTTGAGGTTTCAAGTTATCAAACAGATAACATCGAACCTCAAACACATATCAAGCAAAAGCATAAGCTTGTTTGATAACATCAAACCTCAAACACATATCAAGCAAAAGCATAAGCTTGATATGTGTTTGAGGTTTGATGTTATCAAACCTCAAACACATATCAAGTAAAAGCATAATGAAAAGAAATATTATATACAAATAAAAATGTCTTTTGGATTAATCATCCTAATAATGTGATTAATCCTAAAGACATTTTTATCTACATTGTGGATCACAAAAGTCTTAGATCGAAAATATTATATACTTTAAATACTATTTCTAATGTTAACATAGTTTTAGTCTATTTTTATGTTTAGATAGTATTATTTTATCTACAAGTCCTTTTATTTATTTCTTTATTTTCAATATATATATATATATATATTATTTTTCTTTTATTTTATTTTCTTTAACATCTATTTTTTCATTTATGATAGGTTTTGATCGCTCCTTTTTCTCTGCATGATATATATATGGATAGTTTGATCAACTAATCTTCATTATCCTCATGATGAACTACATTCACTAGGTCTAAAAACGTTGGTTCAAAAATATCTCATGTGATTTCCCAAAAGATTTATTTTAATATAAATAAATATATTGTTAAGATATTATTATCATATTATAAGTAAAAGAATTATATATATATATATATATATATATTGATTGATTTTATAATCATTGCTTAACATTATATTATTTTATTTTATTTTAAAATGCGAATAAATTTTAATATTTTTTTTTTTTATTTAAAAAAAATCTAATATTTTTTCTAAAACTAGTTACTAGTAAATTTTGGATCTTTGAGAGATTTCACATTACTTAGATTACTAATTAGACTATCTTTAAAACTTTTAATAAATTTTAATATTTTTTATAAAATGTAATATTATTTAATGTAATATTAATAAATGATACATTTTACTAATTTACTATTCTATAAACATTGTTATAGTCTGACTTTGGCTAATAGTTTATTTATCAATTTGGAGCGGAAGTTGACTTACCATATTGCTAATTCTATAATCAATGATATAGCTCGACCTTGGAATGTTAATTTGATTCGCGGATCCTCCGTAGTATTGATTATTACAAAACATTTATAGGCTTGACACTTGGATGGTTCTACATTGTCGATGTAATTTTTGGATCCACGACTGTGATGCTGGGCAGGACAGTTAGGGAAATACCCTACCCCCAAAGCCTAGTCATTCGACATAATTCGTCATCGGTGCAAGGCAACCTAAGCTCTGCAAGTTTTCCTTTTTGAACGATGACTCCTCCTCCTTCCGTTCAGGCATCAATTTTTATTTAGAATTTGATCTATTCGGATGTATAAATTACTCGTTGGTTCTGTCATGGCTAGACAAGAAAAAACTCAGGCAAGCATACTTCGTCTTCTTGCTGCTTTGTTATTTGTCATAAAGTTGCTTTGTTGCAGGCTTTCACTCATAGGGTTTCGTAACCCGTACTCTTGGGGATTTGCTTGTCACAGGACTTTATCCTAGTTATGTTGCCAGCTCCAACATCACCTGAAATAGGTAAATGCCCTTACCTTCATCTTTGGGAAATTCATTTTCGACATATAGGGTGAATTTAACATTCTATTCTCTTAACTATTGTTCTAAGTTTCTTTCTTTTACATGTTTCCAGTTTCCCATTCCCACGGCATGCAAGGTATATACTTATTTTTCATTACCTTTGTTTAAAGATAGGTTTAGGATCATTTCTTCAAAGTTATTCAAAGTTAACTAATATTTTCCCTCTGTCATGCAGGTACCCTCGGTAACTCCTATCTTCTCCTATGATTTGATATTTACAAGGGCTATATTCTTCAATTTGACTCTCTTCGCACCTTTCCACGTATTCCGAGAGCCACTAAGAGAGTCTCCTCCCAGATTTCTCATTCTTTCATCCAAGAAATAAGTTTGTTCTATTTAGCTATATTACATTTGGGTTCTATCTGTTTTTCTTACGAGCCTCAAAAATCCCATGCACTGAATTTTGGTTTATATCCCTTCAGGGGTTTACTGTAATTTAATGGTTAATTTATGTTTTTCTCAAGTCTAAGCGTTGTGTTCGAATATACTTCCAAACCGCAAGGCTTTGCTCCTTTATCATTCAAATAGGGTTTTTAAGATACTGTTAGGGTTTTGATTTTGAGACTATAACATTTTGGCTGGTACGCAGATGTATATGAATATCCTCCATGTTGATATATGTGACATAAATTCTTCTTAATCTTGTATTACTCTGTTGCAGAATCTATGAATTTCTTAACTGAAATGGGTTTTTCTGTTTTCTAATCATCGCTCCTTGAATATGTTTTATATCTTTTGTATTTCCTTATAGTTATCGCAATTTTTCCTTTTTATGCACTATGAATCTGATACCTCCAGACAGAGCACTCATGCTCTCTTTCTGTGTAATGGCGAGGTACTGCACATTTATGTATTTACCCTAGTTTAGGTTTTTTTCTTCTCTTAAAGGGTTTCTCTGTTAAAGAAAACAAAAAATTATTTTTTTCTTATACTTTATGATCTTTAATAAATACTCATGCGATGTACTGTTATTAAATATACCCATATTTCATGTACCTAATTTTATTTACATAAGATCAATAACTCTGTCACTACAGGATTTATTCAGTTATGTTTTTTTTCTTCTTTTCTTATCTTTAAGTTTTCCAGAAGTTATTTCTAGATAATTTACAAATGTCCAAACCATCGTTAAAGAGGGATTTTTTATTTTCTCAAACCCTTAGTACGTGACTAGTTTTGTCCTAACTTTGACAAGACAGAATGTCCTACCTGGGGAATTCCACCCTGGATAGACTAACTGTCCCAACTATTTACTAGTTTTACCACAGTATGCAAACTATTTTTCCTATACTGTTGAAGGTGTTAACTATTTCATTATACTCAGTTTCTTTATGTATAAGATCAATGTTCTTTCCTTAACTTTACATACATCATAAATGTCAAATAAATTATACAACTAACATACACTCAGCGTTTAACTCTATTTTAGTTATTTTGACCATTCATTCCCGTAGAAAGATTTAAATACTAATCGACTCTAATTTCAATTTTCACAATACATAGAGACTGTATAAAAGAATTAATAATCGTATATGTTGGATAATAAAGACCTTTCCTTCCTACCGCATATAAGATTTATATTACGTATCTTAAATAAGTATAGCTGATGGTATCCTCCCAATCATGCGAGGCAATTATGTCCTTAGCTCTCTTCCTACTCCTCACCAGAGTAGGATTGAACAACACTTCCCTTGGAGGAATGCCTCAAGACCTTTGTCCAGCCTCACCTCCAATATTAGGTATCAGAGTTCCACTGGTCCGTACCAACTCTGGACACTCTTCCCTTCCAGCTCTCTAGTTGTTCCTTTTCTTTTTAACATAACCCCTTTTCCTCTTTAGGATTTCCTTTTTATCCCCACAGAAAGGTAACTATCAAATAAATGCTCAATCTAACTACTCTGGTTTCTTGGAAACTTTTACCATCCGTTTATGGAAACTGCCCCATAAATTAATCTTTATTCAAAAATAAATAAATCTTGTTCATAATTTTTCTTAAAAAAATTGTTAACATTGTTTAACTTAAAAAAGCAAATGCATAATTTAAAATAACATAGAAAGCTTAAATCTAGGTGTTACATCTTCCCCCTCTTGAAGTAAACACCATGCTTGTTGTCTTACTCCATTACAGTGAATAATTTTGGATAAGCATGACATGCAAATCTTTCATCTTCCCAAGTAGCCTCTTCTCGGCCAAAGTGCTTCCACTACACTTTAACTTGGGTGATGACTCACTTTGAGAGGGTTATTTCTCTCTGGTCGAGAATACGTTGAGGCTCTACCAGAAATTCACCATCTGGTTCAACCTGCAACCAGCAAAGGTTGAATTAATTAATGAAATATTTATCTCCCTTTCGATTTTTTAGCAATTCATTTCTACATGAATGTTTTGCCAATGTATTACATGATTTGGATCATGCACACATCATTTCAATATGGATACATGAAACACATTGTGAACCCGTATGTGTCTCGATAAATCTAGTCGATAAGCTTTTGACCCCGCCCTTTTCAAGATTTGGAAAGGTCTATAGAACAAGGGAGCCAACTTGGCGTAGGTAGTTCATCTTAAAGGTCTATAGAATAAGGGAGCCAACTTGGCGTAGGTAGTTCATCTTAAGGTACTCTTCTTGCGTCTAATTCTCACATAAACGTGATCACCTACTTTGAATTCCCGATAAGTCTTCTCTCGATCTACATACACTTTCTGTTGGTCTTGGGCAGATTTTAGATTTTTTTCAGATCTTCTTTACTTCTTGCTCCATCTAAGAGAATTTTTATGGTCCAAGCATTAGTTTTTTTTCTGGGCTACTCCAATTAATGGGTGCTTGGCATTCTCTTATGTATAAGACCTTAAAGGGACTCATCTTGAGGGATACCTGGTATCCATTATTTTAGGCAAATTCTACTAAGTGCAACATCTGTAGCATGTCTTCAAACACTAAAAAATTGCATACTATTCCGACATTGTTTGAAGAACATTTCTACATCACCAATGCAAGCATATACTACATAAGGATGTTACACTCATTACGTTTGCATTCTATTCAAAGAGAACTCTATTTTTCCTTGTGATTAAATTCTGATAGATGGACTGAAGAGATTTAATTTTTCTCTATGCTTAATAGATCTAGCCTTAAGATACATGTTGATTAATATATATAAAATGTACACATTCATATTCATAGAGATGTAAAGGATACATTAATTAATTTTGTGTTGTTTTAAAATGTTTAAAGTAAATAGACATTTATTTATTTTTATATGATTTTAATTGCATAAAAGTATATACAATAAAATGTGAAAGAGATGTTATTTTATAAAGTTATATAATATTATATTAAAAAGATAATAAAAAATAGAGTTAAAATAAATTTTAATTTATCTATTTAAATTATATATGATAATGATAATAATATAAAATTAAATTTATAATTATAATTTCTTTGTATAAACAAATAATTAATTAATTTACTTATTTATTTATTTATATATTAAACTTACAGTTTATTTATTTTTTTGTAAATTTCATAGTACCTTTCTATTTTCATATTTTTAAAGAGAAAGTTGCTATACATATTGTATCATTTACTATAGCCTCAACCTACCCGAAGGAAACCGAGTCTGTTAGCCACCGCAGTGAGTTAAAAGCTAACCAAAACTGATATTTTTTTTTCCTTCTAGTTACTGCTTTTATCACTTTACTATGTCTATAACATTTACAACTAAAAGAGAAACTATAACTATTAACCGCCAAAAACATGAGAAAAAACTATAATCTAAGCAGAATTTCCATCAAAAGAGTCCACAGGGGCTAGGTCCTTCATTGTGGTACCCAGAAGTTCCACTTGGTTCATACTATGAAGTTGGCGCTCAATCTTTCCAATTCTGGCATTTGATTGGATCTGAACCTTCGCCATCTCATGAATGTATTGTTTTATTTGTTGAAGTTCGAAAAGCATTGATGAATTTCCTTCCTTTACTTCCATGTCAGCCATTTCCTTTGTTAGAACACATTTCATTTTCCAATAAGTCTTAACTGATTTCTAAAACAGAGAGACACAACCTCTTGTACTACCTGGGTCTGATATGAAATCCATTTTAGCCTCATGTTCCTTCAGGCCTTCATCTTCACTGTCACTTTGTCTCTCCCAAACATGAATTGTATTCTGTATATGAACCGAATTCCCAGACTCATAGACATCAACAATATTCTCCAAGATTTGCTTGTTAGTCTTCCTTCCTCTTTTGCTTAGACCAATAGGCTGATTGATTTTTTGATTCTTACCTTTGCCTCTACCATTTTGACCTTTTACCATGATGGCCCTACAGAAACCGGTGCCTAAAAACATGGATAGGAGCCCTGTGTATAGAGAGAGATCAGTATCATGAACTGAATATACTCTGTTGAATACCTCAGTAATCCCCAGAATCCCAAGAATCAGAACAAACAAGGATTTTTTACCATAGTCTAAATTGTTACAAAAAATGAGCTCAGTGGACCCTTTCCATAGTTGATTTTTCCAAAACAATGACTGACTCAAAAGACAATTCCGCCGTTGAGAAATGTTTGGTATCCATTGATAAATCGTAACCCAAATACAACCCTTACCCCGACTGAGAATTAGTAAATGAAGTATGATTCCACTATGGAAAAAACCATTCCTTCGAGGCCTATTCCGTTCATTAATCCACAAATATTCCCCAAAAGACAGATTTTGAGAGCAGACACAGGACTGCATGCAATTGAACATACCCATCTTACTTGAAATCAAACAATCTTCGAATAGTACATATAGCCCAAGCATGAAAATAATTTGGCAAGAAATGACAGAAATTAACCCAAATGCAACCCCTACCCCACATATATTCTATGAAAAACAAGTTTTGACAGCAGAGACCAAGTTACATGCAGTGAATCCTACCATTGCTATTGAAAATCAACCAAAAATTGAAGGAGTTAGGAACCAATACTAGGTATTTTATGAGGGCCAAATTAAAGTACCAAGACATACAACCAAACAACATATTGATATCTTTACAGAGATTTGACGACTGAAAAAGGAAGGCTACGGAAACAAGGCTCTATCCGCTGACTAACAACCTCAGCCATTCTATAACAACCAGAGAAACGAATCAACATGAATTGAGTCCAATTCGGATCTCAAAAAGAAACTAAACTAACAGAGACACAGGGATGACCTTCTTCTTTGTTTTGCAGAATGGGGGGATGAAATTCAAATTGGAAGATAAAGGTAAGTAGAACCATTACATATCGAATTATCTTCCACCAGTGCTGCCAACTACCTTCCTCCTACAAATTCTCCAATGCAGATTGAACTTGGTTACGCTTCTCTGTAAAAATATTCTTGCTAAACAGGAAACTCACCTTATGCAAAATACCTCCTCGCTTCCAGTGCACTTTTAAAGTTTTTCCTGACAGCTTTTGATGATGTTGGATGGATTTCGTCATGCGCATTAATGGGCGTTCATGTTAAGGACCTCGACCACCCTACATTAACATTAAACATGATGGCATTGCAGACTTCCTCCACCACGTGGCATAGTTCGACACCCATCCACTCTTGCTTGGCACCCCGATCGGGGTTGAGATCGATCTTTTTCTAAGATGATTTGTAATGAGTGAAGTTCTACATTCTAGGCCTGGTGATGTTGATTTACATCCAACTGACGATCTAAATTCTTGCAAGCCAAATTAGCCAAATAGTCAGTTGCCTTGTTACCTTCTCGGCGCACATTTTTGGGAATAACATAACCTATTTGGCGAAGGAGTTGACCAATTTGTTGTATTAGTCTAGTTGTTCTCTAAATTTTACTGACTTTGTCCCATTGATTTCCTTGCTGAATTTTTTTTAAGATCCCTACTGTCATTGTAGAGTCCCCTCCCCTTCTACTATAATTCTTTGGTAATTTTCCCGGACCGCTATTACAAGTCCCTGTTTGACAGCTATTAAATTCAGTTTCACTATTTGTAGCAAATCCAATCGGAAATGAATATATTCTGCAAACAATTCCTTGAAAATTTCTGAATATGCCACCTATCCCTGCCTGTCCAGTGTTTCCTTTAGATGCACCATCATAGTTTAGTTTTAAGAAACCCACCAGAGGTGGTTGGAAAACTGTTAATATTTTCTGCTGAATGAGCTTAAACGTCCATAATGAAAATGCTAACATTTGTGGCTTTAAATTCAGTTTTGCTAGAATTCCAACCTCCCTAGAATTCCCTGCCCAGTCATCATCCATCCAATGTTCTACCAATATGGATTCCTAAACATTTTCCACAATTACCTTCCATGTGTGGACTACATGCCTCTCTTCTCCTCTAAAAATTCTATGGTTTTGTTCTTTCCATATCCCCCAAAGTATGAATCCTATAGATAATCTCCAAGCACGATTAAGGACTTCATTGGAAGTTGTGCAAAATTGGCACCTAGATACTGTGAGCCTTTTGAAGTCTTAGAAAGGGTGGGACCAGTGGCTTATAAACTGGCCTTAACCCCCCATGTTAAAGTTCATGATGTGTTTCATGTTTCTTTATTGAAAATATATGTACATGATGCTTCTCATATTGTTGATTGGAATGTGATTCAGGTGGAACCAGAAGGGGAGTTCCTTCCAGAGCCGCTTCAAATACTGAAGCGGGAAGAAATTGAACTGCGAAACAGAACAGTAGCCAGAGTAAAAGTGCAGTGGAAACACTTTACTGCTGAAGAGGCTACATGGGAAAGAGAAGTTGAGATGATGGAAAAATATCCATTTTTATTTTCATAATGAACTATAGTAGATAGTCTGTTAACACCGAGGACGGTGTTTGTTTTTAGAGGGAGAATGTGTAACACCACAAGTTCTATGCTTTTGAAGTTAGACATTTGAACAAAAATCCAAAGGGGAAAGTGGACCCAAATGGAGAATTATTGTGTGGATTTTATTTAATTATTTATTAATGAAAATAAATAGAATATTTATTGGTGCACTATGAATAGATTGAGATAAGAGATCCTAAACCTGATCCATGAGGATAGGGATAAGGTTAAGACTTTCCCAAAACATTTCACGAAACCTTGAAAGGAATAATTCTAAATTAGATTTGAAGAGAAAAATCTAATTCCCCAATGAAGAGGAAAGTAGTTGGGAAGAGGTAGAAAAGCTAGAAAAGCAGATAAAGCAGTGTTAAAAGGTCCCTCATTGAGGGTAGCTTAGGCAAAACAGGAAGAAAGCATCCTGGAAATTCTAGACACAGAATTTAGAAAAAGGTTTGGGGAAAGCATAGCTTAAATAAGCTGCTCCAGGACAGATTGAGGTTAGTCTGTCATTGGAGGATCTCAGCTTGGGGGTGAGTTCTGGAGATAGAAGAAATCTAAGGTTGGGAGGATTGGTCATAGAAAGAAGTGGTATGTGCACCTAATTAATAAATTGTTGTTGCAGATTTGTATTATGAAATCTTAAATTTTTATTAAGCTTGAAAGTATTAAATTCTTATGTTGTAGATATGTAATTCCTTACATTTAACAGATCTTATTAGAAGAAATAATTCTCTAAGATCTGTATAGTTGTAGGAATAGAGTCTACTGGGAAATATAAACCAAAATCTCTAAACCTCGTACTGGTTTAAATCTGGAGATATATCTTATTCCCATAGACAAATAAATTTTATAACTTTAATCTTCTTCTGTGATTTTAAATTTCTATATGCATGAGAAGAATAAATGAATATCCAAATTTCTTTAAAGGACTATATATTTTAAATAATAATCTACAAGAAAAATTATACTTGTTATAGAAATGATAATTCAGAACAATATCATAAGATGTTCAACTATGATGATAATTTAATGCATATGATATCTGAATACTGTATAAAAAAAACTTCATATGAGAAAATATATGAATCATAAAGATATTCCATATCTCTAGAGTTAGAAAGGAGATATAACAGAGTGAACATAAAAAAATATATCTGAGTATAGTAAAATTTTATGATTATTGACAGCTAAATAAATAAGAGTATAGCTAAATGAAAATATGGACAGCACATGGATGGCTAACATATATATTATTAAAAAAATTGGCTTTTTGCTAATGCTGGTAGATATCCTGATAAATTAATATAGAAAAATTAATTCTATAAAATGTCAATCTTATAAGAAGTATTATAGATGTGACAAAAATGTATGAATAAAGAGATGTTCAATAGAACTTGAGAACAGAAACCTAAGATGTTTATTCATCTTGTACAGACTTAATATTGATATATGTAAACTAATAATGTATGTAAACTGGCAGTAAAATTAAACAGTTTAAGTTACAACCAGAATATTTCGTTTGGAATTAATTGAATGATAATTCTAGCAGTATCAGTAATATTCTCTAATGAGGAAAATTTCTAATTATGAATAGAAAACAAATATCACCAGGAGAATTTTTCTAAACATCTTGTAACCACATCTACATAGCAGAATTCTATAACAATTATAAAGGAATTGTTAATGTAACAGAGATAGGAAAAATAGGTGATGGTTGTATACGGTCATTCTTGTAAAGAGATGGACCAAATCTGGATATATATATATATATATATATATATATATATATATATATATATACTCTTGGTTAATATGGAAGTAGAATGAATATATATCCATTAAAGATGATGCAGTAATAATATAACAGAACCGGTAGAACTAAAATTTTTACATATTGGAATTTGAAAATTGTGCTGGACATTCTGGGAATTCTATTAAGTCGATTATTTTAGCATGAGAATTATAACAAAATTCTGAATGATCAAAAGAAAAGTCTATCAGGATGAAAAATCTAACTATAAGAGGGCTTCCTAAAATCGGTAAAAATTTAGAAAACACCATGAAAGAATAATATTACTTTCATGAAATAGTAAAAGTTGTTTACTCCCCGATATATTCGTAAGTCAAAATTTTATGCACAGTCTAGAAATACAATTATGAATTATTACAGAGTTGCTATATATGATAAAATCATCACAACATTTAAAATTTTAATTAGATAATTCCACAGAAATATAAAAGGGACATCACATGTTAATGCCAAAACCCTTCGAGAAGAATACACCAACCTATGAATTAAACAAAACAGAGTTATAAGGCTATAGCCGAACCAAGCGTGAATAGCTAGAAAAAAGGAAAGAGAATAGCGAGGTGAGGATTGTACCTACAACAGAGAAACATTATTTGTATAAATTTCAATTATATGAATGTAGAAGAAAATTTTATTATACAAAGGGTTTCATAAATCTACGAATTTTAGAAGAAATAAATACCTCGAGAAACCTAGCATAGAGACTCTGCTCTTGTAAATACCGAGGCTCTACAATAGAAGTAAGGTATAATATACAGAATATCATAGGCATTAGAAATACGGAGTTTTAGAATAAAAAATAAAATTAAATCAAATTTTACAATCGTAAAAGATGATGAAAAATTTGGGGTGAGAGTAATCACCAGAAACGCAAAGGTTCAGCAAGAATTTGCTCGAGAATGGATATTCTAGGCATACCTCTTCAGGTAGCTAAATAAAAATGTGAACATAGAAGACTTCGAGAGCATAAATAAAAATGTGAACATACGAAATCAAGAAAATTTTGAGATTTCTATGAACATTTCACACCAACAAATGAAATGACATGTATAAAATAAATTTAAACGAGACTTACAGATATTCAATGACACGTAGAAAAAACCGATTTCCTGCCTCCATGAAAAAGACGAGTTTCTCTGAAACTGGTGGAAGGATCGAATAAATCCATAGCTCGATGGATCGGCTAGAGGAAGGGAACACATTTTCTGAATGTGTATGGAAGAAAATGAATACATCTCCCAGAAAATTCACCATTAAATATATAGTGATTCGAATGGAGACCCTAGAACATCTCCTCCCTCCATGTGGTGAAATCTGGGGAGAGAGTACTCTGCGTAGGGTTTGAATAGGGAGAGACGAGACATTGAGCTAACCTCTGAAAGAAAATTTAATGCATAAATAAACTAATTTAAATGCTCTCATCAGAATAGTACAAACTCCGCTTTCAAGAAAGGCCTTGAGCCCTAAAGTGATAAGAAGAATAGCTGTAAGGGTAGGAAGGAGTCTTATCAACATAAATGTAGCATTTTTTAACGATTAAAGTGGGAAACCCGAGTTAAAATTTCCAAATCTTATGTACACCAAAAAGGACTACGGGTACGTTGTACGCAATTTTATGAGGATCGGTATAAATCCCGTGGTATCGTGTGTTGTAAGTCTTGGAAATTTTAATAGTAAATAAAACAAGTTCTATTAACAATAATCCCAATGAAGAACATGTTACAAATTATAAGGTTAAATTGTGTGATTATTCATTTCAATTGATATATCAATGTATAAAACTATAGGGTTGATAAGTTAGACTCAAAATGGAAATATCTTAGGTATTAAGAACTAGAATTTTAATGGATTAATAAGTGCTACGTTTAATATCTCATTTTGGTTCATAAGTATGATATTGAGTAAAAGTGGATATATATATATATATATTCGTTAATTACACTATGGGGATAAGAATATATCTTATAGATAACCTGAAGAAAAGAAAGGTAAGAATTTTATTAAAAATCAATTTTTTAAGTCTTCAGAGATAGAAGGACAAATGAAAAAAAAAAAAAATGTTGGAGAATTTGGGTGCATTACAAATGGTATCAGAGCTCTAGTTGAAAAAACTGGGCAGTTTATGTGTTCACACAGGAATTATATGTTGTAATAAAATTATGATATTAAAAATATTAGTGATGTGGTTTTGGTTGTACAGTGAAAAAGAACAGCTACAAAATCATGTCTGAAGGGGATGAGCTTTATGTCGATCTGGGTGGTGGAGAGAACACACCATTTCCCAATGCTCCTTTGATGGCTATGTTGCATAGGATGCAACGAGATATGGCCCAGCTTAAAAGTCAGAATGAGAGGCTATCTTTAGCCAGTGAAGAGCAGAAAAAACTTATAATAGAACTGACTTCGCGGAATAGCCAAGAAGGTGAAGGTTTCGGGAGGAAGAGAAAAGCCAGAGTCAATTTCTCAAATGAATCTGAGGAATATTACGCCACTAAACAACATTCTAGATAGAAAAAAGGAATTACAGAGTGAATTTCGGAAAATAAAACCTCCCTCCTATGATGGAGAGAAGGAGGAAGATTTTGAGGCGTGGCTGCTGAATATGATCAAGTATTTTCAGGTCTATGAGTATGAAAGAAATATGAGAGCCAGATTAGCTATCTACCAACTACAAGGTAAGACTACTTTGTGGTGGGAAGAAAAAAAAATGGTTCATGCGATTGATGAGAAAACAATGACTTGGGAAGATTTTCAAGTCAAGTTTAAAAATTGGTATTTGAACGAACGCTACTATGATGACAAAGAAAAAGAGTTTCATGAACTTAGATTGGGAAAACTCACCATAGATGAGTTTGTCACCAAGTTCATAAATATGTTACGATATGTTCCTTACATTCTTGAGGAGAAAGAAAAGGTACAAATATTTTTGAACTGTTTTCCTATTGTGTACAATGAGAAAATAGAGTTCGATAATCTAAAAGCAATGGAAGAAGTGGTGAGGAAAGCCAGATTATGCTACCAAAAGTTTAAGGGAAAAAGTGAACAAGGGAAGAGCTGGAAAAATAAGGTTGAATTCAAAGGAAAGAAATAGAAACCAACTTATTTGAAGAACTTTGGTAGGAATCATCAGCGAAAGAAATTTAACAAAACAAATGAAAGTCAAACTGCTCAATCTCAAATTGGTACAAAGAAAATATATGGGAATAATAAGAACGAATGAACTGTTAAAATGCGGGAGCCTTTGAAATGCTGGGGTTGTGGAGAGCCTCATCTTTTGAGGGATTGTCCACACCGAAATATTCATATGGTTATGAGAGATAGAAAAGCTACCACAGTAAATGACATAGCAAGGAATATCCCCACTATCAGTGCAGCCTTGGAGAATCGACAAGCAGAACACCAGTCTACTATGGTCGAGATGGAAGGTAAAATTTATGATCAATCTGTTACAGTTTTAATTGACCCAGGTGCTTCTTTGAGTTATATTAGTCCACAAGTTGTAGAAAAATGTAAACTCAGAAAAGAAAAGTTTCAACAGCCTTGGTTGGTACAGTTAGATACCGGAACCAAACGCAAGGTAACTCATAAACTATCTAAAACAGCTATTAAATTGAATGATTATCAGACAGAAGTAGATTTAAACATTTTTCCATTAGGTTCCTATGATTTACTGATAGGAATGGACTGGTTAGAAAAGAAAAAGACCATGTTGAATTGTTGGGACAAAACTCCGCACTGCATAGATGTTGAAGGAAAACCATTCATACTAAAGAGGAAACCAAAACCTATTTTTTTAAGGCAGATTTCAACCCTTCAGTTAAAAAAAACTGCTAGAAAGGGGTATCAAGTATATGTTGTACATGTTGAAGAATTAGAACAGCAGCCACATGCAAACTTGTTAGACACCTTACCAGTGATAAGAGAATTTAAAGAAGTATTCCCGGATGAGATTCCTCATCTTCCCCCCAAGAGAGAGATCGATTTTTCAATCTATTTGGTGCCAGGGGCAACACCAGTTTCTAGAGCCCCTTACCGGATGAGCCCCCCTAAACTAATGGAGTTAAAAATGCAATTACAAGAATTGTTGGACAAAGGTTACATCAGACCGAGTGTATCTCCTTGGGGAGCACCAGTATTGTTCATGAAAAAGAAGGATGGAACCTTTAGAATGTGTATTGACTATCGTCAACTGAATAAGTTGACAATCAAAAACAGGTACCCATTGCCCAGAATAGATGGCATTTTTTATCAGGTTAGAGGAGCTTCAGTATTCTCTAAGATTGACTTAAGGACTGGTTATCACCAACTCAGAATTAAGGAGGAAGATTTCAATAAAACAACCTTTCGAACCAGGTATGGTCACTACGAATTTGTAGTCCTACCTTTCGGTTTGACAAATGCCCCTGCCACTTTTATGTGTTTAATTAATAGCATCCTGAATAAATACTTTTTACAAATTCGTACTAGTATTTATAGACAACATTCTACTCTATTCAAAAAGTGAGGCAGAACATAAAGAACACCTTAGAATTGTGTTGCAGACTCTTAAGGAGAATCAATTGTATGCCAAGTTTAGCAAATGTGAATTTAATAAGGATAAAATTCAATATTTGGGGCATATAATTTCAGAACAAGGATTAGTTGTTGACCCTAGGAAAATAAAGTCCATTAGAGAGTGGCCTGTACCGACTGATGTTGTAGCGGTAAGATCATTTATGGGGATTTCAGGGTACTACCAAAGGTTTGTAGAAATATTTTATGCATTAGCTTATCCTATAACGTCATTACAGAGGAAAGGTACAAAATCTGAATGGACTGAAAAATGCCAAAATAGCTTTGAACAAATGAAATTAAAACTTACTACAACACCCATTATGAAGATTGTAGATCCTGATAAAGAGTTTGTAGTGTGTACTGATTCATGTGGAGAGGGATTAGGTGGAGTTCTGTTGCAAGAGAATTCTATTATTGCGTATGAATCTAGAAAACTTAAGAAACATGAAGATAATTACAGCGTATATGATCTTGAGTTAGCGGCTGTAATTCATGCTTTGAAGATGTGGCGACACTATCTTCTAGGAAAGAAATTTATATTGATGACAGATCATATCAGCCTCAAGTATTTCTTCACTCAAACAGATTTGAATGCTCAACAAGCCAGATGGCTATCTTTTCTGAGTGAATTTGATATGGAAATAAAAAATATCAAAGGAAAAGAAAATTGCTAATGCTCTAAGCATAAATGCTTTCTAAAACATAAGTAACATTGGGAGTAGTGCCAGTTTTGACTTAGAAGGATTAGTAAAAAGGGTAGCAGATCAAGATCCGAACTATTAGAAATTGCAAATTCAATTACTGAAAAAAGAAATGAAAGGGTATACACAAAATTAGAAGGGACTGATTTGTTATAGAGAAAGATTGTACATCCCCAATGTAGACTCTTTGAAAAAATAAATCCTACATGAATATCATAAACAGCCTTATTCAGGACATCTTGGATATCGGAAATTTCTAACAGCATTGAAAAAGAAATTATTTTGGCCAGGCATGAAAAAATACGTGTCCAACTACTTAGCCAGATGCGTGGAATGTCAACTAGTTAAATTTGAACATCAGCATCTAGATGGCCTCCTAAATCCCTTACCAATTGCAGAATGGAAATGGGACACTATTTCTATGGATTTTATAATCGGGTTACCCAAAACAAAGTACCAGCATGACTCAGTGATGGTAGTGGTAGATACTTTAAGAAAGGCTTCACATTTCATACCTGTGAAATCTACTTTTGCGACAGCCCAAGTAGAAAATGTGTTCATGAAGGAAATTGTAAGGCTACACGAGGTTCCTAAAGTGATTATTTCAGATAGAGACGCCAAGTTCACAGCAGCCTTCTGGAAGAGTCTGTTTGGAGGCATGGGCACTAAGTTGAATTTTAGTACTGCCTTTCACCCTCAGACGGATGGTCAAACTGAGAGAACAAATCAAATTTTGGAGGATATGCTCAAAATGTATGCAATGGATAGGCCAATTAAGTGGGAAGACTATTTACATTTAGTCGAATTTGCTTATAATAATAGTTACCAATCTTCCATAAAAAATGAGTCCATTTGAGGCACTCTATGGAAGAAAGTGCCACACTCCTTTAAGCTGGAGCCAACCTGAAGATAAGTTAGTATTGGGCCAGATGCTCTACAATAAATGGAAAGGATTGTCAAACAAATACAGAGAAACATCAAGATAGCTCAAGATCGACAGAAAAGTTATGCCGATAAGAAGAGAGTTCACCGAGAGTACAAAGTGGGTGATCGTGTATATCTGTGGATTAAACCCACAAAGAGCACTCTGCATACTCGAAGTTGTGCAAAATTTGCTCCTAGATACTGTGGGCCTTTTGAAGTCTTAGAAAGGGTGGGACCAGTGGCTTATAAACTGGCCTTAACCCCCCATGTTAAAGTTCATGATGTGTTTCATGTTTCTTTATTGAAAATATATGTACATGATGCTTCTCATATTGTTGATTGGAATGTGATTCAGGTGGAACTAGAAGGGGAGTTCCTTCCAGATCCACTTCAAATACTGAAGCAGGAAGAAATTGAACTGCGAAACAGAACACTATCCATAGTAAAAGTGGAGTGGAAACACTTTACTGTTGAAGAGGCTACATGGGAAAGAGAAGCTGAGATGATGGAAAAATATCCATTTTTATTTTCATAATGAACTATAGTAGATAGTCTGTTAACATCGAGGACGGTGTTTTTTTTTAGAGGGGGAATGTGTAACACCCCAAGTTCTATGCTTTTGAAGTTAGACATTTGAAAAAAAATCCAAATGGGAAAGTGGACCCCAATGGAGAATTATTGTGTGGATTTTATTTAATTATTTATTAATGAAAATAAATAGAATAATTATTGGTGCACTATGACTAAATTGAGATAAGAGATCCTAAACCTGATCCATGAGGATAGGGATAAGGTTAAGACTTTCCCAAAACCTTTCGGAAAACCTTGAAAGGAATAATTCTAAATTAGATTTGAAGAGAAAAATATAATTACCCAATGAAGAGGAAAGTAGTTGGGAAGAGGTAGAAAAGTTGGAAAAGCAGATAAAGCAGCTTTAAAAGGTCCCTCATTGAGGGAAGCTTAGGCAAAATAGGAAGAAAACATCCTGAAAATTCTAGACGCAGAATTTAGAAACAGGCTTGGGGAAAGCATAGCTTAAATAAGCTGCTCTAGAATAGACTGAGGTTAGTCTGTCATTGGAGGATCTCAGCTCGGGGGTGAGTTTTGGAGATAGAAGAACTCTAAGGTTGGGAGGATTGGTCATAGAAATAAGTGGTATGTGCACCTAATTAATAAATTACTGTTGCAGATTTGTATTATGAAATCTTAAATTTTTATTAAGCTTGAAAGTATTAAATTCTTATGTTGTAGATATGTAATTCCTTACATTTAATAGATCTTATAGAAGAAATAATTTTCTAAGATCTATATAGTTGTAGGAATAGAGTCTGCTAGGAAGAATCAACTAGAATCTCTAAACCTGATACTGGTTTAAATCTGGAGATATATCTTATTCCCATAGACAAATAATTTTATAACTTTAATCTACTTCTGTGATTTTAAATTTCTATATGCATGACAAGAATAAATAAATATCCAAATTTCTTGAAAGGACTATATATTTTAAATAATAATCTACAAGAAAACTTATACATGTTATAGAAATGATAATTTGGAACAATATCATAAGTTGTTCAGCTATGACGATAATTTAATGCATATGATATCTGAATTCTATATAAAAAAAAACTTCATATGAGAAAATATATGAATCATAAAGATATTCCATATCTCTCGAGTTAGAAAGGAGATATAACAGAGTGAACAGAAAATAGTATATCTGAGTATAGTAAAAGTTTATGATTATTGACAGCTAAATAAATAAGAGTATAGCTAAATGAAATTATGGACTTCCCATGGATGGCTAACATATATATTATTAAAAAAATTGGCATTTTGCTAATGCTGGCAGATATCCTGATAAATTAATATAGAAAAATTAATTCTGTAAAATGTCAATCTTATAAGAAGTACTATAGATGTGACAAATGGTATAAATAACGAGATGTTCAATAGAACTTGAGAACGGAAACCTAAGATGTTTATTCATCTTGTACAAACTTAACATTGATGTATGTAAACTGATAATGTATGTAAACTGGCAGTAAAATTAAACAGTTTAAGTTACATCTAGAATATTTCATCTGGAATTAATTGAATGATAATTTTAGTAGTATCAGTAATATTCTCTAACTAGGAAAATTTCTAATTATGAATAGAAAACAAATATCACTAGGAGAATTGTTCTTAACATCCTATAACCACATCTACATATCAGAATTCTATAACAATTATAAAGGAATTGATAATGTAACAGAAATAGGAAAAAAAGGTGATGGTTGTATACGGTCATTCTTGTAAAGAGATGGACCAAATCTGGATATATATATATATATATATAATCTTGGTTAATATGGAAGTAGAATGAATATCTATCCATTAAAGATGATGCAGTAATAATATAACAGATTCGGTAGAACCAAAATTTTTACATATTGGAATTCGAAAATTGTGTTGGATATTCTGGGAATTTGTTAAGTCGATTCTTTTAGCATGAGAATTATAAAAAAATTCTGAATGATCAAAAGAAAAGTCTAATAGGATGAAAAATTTAACTATAAGAGGGCTTCCTGAAATCGGGAAAAATTTAGAAAACACCATGAAAGAATAATATTACTTTCTTGAAATAGTAAAAGCTTTTTACTCCCTGATATATTCGGAAGTCAAAATGTTATGCACAGTCCAGAAATACAATTATGAATTATTTCAGAGTCGCTATATATGATAAAATCATCACAGCGTTTAAAATTTTAATTAGATAATTCCACAGAAATAAAAAGGGGACATCGCATGTTAATGCCAAAACCCTTCGAGAAGAATACACCAACCTATGAATTAAACAAAACAGAGTTATAAGGCTATAGCCGAACCAAGCGTGAATAGCTAGAAAAAAGGAAAGAGAATAGCGAGGTGAGGATTGTACCTACAACAGAGAAACATTATTTGTATAAATTTCAATTATATGAATGTAGAAGAAAATTTTATTATACAAAGGGTTTCATAAATCTACGAATTTTAGAAGAAATAAATACCTCGAGAAACCTAGCATAGAGACTCTGCTCTTGTAAATACCGAGGCTCTACAATAGAAGTAAGGTATAATATACAGAATATCATAGGCATTAGAAATACGGAGTTTTAGAATAAAAAATAAAATTAAATCAAATTTTACAATCGTAAAAGATGATGAAAAATTTGGGGTGAGAGTAATCACCAGAAACGCAAAGGTTCAGCAAGAATTTGCTCGAGAATGGATATTCTAGGCATACCTCTTCAGGTAGCTAAATAAAAATGTGAACATAGAAGACTTCGAGAGCATAAATAAAAATGTGAACATACGAAATCAAGAAAATTTTGAGATTTCTATGAACATTTCACACCAACAAATGAAATGACATGTATAAAATAAATTTAAACGAGACTTACAGATATTCAATGACACGTAGAACAAACCGATTTCCTGCCTCCATGAAAAAGACGAGTTTCTCTGAAACTGGTGGAAGGATCGAATAAATCCATAGCTCGATGGATCGGCTAGAGGAAGGGAACACATTTTCTGAATGTGTATGGAAGAAAATGAATACATCTCCCAGAAAATTCACCATTAAATATCCAGTGATTTGAATGGAGACCCTAGAACATGTCTGCCTTCCATGTGGTGAAATCTGGGGAGAGATTACTCTGCATAGGCTTTGAATAGGTAGAGACGAGATGTTGATCTAACCTCTGAAAGCAAATTTAATGCAGAAATCAACTAATTTAAATGCCCTTATCGGAATAGTACAAACTCCGCTTTCGAGAAATGCCTCGAGCCCTGAAGTGATAAGAGGAATAGTTGTAAGGATAGGAAGGAGTCTTATCAACATAAATGTAGCACTGTTTAACGATTAGAGTGGGAAACCCGAGTTAAAATTTCCAAATCTTATGTACACCAAAAAGGACTACGGGTACGTTGTACGCAATTTTATGAGGATCGGTATAAATCCCGTGGTATCGTGTGTTGTAAGTCTTGGAAATGTTAATAGTAAATAAAACAAGTTCTATTAACAACAATCCCAATGAAGAAAATGTTATAAAGTATAAGGGTAAAGTGCATGATTATTCATTTCAATTGATATATCAATATATAAAACTATAGGGTTGATAAGTTAGACTCAAAATGGAAATATCTTAGGTATTAAGAACTAACATTTTAATGGATTAATAAGTGCTACGTTTAATGTCTCATTTTGGTTCATAAGTATGATATTGAGGCAAGTGGATATATATATATATATATTGTTGGAGAATTTGGGTGCATTATAGGAGGTTTGTAAACAGAAAAATTTCGCCTAAATCCAACCGGCTGAAAATTTTCTCTCTCTGCTGCCGCGAATCTTCCCAAAAAGGTGTTGTTCTTCCTCCTTGTATTCCTAGAAGTTGTCTTGTCTTATTAATTCTCTATTATTAGCTTCTAAATTCCATATAGTTGATCCTTTGGGGGTGATATCTACTTTCAGCTTTCCCACAGTTGTTCTTGGCATTTCATACTTATTTTCCCAAATAAGTTTCCAAAGATCCGTACCTCCTTGAATCCATCTCCACCATAACTTAGCACCCATGACTTGATTGACGATATAAGGATCGCGAAGGCCTAATCCCCTCGTTTTTTTTGTTTTTATAAGTTTCTCCCATGATAGGAGTGCCCATTTCCTCATATCTTGCGCTCGTTGCCAAAGGAATTTTTTAAATATTTTAACCATATTATTGCAGAAAGTTTTTGGGGCCACTCCGCCTGAAAACTGATAGATTGGAATTGCTTGAAGTACAGATCTGAGAAGAATGACTCGACTTGGAGCGTTAAGTGCTCTAAGAGCCCAATTCGGAAGAGGTTTATGGAGACTATTGAGCAAGTCCACCCATCCTGCAACCTTGAGGGAAGATTGATTCATTGGAAATCCCAGGTATTTCATTGGAAAGGTTCTGATTTGAAATCCCAGAGTCCTTGCTATGAATCGTTGAGTGGAATTTTTGGTATTGAAAAAGTAGACATTGGATTTATCATTATTAATCATGGTTCCCGAAGCTTGCATATTTTTTTTGAGAATTTCCATAATAGCTTTTGCTTCTGTTAAAGAAACTTGACAGAATAGCATAATATCATCAACTAATTGCTAGTGCGAGTAAACTTACAGTTTATTATTTAGTACAAATATATATATATCACATGAATTAAATAAAAAGAAATTTTAAAATAAGGAGAAGCTTACTTATTTCTTATCATAGTTGAAATATCCGAATTTACAATAAACCTACAATGATATTTAATAAATTTAATATGCAATTGTTAGTTATATATATATATATATATATATATATATATATATGGGCCCATAGAGAAATTTACAAGTTTACTTTCAAATAAGTAAAATTCTCATTAATTTCGAGTTGTTATATACTCTCGATTAATTTCCATTTTGTTATATACTTTTTACATTATTCAAATAGAATATATATATATATAGTATTATAAAAAAAAAAAATTAACGTTTTTAAAGGAAAAATAATTTTTATATTTTAATATTATATAATGTTATAATTAAATATAATATTTTATTATTTTAGTTATAATTTTAGATTTTGTTTTAAATTAAGCACACATTTTTGATAGTCTAACTTGTTGATGAAATAGTTTATTTCCATTCAATTAAGAGTGAATTTTTGTTGTTGTTTAAAGTATATTTTTGAATCATTAAATAGATTTAGCACCCTCAAAAACTCTTAGCTTACTAGATTCTACAAATTAAAAAAACTTAAACTCAATTTTTTGGAAATATTGGACACATTTTGGTTAAAATTAACAAAAGAAAAATTTGCTGAATAATGTCATTTCATCTATAAATTAGACACACTTAAATGAAATTACCATCCCATAAAATTTCAATGACATTATTTAAACATACATTTCTAACACCACATTTTAAATAAAAATGAAACAATAAAAATAATATTTAACTATAAAAAACTTCATTTTTTATTAGTTTAAACCTATTTATGTAACACCCTGTTTTATGTTACTTATGATTGACAAATTTTTTATGATAAATTTTAATTATTAAAGGAAAAAGGAATTAATGGATATGGTTATTAGTTAGTGAGACTTGAGTTTATTTATAAATAAAAATTGATAAATTATCCCAAGTAAAAAGGGATTAACTGAATGGTAAATGATTCCAAGATTCCAGAGTAAAAAGTAGAGACAATTCTGAAATTTACTTCCCAAAAAAGATAAAATGAAAATCCTAAAGAAGGGAAGGGGTTATGTTCAGAAAATATGCTAAGGGTTAACAAGAGTATGTTGCTAAGAGTTGTCGAGAGCTGGTAGGAGATCAGTGGAGCTCTAAAAACCCAGAGAAGTATAGGCTGGATTAAAATCCTAAGGAATTTATTCTAATTAAGATTATCTACTACTTAAGGCTCTGGAGAGGAGCATGGGGGGAGCAGAGAACGTGATTGCCTCTCTCAAGGTTGGGCATAACCATGAGTTATTTGGAAAGAAAATTACGGGGATAAGTACTTTTCGGTTTTTTGATATTAGTGTGCAAATGACAGCCTAAGAAAGAAGTGTGTATGAATTGATTTTACTATTCTGTTAATGATTCATATTTGTTAATGTTTATTAGTACAAATAACCTCTTTTTCTTTAAATTAGAAGACGAAAACTGGAAGTAAGAATCCATAAATATAATCTATTATAATTGTTACACCAAAGGAACAAAACAGTACAGGTATGCAAGCTTAGGTCTTGTACAGGAAACCATATTCGACATAACACAGATAGAAAATACAGTAAGTAGTAGTACAAATTTTGTCTTCTTTAATAAAATAGAAACAAGTTATTTACTTTGTCTGAGATCCATTAAATTTCGGAAATAATCTATGAGGTTGGAGGAATATAAGAAAATCTTCTACTGTAAACCTTCAAACTTTTAAAGCGTAGAGGTTTAGTGATGAATCTCGTCGCGACAGGGCAAAGGTCATGGTCCTCTGACCAATTTAACCTTGGACTTGTTGTAACTTACATTTCAATAAATAAAGAAGAAAGAAAGTTGTGATATATATTTTTTAGAATCTAGAAAAAAACAAAGTAAATCCACTTCAAAATAATTTGAAAACTGAAAATTATGCTTAACATAGGAAAATGAAAGAAAAAAATAGAACGCTATTTTATATAGACGAGTTGGTCATAACATTGAGAGACCCAAATTTCATGTGGAAACTGTAAACCCTCAGGTGGAGGAAGACTAAATGAACTGTGTCTAATCATTACATATATTGAACTAAGGAGAAATAAGCTTAGGTTCAGAATAGAGCAATGTAATATCTCTTCAATGAGGTTTCACACCAAAATACAAGAACTATAATTCCGAGTTCAAATAATAACCACCAAATTTCCTATATTTTCATCATAACATAAGATAAATGCTTGGAGGCCTTAAGCCCCGAAGGAAACAATTCATGCAATTACTAAAATCAATAGACGGAGCCATCTCGAGCTAACTTCGAGAAAACAACAAATATGCCATATTTCATTGAACTTCATGAACCTGGAATAAAAACTCTTGCATGAAGGAGCATATGTTCCCATATGGCACCCTGCACACAAGGAGGGCTTTACCCTCAACAAAATAAAAATAATGCAATTAAGTAAGGAGCGAGTGAGGGAGTCGGGGCTTAACTCTAAGTTAGAGCGGTGTTGTAATGTTGAACCCAAATATCCTTTTGTGACTTCGGAATGGACTTATCCTGACTCCAAAAAAAAAAATTAAGGTTCATAAGAGTAGATAGAAAACTAAACATACAACCCATAAATTAATAGGAGAAATTCACCAGCTCAAATAGAAGATTTAGATTCCAACGAGACCAACAACAAGGTCAAGAATGGGTTACATGTTTGATTTGGGCATGCCATGTCCTAACTCCATTTCCACTTGACCCGAAGAAACTAAAACAAGATGTTTAGTTCAACCTTAACGCATAGAGAAATCCCAAGAATAATGAAACAAAAATTCTTACAGTGGGAAAAAATATTCGGGAAATACCTTCCAGAAAAAGGAAAAATCCTCGAATTAACATAACCATGAGGTAATATGTATTGTAAACATGAACACAATGTTTATTATAGTAGAAGAAGCGACCGAATCTCCAGAACATGAGTAAGATGGATTTCAAATTGTACAAAGGAAAATTGTGGTGAAATATTACCTATCAATGGATGAACCCAACTGCAGTATGACGAGGGATGGGAGTTCCAGCATCCATAAGGGTGGGCTTACAGAACTATTATCAATAATTCGAAGAAACATTTCAGAACCAAGTTAGCCATGATGACGGTGAAAGAATGACCTCAAGAGATGATACAGGGGGATGGGTGGTTACCCTAACTTCCCCAGACATCCTATGATCCATTGGATCTAGGGTTCTGCAAACTAACGGACCAGATGTTGCAGAAAAACATTGAGGGATAGTTGTGGGACTCTTACCTTATCCTCTAGCCAGGTGTCTCTAGATCAAGCTGGAGAAGTAACCAAGTAATATACACATTGAATGATATGGTTCACACCATAGATAAGACGTATGATTATCCAATTAAAGTTTAACTCAAATGTTGCCCATAGCAATCAAAACACAAAATCCTAAAGTAGAGAGTCTATTGATGCTGATAATTATAACTTAGTACTGTGGTCCAACGTGGATTGACATAGCTAAGCATAAGCGTAATGTATATAAAGTTAACTCAATTATTTTTAAATTGTAACAGTGGGTTGATACATATACATACATACATACATACAAACATATATATATATATATATATATATATATATATATATATATATATATATATATATATATATATATATATATGTTGATGTAACATATGTGTGGCCAATAAATATATGTGGGTAGCATATGTAGTTAAACTATGGATAGATTAACAATAGGAATGGTAAGTTAGTAATAGTAAGAATGAAAAGTTAACTTAGATAAAAAAAAAAAAAAAATATGGTAAGTTTGTTTTTATGTATATAGTTGTGACAAGTGGTATCAGAGCGTGGTTACATGCTGGGGCTAGATGGGCCAATGCGATAACGTGGGTGTTTTCAGTTTGTTAGTTGTTTGAAATTGTTTGAAATTTTATGAATTTGTGGTGTTACCATTCGGATTAACCAATGCACTGGCAACGTTCATGAGCTTGATGGATGGGATATTCCACCCATTTTTGGATAAATTTGTTTTAATATTTTTTGACAATATACTGATCTATTCTAAGAATATTGAAGAAAACAATGAACATCTACGCATAGTGTTGAAAATGTTACGGGAACACCAACTCTATGCCAAATTTAGTAAATGTGACTTCTACAAGGAATAAATTCAATATCTGGGACACGTGATATCTGCTAAGGGGATTTTTGTGGACCCCGAAAACATAAAAATGATTATGGAATGGAAATTTCCTAAGAATGTGGCAAGGATATGTTCATTCATGGGCTTAGATGGTTATTATCATCGATTCATTAATGGTTTCTCTAAAATAGCCTTTCCTATTACCTCTCTGCGGCAGAATGGACGAGTCTTTAAGTGGACTCAAGATTGTCAAAATGGTTTTGAACGACTGAAAGAACTACTAACTACTGCCCCTATACTCAAAGTAGTAGACCCATGTAAGGAATTCGAAGTATGCACTGATGCCTACAAGGAAGGGGTAGGAACAATTTTGACCCAAGAAGGTAAGGTCATAGCATACGAATCCAAAAAGTTGAAGGATCGTGAGTAGAGGTATTTTGCGTATGATTTAGAATTAACTGCATTAGTGCATGCCTTGTGAGTGTGGATATATTACTTGCTGGGAAAAAGGTTTGTTCTGAGAACCATCCATAGCAGTTTAATTATCTATTTTAAACAATTTGATTTAAATGCTCACCAAGCAAGATGGAATGCATTCTTAAGTGAATATGATTTTGATATTCAAAATGTAAAAGGTAAGGAGAACCATGTCATTGATGTTTTAAGAAGAAAATTTCATTGCATCTATGAACTCTATTTTAACCAAGTTGAATCTAAGTTCCAGGAACATATTGTTGAGGCAGAAAGGAAGGTCCCTTAATATCAATTCCTATGGTAGCAAGAAAGATAAGGAGAAAAGCAAGGGAAGTAATCATATTATGATATTAATGATAAGCAACTCTTGTTATACTGAAAGAAGATATGTATTCCAAATCAAATGAGCTTAAAGGGTTTGATTCTGGATGAATATCATCGAAGTTCCTATGCAGGACATCCCGGATATGAAAATATGTTAATAATAATTAGGAAAGATTATTTTTCGCTGCTAATGCATTAATACATTATTGAATACCTGACCAAATTCTTGGAGTTCTAGTAGGTCAAGGTAGAACACCAACATCAAGTAGGATTTCTTTAGCCTATCCTTGTACCTAAATGGAAATGGGAGGTCATTTCACTTGATTTCATCACTGGGTTACCAAGAAATAAAAGGCACAATGACTCAATCATGGTGGTGGTGTATAGACTTAGCAAGGTAGCTCATTTCATACCTGTCCAGTCCACATAAAAGACAATTCAAATTGCTAACATCTTCATAAAAGAAATTTTTAGACTGCAAGGTATTCCAAGAATTGTTATCTCAGATCAAGATGTAAAATTTACATAAGCTTTCTAGAAGATATTATTTACTGGATTGGGAACATAAATTCATTTTAGTGCCTCTTACCATCCTCAAATAGATGGGAAAATAGAGAGGGTGAATCAAGTTTTGGAGGATATGTTGCGCATGTACGTAATGCAACAACCTACAAAGTGGGAAGAGTATCTGCATTTGGTTGAGTTTTCCTATAATAACGGATATGAAGAATCCCTCAAGATGATTCCTTCTAAAGCATTGTATGGAAGACAATGTTGGACCCCCATAAATTGGAGCAGTCTGGAAACCAAGATGATGCTTCGACTAGTCATGTTGGAGGAAATGGAGCGAGAGGTGAGAAAAAATAGACAAAACTTAAAGGCAACTCAAGACCGGTAAAATATATATGCAGACCAAAAAAGAACCTTTAGGGAGTTTGTGGTGGTTGACCATGTATATGTAAGAATTAAAACAAAGAGGAGTACCTTGAGGTGGAATACTTCTTGCAAATTGGCTCCCAGATATTGTAGACCATTCCAAATTTTGGAATAGATTAGGCCGATGGCTTATCGACTGGCTTTTCCTAGTCATATAATGGTACATAATGTGTTCCATGCATCACTGTTGAAGCGATACATACATGAACCTAAGCATGTGATACATTGGCAGAGTATACATGTAAGTCATTATTACATTACGATTTGCAAATAAGAAAGGTTTCTTTTGGAACTAATTAAATTTTTCTTTGAATCTGTAGGTAGAAGCAGACGGTGAGTTTTTGGTAAAACCTCAGTGTATTCTCAATCAGAGAGAAATAATGCTCCAGAGGCGAGTCATCCCCCAAGTTAAGTTGCAATGGAAGCCCTTTAACCCAGAGGAGGCTACCTGGGAGGATTAATATTTCATTCGAGAGGCATATCCTCGACTGCTTTCAATGATAAAGTAACATCAAGGACGATTTTTAACATAGAGGGGGAATCTGTAACACCATGTTTTATGTTAATTATGATTGACAATATTTTATGATACATTTGAATTATTAAAAAAAAAGGGAATTAACGAATATGGTCATTCGTTAGTGAGACTTGAGTTTATTTATAAATAAAAATTGATAAATTATCCTGAGTAAAAAGTGATTAACTGAATGGTAAATGATTCCAAGATTCCATAGTAAAAAGTAGAGAATGTTTCTGATAGTTACTTCGCAAAAAGGATAAAATGAAAATCCTTAAGAAGGGGAGGGGTTCTATTCAGAAAAGATGATAAGGGTTAACAACAACATGTTGCGAAGAGTTTTCTAGAGCTGGTAGGAGACCAGTGGAGCTCTGAAAACCTAGATAAGTATAGGATGGATTGAAATCCTAAGGCCTTTCCTCTAATTAAGATTTTCTACTACCTGAGGCTCTGGAGAGGAGCACGGGGGGAGTAGAGGATGTGATTGCCTCTCTCAAGATTGGGCGGAACCATATGTTATCTAGAAAGAAAAGTACAAAGAAAAGTACTTTTTGGTTTGTTTATATTAGTGTTCAAATGGCATCCTAAGAAATAAGTGTGTATGACTTGATTTTTTTGCTCTGTTAAGGATTCATATTTGTTAATATTGATTAGTACAGAGAGCCTCTTTTTCTTTATATTAGAAGATGAAAACTGGAAGTACGAATCCAGAAATATAATCTATTATATGTGTTACACCAAAGGAACAAAACAATACATGTGCTGCAAGTTTAGGTCTTGTACAAGAAACCATATTCAACATAACACAGATATAAAATATTGTAAGTAGTAGTACACATTTTTTCCCCTTTAACCAAATAGAAACAAGTTATTTACTCTTTCTCATAACCATTAAATTTCAGAAAGAATGTATGAAGTTGGAAGAATATAATAAAAATGTCTACTATAAACCTTCAAACTATTAAGGCATAGAGGTTTAGCGCCGAGGCCCGTGGTAACAGGGCAGGGGTCATGGTCCTCTGGCCAATTTAACCTCGGACTTGTTGTAGCTTACATTTCAATAAATAGAGAAGAAATAACGTTGTGATATATCTATTTTTAGAATCTAGCAACAAAAAAGGTAAATCCACTCCAAAATAATTTGAAAACTGAAAACTATGCTTAACAGAGGCTAATGCAAGAAAACAACAGAACGTTGTTTTATATAGACGAGTTGGTAATAACATTGAAAGACCCAAATTTGATGTTGAGCTCGTAAACCCTCAAGCGGAGGAAGAAATACCGAACTCTGTCTAACCATTACATATATTGAACTAAGGAGAAGTAAGCTTAGGTTTAGAATGGAGCAATGTAATATCTCTTCAATGATGTTTCACACCAAAATACAAAAACGATAATTCTGATTTCAAATAATAACAACCAAATTTCTTATATTGTCATCATAACATACGATACAGGCTTGGAGGCCTTAAGTCCCGAAGGAAACAGTTCAGGCAATTACTAAAATCAATAGATAGAGCCATTTCGAGCTAACTTTGACTAAAGAACAAATATGTTATCTTTCATCGAACTTCATGAACCTAGAATAAAAACTCTTTCATGCAAGCGCAGCCCTGGCCATATGGCGCCCTAAACAGAAGGAGGGTTTTACCCTCAACAAAATAGAAATAATGCAATTAAGTAAGGAGTGATTTAGGGAGTCGGGGCTTACCTATGAGTTAGAGCAGTGTTGTAATGCAGAACCCAAATCTCCTTCTCCAGCTTTGGTATGAACATAGCTTGAGTCCAAAAGAAATACAGTGGGGTTCATAAGAGCATATATAAAACCAAACATACAACCCATAAATTTATATGAGAAAATAACTAGCTCAAATAGAAGATCTAGATTACGACGAGACTGACAACGGGATAAATAATGGGTTACCAGTTCAGGTTGTGCATGTCATGTCCTAACTGTTGGAAATACTAAGAGGGGGGCGAATCAATATTTATTTTCAATTGTTAATTATTTCCAGTTAGATTCTACAAAATTACAGACAGAGAGGTGTATAATTATAATATTAAGAATTAATAAGAATTTCAATCCTCTTTCTAATAATAGTATACATTATATGAGTGAGGGCACCAACCAGTTTCCAAGCACCAACTTGGACTTTGATGAGGCTCCGACCTCTCGGGATTTGACCCTATCTACATGAGGCACCAACCTTGTGTTTAAGAGATCCTACTCCAAGGACACCAATCCTTCTTTGCTTGGTTTACTTGAATGTCCTTGACATATTCATCACTGTATTATTTCTTCCAAAATTCTTTACTGACTTCACTATTCAGTCAACTTCAAAGATGCTCCACTGCCCAATCACGTTGCTATGTGTTGACTTCAATTTCAAAATTAACTTGCTTCAATATTCAGGTGTAGGTATCTTCACTATAAGTCCTTCATTATTCAAGGTGTTCACTGTACTTTGTTTGAATTCTACACCATCAATCTAACACCATCAATTCTACACCATTCTGCACCATACTGCACCATCAATTTTCATAATGGGTTGAGCTTTGTCACCCAAAAAACAATTGTAGAGTCCAAGCTCTATTGCTAAGAGTAGCTACCTGTTGTGTCTGAGTTTAGTCCTCCAAACTATCTGTGATATCTGAGCTCTATGGTGGATACAATCCTTCTTATACCTGAGCCTCCAAATTCTATATTACAGTGGGTCTGAATGTCCTGAGGCACGGTGATTTAGGAGTGTATTACAGTGAGAAAGGTCCAAAGATAATGCAGGTTACACGAGGATAGTACAGGCAAAAAGGTTTTAAAATAAGACTGCACCACTATTTCGAGTCACGGCAGGTCCGAAGGTAAGATATCACGGGTCTGTGGAGTGATCCGAGCTACAGCAAGGGATTCCAAGTTGTTGTGTATGTGCACCAAGCCACAAAAACAGATCCTAGTAGAAGCAGGTCTAAAATATGAAGTGGTCTGAAACTATTACAGTGGATAGGCTGCCTGGAGGTGTCAAATATCTTATTTAAAACTCAGAAACAATCATTCGTAGACCCTTTCTTCTTAATTTATGCTTCCTTTCTTTTAAGTTCATGAGTTCTGAACTGTAATACTCTTCTCAGTGTATGATCGCTGAATTGAGTGTGTCCAAAAAGAAGATCGAAAAAACTTGTATATATAGTCTTATTTCAATGCTAAATGAAAAGACATGTCTCCACATGCAGGCCGACAAGGGATGGCTAGTACAGGTTGGCTCTAAGACCAGAATAATTTCCTTAACTTGAAAAATTCATATCTCCCAAACCGCTTGGAGTTTTGGGGTGTATAAGGGCTCATTAGAAAGGGAAAATTATGCTCTAAAGGATGGTGAAGGTCTCACAAAGAAATTTTGCTTCTAAGATTGTGAAACATATTTTTCTTTGTGACTGTCCTTAAATTTTATGCATAAAATTTAAGGACATATGATGACATGTATCAATAATGTCATCATATACTAATGTAGGGATATGTCATAATGCAGCCTTCATCTCAGTCAAATTCATATTATGCATAAAATTTAAGGACATATGATGACATGTATCAACAATGTCATCATATACTAATGTAGGGATATGTCATAGTGCAGCCTTCATCTCAGTCAAAGTCATATTAACATCAATGACAATCTAAATTAACACTAACTCCATTTTTCACTTGACCCGAAGAGACTAAAACCAGACGTTAAGTTGCACCTTAGCGCGCAGAGAAATCGAAAGAAGAATGAAACAAAAATTTAGACAGTGGGAAAAACTATTCAAGAAATACCTTTCAGAAAAATGAAAAATCCTTGGATTAACATAACCACAAGGTAATATGTATTGTAAACTTGAACACACATTTTATTACAACAGAAGAAGCGACCGAATCTCCAAAATAGGAGCAAGATGGATTACAAACTATACAAAGGAAAATTGTGGTTAAACCATACTTGTCAATAGTTGAACCCGACTGCAGTATGACGAGGGATGAGAGTTCCAGCGTCCATAAGGGTGAACTTATAGAAGTATTATCAAGAATTCAAATAAAAGTTACAGAACCAAGTTAGCCATGGCGACAGTGAAAGAATGAGCTCGAGAGACAGGACAGGGGGATGGGTGGTTACCCTAACCAGCCCAGACTTCCTCCGACCCATTGGATCTAGGGTTTTGGAAACCGGCAAACCAAATGCTATATACAAACATTGCGGGACAGATGTGGGACTCTTACCTTATCCTCCAGCTAGGTGTCTCCATATCAATGTGGCGCAGTAACCAAGGAATATACACATTCAATGATACAGATCACACCATAGATAAGATGTATGATTATCCAATTAAATTCAAACTCAAATGTTACCCATAGCAATAAAAAACCAAAATTCTAAAGTAGAGAGTCTATTGATGTTGATAATTATAACTTAATACTATGGTCCATTGTGGATTGACATACCTTAAGCATAAGTGTAATGTATATAAAGTTAAGTCAATGCTTTTTACATTGTAAAAATGGGTTGATACATACATACATACATATATATATATATATATAGTTTGTTGTAACATATGTGTGGCCAATAAAGGTATGTGGGTATCATATGTAACTAATCTATGGATAGATTAACAATAGTAATGGTAAGTAGTAATAGTAAGAATGAAAATTTAACTTAGATAAAAAAAAATTATGGTAACTTTGTTTTTAAGTATATAGTTGTGGCAATTTAAAAAAAAAAAAATTAATAATTTTAATTAATGATTATTTCATAAAATTTGTATGTTTAATGCCTATTTCATATAGACCATAATTTTGTCTTTTTAAAATATATTTTTTATATTTAATTTATATTATAAAATTATAAGAAACTAAATTTATATGTTAAGTTTAAATTGTTATTTTTTTTAAATCTAATTATATAAATAATAAACAATTATATATATATAGCTAGCAAGCAACCAAGAGACTTTATATTAGCAAAATTTATTTACATATGTTTACAAAGATGAGATCACTAAATAAACTAAGGCCATAATGATGCCCAAAAATAATTTACATATGTTTACAAACATGAGATCACTAAAGAAACTAGGGCCATAATGATGCCCAGTGTAGCATAAATGAGGCCATTTTCCCACTAAGGGGAAATGATATGGTTCATAAATGAAAGCATATGACTGAAAATACTTGATCCATGCACAATATAGGAGATAATTGCACAAAAAAATGTTAACATAGTTACAAAAATGAATGTCATTTTTTGCATGAATGTTATTCATAGAAATCTAAAGAGATAGAGCAAGAAAAGCACTAATTGACTAGTCATACCACATGCTTTCCTTCGAAGTTTGAGGAGACTTCTTGTTCATTGTTGATTTTGATCTAAGCAATTCCATCTTTTTACTTCTTCTCCACAATTAGGCAACCATAAGAGCTTGATTCTGATTGAATGTGTTCCTTCCCCACTTCCTATCCCACCTGGATTTGGAGGTGAATGTCATCTAAAATAAGACAAGGGGAATGATATGTTGGGGAGAAGGAATGGGTACGATAGAAACCATTAGAGTTTGAGGAAGAAGGTGAAAGTAGTACATCAGGAAATAATATTCCAAATAATTTAGATAGGTGGCTTATAGATTGACAAATTCTCCTAAGGGCAATGACTTCCACCACCTTCTCTTTTCCCCCCTCTGTATGTATAAATTATACAAACAATATGTATACCAATGGATTTAATCTGATCATGCGATATGCTAAAGAAAGATATTGAATCCTTCTACAAATAAATTATGGAAAATAAACACGATCACAAATCACAACAAGTAAAGAAAGAAGCAAATCCAACCACAACACAAATATTTTCCCTGGGAAAGCTTACTTCTCAAAACCTCTCTATCTTATATTGTATATTCACCAAGAATAATGAAACAATTACAATGCACTCTTCTCAAAAGAGTCTGTTGCACTCTGCTAATCGTCTCACACTAATCTGGACAAAATAAACCAATACTTAGTCAATTTTCGTCCTCTTCTCAACCTGCTTTCTTATGCAATTCATGTGGAATGAAATCCCTATTAGGAGTTTCAGCCTTCCAAAACTCTGAAATCCTCATGGGAAATCCTATGGGTGTTTTAGTGCATGTGGGAATATTCCTAATAATATAACTGATTGTTAACATCCCTTTAACCTTTGTCTCAATTGGGTCTTAATTAGAACTTACATGCATGTAGCTATTAATAGTAAATCATGAGTTACTTGATAGATCATTGCATGTGAATTAAATCTGATTTACTTCACTTGACCTCTCACTAGTGCAACAAACACTTACAAATAGTTAAATTGATATTAACTCAATTAATTAAGTTAACTGATTTCGCATGCATTAAACTAATGCACTAACTACAACTTGGACTCAAAAACTAATAGAATCACCCTGCATGCCTCACCAACCACCCTCAATTCGAAATTCATGAGCCAATTGAGTTTATCACACTCAGTTAACTATTACAAGTGCTTATGAGATAAGATTATAATTTATTGTCCAATTTAATTAAGGGAAAATTAAATTAGACACACATTTCTTGTTGACTTTTCAACACTTCCTCTCAACAAGAAAGGGATTATCAGCTACCCCGGTCTTGCCTCTATGGTATTCAAATTTTCTCTTGTCGAGTGCTTTTGTCAGAATATTTACATCTTGATCCTCCGTGGGAATGTACTAAGGTAACATAATGTGTCTCTAAACACAATCTCTGATATGGTTGTACCAAATGTCAATATGCTTGGACCTATCATGGAATATCAAATTAATCGAGAGTTTTATGCAACTTTGATTATTACAATGTACCACCGTCAGATCCATCTGACGACCAAACAAACCAACAAGAATATTTCTCATCCAAATGGCCTCACATGCAACCTGACTGGCTGCTAGGTACTCTACCTTGGCTGAATTGAGTGCAATTGATCTCTTCTTCATGTGGTACTAAGAAATTATTGTCGAACCTATGTTGAAAATCCCTCCTGATGTGCTCTTTTTGTCTGATGTACTGTCTACCCAATCTACATTGATGAAGCCGTGAAGCTTCACTCCCTATATCCGTCTGTACCATAATCCATACTCTTTATTGCCCCCGAGATAGCTCAAGACATGCTTCCCTGCCTTCCAAAAGAGCTTGGTAGGCTTAACCATAGCTTGACTCAACTGGTTAAATGCTTAGCAAATGTCTGGTCGCGTGTTCACCAAGTACATTAGTGAAATTGCAAGCTTCCTATAAACAGTAGCACCCACTACCTCACCTGAAGTAGCATCCTCCTTACTCCAATTTCTTGCAAGAGGAGTCTCCATGGGCTTACATCTCTCTATGTGGAACTTCCTCAAAATATCTTTGGCATACCTACCTTGAGAAACAAATAGCTCCCCATCACATTGCAATATCTCCAAACCAAGGAAATGGTGAAGGAGTCCCATCTCCTTCACCTAAAATTCTCTTGTAAGATCCTCTTTGCAAGACGTTATCAGATGCTACTCATCACAATGTCAAAATAAGATCTGCCGCATCAAGTCTCAATCTATCATCTTCTGTCGTGTGCCTTCTACCAAGTCTAGTGGAAGGCTCTCCATGAGTGTTTTCTGCCACTCCATGATCCTCCACATGTGCCTGCACCACATCTTAAGGTTCATCCTTTGGAACCAAGAGTTCCTCATCTGCATGCAAATAAATCTCCCTCTCAAGGGACAATCAGATGGCTTTCTCCTCATAAATTTTTTTATCCCGTCTCACAACAGTCATCCCGCTGTTTGGGTAATACACCTAATAGTTGTGGGGAGTATCAGCGTACCCAAAAAATATCCCAATCTCAGTTGTTTGTTCTATATTATTTATGGAATCTAAAGGTCACATGGAAACATTAGCTTTCTTACCATCAAAAGCCTCCTCTGGTGCACTCTTGCTAAGTATCTAATGAGGACTAAGGTTTTGTACAAATATCGTTGTGTTGCATGCCTCTGCCCATAGATGCAATGGTAGGCCCTGATCATGCAACATCACTCATGCCACACCCACAATTTTTATGTTCTTTCTTTCTGCAACCCCATTCTGTTGTGGTTTATGAGGTGC
Organism: Pinus albicaulis; assembly: GCA_034641835.2. NCBI lineage: Eukaryota > Viridiplantae > Streptophyta > Pinopsida > Pinales > Pinaceae > Pinus > Pinus albicaulis. Next base: position 1,223,207,170 of record CM076580.1, read on the forward strand.
AATCAACTCTCTCTGAATTCCTTCTTTGTAACAGAATTTCTTGAATTCATTGGAGATGTACTCACCACCATTGTCGCTCCTCAGAGCCTTCACATGCTTTCCCGTGACTTTCTCAACCAATGCTTTGAACTCAAAAAATTTTGAGAACGTCTAATCTTTCTTCTGCATGAAATAGATCCAACACTTTCTAGAAAAATCATCAACATAAATCACATAATACATGTGATTTGTTGTCAAAGCTGTAGAGAATGGTCCACACACATCTGAGTGAACTCTCTCAAGGACTTACGCTGCATGGTTCTCCTTCTCATGAAAAGTGGCCTTTTCATACTTCCCCATGGTACACCCCTTGCATGTGTCTATCTACGCAAGGGTACCCTTTAGAAGCCTTGTAGATATCTGTTGCATGACCTTCAAATCTCCATGGTGTAGATTTCCCAGTCTCCTGTGCCATTACTCACCCTCATCTCAGCTCACCACTTTGTCCGCTTTACCCATCAATTTTGCACAACCATTTACATCAATTTTGTAGAGATTCTTCACATGAATCCCAATCTTCTTGACTTTTCCTGTGGCTTTGTGATGAAGGAATTATTTCCCTTCACTGAAAACCATGTCATATCCTCTATCCTCCAACATGACAACTAAAACTAAATTCTTTTTCAAGCCCGGTACATGCATTACATCTTTTAATAAGAAGGGTTTACGTGATAGTCTCTGGAAATTAATTGTACCAATCTTGGTTGCGCTATACCTCCCATCATCACCCATTTCGATATGCATTTGGAGATCCTTCTCCTCCAAGGTACAGAAAAATTCTTTGTCTCCCGTCATGTGGAAAGATGCGCGACTATCCAAGTACCACACTCATCCCATTGCACTAGACATCATGCATGCGATGAGCAAGAAGACCAACTCAAATTGCGAGGCCAAAGCCTCACCTGCTACAGATCCTAAAGCCTTCTTGTTGTTCTTCTTCTTCTGTGGACAATTAGTGGCATAATGTCCATGCTCGTGACAGTGAAAACATTTCACTCTGGACATGTCATGCTTCTTGCCTTCTTTTTTGGCCTCATATTTGGAATAAGATTTCTTTCCCTTCCCCTTCTTTGCCTGACAAGCCCAGGCACAATTTTCCTCATCATTTGTCTTGGATGAGGATACATCCCTGGTATTCTGCCTGAATTATTCTTGTACCAAATCTGACCAAAGTCGCTCCCAATCTAGTAGCTTATCCCCCCATTGAGAGAGTCTTGATAACTATGCCAATTCTTGGGAAAGCCTAGAAGACTTAGGCTCACCAAGTCATCATCTGCTATAGTAATTCTGACACTCCGAAGCTCATCTTGACATTAGATGAACTAGGTTTAATATTTCCGAATAGTGTCGCATTTCTCCATTTTGATTTTCCTGAGCTTTTCCTTCAGTGCCAATTTTATGTGCTCACTGCTACTTTGAAACGGATTTTTCAAAGCCTTCCACATTACATATGGAGTTTCTTCACCATGGAGAATTGAGGCAATGTGGTCTTGTACTCCCTCTAGTAAGATCCTCCTTGCCTTTGCATCTTTATTTTGCCAAGCATCAAGAGGAGTGGCGCCTATTGCTGCGAGCTTAGGAATGTCATTATCAATGAATTCTTTCAACTCATTTTCCTCTAGTACTTCCTCCATTCTGTCTTTCCATGCAATATATTTAGAACTTCCCTCGAGTGAATATTCCAATCTTAATCCATTGAAATCCATCTTGATCTGCCTGTCACACCAAATAATATTTTTTCAAATTCGAATGCTATTCAATACAAACTCAATTTATTCTCCACTATAGTAATTTATTGCGCTTTGATACCATGTAGAAATTATACAAATAATATGTATACCAATGGATTCAATCTAATCATGCGATATGCTAAAGAAAGATACTAAATCCTTCTACAAATCAATTGTGAAAAAAAAACATGATCACCAATCACATCAAGTAAAGAAAGAAGCTAATAAAATAAGAACACAGATATTTTCCCAGGGAAATCATACTGCTCAAGACCCCTCTATCTTCTATTTTATATTCACCAAGGAATCATGAAAAAATTACAGTGCACTCTTCACACAAGAGTCTATTGCACTCTGATAATCGTCTCACACTGATCCAGAAAAAATTGACCAACACTTAGCCAATTTTAAGCCTATTCTCATACTGCCTTGCTTTCATAATTCATGTGGAATGAAATCCCTATTCTTAAGAATTTTTTCCTTCCAAAACTGTGTAATTATCATGGGAAATCCTATGGGTGTTTTACTACATGCAGGTAGCTTACTAATAATACAACTCATAGTTAACATCCCTTTAATATTTGTCTCAACTTGGTCTTCATCCAAACTGACATGCATGAAACTATTAATAGTAAATCATCAGTTACTTAACAGATCATTGTACGTGAATTAAATCTGATTTAATTCACTTGACCTCTCACTAGTGCAACAAATAGTTACAACTAGTTAAACTGATTTAAACTCAATTAATTGAGTTAACTGATTTCTCATGCATTAAAATAATGCACTAACTTCAACTTGGACTCAAAAACTAATAGAATCACTCTGCATACCTCACCAACCACCCTCAACTTGAAATTCATGAGATAACTGAGTTTATCACACTCAGTTAACTATTACAGGTGATTATGATATAAGATTACAATTTATAGTCCAATTTAATTAAGGGAAAATTAAATTAGACACACATTTCTTGTTCAGTTTTCAACACTGTATTGCTCATTTTCCTACAGATGTCGAGTCAAAAAATTTACAATGGAATAATTCACATCACTTGTGTTCCTACTCTCTTCGGCCTCTAGTGAGGCCACTGTGCGATGGATATGCACAAGGATGATGGGGTCAAAGAGCTTGGAGTTTTCATCTATCCATGGATTTCTATGGAGACACACTTTTCCCTGACCACGACCACCATGTTTGTAATGTCCCGAATGATTCTTTTTTGAAAAATTATCGAAATTTAACTCAATAAAAAATATTTATATAAAAATTTCATGTATTAACAAAAAAATTTCAGTAAAATGCAACAATCAAAACATGAAAACACATAAATGTAAGTAAAATTAGCTTTATTATATTAACTGTATATTGTATACATGCTAATGCAACTAAAAATAGCTCAGATAAATAATTTGGCCCCAAAATAATTTGTGTTAATGGTGAAAGTAGGTCTCCAAAACAAAAATGCAAAATTAATACATTGCGCTTGAATTTTGAATGAATCAACCAAGGGGAAAGACTCGGTTCTTTCTGACTCTCGCTAAATCACCGGAGGGTTTCCCTCATGGGGATACAATGGTAGAGATTTGAATTCTCCAATCCACACCAAAAAAAAATGTTCAAATTGAAGATGTCCCAAATGATATCTTCCACATCCTTTTAGAGACTCCAAAGTTATATCCCCAAGCCTATAGAATCATCTTATTTTATTATTTTAGTTTTATTATAGAATATCCTCACTTGAAATTATCATAAGAAACTTTTTAATTTTATTTTAAGTCACTTTGGTATTTTTCCCTCAAATTAATTATTTCTCTTTTTTAAACTAAATTGTTAATTAATGTCATTCTTAATAAGGGAAATTGGAAATTTCCCACCATACTCTCTCAACATCCCATCATGTAGATATTTCTGTTCTGGTTCCAAAAAGATATTACACTAAGGCATTCCATCAAATATTTCTCTCGGAATGCAACCTTAAGTGAAATTAATTAAGTCAAACTCAATAATAACCCCAATTTGTGAAATTCATGAGAATGTAATGGAACGAAAGATTAGTTGTGAATATTATAGAATTGCCAAGTGAATGTCATTGGATCCCATAAAAACTCCTAAAAATTCCCTCATTACCCTTGATTACATAATATTTCTCCCTTTTCCTAGTTATCCCATGCACTAGAAATCTACCTCCGATGTACTATAGATGAAAATAAAAATGGGGACATGAAAAATTATTTTGCCCCAAGATTTATTGCCCTCAAGTAATCCATATTTGTCCATTGTAGAGGCATTTTCAAACTGATATTAATGTCCCATATAAACAACTGTGTTAAGCCATGTATGCATGCTAACCAACCATGAATATATCCCTCGTTACCTAGATCCCAAATCCATCTTTGACTTAACCTTCCAACAGTATATCCACCTAGATTGAAATGCCACCCTGGCCCATCATCATATTTCATACTCCGTCACTAGAGCCCTTATCTTTCTTGGGCCATAGATGATGCTGCACCAACGGAATAGTAATTCATCTCCACTCTCCAATCGAGAATGTGGCATAGATCGAGGCTGACCCTACTCTGTTGATGCTAGGATGGAATGTTGATGAACTATTAGTCTGCATCCTGATAGCAATAGAAGCATGTAGTATCCCTCATCTCTAAGGGCCCCTACTATACTATGATCCTGAGTAAGAATGATACTCAATCAATAGGGTACCAACACACGAACTCTCGCTAGCCATCTTATGGGAAGGATTAGATACATAGGGACCTATATATGGAACAAGTCCCCTATCTTGAATCATGCTAAACTCACTCAACTCCATCTGGTCAATAAACAATATCCATCGAGAAAACCCTACCTCTCTCCCTATAATGGGTATAATTGGTCAAACTGTGTTACATGCCATGTTTATGTACTCCTAGAGAAGGATGCTTCTTGAAAATACTGTAGATCTATTGGTTGACACTGCATCTACCTACACCTCATTAGTTGTTAGGGCCAAATATGGATCAACCACCATATCCACAATATCCTCTCTCATATGACAGGAAACTCCATGCTACTCCTGCAAAACTATCCTATCAGGGTCCAACACCTCCTCATGACAAGTTTCTACAAATACTATCACCTTGTTGATTGCCGGTACATTTGTCTTCTCCACATAAATGGTTGTCCCCAAGGATGGATGCTCATCCTCCTCCATCATGGGCTCAACATGAGCCAATTGATGAATCTCCAAAAAGGTTCATCATGCATATTTTTCATATCATCCACCTTACATGACTCATGCTTCACCATATGTTACTCGTGTTGAATTTTCATTGGTGACTCATCACCCTGAATCTCTCCCATAGGGTCCATTGATTTCTCACCATACACTCTTGAATATAAATCTTGTATTCTGTCAACAAATCCACATGAATTTTCATGCTCCCCAGAGGCATCCTTGTATGACCCCATGGACTCATCCAAAGAAGAATCCTCATCCAAAAATTTAGAGGGAATCTCCTCGTTCTCTACCTCTTCCATCTCCTTTGCATCGCTCAAGCATGATTCATTGGATCCGCAAGGTTCCTTGCATATGAATCAAATACCCTTCTCCTCAACTCATCCTTGCTACATGGTTGGTCACCACTAATCCTGTACATCTCCTCTTGGGTCAATCTTCTGTTGAACAGACTAATGTTCTGCTCAATCAACCTTTCTGCTAGTTCATATGCAGTAGATGAGATCAATTGTTATCTCCTCTAAATGGCCAACAATTTAGATTGTAACTACTTGAAATTTGCATCATGACCTCCCATACATGAAGATAAAATGAACTACATCTGTGTTTTGACTTTGTTAGGGTGATGTTTCCAATTGCAGAAGATGCATTGGAAAATTTGGAGAATCAATTCATCACACTCTAATTCAAACATGAGGCCATAAGATCTAAGCAAAACCATGACTTATAGAATCTCTAGCTTCTTCTCGAAGGTAATAACCTCACATTTATCCACGTCCTCAAAGTTCTCTACTACCATTCTAAAGAATTTACTCATTATGTCATCAATGTAAGGAGGTATAGGTGTAGCCAACATCATGATACTACTGAGATAAGAGGCAACTGGAAGTGTGACCCCTACACAAGGGTGCTTCAAATACTTGTGTTGTACTAGGGAAAGCATGGATAGTTTTAGAGCTCAAATCAAGCCCTTCTATTTGAATGATCCACCTTCAAGAGGAGTGAAACAAGTTCCTATATTTTGAGAAGGGATTTTACTATAAACCCCATGAATCTCATATTTGGAAGAAGTGAAATAATTTTGTATCCCATTTCATGCTCTTCTTGTGGCCACTGTTGTTGAAGAATAACATCCATCTCCTTTGAAAAGAGATTGTTGTCTGTTGCTGCAAATTTATTAAGAGAATTGATGGAGGTCTTATACATGTTTTAGTTTAATCAAGTCAGCATACCTTATCTACTCAACAGAAAAATAATAAAGTTTTGAATGCATGGACAACCAAATCAATACATAGACATCTCACATCAAGACATACTCACCCCTCACAAGTCACATCCAACAATTACATAGAGGTACTCCGAATTTAATATGAATATCTCATGTAGACTCACCATGTTCTATCACTAACTCAATAAATATTAAAAATTTCTTTGAATTTTTTTAACAAACAGTTAGCAAGTAGTACTTTTGTCAAACACTTTGCAGATAAAGTGAAAACACTTGTAACATAAATAAATATGATCTCACACTTCACGCATGCAAAACCTAGGTGAAATAAAGTGTACTCAAGTGCTAGAAATGACCCAAATAGGTAGCACACATTACCCATAAAATAGTGTTATTGCTGTTGAAGAAGGAGTGGGGTTTTGTCCCTCAAAAATGCTTTGAAAAATCTGAAACTTTAACACGTAGCTTGTCACACCAAATCAAGAAAAATATTGGGAAAATTCTAGCTGACATGGAAATCCCCAATTAGTGTAGATTCCCATAGCTCCTTAGCTCCTATAAAAACCTCTAGCGAATAAACTAGGCTCCGAAAAAATAAATTAGGCTCTATTAGATAAACTCAACCCAACAAATAAACTCATCCCCAATAGACAATTTTTGATATGGAAAATAACTACGATAAATGGAAAAATAATATGACCTCAAAAAATAAAATTTCTTTGGAAAATATCTAGAAGTAATTTTGTCGAAATTTTAATAAATTCCAACAAAAAATTGGATAGCAGATGAATCACAATTTTTTATTAAAAAATTCTGGAAGATGAAACCCTACCAAATTTATTAATAATACGAAGGAAGAATTTGTTTACCAATAAATTCAACTGTTGCAAAATAATTCGACCCAAGAAGAGAAATTTGGCGCAACAAGAGAAATTTGGCATGACAAGATAATGTTTGCCCAACAAAATAATCTCGGTCTACAAGGATACATTTGGCCCCACAAAATAATTTCAGCATAGTAAAATAATTTTAGTGTAGTAAGATAAAATTTTCCCAACAAGATCAATAATTTTTCCTTTGCAAATCAACATTACTCCATCCAATATGTTATCTTCGACACTTTGAGAAATCACCTAAAACAATTATTCTCTAGAAAATAGGTTAATAAATTTAACCCATAAACAATAATAGCTTAGTTCTCCAACAAAATATATTTTACTCCAAAAAAATCACAACTCCGACAATTAGAAGAATTTAATATTTCTTCTTCCAGCAATAATTTTTGTCTGGTGCCTCCAATATAAACCCTCAAATAGTCTGCAATTAAAACCCTCCATATGGTAGGAAAAACAAGATTTGATACCACTCTAATATCCCAAATGGAATAATTTTGGAACATTCTTGGGATTTATCTCAACAAAATGCTTCATATACAATTTTCATCTATTAACAGAAAATTGCTAGTAAAATGCAACAGACAAAACACCACAAAAAATAAATGGAAGTAAACTCGGCGTTATTATATTAACTAGATAGGGCATACATTCTAATAAAACTGAAAATAATTGAGATAAATAATATAACTGTGAAATAATTTTATCCAATGCTGAAACTATGCCTCCAAAACCAAGCTGCAAAATCAATAAACTACGCCTATGAATTATAAATGAATCCACTAAGGTGAGAGATGGGTTTTCACCCACTCTCACCGAATCACCTGAGGCTTTCTATCCTTGCGCTACTACGGTAGAGAATTTAATTCTCCAATCCAAACCAAAGACAAATGCTCAAATCCTAGATGTCCCAAATGATCTCCTCTTCCTCCTTTTAAAGAATCCAAAGATAGATCCTCAAGTCTTTAGAATATCCTTATTTTATTTTATTATTTTTTTTCCAGAACCTCCTCACTTGAATCTATCTTAAGTGAATTTTTAATTTTATTTTAAGTAGTTTTGGTATTTTTTTATCCAATTAATTATTTTCCGATTTTTTGATTAAATGAAAAATTAAAGTCATTTTTAATAAAGGATAATCGTAAATCACCCACCATACTCTTTATGGCCATTATAAGTCACATATCATTATCTCATACTATAAATCTTCTCATTTTGGTTCCAACAAACTATTACACTGAGGCATGCATCAAATATTTCTCTTGGAATGCCACCTTAAGTGAAATTAATTTAGTTAGGCTCAATAATAACCTGGTTTTGTGAAAGTTGTAAGAATGCAACAGAGTGAAATACAAGTTGTGTAGATGATGGAATATGCCAAGAGAATTCCATTGGATCCCATAAATACTCCTCAACACTCCCCTGGTACCTCGAATGAATTAATCCTACTCCCTAGTGATGGCCATCGCGTGCCTTGGAAATCCACCCTGGATGTATTATAGCGGAAAATAAAAATGGGTACATGAAAATTCCTAACTCTTCCTTGCTCGCATACCATTGCTACATGATAAAGGATGAACATAAGGAGTCGAGGGTGGTTGGAAACAATGTTAAGAGGGACAAGAGAATGATGAAGCCACTTTGGGAAAGTGCAAGGCATGGAATGAAATAGAGGAGGGTATTGTAAACAAAAATTCGCCATCCCCAAGGGAGAGACATATGAATTGAATGGAGCATGAGAGCGAGGTATAGGGAAATTATAAGGTGGATATAGAGCGGAGAATTTGGATGTTTTGAGAATATTTTATTAGCTAATTATTTGATGGCATTGAAGGCGCATGGGCACCACTTGTAAAAATCCTTCATGACAACGATTAATGTTGATAATATGTCACCTCGAGAATGCCACTGATATCTAGGGGACATATATAGTTAGTTTAACTAAAATTATTATTATTTTAAAATCAGGAATATATAATAAAATTTAGTATTATAATTTTTTAATTAATTATAATTAATTAATTAAAAATAATATCTACATTAGTGTCACCTTGCAAAATTATTTTATTATCATTTTTGTTTTGAAGTTTTATTTTATTATTTAGAGTTTTACAAAAATACTTATAAATTTTTAGTTAATTATAATTAATTAATTATAAATAATATCTACATTACTGTCACTTTGCAATTTTTTTTTTTTTTTTGAAGTTGGAGTTTTGTGAAATATTTCTACTTTCTTTATAAACTTTGTTATAATTTTGAAAGTTTATAAGTTTTTTTTTATTGGTATTATTTTTTTTTAAGTTAAAAATTTAATTCTAGCCAATGCAATATTTATATCATAAAAATTAGATTATTTTTCAATTTTAGTTGTCATTCTAGTATGGATTAAGGAAATAATTGAGAATCAAATATAGAGCTTGCAAAATTTGTATTACAAACATGAAGTGGCTAGTGTTTCTTCTACAAAAGCATGGTGTATGTTCCAGTGACATAAAAATAGCATAAATGAAATGAAACATAGAAATAAGTAGGTAGAAAACATAAATCATGGATGTCATTTGTAACATATCCATAAACTATAGTGAGGCTAGTTGAAATGTTCAAGGTCCTGAGGGTTTCCTAGTGGATGCCATCTAGTGGTGCACAAAATGACTGGATCCATTTGTTCCATGCACATGTCCATAGGATGAGAAAGTAAGTGTGGTTCCTCCATGTGAAGAAGAAGGTTATCCATGCTCTCCTTTAGTGCAAAAAATACTTTTTGTAAAATGTTCTCGATTTTCGAATATAGGTCGATGATGTTAATATATTGATTTTTTCGACCTATAGTGGTATCTAGAATGGAAACTCAATTTGAAATTGATGCCAAAAACTCTAAATAATAAATTTTTTCCATTTCCTTTGCAAACTCTTTTTCAATATCATCAATTTCCTATTGATTGATCATTTGAGTGTGTTTGTGATATCAATCAGCAAAGGCATGCGCTCTAGCCCAATCCTTGGTTCTATTGAGGGTGTCGTTGTCCCCAACTCTCCTCCTCAAATGTACATGTTCCCGTTACATGAAAAATGAAAAAGGAAGATCTTAATACAGAATAGAGGTAATGAAAGACTAGGAAATAAAATAGGGGTAGGTGATGCAACAAAAATCACAAGGAGTTGGAGGTTAATGAGAACCAAATGAAGGAAGGAACCCCGTTGTCTGAATATTAAGATAAGGAAGAAGGTGAATGCACCAAGAAGATGGATACAAATAATATACCAAAGAGAGGGTAACATAGACCAACATAAAATGAATGAGGACTGTTAAAATGTAAAATACTATAATTGCAATAGGGCATTCCAATTATGGTTGGGGAAAATAGGTGATGGTGTCAAATTTAGAGATTTTATGTAGCCTTCAAGTTCCTATTGAAATTTGATGACTAAGGAGAAGAATGATATATTGCTTGAGGATAAAAAATGAGGGGAAGAAGGAATCGAGTGAGTATGGCTTGGTCATTCCTTTTATTCAACATAAACAAGGAGGTGTATAATTTCCCTTAAACATTGAAATTTTTCCATATTATATGTGAGACATACCGTTTCCTCCAACATGAAGTAATGAAAAGAATTGGAACATTACCCATTAGGAAATATATCTTGTAAAATAAACTTTCGGGCTATTAATTTTATCAATGGTATCCTCCCTATAATTACACACCTTCATTGCATAATGAATTATTAAGGGCCTACATTTGCGAAGGAAATATCTTGCTCGAAAAAAATTAAAATTTTACCATAGATAATCCATGTGAGAGGGTACCTAAAAGCACGTTCCAAGCCAAGATGTAATACCCCTCATCATAAAATCCATGAAATACATTGAAATATTTATGTAAATATAAATTTTTATTAATAAAAATATGTATTTAAAGTACTTAGGAATGAAACACTTGAATATGATACTCTTTCCTAGGATAATTCTTCCATGGTAAAGATTATAGGTAAATTTCTAGATGAGATTTAATAGGTACGAGAGAAAATCCATTAAATCACTTATCTAACAAAATATGCTAAGCATGGAAATGCAAAAATCATCACAAGATATAAAAGACCATATTTTAAGAAAAAACCTAGGCAAATGGTTGTGGAGGACCACAAAAGCGAGACACCACTAAAGGAAACATCTAACATGGAAGAAAGGTATGAAATACCTATGAAAGAATCAACAAAGGTTGTTGATTCATTGGAAAGTGCTCTCAGCTCGGGGGGAACCAGAGGTATAGTTCATGGTTGGGTGGTGAGTGTTCTCATTAATTACGATTTGCTACAGTGATTTCTGGTTAGAAAATCAGTGCATAATTCTTCCTCCGAATAATTCTGAAACTATTTTGATCCATTTGAATTATACAACTAATTATGATGCATATTGATATTGAAATTATTTTAACGTGTATAAGTTGTGCAGTTAATTTTTATGTTTGTGGATTTTGGATTTATCTTTTTTATTATGCATACAAACTCTATAATTAATTCTAATGCCTAGGAATTCCATGTCTATTTTAATGCATACAAATAAATGCATAGGATTATCAAAGAAAAATATATATACTATAATTTAAGGAAGTGCATGTATGAGAATGTTCAAAGTTCAATAGTGAACATTAAATTTCTATGTATGTAATTATCGATGGTATTAAGTGAAACCCATGGAAAGGGGATGGATTTTAATAAGGATAGGTATTGTAAAAATAGAAATAGGGATAGAGTGAAGCTGTTAAGTATAATATGCAACAATTAAATTTACATTATTGTACTCCTCCTTTTGGTACAAAGTATGTCTAATAGGAAATTTGTCAACACCGGAAGGGGACAAAAAAGTATACAAAAAGAATTAGTTATGGGGACTGGAGAAGATCGTGTATAATGAATGTACCGAAATCAGGATTACAGAGTCTTGACATGTGTCCTTGTACCAGAGCACTGTAAGGCTTAAATAAATGTGATACTTAGTAAATGAAGAGAACTATAATAGAAAACATGTACAGTAATCAAAATGGAGTGTTTTGGATAATAGAGGCAGTCAACCAGATTTTCTATGGCCGGTACTGAATATTGCACTGAGTATGCTATTAGATATAATATTAATGCTAAAATTTAATATCCCAAATGGAAAAATGACAATAATACAAGAAATAATAGACTAAATTTACAGCAATATGGAAAACACATTAAAAACACCAGAAAAGAGCCAAAAATTGTTGAGACATTTTATTAAATATGCAGGTGAAAAAAAATACAACAGTTCCAAAAATAGATAGCACTATAACCCAATAAAGTTGGCTGAAATGCCCCTTAGGTTTGAAAACTGCTCTACTACTATTGCTAATGGACTCTTCCTCTGCGCTGCCCTATTGGAAATGTTGCAGTTGGCCAACTTTGGACTGATGGTTGGCCCACTTGCACTGTTCATATAATTCTAGGAATTTGGCAAGATGATTCTTGCCCAAAACCTAGAAAAACCTAGAAATGGTTTTCTCTAATTCCAACTTTCAAAATCTGCCCTTTTTTTCCTAGCTCCTATAGCTGTTGGCTAAGTAGGGACTGCGTAAATGGGTCGATATGCTGCTCATAAATTATAGGATTCTAACCACAGACTGCACTTAAAAATGTCAGAAAAAACCCAAAAAGTTTTCCCTGCAAACTCCAATCTTCAAAATTTGGCCATTCTATACTTGACCCTCTTCTAATTTTGAATTCTGTTGGGTATGCAGAGCTATGGGCTAAACTGAAAAATAAAATTCCTACAACTACTCCCCAATGCTCAACTATTGAAGGGTTGACTCGTTCACTATATTCTAAGCGGGAATGTTATGGAATATCACCCTCTTCTCAATCTCTCTACTACTAGACTGCGTAAGTCACTCGTTGATTACACTGTTATAAAGGGGCTACAAGTAGCCTGATTATGGATGGTAAAATCAACTCACGAAGGATAGTGGTAATACTCTCCTAAAGCTCCATGAAACTCATGAATGAAGTCTCCTAAAAAATGCATCTCCTGAGCGGGCTCTCGAAGTCCCCCAAGGATGAGGTTGGGATCTCTGCTCGAAGACACCTAGGTGCTAAACATCATTACAGACTCAGCGAAATAGCTCAAACATGCTCAATTCGTAAAGACAAGAAAATAAGAATAATCAAGAATTATTTCCATGGATGCCCTCACCCCCTTCTTATTCTTGTGAAACCCCAAAAACCTTGGGTCCACTCATTAACTATGATATCACTTGGCCCCTTGGAATTCACACATGTTGCACTGCTTTCTTTGCCTCTTGGCCCCACAAGATGTTGTGTTGTTCACACTAGCTCTGGAAAAGAGGTTTTATTCAAATTTTTGGGTTTATGGGTCCCTTCATCCTTTTATTCACCTACTAAAATTAAGAAAAAAAATTGGAAAATTTTAATATTATTAATTAGCTATCATCTAATTAGGAATATTACAGTCCTCCCTACCAAAAATTGATTATCCTCAAACAAATCCTGAACAAGCATCCTGCCTAGCTGACACTTCCCCACGGTCATTGGAAAATTTTCCAAGGTCCCAGATGTGCCGTTGTATCATCCCTTGTCTCTGGATTTCCCTAATATGAAGATATCTCTTAATAGCAGGATTCCAAGCCATCCTAATCAATGTGAAGCACACCTTTCTCCACTCTCTATCCAACCAGATATAGGTACATGAAGCCTTTTGCATACCATCAGTAAATAGAGCATCATAATCATATAAAGTACTATTTGTCTCCACGTGAAACAACTCTACTAAGTCATCCATCTCATGTACTCCAAGGGTTGGAACCTGAAGATAAAATATGATTCTTGTGGAAATAAATCCTTCCCTCCATGAGCTTGCGCTGAACTCCTCGTACTGATCATCACTCCATGTCGATGAAGTCCCCAATGCCAACAAAGAATCACTAAAACCTATTGAAATATCTAGATGATCTTCCCCTATAGGAACCAGATCGCCCTAAGGGTAGTTGAACCATGAAATCCAATGATGCCCATATCCCATGCCAGTCTCAAAAGGGTGCCACCATTTTGATGTTGTACCACTCTGACTATGACATACTACCCATCATGCAAAGACTGTATCCTCATCTCCTGGAACCTGATGGAGAAAATTCTATGAAGGCCAAGCTCATCTTTCCCTAACATATCCATGATATAAATATTTGTCCATCTATTTTCAACATTGATCTGGAGCAATAACAAGGAAAAATTGCATTGCCATGTGACGTAGGCCTCAATGTTCCTCCATATTTCAAACCAAGTGTGATATGAGTCACTCTTTGTCCTGAACCCACTCATCACAATATAAAGTGTCCCATCATGCAACTGTGTCATACCATCCTCCTGGATCTATTTTCTTGTGATGTGAGCATCAAGAGATGATATCCAAGTCCCCGTGTCAGTGTGAAATACTGGAGAGTGTTAAATAGAAGCTCATAATCAGCGTTGTGGTCAACTCACTCTCTAAATATGAGCGTTCCAAACCCAATAGTGTGCCTGATCTCCTCGTCCGGGGATCTCTCTACCAGAAACACTGTAACCACCTCTCGTGCATCATCATCATCTATTGTACTCAAAACTGTACCCCTACACTCCTTTGCATAGCACTGAAATCCATGGCACAACTCCATGCACCACTAGATGCCAAAGCCATCATGTACCATAGGGCATCCCATATGTGTCCATGCATCTACCACGATCTGATCTACATATCCTCATCTTCCCAGGTGCACCTAAGTGGCCCAACTCCTCCCCTTCAATCAGGAATAATGCTACCATTTCGGACCTTAGTAGCTCTAAGGCCCAATGCATCAATGAGAGAGAATTGTCTCCATATAATGCTCTTTCCATAAGCACCCTTGGAGACAATGCTTCAAGAGCCCAATGTTGCACACCATGTGCCACTACATACCACCAAGTTTCCTTGTACTCAACGACATGCCACTGTGCCCTGCGGCCTATCCCTATACACCACGGGATACCCCCTGCCATTACTGGACCATATTATATTGTCTTGTATCCTGCCTATGTCACTGTATGTGGCACTCCCTACGTGTACTTAGTGTGATGGGAGTCTCTCATAGCACCCCAACATGCTACAACAAACAACCATGCATCTTTGTGCTCCTCTATAGGCCACTTCTCCTTACTGTATTCTCCTACCCATCCCTCGATGTGATGGCTAAAATATGAGACAATATACGTTAGTCTGCACCTGAATGTCGTCATCACCTCTACCTTCGCATCATCATACCCTTCGATGAATCGATGTCCCCTCCAAATCCTCCTATAGGGACCCAAGAAGTTAATATCCCTAGGTACTAGTAGCGATTCCACCACTGTTATGCTCCTCCATGCCCTATGTGCCCCACATAACTATGGAGAATCTCGAACCCCATATAACACAGTGTCTCGTGGATGATGAATTCCACCTCCTCCAATAATATCCTTCCAAATTGTGTTGATTATCTCGTGACTCCATGTATACACAACATAACTAGATGACCCATGGAGTTCCCTTGCAAAAGGAGTAGCCACTGATGCTGACTGAAACCTCCCTAGAGAATCTGTGCGCTTGATCGTTGGGTCAACGATACCACCAATGCTATAGCCAATCTGCATATATGGAAAATGGTAGGTAGTCCCTCTTGGATCCCAATGCCGAACTGGGGGGCTAGTATCCTCGATGCTTGATCATGCATGCTGAATCCCACTCTGGCCTATAACCGACTCCATCAGAATAGCCCAGTTCACTCGGTACCAAGTCAGAATCTCCTGCCATCCAACCCTGAGAGAGGGATCAAATGCACGAAAAACCATACACAAAACTGGTCCTCCATCCCATGATTGTTGTGCCCTATGCAACTCATGTCAACCCATCTCACTAGTCTGGACAATCCATGTAATATGGCTAGGTAACACAACCTCTCTCTCACCATCATGCATAGGTGGCCCAATAATTTCATATGTCTGATCGACATATGCTTGAAGGGGACTTCCATCTAAAAGTATGACATCTCTGTTGACTACCAATGCATATGACTGCTCCTCATCGATGGTCGACTCTAAGGATCGTTGCTCATCATTCTCCACCATGGGCTCAACATGAACCACTGAATGTACCTCCAAAGATAGCTCATCATGCATAACATCCTCAAACATCAACGATAGGTCGCTACCATCTAGAAACCCTATCACATATCTAGATGCCTCTGTACCTCTCGACTCCTCATCAATGGTGGATATGTTTCTTGACACTTCATCAACCTCTTGTGTGCTACTATCACTTGGAAACTTTGACATGACCCTGAACACCTCATCAATGGATCCCTCAAAAATGGGCGACACCTCATCCATGGGTGGCACCTCATCAATAGATGGCACTATGATTTTATTATGTATTCTTTCCACTAAGTCATTAACCAAAGCTAACAAAGGGATCTCTAATAAGGGTGATTTTTATGTCACACTAGGTATATCCACATGCTCCCCATGATCCTGCATGCCCTCAGCCTCCAAGTGTGAGTCAGCCATTCTGATTACTTCACCCTCTGTTAATCGGTTAATATGGAAAGAGGTATCCAACCTTTCCACCCAATATTGAGTTGTGAACTCGGTGGAAACATCATACTTGGAAAAAGGTATCCTCCCAATGGTACACTCTAGCTCTGAGCTCTTTGTGTTATACCCCCTTCCTCGGTTATGGCTGTGAGGTCTACGGTTATCCTTCAATTGGAAATTTCCTAAAAGTTAGATGATCTCTGAAATCCTGCGTATGAGATTGGTACTCTGCAAAATAATCACCGAGATCCTCCTGCTCCTGAGGTCCTCCTCTCCCCACTACTAAGAAAGTGGGCATGGTGGAACGTTGTGAGGCTTGTGGCACCACTAGTTGCTCAAACCAATGGTGAGAAGTACCTAATCCTTCTCCATTATGAAACCCCTGTGGGATTTTCCTATGTATGTCTACTCCCATCTCCTTTATTTCCCTGGTGAGCTCCTGTACTGATTCGAGGAGGATGCTACAAAACTCCTTCTTGCCATTATCTACCGCCATTTTTGCCTTACCTTTATTCTGGTATTGTCATAGAATGAAGGGCTTCCCACAAGATGGGCCAAGGTTATGCTCTGATACCACTGTAATATCCCAAATCGAAAAATGACAATATTACAAGAAATAATATGCTAAAATTACAACAATATGGAAAACACATTAAAAACGCCAGAAAAGAGGAAAAAATTGATGAGCCATTTTATTAAATCTGGAGGTGAAAAGCGAATACAAAAATTTCCATAAATATATAACACTCTAACCGTCTAAAGCTGGCTGAAATTACCCTCAAGTTTTCACACTAAAAAAATTCTCTACTATTGCTGATGTTGGACTCTTCCTCTGCGTTGCCCTGCTGGAAATGCTGTAGCTCGCAAAATTCAGACTTATGGTTGTGTTGCTTCCACTACTCAACAAATTCTAGGAATTTGGGAAGGTGATCTTTGCCCAAAACCTAGAAAAAAACCATAAATGGTTTTATCTAATTCCAACTTTCAAAATCCTCCCTTTTTTGCCTAGCTAATATAGTTGATGGCTGAGTAGGGACTGCGTAAATGGCCTGATATTCTGCTCATAAAATTATGGGATTTTGACCACAGAATATACTCAAAAAACCCAGAAAAACCCAGAATGCTTTCCCCCCAACTCCAGTCTTAAAAATTTAGCCTTTCTATGCTTGGCCCTCTTCTAATTTTGAATTTTGTTGGGTATGCAGAGCTATGAGCTGAACTGAAAAGGAAATTGTCTACAACTACTTCCCAAAGCTCAACTATTGAAGGGTTGACCCCTTAACTGGATTCCAAGTGGGAATTCTATGTAATTTCACCCTCTTCTAGATCTCTCTGCTGATGGACTGCATAAGTCACTGAGTGACTGCACTGCTATAGAGGGGCTGCAAGTGGCCTGATGCCAGATAATAAAATCATCTCATGACAGATAGTAGGAATTCTCTCCTGAAGCTCGGTGAAACTCCTGAATGAAGTCTTCTAAAAAATTCCTCTCCTGAGCGGGCACTCGAAGTCCCCAAGGATGAGGTTGGGATCTCCACTCAGAGGCACCCGTGTGCTAAGTAGCACTGCAGACTCAGATAAACAACTCAAACGTGCTCAAGTTGTAAAGACCAGAAAATCAGAATAATCAAGAATGATTTCCATGGCTGATGCCCTCACTTCCTTCTTATTCTTGTGAAGCCCCAACAACGTTGGGTCTAGTCATTAACTGCGATATCACTTGGCCCCTTGGCATTCACACATGATGCACTCCTTTATTAGCCTCTTGGACCCACAAGATGTTGTGTTGTTCATACTAGCTCTGGAAAAGTTCAAACTGTTGGGTTTATGGGTCCCTTCATGCTTTTATTCACCTACTAAACTTAAGAAAACAAAATTGGAAAAATTTAATATTCTTAATTAGCTATCAGGTAATTAGGAATATTACATAACAATAATAATTCTCTTTGAAGCCAAAATCATACATGTAGTAAATTAAAAAGAGAACTACTAAATTAATTAAAGACACAAGTATAAGCATAGGAAACTATGAGTTCAAATATTTTGACATGCACAGAAAAGTGTTTTTCTTTTATCAAATCTCAAACAAGTAGAAAGCTAGTAGAGGAGTAACTTCTTTCATCAGAGACCGACAGGTGCTCTATTTCTATCGTCGGGTTTCTTGATAGTTTCAATATCGTCCAATAATAAACATGTCTCTTTTTTTCACATTTACGACCCACTGGTCGAGGGTTTCTAGTTAAGGTTTTGTCATGGTTATCTGGTTCTCAGTTATTTAGATAAAAAAATCCCTGAAGAGGGCAAATAGTTCCTTTCTTTTTGTTTGATGTTTCTAATTCGACAACTAGTATGGGCTCCCATATTATAATTTTATGCATCTGAGCATTCAAGATGAGAAGGTCGTTAGACCTCTTCTTACAAAGAACTGTAATTTTTGTGTACAAGACTCCTCCTTAAATGTTAGTTAGTTACAATTATTCTGAATCTAGTTCTTATAAATTATTTCATTTCTCCCGGCTATTCGACTATGGTTGGATGATGTGGTTAAATTTGTTGATTATAGTTTTATGTATTCGATTGAATTAGTTCTTTACAACAATTTTTTTGTATTTCCTTCTTACAAGTTTGTTTCCATTAGTAATATTTAGACTATACTTGTTACTTGTTTTCCATAATGACATTATTTAAGCGATAATATCTATTATGTTTACCTTTTGAACATCATTACTCATGTTCTTATTATTTTTTGTTTCCTTCAATATATATATATATATATATATATATATATATATATATGCTTACATTTGTTACATGTGACATATTTAAAATTATTCAAGGTATGATTTAGTTATCCTTTTCATTTTTTGTTTTTGAAAACTACCATGGACCTGGTGGACCCTGGGAATTTTCAAGTTCCCTCTTGGTCCACGGTTTCCTTCTTTCATGGGTTTAAGACTATTCACTACAAGGAAAAGACCCTCTAGTGGAGGTTATAAAGGAGATTTTTAGTGTTATAAAATAGGCCAAAATTGTCAAAAAAACATATGCTACCACATCCGTTTTTGGATACGGAGGTTTTGGCGGAGCTTTTAATGGAAATTCAACACAACTAGAAAAAAATGGGCAGTTGGAGGTTATTACGGATATTTTTTTCATCGGTGCGCTAATCAGGATTTAACGCACCAGTGCGTACCTGTAGCTAGAGCCCTAGGGTGGTCGAAGGCGAATGCACCGAGCCGTTAAGGTATAAAACAACACCAGGCGTAATGTTGGTGATACAATGCATGGGGCTGTTCTAATTGGTCTTGGGATTTGAGTGGTGCCCATAGGTCGTATCAAAGCGTCGGTGCGTATACTTATAGAAACGCGCCAGTGCATCATATCACACAAATGCACCGAGATTTATAATTGCTATCAGTATTCGTGCGGTGAAAATATGTCATACAAATGCACTGGTGCATATCAACACATAAACGCCCCGGTGCGCAGTATCACACAAATGCACTGAGATTTATAATTGGTATCGGTATTCATGCGGTGCTTATGGATCATCCAAATGCACTAGTGCGTATAGACACAAAAACGCCCCGGTGCATAGTAGCACACAAACACACTGAGATTTATAATTGGTATCGATATTCGTGTGGTGCTCATAGGTTGTAAAATGGCACCAGTGCGTATATATACATCAACGCACCGGAGTGTCGTACCGCACAAATGCCTCAATATTTTTAACTGGTTTTGGTATTTGTGCAGTGCCCATAGGTCATAAAAACACACCGGTGTGCTTAAGAATACAAGCACACCGGTATAAGAATACATGCACCGGTTTTCATTTTGTATTTTTTAGAAACATCGACCTGTGACAGTGAAATTATTGTGATTGTTTTAAATTCATTATTCATCAAAAGTCGACACATCTTATAACAATATTCATATTAATTAAATTTTTATTAATGGATTTGAATGTGATGTTTGGATTAATTTGTTATATCATATCATAATTATTGTGGTTTTTTAAAATTCATTATTCATCAAAAGTCGACACATATATATCTTATAACAATATTCATATGAATTAAATTTTTATTAGTGCATTTGAGAACGACAATGGAGAATGCAATAGCGACAATAGAGAACGCAATAGAATAAATTAAAACATTCTTTATATATATATATATATATATATATATATATATGAATAAGACATTCTTTGTCATACAAAATGGGACAGTTATTGGTATCCCTTTATCTTTCAATTGGGACACTATGTCCATTACATTAAAGAAAATGTTTGATTTCACAGACATTTTTCAAAAAATACAATGCCTTGCTTTTATATCCAAACATAGTGATCATCATTCTTCGCTTGAACTGCTGTCACTGCTAGAGCTACTTCCATGACTTGGGTTATTTTCAGAAATGTTTTGTTCACGGTGTTGATTGTTTTCTTCTTCTTCACCTTCCATCTACAAACATAAAAATAAACTATAATGAGTGTATATACATTGGTGAGAATAATGAAAATTGAAATATTAAATAATATACATCAATGTAAATCGAAAAGAAATGATGTACCAATGCAACAATTGACTCATAAACTATACACATGATTTCAAAATCATGTAACATGCCATCTTTCAATATTTGATCTGTTGGCGTAGTGTCATACTTTGTTTCCTACAAGTTTTATATCCCATAACAAATCATATATTTAATATAAAAGATTTATTTTTCTATTAATTATAGATGGAGCTAAGTAAAACAAGATTGATAGATGCTTATAAATTCCACAATTAAGTTCCGATATGCCAACATATATGCACAACCCATGGCTCCGTGAAATTTTCACAACTAAAAGTAGGGCGTGTTCTACTAACTTTGAAAAATGTTCTACGAACTATTAAGGCGTGAGACTTAACAACCCATTTACGTAAAAACTAGTTCGGCCGAACTTTGTAGAAAATTTCGGTCGAACTAACGAGTCACCAGTTACGCAGATCTAAGTTTTGAATACGTTTCTGCAACTTTGGACTGATTAAACTCCATGAAAATTCAGAATTAACTGTTGGAACCAAGACAAGAATTTTTAGAATTGAATCTACATTCAGGAAATATAACTTTTATGGAATTTCATAAATATTTACTAATTTTAATTAATTTTGTAATAAAACAGGTGCAAACACTGAGGGTCATTGTGATTCAGTGAAATCAAAATTATGTATCTCCCAAAATACATTGTAAAAAAAATTGAAAAAATTATGGGGCATTACATTGGTTCGTCGTCTCTAATGGGTAGCTTTTATATTTTTAGTTTATAACTTATATGTTAAGAAATTTCTTGCGTCGCGAAACATGCTCAAAATATGCATTTTTTTCATATTGGACTAGTTCAAAAAATTCTAGTAATTATGATATGCAGCCATTGGCTTTGTAAATATGATGAAACCAAAGTAGACTCTGTCTAAACTGTTGTAACACATTTATTTTATTTTATTTTATTTTTTTCTGAAAAACACAAATTTTCAAAGAATACAACATTGCGTATTAACATGACTTCTTATGAATCCTTTGATTGTTAAAAAACACACACTCAAAGAAACACTAAGTTGACATATCAAATGTGCATTAAAAAATTCCAAAAAATAAGTAATAGAAATCTAACAAAATTTCTGACAACTTTTATTTTTATCACAAAATGAAATTCTAAACTGAAATTTTTTTATAGTTTGTAGAAAGTCGAAGAATCGAAAAAAATGAAATTTTTTTCTCAAAAAAGGGCAAAAAGTGTAACCCAACTTCACATTTTCACCCAACCCAATTTCAATCAATTCCTCTGATGGTTCTTCTTTGTATGTTAGCACCTATTTGAAGACATTCAATGATGATTTTTGTAACACAACTTAAAAAATACAAAAATGAAATCTAGTTAAGTTGTTATAAGGAAGTAACAATTACTCACAAACTTAGATATCAATCATTTTCTTCCTTGTTGTCCTGTTTTATGTGCTGAATGGGTTCCATTTCCTTTTCTTTTCTGCAAGAAAATATTTGAAAATTAATATTTAATGCTAAATTGTTGATTTATTTTACCTAATGATTGAAAAATTCAATGATTACATATTACACTTGAAGCAAGTTGTTGTTGAGATGGCTCCTCCAGCGATGCAATTTTGTCAATTTCTTTAACAATCTCCTTGTACACCTTTTTGGACATTCCTACTAGAATATTTCTGATATCAGCTCATTCATCTTTTGGGATTTTCATAATCTTCCTGAAAATGTAACATGACAATAAACTATTTAATTTTTATATTGATATATGAAAAGTAAGTATAACAAAAGTGGTATTTATAAATAATTCTAGACAAACATCTAAAGGAATATTTATTTTTCATTCCTTCTTTTTTGTTGTTGTACGTTTTTGCTATTAAAAGTCTGACATGTCTCATTGACCAATTCTCTGGAAACTCTTCCTGTAGTTTACATAAAATTTGGTTCTTGGAATCATTGGATTTGTTTTTGTATTGTAAGTGGAAAGAACGTCTATACATTCATCCACTAGATCCCTCAAACTTTTGTAAAAGTTTTTCCCCCTTTCGTTAACCTCCAACACCACTCCAAATGAGCTAAGGAGCAATTCATTTTCATTTGCATATTCTATTTTTTTTTCTTTTCTTAGAACAACATTCCTTTTCTGAGTTGTTGGTCCATGTAGAACATTAAACAGATGCGAATCAATAGAATTTTTCACACATGTTATCTAATAATATTAATTATATTATTAATTAAAACTAAAAAAAGAAACTCATATTGGATCGATAGTATTTTTTCATTCACCTGATTCATCCTTTTGCAATTTTTCCATCAAGATTTTATGCTCTTCTGGTCCTAGATCAGAAATAATATTATCGAGCTTCGTCATTTTGTGGCTCTACATGATATATAGTAAACAATACATATTACTTAAACTTACATATAGTTCGAAAATATTTTTTTTGTAAAAAATTTACAAAGAACTTCCCTTTTTTGTTTTTCTTGATGTGTTATCAGTATTTTTGTTACTTGATCTCTTGTCAGACATTTCTTTATCAATCTCAAATCTATACCATATCATTCAATAACATATTTATAAATAAATTGTCAACTTTTCAAGTAAAAAAAAAATCTCAAGAAACTGGTGCGCCATTCATGGTGTACGCACTGACGTTGGTACGTGTCTCTCTTCGAAACGCACCTCCAAAATAGTATAATAGACTGTACGATGCTCTATCTCAACAAGGAGCACCGGTGCATTACATGTCAATGACCGCACCGGTTAACCATGATAAAATAATAAAAATTTTCTAGTGTTAGTTTTTTAGCATAAATTGGTGCCATATTTTACATATGGCGCACCGATAAAAAAAAAATCTATTTTTTTTTTTAAATTCATGCCAGGGCCCACATGGATTGGGATCCGACTATGCTAATTGTCCAGTCGGTTGGATGTCTTAGGTCTATATTTAGCAATACAAACCCTATAAATCTAAATTGAAAATCCCTAATTCTAAAATCACAGAGAGAGGAAGAAGAAAGGGGAGAAACAAAAAGAATGTAAGGTTTGTATTTTTTGGAAGTTTTTTTTTCGAAACAGAATGTTCGTGGTGCGCCATAATGAAATAGCGCACCAGCTGCATATTTTACAAATGGCGCACTGAGAAAAAATATTTTGTTTTTCTAATTTTTTATCATAGTACTTGTGTGGTGCGCTGGGATAATAGAGCGCACCGGTGCGCTATGCCCCACAGGGCGCACCGACAAATTTTTATTTTTTTATTTTTTTAGCTTACGCAAGGGCCGACATGGATTGGGATCTGACTATGCAGGTCCTCTCATTGGTTGGATGTCTTAGGCTTATATTTAGCAATACAAACCCTATAAATATAAATTGAAAAGTCCTAATTCTGAAATCACAGAAAGTGGGAGAAGAAAGGACAAAAACAAAAAGAATGTAGGGTTTGTTTCTAAAATGGTTTTTTTGCAAAACAGCACGTTTTTGGTGCGCCATAATGCAATAGTGCACTGGTGCCATTTGTTACATATGGTGCACTCATAAAAACATACTTTGTTTTTTTATGTTTTATCACTATACTTTCACTATGCACTACTATAATAGAGTGCACCGGTGCGCTATATTACGCAAGGCGCACCGACGAAAAAAAATCTGTATTTTTTTAAGATTGACGCAAGGGCCGACATGGAATGGGATCCGACCATGCAGGTCCTCCTGTTGGTTGGATGTCTTAGGCTTATATTTAGCAATACAAACCCTATAAATATAAATTGAAAAGCCCTAATTCTGAAATCACAGAAAGTGGGAAAAGAAAGGGCAGAAATGAAAAGAATGTAGGGTTTGTTTCTAAAATGATTTTTTTGTAAAATAGCACGTTTACGGTGCGCCATAATGAAATAGTGCACCAGTTCCATATGTTACATATGGCGCACTGATAAAAACATATTTTATTTTTTTATTTTTTATCATTGTACTTTCGTGGTGCACTACTATAATCGAACGCATCGGTGCGCTATGTTACGCAGGGTGCACTGATGAAAAAAATATGTATTTTTTTAAGATTGACGGAAGGGCCATCATGGATTGGGATCCTACTATTCAGGTCAGCCCATGGGTTGGATGTCTTATGACTATACAAACCCTATAAATCTAAATTGAAAAGAAAGAGGGAGAAGAAAGGGCAGAAACAAAAAGAATCTAGGGTTTTGTTTCTAAAAATGGATTTCTTTTCTATTTTTGTTTTTGAAAACTGCAGAAAAGGTAAAAAAACTGCAAAAAAAAGGTTAAAAAAACAATAAGTTTTTATTTTTTTATTTTACTTAAAAAAAAAACTACAGAAAAAGTAAAAAAAAAAACAATAGACTTTGATTTCTTATTTTATTGCATAAAAAAACTGCAGAAAAAAGTATAGAAAAACAATAAAATTTCTCACTTCGTTTGAAATTCTATGGTACAGGGTTTGACTCACCAGAGGTTTGGAATTGTGATTGTCTGAATGCTTCTGTTCGAATGTATTTCCCTGCTCCACAGTTCTCTCATGCTCTGTTTGCTCCAGTTATGTATTCTACAAATCTTTGGCTGAAAATATTTGCAAAAATAGTGAAATAATGAAAAGTGTTTAGTATTTAAAGAAATGTTTTATGAAGTTAGATTTTCGAAAATATTTTGTCGCCCATTTTTCAATTTACTGCTTTTTTTCATTTAAAGAAAATAGGGTTGTGATTTTTTTTAATTTTTGGTTATTCGTTTACTGGTGCATCCTTTAATTGCACCGCATTGGTGCGCCGTGTTATAAAACGACATCGGTGTGTAAAATAAAATAAAAAACTCATTGGTGCGGTTATCTATACATTACGCATTGGAATGACATTAAATTTTGTGCACCAAAATTTATTTTTGTTTTTCTCAACTGCAGGGAGAAAATATCATATATTTTATGGAATGGATAATTCTTTAAAATCTAGCTCGTTCCATAATATTTCTCAAATTCCATCGCGGAGGTCTCCCTATCCATGTGGAGATGTAATATTTACATCATATTTGTTTTATTTTTTCACTATTTAATTGAATTTATATATGTTTTTTATCCATGCAGTCAATCACGCACAACTTAATTAAATTTATAATGTATACAAATTTGCAGGTTCATGCAAATTCAGCATCGAGTTCAGATACACAAAATATTCAAACTGCTCCAAAACGTCAGAAGTTCTTATTAGGAGCTGTATACCGCAAGGCGCATTTGGTAGATGAAAATGGACAGCCACTTGACCCTACCAATTGTAACAATATTGCATCTTCTAGCCACAATCCCGGGACAATGATGGTAATTATAATTATAATTGTTTGGTATATATATTGATTAATATGTAATTATTTCAACGTCAAACCAATTTATAATCATGCAATATTGTTAACGTGGTTACTAATTGATATCATATATTTTGTACTAATCATGTTGATTTTTTTTTTATTTTTAATTATTAGGATTCTAGTGATGATGAACGACCTACCTAACATCTTCCATTGCACCCCGCGACAATGACAAATCGAGAGAAGACTGAATTAAGAGAAAAAATCGGAGAGGAACGATACCAAAAATGGTTGAATCAACCATGGAAAATTTTAGGGGCTAATATTCGCAAGTGGGCTAATTTTCCATGGTTTTTCCAAAAAAAAGATTCGCCAATTTCCATTTTTTTATAAAAATGATTCGCCCAAATTTTACAATATAAAATTATTTTACCTTAAAACTCGCCAACATTATAAAGAAAAAATATATAATATCATTATAAATTTGAATAATTTTACAAATGCATCAATAAAAATTTTATAGTTTGCATATTATGGACTAATGAGATTCGTCAATTTTTTAAACTTCAAAATAATTTTCCGTCCTTAAAATTTTCCCTGGAATCAACCACTGATTCAATTCCCGCTATGTCTAGATTCACCAATTAGGAATGACTATAGCAATAGTAGTTCTTCACAAGCTAGCAATGGAGGCAATCAAAGAGAGGTTGGTATGGATGATTACTTAAGGGATACGACTTCCATGGAGACAATGTCGTTAGATGCATTCCAAAATGATGATCAGCTAGGGGATGATGCTCATATCGCTGACACCTTTTTCGAAAGCCTTAAATTTGCTTCCACCACCCATCTCTTTGGACCTGGCATTCAGTCAAAGTCTACCCAATTGGGGACAACGATGTTACTGTACAACTTGAAAGCAAAGTTTGGCTTGTCGAATGCATGTTTCTCGAAACTTTTGAGGTAAGTTACCATAAAGTATTCCCCTTATATAAATTTGAAATATAATGAGTACACTGCAATGAACATTACAAATGTTAAATTTTACGAACGTTAATAATTATATCGACATTAATGTACATTTATTAATATATTTTTCCATGATCACCAACTACAAGTTATTCAAAGATAAGGTTCTTCTAAGTGATAATGTCATGCCCGGTAGCTGCGAAGAGGAAAATAAATTGTTGAAAATGTTGGGCGTTGAGTACATATCATATCATGCATGTCCAAATGATTGTATTCTATATAGAGGAGAATATGCAAAAAAAGAGACGTGTCAGAAATGTGGGCATGACAGGTATGATAAATCAAAAAAGAAGGGTAAATCACGTACTGGTCCTCCTTTTAAGATATTAAGGCACATGCCTATAATCCCAAGGATTCAAAGGCTCTTTCATTGCAAAGAATTAGCTATGTTGTAGGGATGGCATGCCTCACATAAAAGTGAGTTGGGAGTTATGTGAATCCCAATTGATTCAATAGCCATGAAGCATATAGAGGATACATGGCCTAAAAAATTCAAGAATGAAGTACGAATTCTACGACTTAGCATAGCCATGGATGACATCAACCCATACTCCCTCCAGAACACCAACTATTCTGTTTGGCCTGTAGTAGTGATCAATAACAATATCCCCCCATGGTTGTCCATGAAGAATGAACATCTTATGTTGGCTCTCATAGTCCCTGGTAGAAGACAAGTGAAGAATATGGATGTCTAATTATAACCACTGGTAGATGAATTGAAGAAATTATGGGATGGGATAAATGTATACGATGTATCTAGACCCATCACAGGGATTTTTACATTGTATGGCATATGTGCTTACACGACACATGATTATCCAGGCTTAGGAGTTTTCTTTGGTATATTACATGTTTAATTTATTGATTTGTTTATATATAATGTAATAATATTCTTTCACATATTAGTTATTTAATTTGTTGTAATATTTGTTCTAATCTTCATGATGTTCTTTAACGTTCCATGCATATTAATTAATGTATACAAATATAATCTCGTGGGTCTTGTAACAAAAGGGTATTTTGGATGTAAATGTTGTGGACCTTCTCTGAAAGCTAGATGTTCCAAGGACCTACGAAAGCCAGTATATGATTTATCCATGATATTCCTACCAGAACAACACCCTTACAGAAGAGCAGCATCCACTTTCAATGGTAAACAAGAGAGAACCCAAAGGCTTCCAATAATGACACCAGTTGAATGGCTTAGAGAATATGAGAGAGAGAAGGATAAGGAGTTCATTGAAATGTTTGATTCAAATGTGGAGCCTAAGTTCAATGATCCATATTTCTTCAACACCTATGTTGAGAAATTTCCCATTGGGATGAAAAGTAAATCTATCTTTTATGACCTCCCATATTGGGAGCATCTTAAGATTTCCCACTTATTAGATCCCATTCATATATTTAAAAATGTTTCATCTTCTTTATGGAGGCTCATGTCATCGAAACAAAGTGACGCATTGGCTGTTAGGAAATATCTTATTAGTTCAAAAACTAAAAATAAATATTGGCCAGGATGATTAGAATGTACGGGATCAGAGGCAGGCGCTGGTCCCTCTAATTCATGGTTTTTCAAAGAAGGTGATGTCCTGTGGATTTTTTAAAAATATGATATATCTTTGGGAAAGGAAGTTATAATGGATGTGAGTGTGCCAACTTCATACGGGTCTTCACTATGGCGCTGATTCACCATGGATGACCATTTTTCGAGGTTGAAATCGCATGACCATTTGAATCTTCCAAGAGTACGTATAATGTCAAAAGCATGATTTTATTATTTGTTATATTAATAAATTTTATCCCATGCGGGGATCATAAAACATAACTAATTTTGTATATTATTGCACCTGTTTATAACTTTGCAGTGTCATTATCCTTTGTTTGTGCATGGGTGTGTGAAACATGGATTCCCTCAAGTCCTAGGATGTGCCATATCTAAATTATCTGCATTTTTACGTTGGATCACGTCAAAGGAGATTCATGTGGCTATCATTCCACGGTGGCATCAAGAGATAGTTGAGATTGTTTGTATGTTTGAGAAGGAACTACGGATGAGTTTCATGGACTACAGGTTCATCTTCTAATCCACGTGGTAGATGAGGTTGAATTAGTTGGGGTTGTTTCTTGTCGTTGGATGTTCTTCTTAGAGAGGTACATGAACAAATTGAAAGGTTTTTTTCGACAAAGGGAAAAACCCGAAGGGTCTATGGCAGAGGGGTACATATCGTATGAGTCTTTCTACTATGCCAGTGAGTACATCAAGCAGATCGACAACAGACCAAGTGCAATGATTTGGGATGATAAAATCGATGAAGACAAAAGAGAATGAGAGTTGCTCCAAACGAGTGGAAAAAAGCGCTTGATAAAGAGAAAGCGACTTATAATTTTTCAAATTTACAAAAAGTAATTAATATTCATGTTGAACTTCGATATAATGTATATTTTGATCTCTAAGTACTATATAATGTTGGTTTGATTTCATCATCGAATGAAGAAATTGAAGAAATCAATAAATTCATTCTTTACAATTGTAAAGCGACACAACTGTGGGTCGCATTGTACGAACAAAACAAGATGAAATGGGATAGTGACAGGAAAGAATTCAGACGGTTGAATGGTAGAAGTGTGACTTATCCCGATCATTTAAAAGAAAATACGCCAAAAAATATGCCCCAACATTTGGGTTGTTGACCACTTCAGAGAGAAATACAGTGCTACCAGTCGTTATCCGCGTGCTGAAGAGGATGCGCTAAACGTAGGGATTGGGTGCAGCAACTCGGTAATAATATTTTTAATTTATATGTAAATTTGAAACTTATATTAAGGCATCTACATTTCATATTTTAATTGTTGGATTATTAGTTATAAGATACATGACACTATGATTTTTTAAACTTTTTTATAATAGGTGCATTTGTTCCCATCTATGTGGGCATATGGACACCTTTTCACACAGAAAATCCCAATGCTGGAAACATCACACAACACTATGGAGTGGAAGTCGAGTTCGATTAATCTAGTCAATCTAGACATCGTGATCAACAACTAGTATGAGGGACATTAGGTTATGTCAGAAAGATACAAGAGATCATTGAAGTGGATTTTTCTTCTTTCCAATGTGTTATATTTAGGTTCAAGTGGTGGGACACCTTTGATCGCAATAATGTAAAGGAAGATCATGATAGTAGGTTGATATGTATCAACTCTAGAAATATGTGAGATGAAGCTAAGGAGAAATATGTTTTCCCTAAACACTGCAACCAGGTGTTTTTTTACCCAAATGTGTTAGATAGGGATTGGTGGTTCGTATTGACACATGACCCTAGATCAAAACATATTTTTGAGAACAATAGTGTTATCATGCCATGCGAACTAGAAGATAATGAGGGTGAACATGAGAACCGAGAGTGATATGGTACATGTGTTATTTCATCAATATTTATAATTTTTAAGATGGGTTTTTCGAAATATTAATATAATATGTATTTTGAATTAATTGGTAATTTGCATTGTGTTAATGATAAAATCAATTATTCACTTGATAATTTGGTATTATGTTGATCTCAAAAACAATGGTGTATTGTATAAATTAATTCATTTTTTTGTATCTAAGATCATAATAAAATAATGATAATTCTAAAGTATAGGAATTTATTTGCATTATTTTTAAACTTTATTATGTTACAATAAATCATATTATTCTAGATTTATTATTTTAGAATTATTTAAAATTTACAAATTTACAAATTTACAAATTTTAATAAATTCATTTCACATTAATACAATTAAAATTTTACAAATATTTTACATACAATTACAATTTTACAAATTAAAAAATTACAATTACAATTACAATTTTACAATTTTAAAAATTACAATTACAATTACAATTTTAGAATTTTAAATACAATTAGAAATACACATATTACAAATTTACAATATCATGATCATTTGGTATTAAATTAATTAATAAACATCACGTTCATGACAACCATCGTACAAACATCATATTTGACTAAAAAAACACATTCAAAATCGCTAATTGCATCATTGTGATCATGATCATATAACAAAACAAAATTAACGTTATATATTAACATCATCAGTACAACACAAACATCAAATATACATCTCATGTTATCACATACACATCTATATACAAGTTGCACATTAAATGAACATATCTAACATGACCTAACAACTTACACATCATGATGATCACCAACATGTAAATTAAGTACAACTGCAACATGAACATAAAATAAATGGACCATAATATATATATATATATATATATATATATATATAATGTTAAAAATATACAACTGTAATATAAATGTCAT
This sequence comes from Pinus albicaulis, assembly GCA_034641835.2. Classification (NCBI taxonomy): domain Eukaryota; kingdom Viridiplantae; phylum Streptophyta; class Pinopsida; order Pinales; family Pinaceae; genus Pinus; species Pinus albicaulis. The sequence continues at coordinate 1,223,239,150 of CM076580.1, forward strand.
GGATCAGTTGGTGGTAGTACAACATCAATATCAGTACTAGTGGCCGATGGTCCAACCTCATCTCCATGATGACTATTGGTAGATGCCAATGGAGGCTCATGAAAATCTGGCGGGGCACGAGGCTCTGAACGATCATGAGATGATGGTGTGTTGTGCCTTGCAGACTGCACATCATGTGTTGTGGCTCGATCGTAACGTGCAACAGTCCTCGTCAGTTATGTAAAAGTTGTCGTAACTCCTACGACATCCTGCATCAGGCTGTACATGTCACGCGGCATGCCTCTCCACATCCGTAATAGCCTATCATCGGCCTCTATGTCTCTGAAATTAGTGGGCCTAATGCCGGCCTCAACAATCAATGCAATGAGTTGGTCGCCCAACTCCATCCTGTATCTAGCATCACTAAGACGTCGACCGTGCATCGGCGCACCAGCAGGAGCAGGTCTCTGATCTACACCGGCCTCCTGATGATCCTCGGAAATATCTGGCATGCCCTCATCCTCATCAGGATCCACACCTGGATCAGGTGGTGGTGGCGGCATCTCCTCGCCATCAAAAGAGCCAATGTCTGCAAAATATATACAAGTACACAACAATAATTAGCATTAGGGGAATTTGAGGTATAAAATGGGCCTCCTAAGGAAATTATAAAATAATAGTGGAAACGATAAAGTAAGATTTGATGACATCATCAAATTTTAGAGGGAAAAAAGTAAAAACTTATTTTTCAACTCGTATTTTCAACTTATCTCCCAAATTTTTTACTCAATTTTTGAGCGGGAGTACTCGCTAGATGTAAAATTTAATTCCTCATCCAAGGAGTACCCATGGTGCATACTTTCAATGGACCCTACTACACAAAAAATGAGAAATACATGAAAAACGTGATTGCAATCACATTTTTTCATGTATTTCTGATTTTTCACATAACAAGGTCCATCGAAAGTATGCAACATGGGTACTCCTTGGATGAGGAATTAAATTTTTCATCCAACGAGTACTCCCGCTCGAAATTTGAGTAAAAACTTTGGGAGATAAGTTGAAAATAGAAATTGAAAAAATAGTTTTATTATTTTATTATTTTTTAATGTTTTTACCCTTTTACTTAAAAAATGGTGAATCATCCCCCATGGTTGACATCATCATCTTGAATCCTATTGGTTCTTATAAAGTTTATTTTGGTTGTACATTTATCTTAGGAGGCCCATTTTAGACCTCAAAATTCCCCTAATGAGGATTTTATTACACAATTTAATAAAAACAAGTTAAAGAACATGTTAGAATAAATTTAAATAAAATAGTAATATTACCTCTATCATCTGGCGACTTATCAACTGTGAAGAGGATGTTAGCACACCCTCACCAATCCAACCCCGCATAAGGACAGGGGACCAAAATGAAGGGATGCTAATCAACACTGGCTAGCAACTCCAGTGCATCATCTGATGTCCTTGCTAGAAAAAGAGTCTCCTCCCTCTTGGGCATCATCTGCCCCCACATGTGCATACGTGACTCAGTAATCGCCTATGAGGCTTCCGAATAAAATAAGGCCTCATCTTTGGAAACCGCTCAAAAAATAAACAAAAAATCTCTGAAGAAAAAGGGAAGTTGACCCCCCTTTGTGCATGAGCATGAAATCTATCTAATGTTGTACAGAACTGCCGGAAAAAAAATGGCAAACCACCTGACAAGTTTTTGTTGTTGTAGTAAAGAATAAACATAATATAAAAGCTGGCAACTAATGTGTTTCCCGTCACTGGTGTTGTGCAAAATGGTAGAAATGATAAGTGAGAGACACTGGACCTCCTCATGACCAAACACACCAATACGTAACTACCCTCCAATGACCCGAAACTCTACAGGAGATACTAAATTTTCTCCAATGTATCTTTGGGAGTAAACTAACTAACTCCTTACCACACAGCCAGCTGAAACCTTGGGGAACAACGAAAAATCCACCCCTCTCCTCGATAGCCCTATAATAAAATATACATCCTCCTGAGTGGGCATGTACCACTAGTTGATACCAACCTGGAAAGGCTGTTGCTGGGCATTCCACCTTCGGATAAGATGTCTCAAAAACAAACTATGTGACTTTAGGGAAGTAGCCTACTCATAGAACTTTAGGAGGCCTACTTGCCTAAGGAGCCCCTGCGTCGCTGCTGTAATAGGGGGGGGGTACGCATCTCTCTCCCTCTCTCTTGCCTCCCATAGGAGAACCATGTTATAATGTTCCACTTGTTGTTGTTTTTGTTGCCCCTCTTCTCTCCTTTCATGTCTCTGAATGATTGACATATTAAACACAATTTTTTTATTAAATGACAAATGTATTTACAAATATACGTATATAAATATTTTTTCAAAAATAAATAAAACAAGAGTCAGTGCACCAAAAACACAGTCACACACCGGTCCTGGTGCGTCCCTCCACAGAGCGCACTGGATACGGTGCACCTAATGATATCCACCACACCAAAAGTAGAGTGCACCAGATACGGTGCACCTAATGATATCCACCGCACCGGAAGTGGTACTCCAAAAAATGTTTTTAGCACACCATTCACTACGTCTTGTGTCAGGAGGCTGGTGCGCTGACTTCACTATATGCCCTGGGGCTTATAGCTAAGTCAACACACCACCCTCCTGCCACTGTACATAGTCATCGGTGTATTATTTTAAGAGGCCGCACCGTTGACCTAGGCCAAATACAGTAAGTCGTGCGCTGACAAAAATAGCCGTCTCGAGGCGGTTATTTCAGTCAACACACCGCATCACCACTATTCAACTAGGTCAACGATGTAGCCAGGTGGCCGACCGCACCACTCATTTGAAAGAAATTTAAATAACACGGTGTGCCTTTGGTATCCGCCCCAGAATCGGTGCGGATACCCTTGGAATCGGTTTAGCAGCTCGAACCATTGACAATGTCGTATTTCAGCTCCGGTGTGCTGAAAACATTACGCGCCCCAGGGCATATAATTATGTCAACGCACCAAGTTGTCGTGATACACCATTGTCAACGGTGTGGCCTGGTAACCGACTACACCGCACTTTTAAAAATAAAATAAAATAACACGGTGTGTCACACGGTACCATGCCAGAACCGGTGCAGATACCATCGGCACCGAGTGTGGCGTAGCCTGTAAATTTACATGTAGCACCGCAAACTGGTGCGAGGCGAACGGCTCGAGCGCACCGCGCGATAATTTTTTTAAAATTTTTTTAGTGGTTAATTTTAAGGTTTTTTCAAATTCTAATCTGCTAAAAGGTTTAATTATGGAAAAAAAAGAAAAATACCTGTACATTTACCCGTCGAGGAGGCATATTGGCTGTACAATTTGCAAAATAAAATTTTTCCACTGTTTTATAAAATTCAAGTTGGAGATTGGTGGCAATGCACAGCAGTAGTGCATGCAATAAGTGCAATGGGAGCACGGATATCAGTGCGGCTCAAACAAGGATAACTTGCACCGGTGTTTGGGAGCTATGTAGCACTACAAAAAGTGAAAAATACAGTTTTTTACTGTAATTTTTCCTTTATTTAACCCTGTTCCGGTGCGCGGGGTTTTTATTGGCGTACCGATGCATTTGCACTATGCTGCCTCGGGCGGTTTCTGTTTTCGCGCGCATTTAGGAGGCACTGGGGTGGCGTAGCGTTAACGCACCGGTGCTCTATAGTAATAAGACACACCGGGCACACTGTCTGGTGAACTAATGATTTGTGCGGTGTTTTAGCCGTAATTTTTCTTTTTTTTAACCCTTTTCCAGTGCGCAGCATTAATGGGGCCCCGGTGCATTTCCGTCATTCCGAACCAGGCGTTTTCTGCTCCGCGCGCTTTTTATGAGACACCGAGGTGGTGTAGTGGTAACACACTAGTGCTCTACAGTAATAAGATGCACTGTGAACACTGTCTGGTGAACCAATGATTTGTGTGATTTTTTGGCCGTAATTTTGTTTTTTTTAATTCTTTTTCGGTGCGCAGAATTTATGGGGCCTCGGTGCGTTTCCATTATTCTGCCCTGAGCATTTTCTATTCCATGCAATTTTTATGAGACACCTGTGCTGACATGTTGGCACGCACCAGTGATGTTCCTTCGTTAAAGGCATCGGGCGGCTGTGTACGGAGCGCATGGTTTCCGGTGTGCCAATGTTTTATGCGGTTTTTTTGCCGTAATTTTTTTTATTTAACCATTTACCGGTGCGCGTGTTTTATGGGCTCCCTGTTTCATTTGCTTTATTCCACACCGGGCAGTATTTGTTTTCGCACACGTTTTCGGAAGCACCGGTGCGGTAGACATGTAAGGAACCGGTGCTGTACAGGATAATGAAGCACCGGGCGAGGGTGTTAAGAACGCACGGTTCATGGTGTGCCTATGTTTTGTGCAGTTTTTTGGTTGTAATTTTTTATTTATTTAACCCTGTGCCGGTGTTCGGGGATTTCAGGGTGGCCCAGTGCATTGGCAACCTGGTGCGTTTAAGGGCAACCCAGGCGATGTCAGTTTTCGTGTGTTTTTTATGAGGCACCAATGCGGAAGTTATGTAAAGTATCGGTACTCTACATAAATACAACGCACCAAGCGGGTGTGTATGGAGCGCATGGTATCCGGTGTGCCAATTTTTTAACCGCACCGGTGCTTTGTCATCTTGAATGCACCTGTGCATTTTACGGTGATAAGAGCACCAGATGAAATACATCCGCAAAAACCTCCGCCCGCCAACCTCCTCTAGGAACCTCCATTAGAAACAGATTTCTAGGGTATTTTTATAAGGGGTTCCTCAAAAAAATCCGCTAGAGGGTCTTTTCCTTGTAGTGATTCTAGCCCGATTTTGTACTCGTCGACCCGAACTAACCTAACACTTTCACCATGTAAGATTTAGATTATATTTTCGTACCCAACCCCAGACTGGTTTTCTTCCATTTATCCCTATAACATTGGTTGGCTAAGATGGGTAGTAAATACAGAAGAAAAAACTAGAGACAATTTCAATTTTGTGTTTTATTTTTATTATATACATGTATACGTTCCTGCAAGGGTTTCACATCCAAATGTAGAGTTCCACATTATATAAATAGACTGATAAATCATGTTTTTATTTTTCTAGTCACTACCATGAATTAAAAAATAACAAGGAAACCAATCACATACATTCACAACCTGTATAATCCAAAATACAATTAATTTTCGTTCATACTTATCTGTAAAAACTTGAACAGTTGAGGAAATCAATCAGAAGAGAACCCCACTCACTTCTAACGAGAATGTATATTATTTGTAATTACCCCTCCAAGCTTCCCAAATTCTAGAACAATTAAAGTGAATGTGACCTATAGAGGTCCATTTACAGGCATCAATACCCCTCCCAAGGCCCGTCCTCAAGATCATACATTGTTGTCTGTAGCGGATATTTCCACTGGTTCCAATCCAGCTCCATAATTCACCCACAAGTAGCGTACTCCTACACCTTCCCACGTCGGTTAGGTATTTTCTCTCTAATTCTTTGTTTGTTCCATTTTTTTTTATTTAACATAATTTACCTTTACAGGTTATCATGTTTATCCTAGGTACTAACATAGTTCACTATTAACTAATGTTATAGCTCATGTTATAGTTAAGATTATTTTCTTTATTCCTATTTGATATAATACCTCAGTATTAACTGAAGCTCAGATTCCTATATGAATATATTCCTACCTTGGTTGATTCTTAGATGTGATATGAGTTAATATGGTTAAGGTTACTCCTGCACCAAGACTAATATTAACTCATAAATTTCATGAAACTTGTATAATACATGAATCACCTATGGAGAAGATGGTTGTTTTCCATTTTTCTTTCTCTCAACAGTTTATATTATATTGTGATCTGATGGCTCAGTTCTGTGGTGGGTTGGTTAGGGTAATTTTTGAACACCTAATCCTCTATGGGTAGGTGTGGAAGGCGAAGAGTCACAAAGGAGTCCAAGTGACCTTGGAAGATGAATCCAAGAGTCACACCATTGTATTATAAATGTACATCTATGGTGAATAATATATGCATCTCATGCTTATCCTTCTATGTGTGTGTTTAGTTTCTTCATACACCATGTGTGTGTTTAACATGCTATCAGAGCGGGCGAATTCTGACCCTACTCCAATTTGAGCCACTAGTCTTTGTGGCCTTTGCATCAAGCTCAGTTCCATAAAGAAGAATACCGAATTTGCCATCTCTTCATCAGAACCTGCAGCTTCGAGGAACCGAGCAAGGAATAAATACGGAGTTGAGACTGTAAGGTAAAATTTCACTTTGTTGAGCATTTTCTTATCCATGTGTACTTAACAGCTGAATTTTTGCTTCTACTGTTGCTACGGCCCCCAGAAACTATTCTCTGCAATTACCCACCCTTGGTAAAATGGTTCTCGATATTACCAAATCTGTCCACCATATTACCAAATCTGTCCCTCTATCTGTCTAAAGACGGATACGCTAGCTCATCTTCTAGCAATATCTGTGGGAAGTTTCACTCTATTGGTACATCGATTGAACTCTGTTGAATTCTCTGTGTGTGTTGTATGTCTCACTAACTTCAAAAATCTTATTCACCACTTCCATCTATGCTCAATTATGAAATTATAAACATTCTCTATACTACTGGACGAATTGAAATAGTAATCTACAATGTACCCTATTTGCGTTTAGCATCGACTGATTATGCAACATTTGATTGAAGACCGTGAGCTCTCTAGGTATGAATTGGTGTCGTATGGCCATGGGCCATGCACATGGAGCTTGAACTCGCTGGAATACCAAACTTTGAATTAATTATGTAATACATTTGTAAGTAATGTGTGGTGATCATTAAATTATATGTGTGGGCATTCCTCCATCTCTTTGTGCGTTTTCCATGAATGGGGATGCATCAAAAGGGTTGTTCTATTGAAGAGTCATGTTACTGCATTGAAATGGTCATTTCGTTGGTTGCTGAATTGAAATGTTCATTTCATTGGTTGCTGCATTGAAACTGTTGGACACAGATCACCCCCTCTCGAAACCTCATTTCCGCCTACCACTTCGCCTCCGTAAGACCGAGAAGCATTTACCTTAAAGGCCGAGTTATCACTGCCTTACTGGAGTATTGGGCTGATTTTATTACTATTGTTGGGTGGCCGCGTTTATTTATGTTTTTGGGTGGCCAAGTTCTGAGCTACTCTGAGCTAATTTTACACTTGAAAAAAGGGCCCGAGATCCCCTCCTCCTTGTTGGCCAAGAACCCTTGCTTTTCTAGGCATGTCTTTCATCTATCAAAGGTAGAGTTTAGTGTGTGTATATAACTGTGTTATTCTGATGTGCAATGGTCAATTTCTGTGTCATATATATCAGATTAGAGGAGCTATGTGTTGTTTTTTTAGGGGCCCTAAATTACTACTCTTTGGTGGCTGAGTTTTGTACCTCAGAGGCTAAGTTCGACTGTTGTTAAGGTTGCTACTGCGCCAGCTGAATTGATAGAAAGCCATGAACAAGTGGAGCCTATAGAGGAACTTGTGAAGGTTACTGAGACCGAACCCACGACCAAAAAGGCTACTGAAGAAAAATTTCCTACTGCCGAGAAAATAGTCGATGAAAGCCCCGCCATAGTCGAGAAATCTGCAAAGGAATTGACTGTAAAGTTTCCTGCATCCGAGCCCGAAGCAGAATTGGCCCCGGTGGAATCTGAGGAAGTGGAAAAACCCAAGGAGGAATCTGCCCCCGACGCTGAAGAAGTTGAGCCAACTAAGGAAGAGACTGTAGCTCAGCCTCCCGCCAAGGCCGCGACTGTTGAAGAAAAAGATGAAGAATCATCGGATAAGGAACATGCTCCCGCTTCCATTGAAACAACAACAGAAGAAACATTGGTCAAGGAAGAAGCACCTGTTGAAGTTCCAGAGGAAAAAAACTGCAACGGTTGAAGAGAGTACTGTTGTCCAAGAAGAAAAGCTTGCTGAAGTTGCTCCTACTCCTACTGAAGAGAATTGCAAGGTTAAGATTTGAACGATTGATCCATAAGTATAAAATTATGTAGGACGCAAAGGTTAGTAAGTCTTTTATACACAAGTCTCGAGAAAAATGGATTAGGGGTGTGTTTGAATTATTGGATTCATATTTGCTAAATTTAAATAAATGCAATCCAAATATTTAGGTGGTTGAAGGAATTGTAGTTTTCACTCAAGGTAATATAGCAAGCTCAAGACCATCTGCTCAGTGACATTGTATTGTACTCACATTGTGAGTGGGTATTACTTCTTAGTTGATATTTGTGATCATTTTTGCAAGTGTAAGCTTGAGTTGTTGAGAAAAATGGATAAAATTAATGATGCATTAGAGTTGTTGCATAACCTCATTCATTCCACTGTTCATGATATGGTAAAAATGAGCAAGAACACTCTTTTTAATATTCAAACTTGCTTGCAAGATGCACAAGACAAGATTGAGTTTTTGAAGTTGGAGTCTCAGCTTCATCAAGATGAGATTCAGCAAAAGAGTCATCATTTTGAACCTATTTTTTTTCAAAAAATTGAGAGGGACTCCCATCAGAAGCAAAGATATAAAGTTGCAGACGATTCACATTCAGTTCCTTGTACAAGAGCAGATTTACATGAAGATGCAGCAACTTAGTCTGCACTTCCCAAGCCCATCATCAAACCTTGGGAAGAGCTTGTCCACAACAAGCACAGAACTGGTCTTGGATATGATAAGGAATTGTCCTTTCATATTTTGGACTACTCCAAGCCCAACAAATTTCAAAGTGCCGGATTTATTTATGACAGTTCACCTGCAGCTGTTCCAGATCCTGCTCCTCCTCCACAGCAACAACAACAACAAATTGAAAAATTCCAACACTGTGATCGCGTTGGCCATATGAAAGATCATTGTTTTGATCTTCACCCATGCAAGCACTGTGGTCGAAACACTCATTCTTCACAAAGATGCTTCAGAAACAAGCCTCCTGAAAGAACAAAGATTCATCTTGGATGGATCACTTCTTGGCAATGGGCATCAACAGCCAAGAATATGTTTAACTCGCATGTCAGAACTTGTTCTCAAATATTGAACAATCTTACAGTTGAGTTTTCGCCATCATCTCACCTTGTACCTGACAGGGGGGAAAATGGTGGTCATCTACAAGCTTCGATGCGACATCAAGCGAGCTTGAGCCACAATCTCTCATTCTAGATTTAGGGTTGTAGCCAGAGACACAGCAGTTCAAGCGAGCTTGAGCCACAATTCGTCATTCCATATTCAGAGTTGTATCCAGAGACACATCAGTTCAAGCGAGTCTAAGCCACAACATGTCGTTCGAGATTTAGAGTTGTATCCAAAGACATGGATGCCCAGTGCTCTACCACAAGAGTCATTCTTCACCTTCTCAGTTTGGAAAAACTTCTCTGCTACTAGTCCTATTTATTCATGTCGCAGATCTCCATAGCTATAACGAACTCATTCCCAAATGTATTAGTATAGGTAAGAATTCACTTTACTAGCGAAGGTTTTCTTTTTTCTTTTTTTTGCTATCTTTTGGGACCTAGTCTCATCCATATTTATTCATAATATGCCAACAGTCGACTACTACCTTAATATGGTGGTTGAAACTCGAGTTGATGAGAAGAGACACAAAGCTAACCAGGTGACCCTCTACTATGTTTACCAAAGAATTTTTTTTTCCAAACCCTTATTATATTTGTTTTCCCATTCTTGTGTTCCTAAGAGTAGAATTAATTATGTTTCTTAACATTCAGCTTTGAGTCCCATCATAGCGGTTGGAGGTCTCCACTCACAGGTATTTATTTAACCCTTCTTCATGCACAATATTTTTATGGTTTATTCTCTTTATGCTTTCAATTGTTGGCGTTATAAAATTAATGTTCATGGTCATTGTTTTCTAGTTGCAAGTGAGAGTTTGGATGGATTCTTGACGTTTTATACTTAAATGGTTCGGTCTCTAGTAATGTAAGAGGTGCTATATTTCTATCCTCAGGTTTCTTGGTAGTTTAAATCTTGTCCAACATTAAACATGTCTCTTTTTTTTACATTTACAACTCACTGGCGGAGGGTTTCCAGTTAAGTTTTTGTCATGGTTACTTGGTTCTTATTTATTCGGATAAATATCCCTGAAGAGGGTGAATATTTCCTTTTTTATTATTATCTTATTCGAAAAATCATATGGGGTTCCATATTATAATTTTATGCATATGAGAATTCAAGATGAGAAGGTGGTTAGAACTCTTCTTACAAATAGGTGTAATTTTTGTATACACGACTCCTCCTTAAATGTTAATTAGTTGCATTTATGTTGAATTTTGTTCTTATAAATTATTTCATTTCTCCCAGCTATTCAAATGTGGTTGTATGATGTGGTTAAAGTTGTGGATTATAGTTTTATGTCTTCGACTGAATTAATTATTTACAACATTTCTTTATGTATTTAATTCTTACAGGTATGCTTCCATGAGTACTATTTAGACTATACTTCTTACCTATTTTCTAACATGAAATTATCTAAGTGACAACATCTACTATGTTTACCATTTGTACATCACTTCACATGTTCTCATTATCTATTGTTTTCTTCAATATATCTATGTTGAACTTATATATATATATATATATATATATATATATATATGATTACATTTGTTACATGTCACATTTTAAAAATTATTCACGGTATGATTTGGTTATCCTTTCTTTTTTCTGTCTTAGAAAACTACCCTGGACCTGGTGGAGCCTCAGACTTTTCGGGTTCCCTCTTGGTCGACAGGTTCCTTCTTTTGTCGGTTTAGGACTATTCTGGCCTCGCTCTCTACTCGTTGGTTGAAACTAACCTAACCCTTTCAGAATGTGAGACTTAGATTATGTTGACATCCCCGACCCCAGACTAGATTTCTTCCATTTATCCCTATAACATTCATTGGCTAAGATGGGTAGTAAATACAAAAGAAAAAACTAGATCCAATTTTCATTTTGAGTTTTATTTTTATTATATACATGTATACATGCCTGCAATTCTTTCATATCCAAATATAGAGTTCCACATTATGGAACTAGAATTATAAATCATGTTGTTCTTTTTCTAGTCACTATCATGAATTACAAAAGAACAAGAAAACTAATCACATACATTTACAACCGGTATAATCCAATATATAATTAATTTTCATGCATAAATATATGTAAAGGATTGAACAGTCAAGGAACTCAATCAGAAGAGCACCCTCCTCCATTCCAACGAGAATGACTATTATGTCTAAGTCTCCCCCCAAACTTCCCAACTGCTAGAAGATTTATAGTGACCACGACCTATCCAGGTCCATTTACAGGCATCAATACCCCTTCCAAGGTTGAGCATCAAGGTACAGGTGACTGTCTATGGTGGATATTTCCATTGGTTCCAACCTAGCTCTAGAAATCACTCCACAGGTAGTGTAATTATACACCTTCTCAGATTGGTCAAGTCTTTTCTCTCTATTTCTTCGTTTGTTCCTTTTTTTTTTCAAAATAAAATGAGAACAAACCTTCTCATCCCACTGAGATCAATTTATGTCTAGGGAATGAGAGAAAGAAAGAGAATCATAATTTCCACAACTCTTTGGAAGTTAAAACAATTCTTTTAGGGCCTCTCTGAGAGTTCCAAGACTCATTCCAATCCTTAACTAATCATGTGTGTGTGTGTGTGTGTGTGTAAATATTTTTAAATGTTTTGAGTTTCACCAAGATTTTCCATTAAGAATTTAATTAATAAATTATCATTTAGTCAAATTCAATAGCAATAAATAATAGTAAATAACAAATAATTATAGAAACCAATGGTATTACATCTCTCCCCCTTGTTTGAAATACCATCCTTAGTGTTTATGATTTCCCTCGAAAGAGGTCAAGGTATGCTTGTTGTATTAATCCTTCTCCTCCCAAGTGGCCTCCTCCAAGCTAAAGTGCCTCCAATGCAATTTAACTTGGGTGATAGCTCGCCTCTACATAATTGTTTCTCTCTGGTCTAGAATATGAAGACGGTCTACCAAAATCTCTTCGTCTAGTTTGACCTATTTAACAAACATAACATTATCTTTAGTTCTATTGAGTCACTAAATAAAAATATATATTTATAAAAATCAACACATAACTTACCTATAGCCTTACCAACTTATGATGTGTATAGGTTCATATACATATTTCATTAAAAATGAAACATGAAACACATTATGTACTTGTATGTGGATTGGTAATGCAATTTGGTACGCTAGAGGTCCTACTCTTTCCAATATTTGGAAGCGTCCAAAATATCGAGGCATTAATTTCATGCAGATACCCCATCTTAAGGTACTCCTTATTTTTTCCTGGTTGTTCCATTACATACATTCGTAGCATATCCTTGAGCACTTGATTTATTCATTTAGTTTTTCCATCGATTTGTGGATGGTATGTAGTACTGAATTAGACTTGAGTACCCAATCCAATAAAGAGAGCCTTCCAAAACGTAGATGTAAACTTTACATCCCTATCAGAGATTATCACTCTCAGTATCCCTTGTAATTAAAACACTTCCTTCATAAAAATATCTGCAATTTGGATAGTTTGGTATGTATATTTTACAGGGATGAAATGAGTTGCTTTGCTCAATTTTTCTACCACTACCATGATTTAATCATTCTTCCTCTTGGATTTTTGCAACCCAGTTATAAAATCTAATGTAATCGTATCCCACTTCCATTCAAGCATTAGTAAGGGGTAATGTAAATCTATTGGATGTTGGTGCTCTATCTTGACTTTTTTACACTTTAAACATTTATCTAGTAATTAAGTAATATCCCTCCTCATACCACGCCAGAAATATTCCTTTTTAATTGTAGATAATAGCTTCTAATATCCGAGGTGGGAAGCGTAGGGGATTTTATGGAATTTATCCAACAAAAGTTTCTTAATCGCTAACTGGTTGGGAATGTATATCCTCCCCTTAAGAATCAGCAAATTGTTATTATTTATACCATATTCAGATTGTTTTCTAGAACTTTGTGCTTGATTGCTTTGTTGCCACAAAAAAAATGTATTGTGTATCTCTACGAGCAAATTCTTTGATCTACTCAAAAAATTCAAGTTCTACCTGACTGTAAGACATTTCATATACATGATGCATTTTCCTACTCAGCGCACCGACCACACGATTTTTCTTCCCTTTTATATGTTTCATGTCAAAGTAAAAATTGCTTAAAAAATCATTCCATCTAGATTTACTAGCATTCAGATTAGGTTTCTTAAATAAACTGGTTAAACTATTATGGTCCATTATTAAAAGGAATATTTACCTGAACAAGTAGTGTTTCCAAACCTTTAGAGCATGAACTATCACAGTTAGCTCCATATCATAGTCAGAATATCTCTTCTCTTGTTCTTTTAGCTTGTGGGATTCATAGCATATAACCTTGCCTTCTTGAATTAAAAATCCTCCTACACCCCCTAGTAGGAATATATACAGACAGTAAATTCCTTTTAAGGGTCTCCAATTTTTAGTAAGGGGTTTTTGTCAAGAAGTGCTTAAGTTGTTCAAAATGTGTTGGCACTTTGTTGTCCACTTAAATGATCTTCCATTTTTCTGCAAGGAAGTTATAGGGTAAGAAAATTTAGAAAATCCTTTAGTAAAGCGGCAATAATACCCATCCAAACCCATAAAATATCAAATATCTTCCACATTTTTGGGAACAACCCATTACATGACAGTTCTAATTTTCTCAGGATCTACATCTACGCCTTCGAAGGAAATAATGTGTCACAAATATTGGATCTGATCCTTATAAAAATCACATTTTTTTTATTTAACATACAGTTGGTTTTCTCTTAAGTTATGTAGCACTATCCTGAGATGTTCCTTATGTTCCTCCAAAAAAAATTAGTAAATCAGAATGTCGTCAAAAAAAATTAGAAGAAACTTATCCAAGTAAGGGTGGAAAACTTTGTCCATCAGGATCATAAATTTTTTTCGACATTGGTGAGGCCGAATGACAAAACCATAAATTCATCATAGCCATAACGGGTTTTGAATTTTGTTTTATAGATGTATTCATTTTTTATCTTTATCTGATGACAACCTAACTATAGGTCAATATTTTAGAACACGGTATCACCTTTTACTTGGTCAAATAGGTCATTGATTCTTGGAAATTCATACTTTAAAAAAAAAAAAATTATTCAATTGTGATAATAGATACATAGTCGTAAACTATCATCTTTTTTCCTCATCAATAACACTGGGGCTCTCCAAGGTGACACGCTTGGAAGAATGTACACTTTTTCAAGTAATTCTTGCATCTTCATTTTAAGATTTTTCAGTTCAAGAATACTCATGTGGTAAGGGGTTTTGGGACTAGGGTTTCTCCTAAGACCAGCTCTATAGTAAAATCAATATCCCACTCTAGAGGAAGCCCCAAAATTTCCTCCAGAAAAACATCAACAATTTATTATATGACTGATATATTTTACAAGGATTTTATCTTATGTTTAGAGTTGGTGTAGCCATCTTGCATTGCATAAATCTGGAAGACTTTATGAATAAATTTTCTTAATTGATTGGCTACAATTGGTCATAGATTAATGGCCATTTTAATCCCCTGAATATATTTCCTAATACCCTCATTAGTAAGAAAATTGATAATATTTTCTTTGCAATTTACTACTTGGAACAATTTTTATCTAACCATTCCATACATATTAGAACATCATACGATCCTAGAGGAAACATGTTTAAATTCACTTTAATTTTATGCCCTCCTATTTCAATAGGACATTCCTCTACCTTGGCAGTCACCTTTTGCTTTGCTCCAGTGGCCAGTTGTACCAACCAAGGACTCCTAAATTTGACACTTTTCAAGTGACACATCTCAACTAATTTATTATTAACATAACTTAAACTTGTTTCGAGGTATATTAAAATAGAGATAGGGTTGTTAGCTAAATTACCTTCCAATTCTACCATTTTCGATTGGTCCTCATCCTGGTGAACTACCAATGCGACGTTGATTTTTGATATGCTCTTTGCCACTTCCCTGACTGCAGAAGATTCTTGAATGTTAGTAGTTGGCTCTTCTTAGGTACAATGAGGGTAATTTTTATAACAATGGGGATCTCCATGAATCCAACATTGTAAAGGGGGTTTTTGTAGCTTATTCGGTTCTAGATTTCTTGAGGCCTCCATTTCTCTGGTTTTGTTTTGCGCTTGAAATTCCTGTTGACTTTTTCCAGGAGGTCTATTCAGTTATTTTTTTGTGTATTTGTATTATGAGTAGCTTTAATATTCATATTATTTTGAAAATTCTTATGCCCCTTTTAATTTGGCCATCCTTTGTTGGTATCCCCTTTTTTTCTTCATATAATGGTAACATATAAGATCTTTCTAAATAGCCCAATCTAGCATAGATTTTAGATTATCGAATTATATCCTTTCCTTCATAAAATATGGAAAAATTCTCCTAAAATGTTGCACTTTAGCTTTCACCTCCTGCATATAAGAGAAATATATCAGTAGCGAAGTAAATTTTGATATAAATTTGTCCAGTTTTTCTTTCCCATTTTCAAATCATGGAATTTCATCACTTTTTCATCATAAAATCATTTTTTAGATACTTGTCTTTAAAATGTTTTTGAAAGTTGTGACGTGTTACCTCTTCTTCCTACCTTGGTCGAGGATTGAATATATTCCTTCCTTAGTCTAGGCTTAGATGTTATTATAGGCTATTTTGTCACACTTGGTAAATAGACCTACAAACTAGATCAATCAAAATCCATGAACATGTTGTCATCATCCCTACACAAAGCCCTAAGAATGAAATTTCCAAAAAGTCATATTTTATGGGATTAACTGCTTAAAATAAGTTCTTTTAACTCCATCACACCCTGTCCCTTTAGAGACCTGCATTCAAAACTTGTTGCACCCTTAGACACTTGTGATGATCAGAGCTAGTTGATCCATTCTTCTGGTGTGTTGATTCTATAAATTTGGGAAAATTAAAAATATTTCTAAATCTTCCTTTTCCATAAGCTTCGAGGGGTTGTTTTACCCATTTACAATGGATAAGAACTCGAATCCTAACTGATCCTACCTTGGATATTTCACCTCTTATCCCTTCAGCTCATTCTCCCTTCATATGTGGATCTCAAACCCATTATGGTAAACCCTAAAATACCCGACCTCTCGTATAAATCTATTTCCCTCCATAACATTAGGGTTGGATTTTGGAAATTGATTATCCCCTTATGTTACTGCCTTGAACCAAAAGGATACATCATATTCATACATTAGGGGACATTGAGGTGTTCTTTGTGACAAGGAAGGAAAATTTAACTTGGGGATATCCTTAGAAGATCAACTATTATTCTTGGTTGTAAACTCTCTTCTATTTCTATTAATATAGAGAGTATCTTGTTTTCCTATATGTGTTGTATTACGTTTACCTTCATGTATTCCAATCCCTCATTGATACATTTAATATATTAATTAAATTATGCTACGTACATGTTGTATATACTTGGATTATTTGGTTTGTATGTGCGGGTTCTAATTATAGAATTTAGAGCTACACTTAGAACTCACAATAATGGATGAAATCAAAGCTTGCGATGGATTCTAAGTAGGCTTATTTCGTGTTTTTAAATTTCTATAAGGAAAAACCTTATATTATTTGTTTTACATTGTTTTAGACCAGTCCACTAGATATAGGGAAATTACTTTTGTCCGCAATCATAAATTTCGCATAACAAATTCAAGACTCCACTAGGGAACAAACCCATAATATTTGGTTCATAAAAAATAATCAGAGGGATTCATCTGAAGGATGAACTTACATATCAAGTATATGTTATCCTCCTTAATATTTTCAAAAATAAATAGGTATTTACTAACAATTGTTGGGGAAATTTGGAAAATGGGATACTCCACCTATTGATGGAAGTGATTCGCTCTTGAACATGACACTCTTTTACTTCATCTCCATGACTGTTGGGTTGGTAAATTTTCGCTGATATGTTCAAGAAAAATCCTTCAGTTGATATCTGATACAATACTCATAATCCTACATTCAGTTTTTTCGGTCATGAACCAGTTCCACATCAACATCATTCTATCCCAAAATACTGATACATATTTTGTGTCATTGATGATGGATGCATCAATTCCCCCTTGCAATGAGTCACTTAATGTCGACATTAGATAATTATCCAGGAAGTTGAATTAGAAACTCCCTTTGGTACCTTGAGATTTGCATACATCAATGTAAAGTTTCCTCGCTCTCGGTGACAGGCCTCCATCAATGGCCTTTGACCAAAATATCTTGTGTGGTGTTCGACTTCAAGTCATTTTTTCACTCCATACACATTTTACTATAGTACCTTGAGAGCCATTAACATTATTGATGATTTCTCTCACATTTGTTAACGACTTACATCATTGGACAATAATCGGATGGGGTCTACTATGTTCGAATTCATTTAATTGATTTACTGTTTAAACTCGTACATTTAATGATTGATTGAATGAGATAGAAGAACAAAGATATAGCTCCATCCATTCGGGTTACGATTTTTGGATTAATACAAGATTACAAAGAATGATGGTTGTGATCATACAGACAACCATCCAGGCATGGGTTCAATATTTATCATCACTGGATGATACTTCTTGATCATTGTACATGTAATGTTATCTTATGTGTTGAGCATGGGTATTTCCCTCTAAAAAAATATATCATGATGAAAATGTATTGTAACAAATGATGATCTTAACAAGTTGTTCTTGATTTGGACTTTTCATAAGGTAAAGCATTTCAGTCATCAGTTGTCGCTTCTAACTTTTTACTTTAGGGGGAAATATGTTATATTCCATTTTGTCACATATGGTCAATAGGAATGAAAACAAGATCAATAAATATCCATGAACATGTTGTCATCATCCCTACACAAATCCCTAAGCATGAGCTTTCCAAAAATTTTGTGTTTCTGGGATTAACTGCTCAAAATCGATGCTTTTAACCCCATCACACCATGTCCCTTTAGAAACCTGCATTTAATTCTTGTTGTACCCTTAGACACCTTTGCTGATCAAATATGGTTTCTCCCTTCTGTAGGTGCATTGATCCTAAAAATTTAGGAAAATTAAAAAAATTTCTAAAGCTTCCTCTTCTAGAATATTTTAGGGGGTGTTTTAACAATTTACCATGGATAAGTGCTCAAATCCTATTTGATCCTACCTTCGATACTTCAGCTCTTATCCCTTGAGATCATCCTCCCTTCATATGTGGATCTCAAATCATTATGGTAGATCGTATACTAACCTATCTCTCCTATAAATCTACTGCCATCCATAACATCAAGGTTTCCTTTGATTATGCCCTTATATTGCTACCTTGAACTGGAAGTAGACATAAAATTCATGCATTACGGTGAAATTAACGTGTGCATTATGAAAAGGAAGCACAAGTCAACTTGGGGAGAACCTTACAAGATCAAATACTATTATTGGTTCTAAAATATATCTTATTTGTATTAATACAAAGAGGATCCTTTTTTCCTATATGTGTTGTATTACATTTACCTTCATGGATTTCAATGCATCATTGATTCAACAAATAAATTAATTGAATTATCATATTATGCTACATAGATGTTGTATATACTTGGCTTGTTTGGTTTTTATGTGCAAGTTCTAATTATACCATATGGAGGTACAATTGGAACTCACAATCAAGGAGGAAAGAAAAACTTGCGACAGATTCCAAGTAGGATTCTTTCTTGTTTCTCAATTTATCATAGGAAAAACCTTATATTATTTGCCTTACGTTGTTCTAGACCAGTCGACTAGGTCTAGGGAAATCAATTTTGTCCACAATCGTAAATTTCACATAACAAATGTGAGATCATGTAATATGGTTAAGGTTAGCTCAGAAGTTTCCCAAAAATTTTACAACTCATGACTCACTTACAGAGAATATAGTTGTCTTCCATTTTTATTTCTCTCAATGGTTTATCTTCTTTGGTGATCCAACGCCCCAGGTTTGTGGTGGGATGGTTACAGTAACCACCCTCCTAACGCTTGACCACGAGAGTCATTATTCACCTTCTCGGTTCAGAAAAAAATACTCTGCAACTAGTCATATTCCTTCATGTCGTAGGTCGCCATGGCAACAATGAAACCATTCCCTGGTGTATTGGTTTAGGTAAGAATTCTTTTGGCTACCGATGGTTTCCATTTTAATTTTTTGGATACATTTTGGGACATGATCTCACCCATTTTTCTTCGCAGTATGCTAATGGTCGACTACTACCTTAATCTCATGGTTCAAACTTTAGTTGATGAGAAGAGCCACCGAACTAGACCAGGTGACCCTCTACTCTACTTACCACAATAATTGTTTTCCAAACCCTTATATATATATTCCTTTCTTTTGTTCCTAAGAGTAGACTTGATTATGTTTCTTAAATTTCAATTTTCGGTCCCATGAAAGTGGTCTGAGCTTTCCGCTCACAAGTATTTATTTACCCATCATCCATGCACAATATTGCTAGATTTTCTTATTTTTATGATTTCATTTGCTAGGGTTATAATAGTAATGGTCACATTCGTTTCTTTCTAGGTTTCAGGTGAGAGTTTGGTCATCTTCTTGATGTTTTTATACTTAAATGGATTACTAGTCTCTCCTACTGTAATAGGTTCTCTATTTCTATCCTTGGGTTTCTTGATAGTTTAGAGCCCATATATTATTAAACATGTCTCTTTATTTTATATTTTCATCCCACTGGACAAGGGTTTACAATAAAGGTTTTGTCATTGTTATCTAGATCTGGGTTATTTGGATAAAAACTCCCTGAAGAGGGCGAATAGTTCCTTTCTATTTGTTTTATGTATCTAATTCGATAGCCTCTATGGGATCCCACATTATAATTGTATGGATCTAAGAATTCAAGATGAAAATTTTGTTAGACCTCTTCTTACAAAGAAGTGAAATTTTTGGATACAATAATCTTCCTTAAATTTTAATCAATTACATTTATGCTGAATCTTGTTCTTATAAATTATTTCATTTCTCCCATATATTCGAATACGTTTATATGATGTGGTTAAAGTTTCGGATTATAATTTTATGTCTTCCGCTGAATTAGTTCTTTACATAATTTCGTTACAACATTTATTTCTATATTTCCTTCTTACATGTCTACTTTCGTAAGTAATATTTAGACTATACTTGTTACAAGTTTTCCGACATGACATTATTTAAGAGAAAACATTTACTATGTTTACCTTTCGCACAACGTTACCCATATTCTAGTCATCTATTGGTTTGTTCAATATCTCTCTATTTGCACTTTATATATATATATGTGTGTGTTTGTGTCCTTATATTTGTTACCAATGAAATTTTTCAAAGTCTTCGCAATATTATTTGGTTATCTTATCTATTTTCTATTTTTGAAAACTAAGTTACTTAGACCTAGTGGAGACTAGGACTTTCTAGGTTCCCTCTTGGTCCACTAGGTTCCTTCTTTCATGGGTTTACGATTGTTCTAGCTCGATTCTCTATTGGTCGACTGGAACTAACCTAAACCTTTCACCATGTGATATTTATATTATAATTTCATACCCAACCCTAGACTGCTTTTCTTCCATTTATCCCTACAACAATTGTTCTCTAACTTGGGTAGTAAATATAGAAAAAAAACCAGAGCCAATTTTCATTTTGTGTTTTCTTTTTATTATATACATGTATACATGCCTACAAGGGTTTCATATAAAAATATAGAGTTCAACTTTACAAAACTATACATATAAATATTGTTGTTCTTTTTCTAGTCACTACCATGAATTACAAAAGAACAAGGAAACAAGTCACATACATTCACAACCTATATAATCCAAAATACAGTTATTTTTTATGCATACTTATCTATAAATACTTGAATAGTTGAGGAACTCAATCAGAAGAGCACCCTCCTCCCTTCAAACAAGAATGGCTATTATGTCAAATTATCCCCTTAAGCTTCCTAGCTTCCATAATAACAAAATTGATCGTGACCTATCCAGTTCCATTTATAGGCATCACGACCCCTCCCACCATCTAGCCTCAAGGTCACAAACTATTTTCTATAGTGGATATTTCCACTAGTTCCAGCCCAACTCCAGAAATCACTCCACAAGTAGTGTACTGCTACACCTTCCCATGCTAGTCATGTATTTTTCTCTCTAGTTCTTTGTTTG
Organism: Pinus albicaulis; assembly: GCA_034641835.2. Lineage (NCBI taxonomy): Eukaryota > Viridiplantae > Streptophyta > Pinopsida > Pinales > Pinaceae > Pinus > Pinus albicaulis. The sequence continues at coordinate 1,223,260,394 of CM076580.1, forward strand.
TTCCTTATTCTTTTTTAGGAAAAGAAGAAGAAACCTCATATTCCCACTGAGATCCCTTTATCTCTAGGGAATGAGAGAAATAAGGAAAAGCATAATTCTCACAACTATCTAGAAGTTAAAAGAATTCGTTTAGGGTCTATTTGAGAGTTCCAAGACTCATTCCATTACTTAACTAATCATATATATAAGAAACTTTAAATGTTTTGAGTTACACCATATTTTCCATTAAGCATTTAATTATTAAAGTCACATTTAGTCAAATTCAATAGCCAGATATAGCATTGAATAATAGTAAATAACAAGTACTTGTAGAAACTGAGGGTGTTACATCTCTCCCCCTTGTTTGAAAAAATGTCCTCGGTGTTTATGCTTGCCATCGAAATTGCTCAGGATATACTTGTCGCATGAAGCTTCATTCTCCCAAGTAGCCTCCTTTTGGCTAAAGTTCACAAAAAAATTTAGGGGCTAATATTCGCAGGTGGGCTAATTTTCCATGCTTTTTCCAAAAAAAAAATTCCAATTCCCATTTTTTATAAAATTGATTCACCCATATTTTATAATATAAAATATTTTACTTTAGATATAGCCAAAATTTTATATAGAATAATATAAAAAAATTATAAATATAAATATTTTTATAAAAGTACGATAAAATATTTTACATTTTTCATATTAGGGACAATATGATTCACCAAGGTGTCTAAAATTTAAGTTAAACTTGAGTCCTTAAAATTTCCCCTGTTAAAGTTCCTCCACTACACTTTAACTTGGGTGATAGCTCATCTTTGAAACGTTGTTTCTCTCTAGTCTAGAATATGCATAGGCTCTACTAGAAACTCCCTGTCTTGTTTGACGTGTTTCACAAACATAAATTTATCTTTAGTTTTATTGGTTCATTAAAGCAAAACATATATTCATAAAACCCAACACACAATTTACCTATACATCTTACCAAATTATTATGTGTCTGGGGTCATATACATATTTCTTTAACAGAGACACATGAAACAAATTATAGACTCATATGTGGCTTGGTAATGTAAGTTGGTACGCTACAGGTCCTAGTATTTCCAATATTTGGAGGGGTCCAAAATATTGGGCCTCTAATTTTGTGTAGCTACACCATCTTAAGGTACTCCTTTCATTTTCCCAGTTGTTGCATTACATACATTTGTATCATATCCTCAAGCACTTGATTGACTCATTTAATCTGTCCATCGATTTTTGGATGGTATGCAGTAATGAATTGGAATTGAGTACCCAGTCCAGTAAATAGAGAATTTGAAAAAGAAGATGTAAACTTCATATCCCTATCAGACATTATCATTCATTGTATCCCATGTAATTGAAACACTTCATAAATATATCTACAATTTGGAAATATTTTTATGTGCATTTGACATCCATGAAATGAGTTTCATTTCTCAATTTGTCTACCACTACCATGATTGAATCATTTTGCCTCTTGGATTTTGGAAATCCAGTTATAAAATCTAATGTATTTTTATCCCACTTCCATTAAGTTATGGGTAAGGGGTGAAGTAAACTAGTCGAATGTTGGTGCTCTAACTTGACATGTTGACACTCTAAACATTTAGCTAGATACTCAATAATATCCCTCCTCATACCAGGCCAAAAATAGTCCTTTTTTTATTGTAGATAATAATTTTTGATATCTAGGGTCAGAAACATAGGGGCTTCGATGAAATTCAACCAACAAAATATGCTTAATCGCTACTTGGTTGGGAATGTATATCCTCCCCTTAAAAGTCAACTCTTTTCTTGATTAATTTGTTGCCAAAAAAACCTGTACATTGAATCTCTAAGAGAAGCTTCTTTGATCTGCTCAGAAAATTGAAGTTCTACTTGATATTAAGAAATTTCATACACATAATTAAATTTCCTACTCAACACATCAACCACATGATTTTCCTTCCCTTTTAGATGTTTATTGTCAAAGTAGAACTTGCTTAAAAATGTTTTCCATCTAGATTAATGGGTGTTCAGATTAACTTTCTTAAATAAACTAGTTAGCTATCATGGTCCATCATTAAAAGGAATGTTTACCCTAATGGGTAGTGTCTCCAAACCTTTAGATAGTGAACTATTATAGTTAGCTCCAAATCATAGGTGGAATATCTCTGCTCGTGTTCATTTAACTTATCAGATTCATAGGATATAACATTGTGTTCTTAAATTAAAAATCCTCCTACACCCTACTGGCAAGCATATGTATAAATAGTAAATTCCTTTTCTGGGTGTGCAATTGTTAGCATAGGGGTTGTTGTCAGTAAGTGCTTCAGTTTTTCAAAACTGCATTGGCACTTTGTTTTCCACCTGAATTATCTCCCCTTTTTCTGTAAGGAAGTTATAGGGTAAGAGATTTTAGAAAATACTTTAATAAAGCAACGATAATACCCGTAACATACTATATATATTCCACATTTTTGGGAACAACCCATTCCATGATGGTTCTAATTTTATAAGGATCTACAACCAAGCCTTCAGAGGAAATAATGTGTCCCAAATATTAGATCTAATCCTTATAAAAATCACATTTACTGTATTTAGCCTAGATTTTATTTTCTCTCAAGGTTTTTAGCACTATCTTGAGGTGTTCCTTATGTTCCTCCAAACTTTTTGAGTAAATCAAAATTTTGTCAATAAAAATTGGAACAAACTTATCCAAGTAAGTGTGGAAAAAGTTGTGCAACATGATCATAAATTTTGTTGGGGCATTGGTGTGGCCGAACAGAAAAACCACAAATTCATAATGACTATGAAATTTGGTGTGGTTATGAACATTTTTTTATATATGTATTTATATTTTATCCTTATCTGATGATAACCTGACAATAGGTCAATTTTTTAGAACAAGGTAGCACCTTTGACTTGGCCAAATAGGTCATCGATTCTTGGTAACAGATACTTTTTTTTAACAATTAATTTATTTAGTTATTGATAACTGATACATAGTCTTAAAGTGATATATTTTTTCCTCACAAATAGGACTGGGGATCCCAGGGTGACATGCTTGGACGAATGTACCATTTTTCAAGTAATTCTTGCAACTACATTAAGCTATGTCAGCTCAGGAATAATCTTATGGTAAGGGGATTTTGACACAGGGGTTTCTCCCGAGACCAACTCTATAGAAAAATCAATATCCCGCTTTGGAGGCAACCTCAGAATTTCCTCTAGAAATACATCGAAAAACTCTTGTATGACTGGTATATTTTCTAGGGTTGTTATCTTGTATTTAGAGTTGGTGTAGCCAACTTTCACTGCATAAATCTGGCAGCCTTTCTGGGTATATTTTTTTAATTTATTGGTTTTATTTGGTTGCAATTTAATGGCCCTTTTAATACCCTAAATCTATTGACTAATACCCTCATCCGTAAGGAAACTGATAGTATTTTCTTTGCAAATTAATAAGGACCAATTTTCTCTAACTAGTCCATACCTATTAGAACATCATACGATCCTAAAGGAAACATGTTTAAATTCACTTAATCTGTTTCCCTCCTATTTAAACACTAAATTCTTTTATCTTGGTAATCACCTTCCGCTTTGCTCCAGTGACTAGTTGTACTAACCAAGGACTTCTAAATTTAAAACCCTACAAGTGACACATCTCAACTACTTTTAGATTGACATAACTTAAACTTGCACAGAGGTCTACTAAAACAAAGATAGGGAGGTTAGCTAATTTAACTCCAAATTCTACCATTACCGGTTAGTACTTAGCCTAGTGATCTTCCAATGCAGCATTGATTCGTGGTATGTTCCTCGTCACTTCCTTGATTGTAGAAGCTTCTTGAATGTTAGCAATTGGATCTGCTCGGGTACGATGAGGTCAGTTTTTATAATAATGGAGCTCTTCACAACCACAAAATTTTAAAGGGGGTTTTTGTATCTGATTCAATTCTGACTTGCTTGAGCCCTTTATTTGTCTAATTTCATTTTATGCCCAAAATTTCTGCAGAATTTTTCTGGGGGGTCCATTCAGTTTCTTTATGTCTGTAGTTTTATTCCCATCAGCTTTAATATTATTAGTGTCCTGAAAATTATTATGCCCCTTTTTGTTTTCCCATCCTTTGTGGGTATCCCCTTTTTTCTTCATCTATTGATAGTAGATTTGATATTTCCAAATAACCTCATCCATAGATTTCTGGTAGTCAAATTCTAACCTTTCCTTCATGAAAGCTAGAAAATTGTTGATAAAAAATTGCACTTTATCTTTATACTCACAAATATAAGGGACACATACTAGTAGCAAAGTAAACTTGGTTATAAATTCGTCCAAGCTCTATTGTCCCAATTTCAAATTGTGGAATTCTTTCGCTTTTTCATCATAAAATTGTTATTTCGGATACTTGTATTTTTTAAAAAAATTAAAGTTTTCCATGTTACCTCTTTTTCATATATTCCCTAAAATATTTTAATCTCTTACCATCATAAGGTGGATCTACCCTGTAACTGATAAATTATCAATCTGGCCTTTATATTGTCATCGTATTCATAGATCTAGAAATACTTCTTCATATTGATTAACCACGCCTCAATAGATTCCTTCACTTCTCCATCAAATATTGGAGGTTTAATTTTCTTACACTCCCCTAATAACTCGACCTTCTACCTCTTAGTTCCCTTACTACTAGAAGCATTTAAATTTGGCCTTACTCTAATTTTGGGTTATCCTCCCTGTGTCGATGCATCTCAGTTCTATTTCCATCTTCTTGGTTTGGGTCTGGATTCCTTTATTTTTTCCTGTCTGAGAGGCTTTCCATGATCCTATCTTGTTCTAGCCTTAATCTCTCATTATCAGATCTCATGTTTGTCATCTTAGTTCGCAGTTGTTGCACTTTCTCCAATAATAGATAATTCAAGTTGGGAGTATCTCCTCCCAGCTACACCCACATCTATGGGTTAGTTTCTGTATGAGGTACCAGTACAAATCCTCCTACTAGTCTCCCAAATGTGGTGGTCCCAATTCCTCTTCTCATATAGTTCACCTCCATTTGTGCACCAGAAAACTTTTTTTATTTCATAGATTCCCATCCAGGCCGCAATATTGTAGCTTGATCTAATACCACTTGTAACATGCATAATTCAATATTCCACAGTAAACTAGGTAAAATAGATTTTTTATTTTTATTTTTATTTTTTAACATAATTTACCTTTAAAATTTATCATATTTAGCCTAGGTACTAACATAGTTCAATGTTTTCTAATGTTACAACGCATGTTACAGTTAGGATTGTGTTCTTTATTCCTATGTGATATAATACCTCTGTATTAATTGAAGTTCAGATCCCTATATGAATAAATTCCTACCATGGTTTAGGCTTAGTTGCGATATCATGTAATATGGTTAATGTTACTCTTGCACCAAGTCTAAGGTTAACTCGGAAGTTTATAAAAACTTTTACAACTCATGACTCGAGTATGGAGAAGATGGTTTTCAGCCATTTGGATTTATCTCAACAATTGATCTTCTTCGCTGATCCGACGACCCAAGTTTGTTGTGGGTTGGTTAGGGTAACCACCCTCCCAATTCTTCGTAACAAGAGTCATTCTTCACCTTCTCGGTTTGGAAAAATCTCTTTGCAACTATTCCTATTCCTTCATGTTGTAGGTCACCATGGCTGCAACAAACCGATTCCTTGGTGTATTGGTACATGTAAGAATTCCCTTGGCTAACAAGGGTTTTAATTTTATTTTTATGGCTATCTTTTCTGAGCTGGTCTCACCGATGTTTCTTCGCAGTATTTCGACGGTTGGTTGTTGCCTTAATTTGGTCGTTCAAACTCTAGTTGATGAGAAGAACCACTGAACTAGACCAGGTGACCCTTTACTCTATTTACCACATCAAAGTGCTTTCCAAACCCTTATATATATATATATATATATATATATATATATATATATATATATATATATATATTTCCTTTCATGTTTTCCTAGGAGTCGACTTGATTTAGTTTCTTAACTTTCAGGTTTCGATCCCATGACAATGGTTCAAGCTATCCACTCACAAGTTTTTCCTTTCCCCTTTTTCATACATAATATTCCTAGGTTTTATTTTATTTAAGCTTTCATTTTGTGGGGTCATAATAGTAATTTTCACAGCCGTTGTTTTCTAGGTTGTAAGTAAGAGTTTAGCTGACTTCTTGACATTTTTATACTCAAACGGATCAATCTATCCTAATGTAATAGGTGCTATATTTCTATCCTCAAGTTTTTTGATAGCGTCGAGCCTTTCCATCATTAAACATGTCTCTTTTTCTACATTTACAGCTCACTGGCCGAGGGTTTCTAATCAAGGTTCTATCATGGTCATCTGGTTCTAGGTTCTTAGGATAAAAACTCCCTGAAGAGGGAAAACAATTTTTTCTTTTTCTTTGACGTATCTAATTAGACTGCCCATATGGTATCCCATATTATAATTCTATGCATATGAGCATTCAAGATGGGAAGGTTTTCAAATGCCTTCTTACCAAGAAGTGTAATTTTTGGATACAGCACTCCTGCTTAAATTTTAATCAGTTACATTTATGTTGAATCTTGTTCTTGTAAATTATTTCATTTATCCCATCTATTCAACTACGGTTATAAGACGTGGTTAAATTTCCAAGATTATAGTTCAATGTATTTGGATGAATTATTTCTTTATAATGTTTCTTTATGTAGTCGTCTAGTTCTTCTAGTAATATTTAGAGTATACTTGTTATATGTTTTCATGCATAACATCATTTAAGTGACAAAATCTACTATGTTTACCTTTCTCCCAACATTACCCATGTTCTCGTTATCTATTTTTTCTTCAATATCTCTTTGTTTGCACTTTATATATATATATATATATATATATACATTTGTTACTCTTTGTTTGCACTTTTATATATATATATATATATGCTTACATTTGTACATTTGTTACTGATGAAATTTTTAAGAGTATTCATGGTCTTATTTGGCTATCCTTTCTCTTTTCAGTTTTTAAAAACTAACCCATGCTTGATGGAGCCTAAGAATTTTTGGGTTCCCTCTTGGTCCACGGGGTTCCGTCTTTCATGGATTTAGGACTATTATGGCCCAGTTCTATACTCATCGGCCTAAGCTAATCTAACATTTTCAACATGTGATATTTATATTATAATTGTGTACCCAACCCCAGACTAGATTTCTTCCATTTTCCCTACGACATCCGTTATCTAACTTGGGTAGTAAATACAAAAAAAAGATAGATAGTTTTCATTATGTGTTTTCTTCTTATTATATACATATATATGTGTCTACAAGGGTTTCATATCAAAATACAACGTTCCACATTATAGAACGAGACTTATAAATCATGTTGTTCATTTTCCAGTCACTACCATGAATAAGAAAAGAACAAGGAAACCAGTTACATACATGCACAACCTGTATAATAAAAAATACAATTAATTTTTAGGCATACTTATCTGTAAATACTTGAACAGTCGATGAACGCAATCAGAAGAGTGCCCTCCTCTCTTCTAATGAGAATGGATTTTACATCTGATTCTCCGCCTAAGCTTCCCAACTTCCAGAATATTTAAACTGACTGTGACATATCCAGGTCCATTTATAGGCATCAAGACCCCTCCCAAGGTCCAACCTCAAGATCACAGAAAATATTTAAACTGACTGTGACATATCAAGACCCCTCCCAAGGTCCAACCTCAAGATCACAGATTGTTTTCTGTGGTAGATATTTCCACTGGTTCTAGCCTAGCTCAAAAAATCACTCCACAAGTAGCGTGTTGCTACACATTCCCACACTGGTCAGGTATTTTCTCTCTGGCTCTTTGTTTGTTCCCTTTTTTTTCAAAATAAAATAAGAATAAACCTACTCTTCTCATTGAGATCCCTTTATCTCTAGGGAATGAGAGAAATAAAGAAAATCATAACAATCAAAACCGTCTAAACGTTTAAAGAATTCTTCTAGGGTCTCCCTAAGAATTTCAAGACTCATTCCAATCCTTAACTATATATATATATATATATATATATATATATACATATTTAAATTTTTTGAGTTTCATGAGGCTTTTCCATTAAGCATTTAATTATAAAAGTCTCATTTAGTCAAAGTCAATAGCAATAAATAGCTGTAAATAATAGTAACTAACAAGTACTTGTAGCATCTGGGGGTGTTACAATATGTTTATTAATTAAATTTATTAAATTTTTATATGCTTGATAATGATGAATTATTATTATTTAAATTTATTTTAGTGTGATATGTATTCTATGATTTTTTTCCTTGAAAAAAATATTTATAATTTTATTAATAAAAGAAAAATTACAATATAATAAATTGAATTTTTCATCAATTTATTATTTATTATTTTTCATCACACTTGCTCCTCATACTAGGCTATATAATACACCTTTCAACACAAAAAAATATAGATGTGAGTTATCTTATCTATCATAATTGTCATGGTAGGAGCAGAAAACCGTAACCATCGGCTTTCTTTACACAATTTTTTTGTTCCTACACATGGCATGGACTATACGAGGGATTCACACTCCCTCCTATATTAGTAGTCTCTGGCGATAGTGATTTAAATTGTTCTATCATTAGTTATGGCCTGAAGTAAATCAAACACATGTCATAATCCAAATAAAGGATTTAGAAAAACTATCCTTAAATCAATACAATTCTCTCATACTCAAAGGGATGATAAATCTTGAACTAAGAACCAATGGTTTCTTTACTAATTTTTTTACCAATATGGAGGACAAGATGACATATTTGAGAATGGATCTTACTTCAAAGGGAAGGTAAAGCTTGAACTTAGAAACAATGGTTTCTTCACTGTTATTTTTTGTCATTATGGAGGACAAGACATGCATATTTGAAAATGGCTCTTACTTCTTCAACTTAGCTGGGATGTAAGCTAAGAATGTGGACAAAGAAATTTATTCGAGATAATGAGGATTTCAAAGTATCCCTGATATGGATTCCAATCTACTTCTTACTACAAGATCTTTGGGAGGAAGAAACCCTTGAATTGGGAATGCATTGATTCTTTTCGTCAAAATCATCGAAGCTAAAAAGTGACCTAGGTTCATATGATATGCACAAAAATACACTTATATGAAGATTTTGGAAGCCTTTCATGAATAAATAGACATATATTATCATGATATAATCTTGAATCAAACCCTTTATTTTGAACATGTCCCTTTGAGATGCGGAAAATGTCATGAATATACAAATCTCTCAAAAACAATTCCTCTCTGGGCCCTAACGGCCACCAAATATTTGCAATAGGTTAAGTACCTAGATATATTTATCAAAACCACTTCTAGAAGAAAATATCAATGTGCCCCTCCTCCATACTTTAACAAAAATGCTAAAACTAGTAATAGTTTTGTCCCTCTCTCCATCATCAACTCTTCAAGCCCTCAAAACATGAGCATACATGAGTTACAAATTCATCAAGTGCCATTGGTTAATGTGAATTCCTTGCGAATAATCCTAAAATAATCCCTCGAACCAATCACCCATAGAATATTTATGGTTCGATAGGAGAATGAGCATGAAAAATGGGCAGTGGAAGACATGGAACATGACACATTTGATATCCCAAGCATAGAAAATTCAGAGAATTATAAATACCCTAATTTTATTCTAAAACATAAAGTAAAAAAATTAAGCAAATCCTATCTAAAATCCCAACACAATGTATATAAATATGCTTAAATATCATCTAGTTCAAATCCCCATCTTGAAGTGTGAACGTGGTCTTTAAGGAAGCTTGAAACCCATAAAGAGAAAAATATTTTTTGTCTAAAAAGAAACCAATAATCTTGGAAGAGATAGGGAAATATTGGTGAAACAAGGAACAATGAAGTTGATATTTAAGATTTTCAGCTCCACCCCTCCACCTTATAAATGAAGATACTCTTTTGGAACATCACAAGCTCAAAATGGAAGGGGAACTAGAGGCTCCTCAAACATAGTTGGAGGTTGAACCAAAGAACATTCACGATGATACAAGAAACTGAAAAATCAAGTGAATCAGTAATAAAGATAACATATGAATGTGGAAGGAAGTGCACTCTATTATTGTAAATGCTCAAGGCCAAGTAGGGGAATTATCAATCTTCTAGAACTCTTAGGATGTCATTATACTATAAATATTCCCGACTTATATAATCTTGACCATTAAGTTGTAGCTCAACTCAAGTTTTTTTCTTATACAACATATATGGACCCACATAAAAAAATATATAATACTATTTTCCTAATATTTATTAACCAAATATAGCCTCAGATGGATAGCTACCTAAGAATATTAGGGAAATATTTCAATCTAAAAAAATTATTGTCTGAAAAAAGGTGGAGTTAGTAATTCGGAAGTAAGGTCTAGGATATTTGAAGAGATAATCGAATCCAACCAATTTGAAAACTTTGACACCATTAATGGTACCTTTACGTAGAAAAACAAAAGAAGTGATTCTCAGTAGATCGTGTCTAGAATAGATATATACCTCATTTCATACAATATTACTGAGAAATACATATTTATGGAATCCTCCACATAACTCTATAGTGGATTACATCACTGGCCTATAAAATTAGATTACGACATTAAGTAAATACACAATAAGAACCTATTTAGGTTTGAATGTTTTTAGCTATCACACCCACTATTCCAAGACAAACTTGAAGAATGGTGGAATGAGGTGGATGATGTGAAAGACTCTATTCTATATAGGATTCATCAAAAGATCAAACATATTAAAGGACAAATAAAAAAATTGAATAGAAAGGACTTTAGTGATATTTTCTAAGAAAAAAGGGGTCTAGAAACCGAAATGAATGTTATCCAATAGGAGGTTATCCAATATGTTCACCCAACAGAGCTCATCTGGGCAGAAGTAGATTTGTTGAATTAGAAGGAGGATGGAAATAGGTAGAGGATCCTTGTGAAAAAATAGAATTAAACGGTTTGGAGAGGAAGAAAGAAACATAACTTTTTTACCATAAATCAATGCTCCAACATACGAATGATAACCATATCACCTTATTAAAATACATTTTTCATGCCAAGATTCAAGGCCACAGAGATATAGAAGCTTAATTAGTCCATTACTTTGTTAACTTATTGTCTAAAACACAACAACAAAGGGAGGTGGGAATCCAACACATCAACATATACCTCACATGAACTCTTGGGACCAAAATGAAGCTATTATAAGAAGAATATCCATGTATGAAATGGAAGCAACGATCAAATATAAGCCAAAAGGGGTCTATATGGATTCAATTCAAACATTTTCTAGTCTTGTTGGGCAACAATAGGCCATGATTTATGGAAGTAAGTGGAATAATTTTGAACTTCACTATATGTCGTTCATACCTTCGATGCCACTTTTCTAAACTTAGCACCCAAACATGAAAAATTTTATGATCCTAATAACTTCAAATAAGTCTAAAACATGGATTATAATGTCACAAAATATCATCTCAATTTTGAACTGAATCATCTGATTTCTCTAGAGGAAACAGACTACATGGAAGGTTGTTAAATCTTTAGCAGGATTATGGTGGCAAATGAAGTCATCTACTCTCTAACAAGTACGCAAAAACCTAAAATTATAGTTAAAATTGATCTTTCCAAAGCCTTTGACAAGCTAACTTTATCTTATCTCTTTCAGGTACTTATTAATTTTGGCTTTGATAAAGAATGGGAAACTTGGATCGAAGATATTATTACTTTCACTCATTTTTGTATCCTTCTCAATGGGTTCCCTTCTAGACCATTCTCCCAAATACAGGGTATCTAAAATGGATATCCATTCACCCCCTTCCTTTTTATTTTAATAGTGGAAGGTATAGGTCACACTTAAATCCACAATGTCTCAGCAAAATGTGAAAGGTGCCAAACCATTTTGGGAAGTCCTCTCCATCTTTCACCAAAAAATTGTATAAGACATAATGTACATGGGAGTTCCAACTATTCAATAAGTTAAATCCATTCATAGAGTATTATATGACTTCTCAAAGTCCTTCAGTATGGCTAGAAACTATACAAAATATATTTTTTTTCCTTTGACACACCTCTTGGTGTGTAGTACCATACACGCCATTTGTTAGGATTTCAAAGAATTAAAATTTCTTCTAAATATTTGGGATCCCCTTTAGTTTACAACTTCATGAGAAATATGATGTTAAATAAACTACCAAGAAAATTCAACCAAAAAAATTCTAATTGGACCTTCAATTCTCTCAATATTGCAAGCACTCTACCCCTTTTAAAATTGGTGTTGTAAACTGTCTATTTCTATCTCTGCTTTCTTCTGTTAGACCTAGGTTCTATGATTAAATAATACACAACCTTCAAAGAAAATTTTTATGTGGTGGGGCAAAAAAAGTGTGAAAATGGGCCTCTGTTTCCTGGGAAAAAATATTCTTTCCCAAAATAAGAAGAGAACTAGGCCTAAGAGATCCCACTACCTTAAGTATTATCCTAGGAGCCAAACTTTGGTGATAATGGATATGGGAAAGATATGATTTATGGAAGTTAATATAGAATCATGAGTATAGTAAGAAAGTTCCCTTGTACAAAATATGTGACACCTCTCAAACCTCTCTTTTTTATTTTTCTTAAAAGGCACAACCTTGAAATGGGTTGTCAACCTAAGGGAACCTTTCTCAAATCTCATCATACTCTAGCCAAGACGTCTAATGTTTGGATTGATGTCATAAAATCAATAAAATTACCACACAAATTTAAACCTTCACTTATAATTTATTTTCCTTTCCAACTACTTCTTCATTAAACCCTAGGACATGACACTACTATCGCTATGTCTAATGTATACGTGCAAAGGCATAAGGAGGGGGGCACCATCATTATATCAATTTTTACTTATTGGTGGAAATAGGTATCAATTATAATTATAGGGACATATTGTTATTTAAAAGGTTGTATTTCCCCATTCATTTGGATGCCTTGTTTTCTACCAACTCACTTGGTAACTTGTCCTTTTGAATAAGATTATTGTTTTCACCACCCTCTCATTCCGCCTATGTTGGCAGCCCCACCCTGCATACATATTTTTTATAAAGGTATTCCCTGATAGGGTCCACATTTTATGAGGTTCTTATGTGTTGGATAGGGTGAAAATTAGCATGACACTAGAAATATAGTTCTTCCCACCTACTACTCTATTCACATGACCGATCGTGTTGAGGAACATAATATTTAAAATTGACAAAGATCCCCTTTTTTTCTTGTCCTTACATTTATAATGGATTTAATGACTATTATATTTTCTTTGATTTCCATCCAAGTGAAGCCAATGCAAAGGCCCATACAAGGAATATGGGTTTCGGGTGGAGATTCAGGTTCCTTAGTAGGTTGGATTAGGGTTTAGCATTCAACAACATGACCTGGTTCTCCCTAGATGTGAAATTTTCAAGCTTAATTAATTGCAACATATAGCAAGAACGAATATCCAAAAACTGACTTTTCCCATCTAGAAATCAATTATAATTTCCCCTTCCCCAATAATATGCAAACATAAAGAAATTGTATTTGCAAACATCCTTTAGCTCTTGTTCCTTCGTCTTGAGGAGTTTTCCACCTTTCTCACCCCTACATATATCCCTGAATGGACCTCAATTTGTGTTGTCCTCTAGCCAACTTTGTGTGGTACAAGTCTTCACCACCGAAATGTTTATACCAATTTTCATAACCCAAGGGCCTCCTAAGGTCATATGGCACCTTTTGGATGCATTGTAATCCCTTAAGCATGCAACACTGATGTACCTTTTCTCCGCTTCATGGAGCACAAAGTTACTTCACCTGAACAACATCTCATAGTAATTTCACTTCTATAATCTCTATATTATTAATTTCCTAGCTTAATATCATACCTCTTCAATATAGTGCAAGAAATCTTACTATCACTTCTACTTCAATTTATAACTATATTCATAAATTCATGAGCATTATATGCAATACATAAATCTACCATTAACATCACCATACTCATGCATAGATTTAGGAAGAACTGGCCCTCCAAAAATATTTTTTTATTAATAATTAAACCTTAAAATAATTCACCAAGGCAATAGCTCAAGATACAAGAATACATACTTAAAATAAAAAAATACATAAGTTTCAATCGTATTCCACCCTTTGGAACCCACCCTGGTCTGATTGGCGTCATCAATGGTTGTTTGAACATTGTTTTGGTCATCTAGGCCCCCTCACGAGTCGAATTGGTACTCTGTGATGCACTGTTACCCCGCTCAGTATGTCCTCAACTAGTTGTAATCTCATCTCAGGTTTGCATGACTACATGCCTCTAAGGTTCCACTCTTTCAGCTCCTTTTCAACCTTTTCTCCTTCCATTAATACTTGATTTGCAAGCTTGGTTTCTGCTATAAAAGGGTTTTGTTTGGTTCATTTGAATTCTACCTCCTCCATTATGTGACTCATCCACTTGTACAAGTCGTGTCTCACATCCTGCGATCATTCTAAACTATCACATGGGTCAAGTCATCCTCATTTGTTGGGTGCCTTGGATTAGGATGACTCGTTGCTATGCCCAATCGCCACATCACTTTCTCATCATGTGCACACATCCTTTCTAACTCATTTCACCACACTCTGCCAACATCAATTCAATTGGTTGTTTGTTCCAGCTCACTCGTCTCTTAGCCCATCATGCTACCAAAACAACATGGTTCTCAGCTACTCATTTTTGGGACTTGTTCTACCACTTGCTCCATCATGGTGCCCTCCTCTCGGTCCAACATGCATGAAGCCAACCTCCTCCCTTTGTTCAACCACTCATTTAAGGGTTCTTTTGCCCATGCCATAAGGTGCTCATGCTACTTCCCATGGACTCATCTTGGGACTTTTTACCCATTTCCTAGCGAAGTTGGGTGCTCATTCACTCATATCCATCATGCCACCAAGCTACTCATATGCGCCTAATGGGAACCCCAATTGTCAATTTTTTACAGCCCATTTTGGCACACCCTCATCAAACATCGTCCTCTATCACATTTCTTTTGATATCTTGTCGCACATCCTATGATGGAGATGTTCCCCATTACGAAAAAAATGGTTAAATTCATTCCAAACTCTATGGCCGGACAATTACACTTGCTTTATAATTTCAACACATTAAAATGCAGAATTCCCAAGCCTTTTAAGGACTTTACAACATGTAATACTAATATGTTTTATTAAAAAGGTATTATTGACATCTATGTGAGTAACTTATGTTATTTAGTGTAATAGATCGATAATATTGTGAATAACATAAACAACATAAGAAAATGAAAACACATTCAAACACATTAACAAAGAAAAAATTTAATAACGAAGTTCACCAGAATTCTTGGCTACGTCTTCGGGTCCTTAGCTTCCAGTGTTGACCACTTTATTCTGTCCTGAAAATGATTTTACAGGAATGAGCTCAAAAAAAGAAGCTCAAATGAGAAAATGGACCTCACCATTACGACGGGCTCGAAATTTAGAAAAAAATGAGTATAAACTTGCCTATATTCTTCCACTCTGACCTCCAAACCCCCTGGAGAAATCCAATACCACCTCTGCCTTTTAGAAAACCGCCTTCCCTGCATAAAACTGCCTTGAACTGTGCACTGGTGGTTTTGGCTAGTTCGTCTCTACACTCAGTAGAAATGGAATTTTGGTGGCTTGGTTTACCAAGCTCCACCGTTCGGCATGTTGGTTGGCGAACTTGTGTGAAGGCATTGATATATAATGTTTTGGTGGGTCGGCGATTCGAAACCCCCACCTGACCCTTTCGCCATATCCCATTGGTTATCATATATATATATAAACATTTATATATATGTGGCGCTTAAATATTAAGGGATCCAGCGGTCGTGGGGTTGACTGCGACCGTCCAGCCCTTTTCCGATAGGAAATCTGGATACATATTAAATACAATATCTTCCCATTTAATACCAAGTGACACGGTGGCTCATCTAGTGAGCAGAATCTGGTGAGGTCTTAGGCATTCTGGGACGTCAGGGGTTCGATCCTCCCCGATCCCCAAAATTTTGGAAATGAGGCCATATTCGGCAAAATCTGGGTTGCCACGTGTCAACCCTAGATTGGCCCATTCCAACCAATCAAACTTCGACACCTCACTGATCTACTGACATCACCTTGGACATGTGGTGTATTCCCAGGATGACATGTGTCCTACTGACATCATCCTGACCATTGACTTGACCGTTGACTATTGACTTTTACTTTTACTTTTACTTTTACTTTTTGTCATTTTGCCCTAATTTGTCATAAACTTTGACTGGCCACAACCTCTTCACACGAACTCAGTTTTACGTGCTGTTCACACCGTTGGAATCTTGTCGACGAGAAATTCAACTTGATCCTATTTTCATCTGCATTTGAAGACTTTCATTTGGAGGAAAAACTTAATCCATTTGGATCACTCCTCCCCATTGGAATCTTTTGGACCACCAAAAGTTGGTTTTAGCTGTTGAGTAAGTGAGGATATGTTTCCTTCACTTTTTCAATCTCAAACCATCATTCTTTACTTGGATTTTTACCTTTAATCCCAACCCAAAGATACTCAACATCTCCTCATCACGAAGTCCTTATCCTCCTGTCGAGAATTGTGTCCTCCTGCAACTCGTTGAGATACTTTGGTGAAAAATATTCAATGGAAGGTACCTAACTTTTCTCTTCTAGATCTTCAATCAATGAAGGCTCATACAATCACAATTTTTCAACACTTATGATGGAATAGATCTGCATTTAAGCTGGTAGATATAGGCGGAAATAATTCTCACTAATTTTGTCAAGAATTTTGAAAGGACCATATCTAATTGGTTTGAACTTTTTACCTTCCCTTGAAGTATTTATTTGCGAATGTACAAATAGACTTGATCACCAACTTGAAAAATATGCTCAACTCAATGCTTTTCGTGCCTCGCTTTATACTTTGCTTGGCTCTTTTGCTATACTACTTGGTGAATTTCCTGGATCTATTCAATGAACTTGGTTTCTTTTTCCACATCGTTGTGTCCATCAACTGTTATGTCTTTATCAAAGAAAAAATCCAAGGGAGACTTTGGTATGTAACCAAAACAAGTCTCAAATGGAGATCTTTGAGTAGATGAATGTTTCGCATGGTTATAAGCATGTTGCACATAACACAAATGCTCATCCCAAAGCTTAGGATGCTTGCTGCAATAACCTCAAAGCATCTGTACGACTGTCATGTTTACCACTTCTCTCTGGCCATCGGTTTGCAGATGAAATTTCATGCTCTTCTTTAACTTTGTGTCCATGAGTTCCCATAAACTTGACCAAAATTTACCGACAAATCAAGAATCTTGATCAGATACAATAGAGGTGGGTAACCCAAAATGAACCCATACATTTTGAAAGAACAACTTTGCAGTTTGTTCAGCCGTGACCTATTTAGTACATGGTATCAAAATACACATCTTACTGAACCTATCCACAACTACATACAAATAATCATGAACTTAATTTCTATACATTGGCAATCCCCAACAAAATCCATGGATAAAATTTCCCAAGGACAAGAAGGAATTGGAAGTGGATTATACAAGCCTAATTTTCTATTAATTATCTTGCTTATAGCACACATAGTACATCATTTAATATATCTTGAAAATGTTTCATTCATTCGTGGCCAATAGCATAATATTTTAATTGTGCAATTGTTTTACTTACACCAAAGTGACCTGAAATTAGAGAAGTATGTGCTTCTCGAATCACATTAACACTTTCAGTTTCTGGAATGCATAATTTTCCCAGATGATATAAGAGTTTGTCCTTTATGAAATAATCCAATTCTTCTACCTGCTTTCCATTACTTAAAGTTGCATATACATCCTTAAAATTTGTGCCTTGAGCATATTGTTCAATATAACTTTCATGAATTATTGAATTATGCTTAAGAATTGTGGATGCATTTATGATTAGTCTTGATAACATGTCTGCAACCTTATTATGTATGTCTTTCTTATATCTGATTACAAGATGAAATTGTTGTAAGAAGCCCATCTAACGATAGTGTCTTGATTGTTGCAATTTAGTTTGTGAGTGTAAATATTGTAGTGGTTGATGATCTGTATGTATGATTGTTTCTTTTCCCATTATGTAATGTTTCGAATTTTTAACACTCTGTACTAATGCATATAATTCCTTATCGTATGTAGGATAGTTAACTACTGCTTATGTGAATGGATCATAATGAAAGCATATAGGCTTTCTATGTTGAATCAACACTGCCCCCATGGCATATTCACTTGCATTTGTCTCGATCTCAAATGGTTGCTGAAAATCTGGCAGTTCTTGTACTAGCATTGTATAGATGCTTTCTTTCAATGTGTTGAAGGCTTTCTTCTATTTGCCTCCCCACTGGAACACCTATTTCATACTTGTCAAAGCATGTAGAGGAGCTGCAATTAAAGAAAAGTTAGCAATAAACTTTCTCCAGTATTGTGTTGCCCCTAAGAAACTTCTAACTTCTGTAGTGGTCTTATGCTTAAGCCAATTTACAATGACTTCGACCTTAGAGGGATATATCTTCAATTCACCACCCTCTACAATATAACTCAAGTAATTTAAAGATGTCCAGCCAAATTCACATTTTGACAGTTTTACATAGAGATTTTCTGTTTTTAAAACATCTAAAACCTGCTTTACATGCTTTATATGTTCATCCCATGTCTTACTAAAAACAAGAATATCATCTAAGTAGACTATTACAAAATCATCAATGAGTGGCCTAAATAAATCATTCATGACATGCATTAATGTAGTTGGAGCATTGGTCAAGATGAATTGCATAACCATCCATTCATAGAGTCCTTGCTTTGTTTTGAAAGTAGTCTTCCCTACATCTTGTTCTAGAACCCTGATCTGATGGTAGCCGCTTCACAAGTCTAACTTTGTGAATTAAACTGCATCTTTCAACTGATCTAATAAATCTTCAATGTGAGGAAGAGGATAATGATTCTTTATTCTTATTTTATTTAATGCTTGGAAATCAATACACATTCTCCATGAACCATCTTTCTTATGTACCAACACTATAGGTGATCCACATGGTGAAATGCTTGGTCAAATAAACTCTTGATCAAGAAATTCCTGTACCTGCTTCTTTATTTATGCATTCTCTAGAGATGATAACCTATGCATTCCAATGTTAGGAAGAGGAGCGTCTGGCTACAAATAAATATCATGTTCTATCTATCGCTTGGGAGGAAGCCCTTTAGGCTCTTGAAACAGAATATCATAATCAGAAACAACTTTAACTAAATCTGCTTTCTGATTAGGATTACAGCCTTGAAAATCATTGGATTTATCAAGATCCTTTGCTTTTACTATGATAAGAAAAAAAATTTTACTTGAATTTATAATTCTTTTCATCTGTCTTGAATTTATGAGAGAGTAGTTATCTTTGAGTTTATAAGCTCTTAATACATATATTCGATTCCATCTTTAGTGAGTTGATACTTATTTTCCCTTCGATAGAAGACATCATCTCTATCATACAAGTATGGACTCCCTAGTACAATTCCACATATATCCAATGGGACTATATCTAATTCAACCTCATCTACAAACCCTGATCCAATTGCAAAATGAAGTTTTCATTGTTTTGTACCCTGTAGTTTAGTTTTATCACAGACCTAACCCAATGGGTATGGCCTTTTATGAGGTTTTGTTTCAATACCCAATTTCTTTACAATTGATTCAACAATCAAATTAACTTGAGAGCCACTATCAAACAAAGTATCAATTTTAGTATGCTTGGAAACAACTCTAATATGAAATAGCTCATTTCTTTTCCTCTCATCATTTTCATTATCAACAGAATGCGAAGAAGTACTTGTAGATGCTTGAGAATTTTTACCTTTTATACTTGTAGCTGTAATTGTTGTTTCGTCTCCTGAATTCGATCCCAAGTCCTTTTGCATAGTAGCAAAATTATTTCACTCTTTATTCCCGAACTTCTTAGTCTTGAATTATGGATGCAATTCCCAGCAATGTGCCTCATCATGTCCTTCTTTCTTACAATGAGTGCATGTAGGATTTTCTTTCTTCACAGTGTTCGCTTTCTTTTCTTTCCATTTTTGTTTCTTCTTTTCTTTATTCTTGATTTCAGTAGATTTAGATGACTTTCCAACATCATGAGTTACATTTTTACCCCTAGCTTCTATATGAGTTGGTTGAACTGATACATCATCTAAGCTAGTCGAATTAAACATCAGTGTGGTATGCTTCAAATAACTATGTAAGCCACCTATGTATTTCAATAATGTTTCTGGTGAGTCCAATGATATGCCCAGTGTCAAAGCTCTTTTATGAAATTCCTGAGTAACTTTGCACACTTTGACCCTTTAATTGACGCAATGTTTGCGAACTCATCATAGCTTGTTGCATATAAGCCAAAGGAAAAAATTGTCTTTTAATAGTATAAACAAATTAATTCCATGTCAAAATGGTTTTACCATGTTTTTGGAGATCTGCTTGTGTCTTTCCTTCCCACCAAATAAGTGTGGTTCCTCCAAGACGAAGGCTAGCAAGCTGGATCTTCTTTCTTTCTGAAACAACTTTATGTACCCTGCAATACACTTCAATTTGTATTATCCAATTATCAAGCTTTTCAGTGTTAAGCTCAACATTATAAATTGGCAAATCAAATTTTACATCTAATTTGATCAAAGAGGATTTCTCCTTCTTCTTTTTAGAAGAACTAGATTTATGAGAAGAATACAATGATGACGATGATGGTGATGATGGAGGTAATGGAAAAGGATTTTCCCCTGATTCTTTATCTGGTTTAGGTGATGAAGTGCCTTCACCTTTTCCTTTTTTAAACTCATTATACATATCTTCTACCATCGCACGTATTGTCATGAAGTTGTCCAAGAATTGAGCTTCTGATCCGAATATGTGTTCTTCCGTCGTCTTCTTTTGTGAAAATGCCCATCCAATCTCTGGATTTGCTTTAACAAGTTCTCCTTCTCCTCATTAGAACTTTGACCTAGTAAGCATTCAAATATTCACATGACATTTTCAAACCTTTAAAAATTAATTGGAAGCTCTGGTACCACTTGATCTGTTTTACTAAAAAGGTATTATTGACGTCTATGTGAGCAACTTATTTTATTTAGTGCAATAGATCGATAAGATTTTGAATAACATAAAAAACATAAGCAAATGAAAACTCATTCAAACACATCAACACAACAAAAAATTAATAATGGAGTTCACCAGATTTCCTGGCTACATCTACAGGTCCTTATCTTCCAGTACTGACCACTTTATTTTTCCTTCAAAATGCTTTTACATGCATGAGCTCAAAAAAAGAAGCTCAAATGAGAAAATGGACCTCACCATTGCGACAGGCTCGAAATTTCGAAAAAAACGAGTATAAGCTTGCCTATATTTCGCCATTGTGACCTCCAGACCCCCTGGAGAAATCCAATACCACCTCTGCCTTCTAGAAAACTGCCTTCCCAGCATAAAACTGCCTCGAACTGCGTGCTGGTGGTTTTGGCTGGTTTGGATCTGCACTAAGTAGAAATGGAATTTTGGTGGCTTGGTTTACCAAGCTCCACCGTTCGACATGTTGGTTGGAAGACTTATGTGAAGGCGTTGATATATAATGTTTTAGTTGGTCGGCGATTCGAAACCCCCACCTGACCCTTCCGCCATATCCCATTGGTTATCATATATATATATATATATATATATATATATGTGGCACTTAAATATTAAGGGATCCGGCGGTCTTGGGGTTGACCCTGACCATCTGGCCCTTTTCTGGTGGGAGATCCCGATACATATTAAATACATTATCTTCCTATTTAATACCAAGTGATACGGTCGCTCATCCGGTGAGAAAACTCCGGCGAGGTCATAGGCATTTCGGGAGGTCAGGGGTTTGATCCTCCCTAATCCAAAAATTTTTGGAAATGAGGCCATATTGGGAAGAATTTGGGCTACCACGTGTCAGCCCAGGGGTTCGATCCTCCCTAATCCCCAAAATTTTGGAAATGAGGCCATATTGGGAAAAATTTGGGCTACCACGTGTCAGCCCCGGATTAGCCCGTTCCAACCAATCAAACTTCGACTCGTCACTGATCTGCTGACATCACCCTGGACATGTGGTGTATTCCCGAGATGACACGTGTCCTGCTGACATCATCTTGACCATTGACTGTTGACTTTGACTTTGAATTTGACTTTTTGTCATTTTTCCCTAATTTGTCATAAAATTTGACTGGCCACAGCTTCTTCATACAAACTCGGTTTTACGCATCATTCACACCGTTGGAATCTTGTCGACGAGCACTTAAAATTGATCCTATTTTCATCTGCATTAGAAGACTTTCATTTGGAGGCAAAACTAAATCCATTTTGGATCAAATTTCATGACCTTAAGACCATAGGTCATCAATATGAGATGTCCTTAAAACCATAAGTCACAATTACTAGGTTTCCAAAACCATCATAGGTGAACTAACAACCTTGACTCATTTCACATAAGAGTTAATAATACCAAGTTCCTGAAACCACCACAGGCATATAAGAGTTAACAATACCAAGTTCCTAAAACCACCATAGGTGCCTTAACAACGTTGAATCATTTCACCAAGTCAAGTTTACTTAACAATAACCATTTCCAGCTATGTCTACATGTCTAGGTTCCCTTACTAACTATGTGTCACTAATAACACCACCACAATTTACTTAATAATCTTAACTCATTTCAATGAGTCAAGTTTACTTAACAATACCCCCTATCAAATCGACCTATTTTTAGACTTTACCAATAGGGGTAGCACGCCATGTCTTATAATTGTATGTCCATTTGCATGTAGTTCACAACTTTCCATATTAAGTAATTTATTTTTTTGCCACCATTTTCTTACTTTATAACATGACCTCATCTAATTCCATGAAATCAATATTATTCTTTTAGTTGTGGCCATGACCTTTCCCTTAATCATATTTACCCTTGCTCCATGCTTTTACATGTATTGTATGTAACCATAAACTGTTACTCCTCCATCGCCCTATTTACTTGGCTTTCATAGCCCTAAGCACCACCATTTCATGTTACTCTATAATTTTATTTATGCTACATATATTACGATTTCCACAACAATATTTGGCCATAGATCACTAACCATCACAAATCCACCATTGTGGGACATATCAATGCCATGTTTATGTCCTCTAACTCGACATCCTCATTGAATGCCACAGTAACTTCAGATCCTAGGGTACTTTTATTCCATTGTCACCCAACCTTAAATTCCACACTCCTCCATCGCCCTATTTACTTGGATTTCATAACCCTAAGCACCATCATCCCATGTTATCCTCTATAATTTTATTTATGCTACATATATTACCATTTCCACAACAATATTTGGCCATATATCCCTAGCCATCACAAATCCACTATTGTGGAACATATCAACCCCATGTCTATGTCCTCTAGCTTAACATCCTCTCAGTAACTTTAGATTCTAGGGTAATTTTTTTCCATTGTCACCCAACCTTAAACTCCACATCACAACTCTTCAAAAAGTCCCCTTTATTTACTCACCATTGTGGGCGTTCACCTCTATGACTTTGATACATACTCTTATGAGACAAGCATCCTCTCCACATGTATTTCTATGCACACATCTCTCTCAACATCCAAATCAAAGTTCATACCACAACAGCTCCTCATGCAGATTCATGCAGATTAGGTTATTAGTGTCATAACCTTATTTGTACGCTTGCAGGTGATATGGTACTTCGGAATGTAATGCAGGACTATAGACACTGTCGGTCACATGTGGTACAGTACCATAAGGCGAAATTTTGATACCTGAAACCTGACTATTCTTAATGAGGAGTCATAAAACCGTTTGTGGATTATTTCACATGCTTCAACCATTAGCGTAGACAAGCTCCAGAATATGTTTATGATTGCTGAGAAATCCCATTTACTGGAGTCTAAAGGTATGCCTACCCCTTCCAATAACTTCCTTAGAATATAGTTAGCTCCGGCAGTCTATTACGTTTGCAGGGCTAACCGCAGCTACAGGGGCAATACCCACAATTTGAGCAGTCAGAGAGGCAGCTGGTGTGCATGCAGAAAAAGTATGAGCTATGAGGTACAATTGCATAACCCTTCCACGGGAGATACAAGTGATGGCGCAGGAGCCAGTGGAAGTGGAAGCGGCGGGGGAGGTTATGTGAAGGAGACAATTACCTTCATAATCATCGATGACTTACAGATCTCTCCCTCATCAACCATCACCAGCCTTAACTTGCTCAATAACCTCAATGTCAAAGATTTAGCGGATTTGTCGGAGCGAAACACGAGTGTCGGTCCCAATGAGGTAAGGAGCTACTATAGTTGTTTATAGTTTGTGTTCATAATGTTGTTAATGGGAAGACCATAATAATTTTATATTTTATTAGGCACTGGAACTGCTACAGGCTTCTTTGGTTTCCACGACTCCTTTGAACGACATTTTTGGCACTTCCCTCTCCAGAAGTAGACGAAAGTAATAGTGTTTTAAAGATCTTAATTTACCGAAGGACGTGTTATTTGCCATATAATGTTGGTCTTCAAGAGAATACTCTCAGGTTATGTTTTGGGTGTTGGACGGTGCATTTTTTAATTTTGAATATGCATTTTCAAGGTGGTCGTTAATCGAAATGATATATTTGCAAGTATACCGCAGTGGAATTCATAGGTCGCATGCCGAACAAGGTGCACCATTTACTTTTGATAGAGGTTAAATGAAGCAAGTTATTTCCCTTTAATGTACATGTATAGTTTGCAAGTATTCGCAGTGTAAATGATAGGCCGCATACAGAACAAGGTGCACCATTACTTTTGATAGAGGTTTAAGAGATGCAAGAGGTTAGCTCTTAATGGACGTTTAATGAATGCAAGTAGTATTTTAAATTTCGAGATCTGTGATTAGCGATTCTAGGCACGGATATCACATTGCATTTTGTGTTTTTTTTTTCAATTGTAATCTAATCTAATAATTTAGTTTTGTGGTTGAAATTAGGATTAACTTCAGTTTAAGGTGAATATTACATATTTTAATCATATGGATTGTTTTCGTTAATGTTATAAATTTATAGAAATTAAATTAAACCAAAATAGGTTGATAATTTGGTATATTTTGTTTTTTTTTAATGGTAAAGCACAATTTTATAAAATAAAATAAATAATGAATTTTAATTATTATTTTATGTAGAAGTATTATTATTTTATATAGAAGTATTGGAAGATGGTAATTTATTTTTATTGATGAAATTAGGATTAACAACCATGTATTAGATTTGAATCTTTCACTTTTTAAGAAAAAACACATGTTTTTAACTATTAGTCACTTTTTTATTATTGTAAAAAGTTTCCTACTTAAGAAATGTTATTAGATTTATCACCATAATGTAAGAAATAAATATTGTATAACAAGTCATATGACGATTATTATTAATGTGTAATAATGATTAGTTATAGAGCAATTATTGCATGAAATTTATTTATTACATTATGATAATATATCGAATAATAGACCTTAATTATACTATAAAAATACTCCTTAATTTTATTTTATTTTATGTTGATCACTGGTAAAAATGAGTCATTTTGCAAGTTTTTATGGATTAAAAGGTGTTTGTTATTAGGTACATGCCACCAATTAAGATTTTATCCTTAAATTTGAAGGGTGAGTTTATCCACCTAAAATCTGAGGAACCTTAAATTTGATTTGAGGAGTTTGTTCAAAAGTAATTGTATATAACCTCCATTAGTTTAAGAAGGTTATTTAAAATAGTTTTTTCTTTTGATTATGTATTTATTAAATTTGGGTTGATTTGCAGCTGGAAAAACCGAAGATACATCTTCCAAGAACAAACCCAGCTAGGAATTCATATTATATGTCCTGCAACATCTGATTACAGGAACCATAACTGATAGAGGAATTTATTGGAAAATTCTACATAACACTAATAAGACTATTTCATAAATCGAGTGTGCCGAAGCAAACAATTCATAAAATTAGAGCTCGACAATTATCACTAGTCGTTAATGCTAGCAAGAATATTAAGGTTAAAATCATGATTCTCGCTGATGTCTTGACGACGAGCATCTGTCCCTTGAGATTCCTTGACCTGCCGATCTTATATCATGCTTCTCAGCGTATCCACTTCATCATACAGTTGAGAAAATTGAAGTTTGAGCATTGTATCTCTTTTGTCAACTCTATGTGAGAATGTTTCAATTGATAGGACTTGATTTGTAGCTTAAAGTTAGCTTTCCAGAGGGATTTATGAGGAGAGAAACATTGAGAACATCGGTTGTGCTCTAAAGGATTCATTTTTTTGTAGTAATTGTTGACCCAAATTTTGGTAATTGAGGAATATGGTTGCAACTTGCTACGAATAAAGTTATCCTCACATAATAAACAAGAAATGGGGCCAAAATGATCTGCAACGTGCCTTTCTCTTGTTGAATTACTTCGGATGATAGAACTACTTTTAGCCAGTGCCTTTGAAAGAACCCCCAAATTTCCAATTACAACCTTGTGGCCTCTTTCATGAGCGATAGTCCACGACAGCTAATCTTGACCAACATACTGGAAACTAGCATAATTTATGAGAATGAGGTCGAAAATACCTTGGAAGAACCGAAGCTACAACTCACTAGAAGAGGAGAGAACAATCTTTCTAGGACTTTAATTCCCCTTTGAGCCCACACTGTCTAAATGCCACAAGTGCCATGAATAGAAATGATGTGCCCACACAATCGCCAACCTAAGAAGAGACTGGAATTAAGAGAGGATCTCTAAAAAGAGCTCTATCGAAGGAGGGTTTCTTGATGCCACAATTAGAAGATGAAGAAACCTAGAGATCTTGAAATCCAAAAGATGAAAGAGAACCTGAGTCATAGAGACAAGAGAGAATGCCCACGGGGGGAGGCCCCTAAGGAGGCCCCTAGAGAATTTAACACCTCCATTACTATCATCCCACGTGAGCTCCATTAATTCAGGCATTGTTTCCCTTACGAAAAGCTCTGATTTCCTCATTATTGCATGATTAGGAAAAAATTTCCTACGTTTGAACTAGGTGGGAGTGATTTTTTTAGCATGTGAACCAAAATATATCGACACAACATGCCAAGAGTGACCAAGAGACGACACGTACTTTTCTAACGGAATGTCAGTGAACAACCATGATGTCATCTGAGGGAGGATTGTCTCATTATTGATTGTTGAGGAGCGGTTTCAAGTGTCTCGATTAATTAATGAGTATAGGATGAGACTATATACGAAATTACATACGTTGATTCGTGAATACAAATACCTTATCATAGAGCCACGAGACTTGCCAACTCCTAAGGAATAATGCATTTGGATTTGGATTCATTATAATAAGCGTTGTTTATGTCAAGGAGCATGCCATGGTTTCTAGCTTGTTTAACTCCAGGTTGTTAGCTCGTAAAATGTGATATAATTCCATGTTGTGGAATACTTCCAATAATTTTTTGATTCTTTAAAAGTTCTTGGAAAGAGAGTTATCTTTTTGAATCTTGTAAAATTTTAAACCTTGAATTGTTAAGAGATAATCTCCTATATTAGGGGAATTTTGAGGTCTAAATGGGCCTCCTAAGGAAATAATAAAATAATAGCTAAACCAATAAAATAATATTTATGAATTTCCATTTTACTTTTTTGACCAGAATCCAATAACCATGGTTAAATTCAATTAAAAATGTGTACTCAAATAAAATTAATAAAAAAATTGTATTGATGTGACTATAAATAAGAATTATTTTTTCAATGAAATTCCATTATCATTGAAGAATTAATGCATTTGTCCTTTGTATCTAAATAAGTTAAAATAAATTATAATTATTTTGAAATTATAATATTAAATAAAATGAGATAAATATATAATTCAAAATAAATATATGAAAATATAAAAATATAATATTTATTGAAAAATGTGTAAAGACATGAAGATTATGTAAGGATATGCATTGTTTCTTTCAAAAAATATGAAATGACTATAATAATATTTTATTCAAAATGTGTGAAATGACATTTATTATCAGAACTTTACTTTGACTTTAAAAGAACTTAAAACACTACCATGGTTAACCATGAGTTTTTATCTAACATTGAGAATGTAACAAAGTAAGTACCTTTAACTCGAGCAATGCCACTTTAACCATTGGAGATGATGTCATCCCCTAAAATGTGATTGGTTCTCATAAAGTGAATTTTGATTGTAAATTTTTCTTAGGAGACCCATTTTAGACCACAAAATTCCCCTAATGAAATGATGAAGTCTTTCGCGCTTTTGTCTTTTACTATGTAGAGGCCTTGGATAAGACCATAAATTTTGGCTTGATTCTTGGATATTTTTCATAAACCCCATGAATACTTAGCTTCAACATTTCCATCATGATTAAACAAAATCCCTCCCCCTCCTACCACACCTAGGTTCCTCTTGGAGGCCCCATCAAAGTACAAGATCCACTTCTTTTGTTGCTTTCTCTAGGATTTTAGTTCAGGGAAGGAACATTGTAGCTTCCAACCTGGGATTTTGGACATCGGAGGAGAGGGCTTGTCATGAGGATGTATGGTTTCTAGGGAAGATACTCAAGCCTCTTTAAGGGATTCACGTTGCGAATAAAAGGAGATGGGATTTACATTCAGGAATAAAGAGAGGACTTGTAGAGCAACTGATTTGGAAGACCAAAATTGATTTTGGAATGTTGTGGAATTCTTATAATTACAAGTGTGCCAACAGATAAATTTGGGGAGAGCAGTCTACATAGTCTTAGAGGTCAGTTTGGATTGAAGGGAGCCCTCATAAAACTTGTGCCAGACTAAGAAGAGATCATAGATATCAGAAGGGCATTTGATTCTTCAACTAATGGGGCCTAGAGCAGTAATCCAGGCCGATCTGGAAAAAGGGACATTCTAGGAATATGTGAGGGATGGTCTCCTCCTAGTATTTAGAGTGGGAGCACAACAAAGGTCATGGAATTCCTTTTTTTCTTAAATTTTGTGAAGTTATAATTTTCCTATTTGCTAGAAGCCAACAAAATATATTAATTTTGGGGATAGAATTGGGTCCCATAGTTTCCTGTAGATAACAACGTTAGGGGGATTCTAGTTTGAAAGAGTAGCTCAATATATCCTTCTTTGACTGAATAGACCAAATATTTCCATCCCAATTTGTCTTGATGAAGCTGATTGATTGGAGAACATCCAATCAATTTATATTCCAATGACTCCTATAGAGGCCTCAAATGGCGAGGAAGGTCATCGATTTTCTAATATGTCCATAGATCATCCTCAAAAAATTAGGAGATGTCTGTTAGGTGAATTATTCTTTCCCTTTGCATATATTCCCTTGGAGCCTTTATATCATTGATTTGAATGACTAAATCATTCTACATAATGGCTCCCTCCCAATTTTCGATAAATTCACCATTACTCAAAATTTTGTTGATGTTAGAATTGATCAAAGGAGAGGATGCAACGATAAGATTCCAAATTGGGGCATTGTGCTTATTGAGGCTGAAGTTCGGGTTCTGAATGTATTTTGTTATGAGAATTTGAGCCTGCCAAGAATTTTGATGGGTTTTTAGATTCCATACTAATATTTCTCCAAACCATAATTCAACAAGGCAGGGTCTCTGAGTCCAAGACTCGCACGGATTTTAGGGGCTTGAAACATGGCCCATTTAAATAAGTGAAATTTCTCCATTGTGGCTTTCCTACCTTCCCATATAAATTTCCAGATAAAGCCACCAAGCCTAAGGAGGATGAAGTTGGGGGCAAAGAGAGAAGAGAAATGAAATATTGGCATTGTTGTTAACACAAATTTTGAGAGTACCATTCGACCAGCGAAATTAATCCAACGAGAACCCTAGACATCCATTTTACTTTTCATTTTTTTCAATATATTTCTCTAGGTGAAGAAGAAGAATTCCAAGTGTGTGTGAATGTTCTCTTTCCTTTTTCTTTTCTTTTTCCTTTAATTTTCTTTCATTTTACCTTGCACACATATTCTTGTCTCTTCATATTCCTTTTCTCCTATTTTCCTTTTTTTTTAATGAAAATTCCATTTATTTCCTTTTGTATTTTCCAATGCCAATGCTTATTTCCATAGCCAATAATAAACCAAAAGTGATTCCCAATGTAATTTTTTCCCCTCCATTCAGCTTGGAATACATGTATCATGACCTTGGTTCAATTCATTTACATATAAAATTAGCCTTAGGTTGTTACACTTATAATCAAATGTTTCCTTATAAGCCAAATTTCTTGTTGAGATGAATATGGGAGTCACAAGAACTTTGAGATATTAGGTCCATCCATATTCCTCTCCATTCCCATGTAACTAGAATGTAGGTAGAATAAATCCATTTCATAGTAGAAGCTTAACTTTTTCTATATTTTCTTGAAGACATCCTTTGGCCAAAACATCAAAATAAGGACCTATAAACAAACACAAATTAGAATCATAACCAACCTTTCAAACCTAGTGTCAAAATTTAAGGATAGTTTTTAAAGAACAAAGCTTGTTAGCCCCAATGTCATCTACTATTTAAAATTTTATCAGTGTCTAAACTGGAGGTAGTTACCCATCACAACCTTCCTTTTTCCAACAACATAAAGTGGGGGGTATAACATAACATTGCTAAGAAGTCTTCCATCCACTTTCTTAGCATCCCAATAGAAATTCACTTGCATGTGAACTAACCTATGATAGATTCCTCCTCCATGGAGTGATTGTTGTTGAGTTGCACATCATTTCCCAAAACCAAATAGGGCTCATCAACTTTGCATTTTATTACTATGTCTAGGAAAATATTTAATTGGAAAGTTCAATGGAGAATTAAATTGTGAGGGGATACACGTTGAGGAATGTAAGTAGGTTCTATCTTCATATTTTTACTTGAAGAAAAGAAAAAATAATTTTTATTATTATTGAATTGACTTGGTAAATCATAGGTTCCATGCTTGGGTCAATTTTCATAGGTCAAGCCTCCATTGTAGGATTTAGGATTGTGGTCAAAGTCAATTTGTTGATTGGTCAAAGTCTCCCTCAAAATAAATATTCTTCAAGTCAGCTTCTCGAAAAGAAGACATGTCGGCCTCACCATATGAACACACAACTATTCAAATACTCGTGTCGTCTTATTTTCACGTGGAAACAGCTATATATACTAGTGCAAGGACTTCACATCAATACAATCAAGAAATTTTGGATAATAATTTCAGAGACAAGCTTCAGTATTACAGTGAAGAAGCTCGAGTTAGTTCATATCTTTGAAGTAAGACAATATGGATTACGGTGGACACTAAAGGGTAGTGATTCAATGTTATCATAGTATGGATCTTTCGATGCTAGTTATCACAGTATGGATATTTCGATGTAATCAAATAAGATTTCGATGTCATCTCAGTATGAAGGTCCTGGCGCCACCACAAAGATGAGGTTCAGATAGATGAAGGTTCCGTCTCACCACAATGAAAGGATTTTGATGTCATCACAATATGAAGGTCTTGGTGCCACCATAGAAATGAGGTTCACAGAGATGAAGGTTCGGTCTCACCATAGTGAGAATATTTAGATGTATGAAGGTCTCGGTGTTATCAAAGAGATAAGGTATCGATGCTATTTGAATGATAAGGCTTCAATACTACTACAATGATGAAGATCTCAGTGCCATTATAGTGATAAGTGAAAGGAAGAACAAACAAGGATGACTTTATGGAGGATTCTCTAGTCTAGAATGTAAGGGTCTTGGTCATCTCATCTTGAATCTATTGAAGGAATAATTTTGACCAAGTTTTCCCCTAGAGTTGGAGTTTTTCCCTGGCAGTGTGCCTACATCTTGTGTCTTATTCTATTTGTTTATTGGCATCAATCTTGATAATAAGAAATTATAATTCATAAGAAGTAATAATAATAATGAAAAACATCACAAGATAATGCCATAATAAGAGAAATCGATTAACTGCCACTCCTCATATTTCTCAACATGGTATCAGAGTTATGGTCAAGGTCAAAAGAAGTTTGAAGAAGGGAATTTTTGGGCTAACGGATCTAAGTTTACAGTGAGCATATTAAATTCACCTAGAATGAGAAGTTGTGAATGTCTTAATGAAAATAAGTTTAGTGTAAATATCAAGAATAAAATCGAGTATATGAGTAATACATTTCAGTAGGAGACAGTTCGGATCATTTCAGGATAGGTTCGTATAAATTCAGTGAAGGAAGGCTACAATTCAAAGATATACTTCCGCTGCACAGGATAGTGATATAATTTATAGTAACAATTGAATTTTGGATAAACTGCAGTAAGGAAATTTGTGGAAGTATCAAAGAATGGGAATTAGTTTGTTGCATATCACAATGAAGGGAGCTCGGTACTATCACAGTAAGGGATCTTGGTACTATTGCAGTAAAGGGAGCTTGATATTATTGCAATAAGGTTTCATCATAACTGAAACAGAACCAAACTATATTGTTGACTGCATACCACCATAGAAAATGAAGAACTTAGTTATTTTTATATTGAGACTATAGAACTAAAAGATGGAAATATGTCTCTGCTAATTAAAGAGGATTGAATTAATTATGCCACTACAGAACTAATTGAAGTTAGGAAGCCAAGTTATGATTTAAATTTGATAAAAATAATACCACATATTTCATTGCGGAATTAGATTCTGAGCTAAGCAAGGAAGCCACAGAAATCAAGTAAGTATTCCTTACGCACTAGTCTAATGAGTTATCTAATGAGAGGTACATAAATACAAGGTACGTTTTTTTATTTGTAATCTTAGATGGTACTATTTTGTAGTTAGTCTAGGGTAAAATAATGTAATCCCTAGATGGCATACAATAACTTTAATCCTAATAAGTATTCTAGGATTTCAAGAAAAATTCCTTGATTGAAAGTAGGAATAAATTTTCATGGGATATCATCCTCCATGATTATTTAACTTGAGAACTTAAATCATGTTCTTGGTATTCCCTATTTTTCATGTAATTATGTACTAAAGGTATAAAAGATCATGGATACAAAGAAGAGCCTTCAAGGAATCCTCCCAAGGTTTGTTAGGGAACATCTCTAGGTATGTCTTAGAATATACACCTTATATAATTCTCTTAATATAAATAGTACGTTCATCTTATTTTGAAATTTATGTTACATTACTAACATCCTTATGTCTAGTTGTATTGAATCATAAAGATTCTTGTTAAGGGTGATCCATCATTTGATAAATCTACCCTCCTTACATCCTTGATCTCTCTTATATAACCCTAGATGAGTTCTTTGGAAAACCCTAACCTAAGGGTATGTTGACAATGTGAGAAACCCTAGCTTCCTTAGGGTTATTGGAAATTTTTCTTGAATTTTTTGATGTTGATCTAATGTTTGGAGTTTCAGAATGGTCATGAAAAACCTAACTTGTTAGGGTTGAATGATGTTGTCTGAAATCTTGATTGAATGATGTTGTTTGAAATCTTGAACCTTTAAAATTTTTGGGAATGTAGGGTTTTATTTGCTATGTTGTGATACCCTAAATATGTAAGGGTTTGGTTGGGTATATACGCAAAACCCTTGTTATTCCTAGGAATGAAACCCTAGTTTTATATGTGTCCATGTGATCAAAACCCTAGTATGGTGTAGCTCAATACATTTCTAATGTATTAATGTTGTCAGACATATGTTATGCATATAAATGATGATGAATTCCTAAACAGAGATCGAAGGAAGTGATGTAGATATCAACCTAATATGAAGGTTCTTGTGCTTTTATGCCATGTTTGAACAAACATGACTATAATTAATATTTTGGAGAAGTAATAGAATGAGGATTCTAATTCTCCTCATTATGTTGGGTAGAATGAAACTATTCACTCTTTACAGGTTGAATTGATGTCCCACGCACTAATAGATGAAATAATAAGAAGTTTTTTTTGGTTTCCATCATGTTCAACTTTTCCACTATCCTCTTAATATGCCTTCTATGCTTATTTGTTTAAAACAACAATGCTTTCTTATTGGGTTTAAATAGGAAGTTCCAAGGCGAATTAACCGAGATAACCCCAACCAAGTCTGGTGAAGGTCATTAATATATATAATTATAAGGAAAAACCTACCACCAATCACAAGAAAGGATATGTTACTACCTATTAAATGCTATGTATAGGGCCTAGACCTATCTCTACATATCTTATCCAAAAAGTCTAACTTCCAAGTGTGTCAACTAACCTTAACTATGTAGTAATCTAAATGGAGATCCTATGACTTGATCCAAATTGGATCATTATATTATGTTTCATCAATATTGATGCTTTCAGAGTGGAAAAATTGGAAGAACCCGTTGACAATCAACCATTTTTCCTGATGGGTACTAGTTTTGCGAATTGGGGTTGAAACCTTATGTATGTAGTTTTAGGCATTAAATGAAAATTTTTGGGGTAAATTTTTATTTCTTAAGTGCTGCACCTAGAACTATTTTACACTGGAATTTTCCAACAGTACAAGAAAGAACTTAAATGGAGTCTGTATGCAAAAATTATGCCACTTGGAAGTTGACCTTATTGTTTTGACCACCATGATTTGAGAGGACACCATGTCGGCCCCCATTATTCATAGAAAATGGGCTAGCCACATGATTATGATGAAGATATTATAGAATATTCAATATCGTAACTCTGGTTAAGAGTTGAAGGAGTCAAACTTAACCACTAGTAGGCTATTGATTTGTGTTATAACCAAACCAATAGGAGGAAAATAGGTTCCATTCTATTGGTGTACATTATGTTCCATATATGATTAGAGAAGTAGAGAGGGGATAGAGAGAGAAATTAGGGAGGGCTTGTGTATTGTATTATCCCACGAAGCATAATTATCACTCCTTTGTACTTGCATCCATTTCTATTTAAAAAAATATAGAACAAAGAAACCTCACCTTCCAACTGGGTTTTTCATGTTGGACATTGGGTTCAATGCTCCCCGTGTGTTTCGTGACATGGAATAACTGCGTCTCGTGGATCCTAACTCTAGCGATTGTATAAGAGACTAACGCCTGCGGGTTTTGGTCTAACGACAATCGTGATTCCAACAATTGGTATCAGAGCGGTAGGTCTCGAGTTCAAAACTCACCTGACTCACGTTGGGGGGGAGATTTTTGGAAATTGGGTTCAATGCTCCACATGTGTTTCGCGACATGGACTAACTACCTGTTGTGGATCCTAACTCTGGAGATTGTAGCGGATACTAACGCCTACGGGTTTTGGTCTAACAACAATCGTGATTCCAACATTTTCTTGTAAGGGTTTCCCAGATCATACATTGTGTTCATTATGGTTTATCGATTTTATTTCCCTGTTATATATTATCCATGTTTTATTTATTGAATGCATTATCATGATAAATTAATTAAATATTGTGAAAATATGAAGAAAAATTAACCCTAAAAATGTAAAGTTTCATATTTTTAACTATGTTTTAGAAATCTGCCTATTGTGACAAAAAATCTAGTGAGATATCCACGAAAGTTTATAGATGAAGACATGTGGTTGGAGAGAAAGAAAGGGCTTGATACAACTTAGATCAAGGTTCGATAGGATGAAAGTACTAGGGTGAGCATCTAGTGATCCTAGAGTTTCCAAGTGAAATGGTACAACTTGGAAAACTCGCAATGGTATTAGATTCCCAACAACTTCAAACAATCTTTGAGTATTTAGATTTAATTGAAATTAATATTCTATTGAAATTCGTATTCTATTAAAATTAAAGTCTTAAATTTGAGAAAGGAACTCATTCCTATAATGTTGAGAGTATTAGATGTAAAATAGGGTCATCTTATATTAAAGTTCTAGAGACTATGACTAGTTGGACTTAGAGATTTTCACTAGCCAAAATTGGACAATGGAGATGACATTATGCTAATATGTTGAGTTATCTCATTCACCATTTACATATATATTTTGTGGTCTATTATTTTTTCTCTACTCTTTTGTCCCTTCATAGAATAATACTTCTATCTCTACTCTTCTGGCTTTCACATAATACAATTACATTAGGTTTGCTATAATCTTTTGTCAATGTGATTCTATCTCTTCATAGAATGAAATTTCAATTTCTACTCGTCATTCTCTTAATAGAATGAAGTTAAATTGCGTTTATGGCAGACTTCATGTTCACAATAAAATGCAAGTCAAGATTTGATGGTGGTGGAAGATGAAGCGATGGCTCCATGGATGAAGCAGTGGCTCCATGGACCTTGCTAAGTGGATTGCACTTTGTGGTGTTTTTCATACACTTTCCTTCCCAAAAAATTTCACCATAGCCTATATTGCAACGTTATATCTTTAATTTCATTTGCAGACCTTCAATTTCACATTGTCAAAGCCTACAAAGTAGTTAATGATTGTTTTCTAATAGTATATACTACAAAAATATAGACCTCTCACATATCATTTAGCCAATAAAAAATTTAATATTTGAATATATGTGTGTGTGTGTGTGTGCATGTAAATAACATATTTTTTTTGCAAATTTAAAAAATTTGTATTAATCAAGAAAATTCAGATACATATATAGTCTTAAGCTCAGAGAGGGAGCAATCCTACCCAAAATGAGGAAGAAAAGGCTTTTCCATCCAGCAAGATCCAGATACACAAGCCACCACCACCTCTATGCACCAAAGGGTGACGAGCCCCGAGATTCCTTTCCACCTCGATGCAATATTCCCAATTAGCCATGATTTAGTTGGAATATTAAATTTTGTTTTGCTGATAATGAATAAATCAATGCCAATTTGAAAATGATAGATCTTGACAGCTTAATTGAGCACCCTTAGGTGTGAAAAGGAGTTGGAACACCTTGACTGGGTCAACTTTGACCAAATCAACAGTGTTGTCATGGAGGAGTGGCCATCAATGAAAGACAATGCAGTTTTAAATGGAGATGATTTGCAAGGAAGTAGTGCTATTATTGGATGGGGCTTAGGGTTTGCAAGCTCATATATTATTTAAGGAATAGAATGGCAGCCATTATTGATTATGTTGATGTATATGAATTTTTTGAATATATGGTCTGTTTAGACATATATCTTTCTCTAGATGTTTAGCTGAGATTGAGTGATGTTTAGAACTGGGTGTTCCTGATGGGGAATCCCACCTCTTCCATTGAGAAGCTCTTAGAGGAGTATTGTACTAAATTTTCCACTATAAGGCTTAAGGCCAAGCTTCATTTTTCATCTACAGCGTAGATCCTGTTGAGGGTTGAGTTGTTTTGTAGGTTGCAGTAGTGGAGACTATCTGTGGGTCATTTCATTGCTTATTTTCAGTGGAGAAGGCTTCCTTTCCATTGGGAGGATAGTAAGGAAGGCCCTTGTGCATATTTTTAGATCTTGGAATCAGGCCAACTATTTATTTGACCCTATAGTGCAGTTTATTTCTAGATCTGTGTTATTTATGTAGGAGGAGTTGCAAGGTGGCTGGCACACCATTTGGAGAGCTGGTTTTCTAGTGGAAGGGATTTGTGTTTCATTTAGAGGATCTATTGGAGGAGATTATTTTATTGTGCATATCATATCAGTCACACTTTCCAGATCTGTATTTTGTAGTGGATCTTCAGCCCTAGGGCCTAGATCCCCATCTTGTACATGGTGCTTTGCTAAAAACCCTTAAGGGGTTCTTCAAAGGATGTTGTATAGTGCTAAGATCTGTAATAAATCTATCTTTTGAGGCACATATAAGCCTTAGATCTATTGTATAACCATTTATTGTAGCAGTGCCTTTAAAACAGTGTTGTAGCAGTCTTCCAGTCTTTATATATAGTAGCAAAACCTCTTTTTAAGGGATTTTTTCCATTGGAGGCTTGTTCTTTCTTATTGTACATATTATGGCCTATTTCTTATGCATATTTTTCTACTTTTATAACATATGAAAGGTCTCCACATTGGCCTTTTGTTTTTATATGATGATTTACACTATTGTTCCAGTATTTTTCACTATATTCCTACTTTTCCCATTTTGGAATATTACAGTGGTATCATAGCATAATATTGGCATAGCTTGTGCATCTTAAAAAGCCAATATGTCATCTGAAGAAGAAGATGCTCTTACTAATAGAGAGAAGAGGTATCAAAGATGAAGACACTGGAAGTTTGATTATACAAATGACAAAGAAGATAATGGTAAAACCCCTTTATCTGGAGGAGAAGATGAAGAGGAGTTCCCCAAGATCCTTTTTAGAGCCATGCAATAATTTCTAGATAAATAAAGGATATGAGGATGGATATATACAAGGAATCCCCTAAAGGATTTCATCATGGTGAAAGCTCCGGCATTTCTCATCACTTGAGTGATCAACCAGTGCAGCAACAACACGTTTCCCAACGCTCTACAATGCCTACATTCTTGGCTATGGGAAATGAAGGGTTTCAAGAGCAAGAATCCCTTGAAGACTATTTTATGGAGTATGAGTCTCAAACTCGGAGATTCAAGGACCATTTGAGTTTTCAAGAATTTTGTCAAATCAAGGACAACAGGAGACCCATGCATCACAATATAAGTGGTGGATTCATTCATAATCGTTATCTACACCGCACTATGGGTATATTCTTCTTACCCAACTTTGAAGGGTCATCTAAATGCACTGCCAAATAATGGGTAGAGAAGCTTGACATCTACTTCTAGTTGAACAAAGTTTCAGAAATGGAGGCCATTAAGATAGCACCGCTGCACCTTGAGGGTGAAGCACATGATTGGTGGTTCGATGGCTTGTCTACATTGGGTCATGCCAATGTGACTGCATATTTAGAGTTCACAAGGAGGCTAGTGGAGTGGTTTTATAGAAGATATCCTGAAGCACCATTCATGGGGCTTGCAAAGCTAAAACAATCAAGTAATCTAGAAACTTATATTTCTGAATTTTTGAGACTTTATATTATGGTTCCTGATTTATCTACAACAATAAGGGTCTATATGTTCATTGATCGGTTAGATGAATCTCTTAATGGGTTGGTTAAGTCTACCAAGCCCACTACCCTTCAAGATGTCATTGAAAGGGTTAGATATCTTCACGATTCCTTGCCAAAATCAAAGGCAAAATTTCAACATAATCCTTCTTTTCCATCAAAGGGAAAAAATGAGAAGGCTCATCTTTCAAAGGAGAGCCAAAATAAAAAAAACATCTTGATGTTGATGTCCAAAGAGATTTGATGAGGAGTAAGCTTTGCTTCACATGCCAAAAATCTTGGGCACCCGGACATAGATGTGCAGCAGGGAAGGCACACTACATAGAGGTCTTCTTAGATGATGAGGAGGAAGAAGGAGATGAACTAAGAAGAGGTCACAGCGCTGACACAGTAGGAGATGAACCGACACCATCAGGAGATGGGAATGGGGCATTCTCTCCCATTGGAGGGGTTATTGCATCATTGAGAGGAGTACCTAAGTACTTGACCTTGAGGGTTCGAGGTTCCATATTAGATCAGAGGGTTTCTATTTTGATTGAGAGTGGGGCTACCCACAGTTTTATTGATGCCCAACTAGTGCAAAGGAGAGCAATACCCACTAATTCTTTTGAGGGATTTTTTATTTTGGTCCTAAGAGATAGAACTATGCAATGCATGCATTATTTTTCATCCTTATCAACCACCATGGGAACATATAAGTTGATTGATCACTTCTTTGTGGTTGACATACCTGACACCAATGTGATATTGGGTGTGCAATGGTTGATTACTTTGGGGAAATTCGCCATTGATTGGGAGACCTTGCAAATGGAATGGGTGGATAGAAATAATGGCAAGACTCAAATTATTCAAGGCATGCACACATATCCCTCACATAAAACTTCCACACAGAAATCAAAGATGGATTTGTGCAGTGGAAGCAAGGACCTAATAGTCCCATCTATTATGCCTATGAGATCGGTTCATGGGAGATTATTGTTCTATGGCAAGCCACCTGGGAGGCCACCTGATCCAAATTTGGTGAGAGATGTATCACAACATGATGCTCCATGCATAGATTCAGGAGGGATGGGAGAATTAGAAGGCCATGATACAGCGTTGAGAGTCTTGGGTAGACTCAAGGAGGAGGGGGATATTCTCCCAACATCATCATTACCCACTCTCATTTCAGATTTTGCGTTGTGGGAGGAGAAGCATGGGAGGAATAGCAACCTTTCAACATATACCTTTGGCATGGGAGATGTCAAGGAGAAGAGTAGCCATATGAAAGATGTTCTTTCTGATAGATCATCAGCGTTGTCACTATGGAAGATTGATCCATATTGGAAATCCCAACTGTTGGTGGATTATTCCAAGGATCTTTTCACATGCATGATACTTGATGACCATATACATAAAGAGGGATACTTAGTCTAGGAAGAAGTCATCCTTTATCATGGTAGGATATTCTTATCTAGAGCCTCCAAGCTCAAGGAGAAGTTGCTACAAAGGGCATATGAGGAATTCCTTTTCAGCCATACTTATTCCATGAAGGCCTACAACACTATCATGGAGAGCTATACTTGGGAAGGCTATGAAGAGGAACTATATCAGCATTTTCAAAGATGTATGAACCATGTGGAGTTGGAAGAGAGACATGACTCAATGAAGGAGTTATAATAACCACCTATTTCCTCTTAGGAATGAGAGGGGATCTATCTATAGACCACTCCATTTGTATGAACATAAATTTTAGTAAAGAACATGCTTATGTACATAATGTTTCATTTGATGATTATTTTCATTCCTTTACCATATATATGCAGGCCATAGCTCCAAGAAGGAGGCCAACTTTGGTCCATAAAATTTTTTGAACATGGCCACTTCCTTGGAGGACATAGGGAGATATTGTATCATTGTGGGTGCACTCCAAAAGCACCAAACATATCTCACACTTTCAGCCATGGTGAGAAAACTTGTGCAGCAAGTAAGTGGTGGGTAAACCACTTACCATATAATTATCTAATGCAGTCAGGAGATTTATTGCGTTGGTTCCACATGTGGGACTATGACCCACCTCCATTTGTACAAATTTCTATTTGTATGTACTTAGTTTTGATCCCATACATTGATGATGTACTTATACTTTTTATGGGAATGTTTGGAGGGAGGATGGGAGGAATTTATGTGCCCTATGGGGGAGATATTCTCTGTGTTCATTATGCTACATGTTTCAGGGAGAACATTGGGATAACCATGTTTGTTTCATTTGAACTATTGTCTCCTTGTGGGATGAATTTTTTTGCATCTCATAAGAACTTTGGAGGAGCAATTCATGGAGGGATGAATTGGTAGACACTTAGCTTATGAGGGAAGCTTATCACATTTTGGTGTCACCAATGATAGAGGAGAAGAGTTGAAGAACTCACCTTGTCAGTTGCTTGAGGACAAGCAACATTTGGGAAGGGAGGATTGTAATATTCCCAATTAGCCATGAGCTAGTTGGAATATTAAATTTTGTTTTGTTGCTTTTTTTTATGAATAAGAGGACAATGGAGGTCCATAATTATCCTTAATAATGAATAAATCAATACCAATGTGAAAAATATAGATCTTGACAGCTTAATTGAGCACCCTTAGGTGTGAAAAGGGGATGGAACACCTTGAATGGGTCAACTTTGACCAAATCGACAACGTTGTCATGGAGGAGTGGCCATCAATGAAAGACATCACAGATTTAGATGGAGATGCTTTGCATGGTAGTAGTGCTATTATTGGATGGGGCTTAGGGTTTGCAAGCTCATATCTTATTTAAGGAAGAGGATGACAGCCATTATTCATTGTGTTGATATATATGAATTTTTTGAATATATGGTCTATTTAGACATATATCTTTCTCTAGTTGTTTAGCTGAGATTGAGTGTTGTTTAGCACTGAGTGTTCCTGATAAGGAATCCCATGTCTTCCATTGAGAAGCTCTTGGAGGAGTCTTGTATTACATTGTGCACTATCAGGCTTAAGGCCAAGCTTCATCTTTCATCTACAACGTAGATCCTGTTGAGGGTTGAATTGTTTTGTAGGTTGCAGTAGTGGAGATATGTGGGTCATTTCATTGCTTATTTTCAGTGGATAAGGCTTCCTTTCCATTGGGAGGACAGTAAGGAGGTCCCTTGTGCATATTTTTAGATCTTGGAATTAGGCCAACTATTTATTTGACCCTACACCACAGTTTATTTCCAAATATGTGTTATTTTTGTAGGAGGAGTTGGAGGGTGGTTGGCACACCATTTGGAGAGTTGGTATTCTAGTGGAAGTAATCTGCCTTTCATTTAGAGGATATATTGGAGGAGGCTATTATATTGTGCATATCAGATCAGCCACACTTTCTAGATCTATATTTTGCAGTGGATCTTCAGCCCTAGGGCCTAGATCCCCATCTTGTACATGGTGTTTTGTTGAAAACCCTTAAGGGGTTCTTCAAAGGAGGTTGTATAGTGCTCACATCTGTAATAGATCTATCTTTTGAGGCACATATCAACCTTAGATCTATTGTATAACCATTTTCTATAGTAGTGCCTTTAAAACAACATTCTAGCGGTCTTCCAGTCTTTATATATAGTAGCCACACCTCTTTTTGAGGGATTTTTTCCATTGGAGGCTTGTTCTTTCTTATTGTACATTTTATGTCCCATATATTATGCATATTTTGTTGTTTTTATAACATATGAAAGGTCTCCATATTGGCCTCTTGTTTTTATTTGATTATTTACACTATTGTTCCAGCATATTGCACTATATTCCTGCTTTTCCCATTTGGGAATATTACACTCGAGCGAAGCACAAGAAAATTCCACACTAGGGAAACACTCTTCTTCCCTTTCTTAGACAAGATACTCCAGGAGGCCGAGGTCTTACCCTTGGCTCTCGAAATCTCTACCCAAAAGAAAACGCCATCATACCACGTCGTAACAAAATAATTAATTTAAATGTTTACTTTCATACTTGTGCATGTGAATCTCATGTCACGTACCATAGACATTAAATGGAGAATTGAAAGCTCGAGGGTGGTGAGCAAGACTTCCCAAGCCCTGTCCCATCTATCATAGTACCCCCAATGGGGAATATGTGGAATTAACATATAGTTTACACAAAAATTTAAAATGTGCTTAAAATTTCACATTAAATAAAGATGGAATTAATATTAAATATAATTAAATAATCAAATTGAATAACAATATTTTAATTTAGTTTAAATCATCATCTATATAATCTAACTAATCGACCTTTTTTATGAAAATGAAACAATATAATTTTGAATAAGATTTTGATTTCTTATTAATTCAAATATATTAAATGGAAAAGCCTTAAAAAAACCTAATTTTACAAATTAAATAATCAAACATCAGATTTATCAACTCTAATGTCCCCCAGAATGCCCTTCCCCCCAAAGATCCATTAGGAGCGATATTGAATTCTTGATTCATAATCCTATCATGGACCTGAACCCCATTACCATTCATATGACTAATGATCCTTCCCAGGTCCCTTCCATCAACCCTGGGTTAGCTATGAATATCACGACCTGTCGGCGAGGTGGTAGGGTAGTCAATATTTCCTGAGGAAATCGGTGGCAAAGCCATTGGCCTTTGGTGTGGAATGTGATCTACAAGATGTTCCTGTCATTTCCTCTATTGATTCTTAGGAATTTAGAGAAAATGAGCCCACTTTTGGGAAGTCCTCATGAATAGTATCAACTTAAATCTTATCGGATTTGGGGATGCTTCAAAGAAATTATCCCCTAGACATTTAATTGTATTTGTTAGACCTATTATCATTTTTATTCAAGAATCTATGGATTTTGTGGACAAAGCTAGGCCTTAATTTTTTTCCATCTTCTGGAACAAGTACTTTATGGATATTGATTCATGCAGTTTATATGGTGGTTAGGTGGCATTATGGGACCCTCAGTGGGTTAATTTAAAAGCTTACAATTTTTTTGTGGGAATTTTGTTGTTAGTTTTTGTTAGGTGTTTATATTTTCATCTGCATTTCCTCAATATCTATGCTCCTTTACGAGACAAACAAGGTTTTTGGAATAGAATGCATGAATTTGGAGCTTTGAAGGTTGGCTTGATGATTTTAGTTGGGGATTTAAATCATACAATTTCAGGAGAAGAATTTTGGGGAACACGATGTCGTTTTGACCCTATGGGGAATCACTTATCGGATCATTTTGTAGAGAACCATTTAGTGGATGTTAGAACATTCCCCCCTATCCCACCATATTGGGAAAAGGTTAGACAAGTTTTTGATTCATGAGAATATTTTGGAAATTTTGGGAAATATTAGATCTTGGGTTTCACAGGAAAACATTTCGAACCATACTCCAAT
Organism: Pinus albicaulis; assembly: GCA_034641835.2. Classification (NCBI taxonomy): domain Eukaryota; kingdom Viridiplantae; phylum Streptophyta; class Pinopsida; order Pinales; family Pinaceae; genus Pinus; species Pinus albicaulis. Next base: position 1,223,304,871 of record CM076580.1, read on the forward strand.
TATTCTACATGGAGGGGGAGAAGGTCTGGAAGGGTCTCCTTTTCAAATTCAATTAGCTCTGGCTCAAAGAGGAGGACTTTTAAAAAGTGGCTTGAGATTCGTGAACACCTTTTGAATATTCTGAAGAAGGATTTTTGATGGGAAATATTATGTATAAGATAAGGAATTTAAAACAAGTGGTTTGATCGAGGGATCATAAAATAAAAAAATTAAAGATGTGGGTGGACTTGGAGGAGATTGATGTTGAGATGGAAAGCCTTTCTCACCACATTGACCTTGTGGCTTCTTCCCCTTTGCAACAATCTTACCTAAAGGAGTTGGAATTAAAGAAAAGACATATTTTAAAGATTCAGGAGGCCACTTGGTGTTTAAAAATATACAAAATTCGGATCAAAGATGGTGATCAGAATACCTATTTTTCCAATACTATGCCAAAAAAAGGAGAAATATGAATACCATATAGGAGATGGATACCGCTTCTGGTGGGAGAGTTTATAGTAATGAATACATTCAGTGGAAGCTTGTCAAATAGTTTGAGAGCATGTTCTTGACTTTCACAAAGGTGGATATCTATGAAAAACTCTATGGTATTGAGGCTTTCCCTATCATGTTCACAACATAATCAAATGTCATGGTGGGGAGGCTTGTTTCACTAGAAGAGATATCCATGGTTCTTAGATATTTCTTGAAGGACAAGTGTCTCAAACTGGATGGGTGGACGATAGAGCTTTTATTACATTTTTTTGACATTATGGGCAGTGGTCTTTTGAATATGTTGGAGGAATCATGAAATTTTGGTCAGGTGTATGGGGGGATTAACTCCACTTTTATCACTCTCATCATGAATTCTTCCCACACGACTGTTTTCATAGATTTTGGTTGATATCCATATGCAATAGTACATATATAAGATAATTTCAAAGATCATTGCATTCAGGTTAAAATACACTTTATCTAGCCATATATCTTGGGAATAATTTATATTTCTCTCAAACCGACTGATCCATGATGTTGTTGTGATTTCTTAAGAGTGCATACATTCCATTCATACAAAGAAGAAAGATGTTTTGGTTATGAAGTTGGATCTTCACAAGGCTTATGACAGTGTTGATTGGTCCTTTATGTGAATGATTCTTACTAAGATTGGGCTATCTATGGACAATGTTTCTTGGATAATGGCATGTGTCTCATTTATTAATTTAAAAGTCTTAATTATTGGTCTTCCATGGAACTTTTTCCAAGCTGGTAGAGGTCTCTACTAAGGGTGATCATTATTCACGTTATTCATCCTAGTCATTGATGGGATGTGTTATCACCAAGCTGGAGCAAGTTGGGTTGTGTCAACTATCAACCTAGCATAACTATTTCAACAAAATTTTGACTAGAAGTTAGCCCTTCCAATCAGAGAGGGCTCTCTCAAATAAAAAAGTGAAATATTCTTGTTGAAATTAAATTTGCAGATGGAAAAATTTGTACTATTTTTTATGTGGTTTCTTGTAGGTGGAAGATTGTATGATAGCTACCATTGGGCAAGGAGTCGGCTAAGGAAATTCAATATATAAGTAATTGTATTCATGGAAGCTGAGGAAAATTGGCTTAAAACATAAATTTTTACAGAATACACAACATATGAAGGAAATTTGAGCATTTGATCATGAATTCCAAGTAATCATACTACCATGAAGTTCATAACAATACACAAAGTCAAAAGATTAAACACATAAGCCAAGGAGAATCTCAAGTTTCAAAACAGTTTATTGCAAAATGTATATTAGCTTGATAAATAAAAATTACACAGTAGCCTTCTCATAACATTCATCAACCCCTTGAAAGTTAAGAACTCCCTCATTTATAGAGTGAATCCTTTTTACAATGGTTGCCCACCTAGGCTAGACTCGATACCTTAACCAAGAGACCGAATTCTAGTAGGATTTCATCACATAGAGAGTTTATATGGATATTTTCTATTTGACAGAGTTTGAATACAAAAAGGAATCTATGACCATTTAATAACTTTAAGAAAACTCTAAAATACTATGATATTCATCTTTATCAAACCCAACTGACTATGGAGGTGTTTTCTAGTTCATGCACTGGAATAAATACCTTGTAGGCTTGAGCTGGGATGATGAGTTGTAGTGATGAGTTGGCTTCATAAGTTGACTTGATGAGGTGTCAGCTGCATGGAGGTTGACCTGATGAGTTGTCCCCTTGAAAAATGAGATAATGATGTTTATTCTCTTGACTGGTGGTTTATCCACTTCTTCACTGTTTTACTATCCAAAAATCATCAAAACTCCATAACACTGAAAAACACATGGTACAGTTAGTTTGGTATAAAACTTGAGTGTGGAAAATGCCAAAATCACCCTTCTACATATAATTTGACTTTATGACTATTCTAGGGTCTTCTTTGAGGTTTATGAGTTAAATACATGCCTTGAGCCCTCATATTTATGAAATTTTAATTGATGTTTTCCTCCATTGAAACCTATAATAGTTTCATAGAAAATTTATGCCTTCAAGCTTGGGAGTTGCTACGAAAGTTCCTAGTTTCTGAGATTTTGCATTTTCATTATTCTTTTGCCTCCAAAACACTTCTAGAAGCCTAAATAAGCCTGCATATTACCATTAGCCATAGTATAAGAGAAAATTGATGGTCTTACCATATTCATGGAGCATCATCAGTAACAGTAATGAAATTGAGTCCCCTCTTCAAAATTTCAACTTGTATCATTTCCATTTGGGATTTTGAATCTTTGACTTGACCCTATAACCTCCTTATATGAGCTTGCAACCATTTATTCCTCTTTCTTAGGTGTTTCATCAACCTGTTTAAAGGAAATGTCCTCTTTAACATCTTTCCAGATATATCAACAATGCCATTGTAAATGTACAGTTGCTTTCATATGTCCTCATCCAGTTCCTCAAAAATAAATTTTGATTCTATTACCTCATTCCGAGCATCTCTCAATTGTTCTTGAAACATATCCACTTCACATTTATCTTGAATAGGCTCCTTACCTTTCCTCTTTTTCACAGGTTCTACTTTTTCTAGAGGCAATTACAGTATCTCTTCTTTTGATGGAAGCTTCTCCTTTAATGGTTGTTTAGGCATCTTTTTTTTTTGATGTTGTGATCTTGTGTTAGGTTTGCTAGGCTTTAAAAAAAAACCTAAATATTCTTAAGAAAAATCCAAATTCCTGGCTCTTTTGTTTTTCTTTTGATTTTCTGCCTCCTTGATCTCAACAGCCTGCACAATGGGGTTTTCTTCAATTTCGATAGCCTCCAAGATATCTAACAACTTACCTCTTCCTTCAGTTTAGATTCTAGTGACCCTCCTTGTATAAGTTTTTACTTGGCTGCTTGTAGAAGTTTTCTCTGCCACTATAGGCTTCTTCACATGCTCAAATTCAAGTTCTATATGCTTTTCTATATGCTCCATCTCTGCCTCATGATCAATTACGAGCTCTGCTTCAAATTTCTTGTCTTCCCTTCAAGTACTAGATTTTGATTTTTGTGTTTTTCCAGGAGTGATAGCATCAACTTCATAGCCACTTAAAAACAAAAATTGTTGCAGAAGCATCGACAGCCCCAAGAAAAAATTGAATTTTGGAACCTTCCAAAGGAGAAAGCATGGCATGAGGATGATATTTCCTTCAATTGGATTGATTTTGTTTGTAATTTGTTATCTTATGCAGATTTTGAGGGATGTGAAAGATATTAAAATAGATCAGATATTGAGGTAATATATTGTAAGTGTGAGTGCTTAGAAAGAGGACCAATACAATGTAATACCAAGGCGAGTGTGTGTGTTCAGGCCCACAGAGGTCGTAATACCGTAATCGAATTTGATTTTAAATAAATATGCATTTATTCTTATTTATTTTAAACATGGTTTATAAATCCTATGTGATTGCGTGAATTGTGGTGTGCCATATTGTTTAAGTAGAATTATTGTTGAAGTTTCAGAGCCAGATCAACCAGCAAAGTGAGATCTGAATTGGTGGCTGTCATGGAGTCTTGAGACTCTGCATATTGAGTCGAGGATTTCACACGTGGAAATGTTTTTCACAACCAGCCAGAGCCTCTAGAATGAGTGGTGATGGAACTCCTTCCAAGAAGAAGTAGCCACGTATCGGCATGTTCCATCGCATATCACATAGCACATGTGATATGGTATAATTGTTAATGACATAGAATTAACTTTGTGAAATGTCGATTTCGATGAGGTTAAACCTCCTGACATGCGATAGTGTTTTCGGGCCAATTTGCGAAATGATACGTGTTGCAATTTGCGATATATGTTATATCTACGATCCACGAAGTATATAAATCTGTGATATTGCGATCTGCTATGAGAAAAGGAAATTTATGTGGGCTGATAACCCACAGGTCCGTGGTATTGTGAAAAATAATAAGTTTTGCTGCATCAAAGTGGTATCATAGAAGAAAAATATTTTGCGTGCAAAGGAAGGAGGTAAAAATATGTTGAATATTGGTAAGCATGTAGTCATTATATTTTGTGCAGGTAGCAGCAAAGGAAGGCGAGAATATTGCAGCAGCCTAGAGCTAGGAGTGCTCAAATGCTTCTAGTTGAGAGAACCAGAGAGATGCCAAAAAACTAAGCTTAGAGGAGAGAGGCTTAGTGAGGTATCGTGTAGCAAGGAGGAGACTTGTTACTGCAGAGGTTTTTTTGTAGCTCAGGAATGTTGTTACAGAAATATCACAAAGGAAATTCCACATAGAATGTTGGTAGAATTAATAAGAAAAAGAAAAGGACTTGGTATTGATAGAAAGTAGCAGATATGTTACAAAGATCAAGAAAGCATATGACCAAGAGGTCATAAATTTTTGTACCTCGGGAGTCTGATGCAGGAGCATCAAAAGACCCAAGCCAAAATCGAATTTTGGAACCTTCCAAAGGAGAAAGCATGCCATGAGGATGATATTTCCTTCAATCAAATTGAGTTTGTTTGTAATTTGTTATCTTACGCAGATTTTGAGGGATGTGAGAGATCTTAAAATAGATCGGATCTCAAAAGATCTGATCCTTAAATTGTATTGAGGTAATATATATTGTAAGTGTGAGTTCTTATAAAGAGGCCCGATGTAATGTAATACTAGGGTGAGTGTGTGTGTTCAAGCCCACAGAGGCCGTAGTACTATAACCAAATTCGATTTTGAATAACTTGTATTTATTATGATTTTTTTTAACCATGGTTTATAAATCATGTGTGATTACGTGAATTGTGGTGTGCCATATTGTTTAAGTGGAATTGTTGTTGAAGTTTCAGAGTGAGATCAACCAGTAGAGTGGGATCCGAATTGGTGGTTTTCATGGAGTCTTGAGACTCTGCGTATTGAATTAGGGATTGCACAGCCATGGAAATGTTTTGCGTAACCGGTTGGAGCCTCCAAAATGAGCAGTGATGGAACGCCTTGCAGAAAGCAATAGCCACGTGTCGGCCATACGTTCCATCGCATATCACATAGTGCATGAAAAATGGTATAGGTGTTAACGACATTGACTTAACTTTGCGAAATGCCGATTTGCGATGAGGCTAAACCTCCCGACATGAAATAAGATTTTCGGGCCAATTTGTGAAATGATACTTGTTGTGATCTACAATATATGTTATATCTACGATCATCGAAGTTTATAAATCTATGATATTGCAATCTGCTATGAGAAAAGGAAATTTATGTGGGCCCATAACCCACAGGTCCACGGTATTGTGAAAAATATGCAGTTTTGTTGCATCAAAAATGTGTGCCAATATATTTTCAGTTTATTTAAATATTCAACCACCAGCAACTTAATGAGAGCATGATGGAAAATTGATGTGTCAATGGTATCATTTTTGGCCTGAACCTTGTCAACCATTTTTCTGAAGCTTCTAAACAAATAGAAAGGTATATCTAAGGGTTGTTTACCTGTGAAGTGCAGAAAAAATTTGAAATGGTATTAATATACCATGTGGAACCTACCCTCACAAGTGAAGTATTTTTGGATCACCATAAAAAACATAGAAAAATACTCTTTAAGGAAAGTTCTGGGAATTCCTAAAGAAATATCAATACCTTTGTGTTCTTCTTTTAGGAACTCATCACAAATCTACAATTTGATCTTATGCTCCTTGAACCATAATTCTCTTGACTTGGGAATCTCTGTGGCCTGAGTAATGGTGTCAGGGGACACTGCAAAATTTAGTATACCAACTTTAGATATTGTTCCTCTAAAGTTAATGGAAAAATCCTTTGAAAATTTCCCATGATACTGCTGCAATTTTTTACAGAACCGAAGACACCCTACGCTAGAAAATGATTGGGTGAATGTGGGCTCTTCTTCCAGTAACCTCATGTCCATGGGCTCATGCCTCACCACATACCTGACTTTATATTTTTTCCTTCAAGATGCCATGGATCCAACACAAACACGCAATGAACAGCTTCCTAACACCTACAAAAGACTTTAAGGACAAAAAATTAGCTTTTGACACTAACAGAGCTTACCCTAATACATCTAGACATACCACAATACAACAATACCGATTTTTAGACACCAATAGAAACTTATAAGGAGGAAATGAAAATGGATTTGTGATAGAAAATCTGTAAAAACAGTGGAAAAGGAACGAGATGAAGGAGAAACTATGTTACATACATTTTGCAAATAATGGATAAAGATAGAAAGGAGAAATCATGACCCAATAAGCTCTTGCCACCTCTGACCATACCCTTTTTTGAATTTATGTGCTATTTCCCTACCATTAACATAAGAACAAACTTTCATATCAAATTCTATGTTGGGGAAGGAAAATTTTCTATGGAAGTGCTAAGAACTTCCGTAGCAAACCCTGACCTGTTTTAACTGGAGTTGCTGTGAAGGTTAAAATAAATGTCAAATTCATAATGATGACTAGATAAGCTTCGAGGGACATGAAATTTTGGATTTTCCCTTTATGATGACACACACTATGACTCATAATTACCTTAAAAAATAACCTAAATACTTTGATGCATGTGATTATTTTGAAAGAAAAAATTTAAAATTTACAAACCTTATTAAACCCTAAATAACTTAACCATCTTGACCCAAAAAAAACCTAATGGTTATGTTGGATAATAGTGGCTCCAATGGGGATGTTGCACCCCTGTGGTGCAACAAACAACCAATAGCTCCAGTGCCTTATTGAAAATTGAAAATTACAATTTTGATTATGTCCTCTTCAGGTCTTTATGGCCTTCTCCTCGGGCTCAATCTCGTTGAAAATATCCCCTACACTTGCAAGTATGATAAAAAAAAATGGAATATATACAACGGTTTTTCTTTCAGCATACATAGTTAAGAATAATAGTGTTTGAGAAACCTACCATTGACATTTCCTCCTTGACACAATTTTCCATCCATTTATTGCAGTGAGAAAGTGTTGCTTCCATGATATGTTGCAATCTTGTATGGTGATTTCCAGATATTTTCAAATTTTCCATGTTTCTCTTTGTATTCTATCTTAGCCTCCCACCTCAAAACCACATCTTGAATAGAGAAATTTTCGTATTTTGTCTTTCTTTCAAATGTATTTTTTACTATGTTTTGAGACTACTGATCATTAGTGTACACTTCTTCTCTATTTTCCTGTAAAGCAATGAGTTGATTAATCCTTCTTTGAACTGCATTTGGTTCCTCCTCCAATATTTGGAATAAATTCATCACTGAAACTCCAAGAGAAATAGGAAACAGTACTTCAGTTCCATAGACCATCTCATACGGAGAAATCCCTATGGATGTTTCATTACAAATTTTGTCAGCCTATAAGAAAAATTTTAGCTTCGAGTGCCATGACCTTTTGTTTTCTTGCAAAATTTTCTTGATAATCCTGACTATGCTCTTGTTTTATGACTCATCTAAGCCATTACCTTGAGGGTAATAAGTTTTGGAGTTACCAAGGGTGATGTTATACTGATTGCAAAATCTTACCAGCTTCTTAGACTTGAAATCCTGAAAATTTTCAGTGATGATCTTCATGGGACAACCAAAATTTGATAAAATATTATTTTTGAGAAAAGATATGATCACCAAATTTGTAGCTTGCTTTGTGGGGACTGCTTCAATCCACTTTGTAAAATAATCAGTGGCTCTTAATATCCACTGATGTTGGCCTAAAGATGAAGGATGTATCTCGCTAATAAAATCCAATCCCCATTACTGGAAAGAGGCTTCCACAAATATGGGTTTCAAAGGTAATGAAAGAAATTTTATTTTTCCATCAAATATATGACATTCATGACAGGTAGCAATCTTCTTGTAAACATATTTGAACATTGAAGGCTAATAAAAGCCTACTCTAAGTATATTATTTGTTTTTTCTTTCCAATAATGATGACCCCCATAGTCACCCTTATGAAACTCATAAATCACCTTCTTAGCTTCATCTTCTAGTAGGCAATTTAGGAGTATCCCACCGGTACTTTTCCAATACAAATTATTGTTCAAGATGCAGTACCTTAGAGATTTTAGCTTGACAAATTTGGACTTGGACTTTTTTAGTTCAATAGTAGCTCTATGATGATGTAAAACAAAAATCACATGCTTATACCAGTCTGAGATAGTGAATTTTTCTTCTACAGAGATGAATTCTTCATCTCCCACCACTTTTGAAATTTTTTCTATAAAATTTATATCTATATAGTCAAAATTTGATTGAGTCATAAAATTTTCTAGTCCTCATCCTTTCACCAATTTTGTATGCCTAATCTGTAGACCATATTCTAGCAAAGTGGCAATGCACTTAATCCTCTTTCCATCTGGATCAGCTTGGGTTAATATGTCTTTCACCACAACATTAGGAAAAAAACCCACAATATGTGAACGAACAACATAAACGCTGAAATCTTTGAGTACCTTCACTAGAGCATAGGCATGCTTCTCCATAATGTTTTACTTTAATTTAAAATTTCAATGTGTCCTACTGAAAAAAGAAATAGGTTGTTCATTACCTTGTTGTTTCCTTTGCAATAAAACTCCTGTAATTGTATGCTCAGAAGCAAAAGTAAAAACCAAAAATTCTTTTGAAAATTCAGGATTTATGAGAACTGGAGGTTGACTAAGAGCCTTTTTTATCTCTTCAAAATAATTCCTAGCCTCTGTTGTCCATTTAATATCACAATATTTCCTAAGCATCTTGGTGATATGCTTCACAATTTTTGCAAAGTTATGGATATACCTTCTAACAAAATTCAGCTTCCCTAAAAAGGATTGGATTTCCTTTTTGTTTTTAGGTAGATATATCTTCTTAATAATAGAAACCCTACTTGGATCAATCTTAATTCTTTCTTTTGATGTTATGACCCAAAAAATTTCTGGTTTTCAAAGCAAAGACACTTTTGGTGGGGTTTAGAGAAATACCAAATTTTCTACATTTTTGAAGAATCTTTTCCAAGTGCTTGAGATGCTCTTCTTCCTTTTTTGAGAACACGGTGATTTCATCCAAATAAACAACCACATATCTATCTTTTTATTCTTCAAGTGCAATTTCCATTGCCCTCTGAAAGGTCTCTCTTGCATTCATGAGTCCAAATGGCATCTTTGCATATAAAAATTTTCCCCAAGGCATGGTAAAAGTTGCCTTCTCTCAGTTATCTGGATGTACTAATCTCTTATTATATCCCGAGAAACCATATAACATTGAAATCCTTTGTGATCCAACAATGTTTTGCAGTATGTGGTCCATCTTAGGAAGAGGATAGTTATCCTTAAGAGACGCCTTGTTCAAATTTCTGAAATCAATGCATATCCTAATCTCCCCATTTTTCTTCCTTACAGGTACCAAGTTAGCCAACCACTTGGAAAAACTCAATGGAACAATGATTTTTTCTTTAAACAAATTTTGTATTTCCTTTTCAATCAATGGCATAATTAATGGATTAATCCTCCTCAATTTTTTTTTTGAAGGACTTTCATTTTCTTTGATGGGTATTGTATGTTGAATAATACTAGGATCATATCTTTTCAAATCTACACAACTCCATTCAAAAACATCAATATACCTCTTCATCAAATCAGCATACCTTCGTTTTACCTCTGAAGAAAGGAGCTTGGAAATTTTGAAAAACTTGAGATTTTCTTTCATGCTAAGATTACAAATTTCAACCTCCTCATCATCAGATTTTATCTTAAGATTCTTAGCCACATCATTTTGATCAAACAATTTTTCAAGAGGAATCAAACCTATAGGAATACAATTTTTTTTCAGTTGGATGACTTCTTGTTAATTTTGGACAACTAGGTCCAAACTCCATGTTGTGATTCTCAGATGAGGATACCAATATTTTTATTAGGTTCCTCTTTCGGAGAGGTGCAAGATCGATCTAAATATCATCTTGATCCGATGAGCAGAACATTTGTTTTGAATTTATTCAAGATTTGTGCAAGTCGGCCTTAAGGTTTTCTGCCCAAGCAGTTGTGTGACACACCCTCACTATTGGATATATATTGGTCAATGTTGGAGGAAATTTTCACTCATCTCATCCTCACACATTTTCTCTCTTCTCATTTGATTGGTTTGATGTCCTTGGTGGCTCTTCTCTCCACACGTGGGAAAATTCATGCATTGGCACATTTCTGATTTCGGTCTAGGGTTCTACAACAAACTTTGACCAATGTTGACTTTGGTCAACGCAAGGTCAAATCTACCTGAAACTCTCCCAAAAGTTCAATTTTCCTAATCCTCATTTTCTGGCACTATTCCCGAGGCAAAACATTGACTGACTTTTCAGCGTTGACCTAGCTACTATCGTTGTTTGTGTTTCTTGTTGACTTTTTGGGTTGACTTTTGAGTTGACCGTTTGGCTCTCCTAGAGGGTTGTGTGACATTGCTGTTTGTCTAATCATATTGAGACTTTGCTAGTTGAAGCATCATGTTGATTGTCGTAATGCACCAACACACTTATATATTTCTGGCTTGTCTTTTGTCAATCTACTAGTATGTTCTATCAACATTTTACTTTATTATCTATGTGATTGTTGTCTAATATTGAAGAGAAAGTAAAGTTGCATCAAGCATATAGCATCTACATAAATTTACACTTTTGAATTAGCTTTGGTTTCGGCGAACATGTTTTATTGGTCAACTTGAATGTTTTCAAACTCTTCTTTCAATTCAAGAAAATTTATGACTTTTTGATCACTGTCAAATACTTTCCATCTTGTTATGTTTTCGAGAATGGATGGCCTATTTCTAACTTCAACTTCATATTTATTTCTAGGATGAATATGAATGGTAAATAAACTAGCTGAGATAGCCAAGGAATCTACAACAATATTCTAACCTCTAGACTTGATGGTGAAATTGTGTTCTTCAAAATTTTCAAGCATTTCAAGGCTCATATTTCTATATGCCCTCATTCTTACATCCTTAGTCTGATAGGTGCCATTTACTTGTTTGAATACTAACTCAACCAAAGAATGAAATTCTCTTAGCACCTAAACTTTTCAAAACGTCTAAACCCAAAACCAAAGCTTCATATTATGCCATGTTATTTGTGCAATCAAAATTCAATTGGTAAGAACAAAACTTACTCTCATCCCTTGGGTTCATTATCCAAATACCCACACCAACTCCTTCTCATCCAACAAGACCATCAAAATTCATGTGCCACCAACCCTCTTTATCAACCTCTTCAACTTGTTGATTTTATGTTTGTTGATTTTTAGCTTCATTAGTGGTTTCATTGAAAAGAATGGAGGATCCTAACTCAGTTTCCACTGCATAGACTCGAAAATTCTGAGTTTTTTCTTTTCTAATGACCATATATGCAATCCTATATTCTCTATACAACCTCCTTTGCTCTCCAAAAACTAGGATAGTGGCATAAGTCATGTCCATTTGCACAATTTCCTTGATTTTGGCATCCCAAGATCTAGATGATTGCATGTTGAATTTTGGTTGAATATCATCTACAAATATTTCCATATGTTATGGTCCTATAATAATAGAATTCATAATTTTGAATTTTTATGTTAAAATCTTGTAATACTGTACATACCTTTGCTTTCTGCAAATGTTTTCCCATATTTAAAAAATGAAAAGAGGGTAAGTCCTAAAATGGACTAAAATAAAATAAGAACAAAAAAGAATGTCAAGTATGAACCCCACAAAAAGAGATAAAATAAGACCATGAAAGTGATGAAAATTCAAATGCCACTACTTTTACTTTATTTTCCAAAATAAGATTGCATGCAGCTTGTCAAAAATTCCACAATCCATGATGGTCAAACAGCTTAATCTTGACTAATTCATGCTTTAAATTTCATGTTGATAGTTAGTGAATAAAGATCTAGCCAAACCATTTAATCTTGGAAGATTAGTAGTTAGGTAGAGAAATAAAAGAGCTCATCATTTTAATCTGAGCCTTTGGAAGTTATAAGGTTAGAAGTATATAGTTTACTTATTAAAAAGAAAATAAAAGGGTCAGCAAGCTCAAATGCGCCCAATAAAGGAAATAAAATGTTAGGGTAAATGATGGGTAGGTAGATTACTTTCACCAGAATTGGAAAGCATCATTTTTTGGTTTATCTCATGTAATTAAGGTAATTTCAAACATTTCCCTTATCCCAACTCTTTTCCCATACAAAAACACAATTTCCCCTTGGCGAAAATCCTTTCCCCTTCCTAAACCCCTTTCCCTTAGCTTAAAATTCCATTCCGATTTATTGACTCCCATTTTCAATTAAAACAATGCAAAAAACCCACTTTTGCATATTTTTGGGTGACTAATATATGTCGGACCCATTTAAACTTAAAACCATTCCCTGATGTTATTTTAAAACCCCCCTCCTATCATATCTCATGACCCCTTTATATCATTTTTTACCCATAGGTTATATATTATTAAATTCCCGCTACCATTTTAACTATATATATATATATATATATATATATATATATATATATATATATTAACTCCTTTAAATATTAAAATCCCATATTCATTCATCCCCATTGCATGGTAAACCTCCCGCCATATAATCCTAACCCCGACCCTACTCACAGTTTAACCCTCTGCCTATCAAATCTCGGTCCCACCTCTTTGAACTTTGCATAAACTCATCCGACCATCCAATCTATGCCATTGGATCCAATGGCACATGCTCCAGATTTCATTCCCCAATAGTTCGAAGGTTAACGCCACAGGGGGTTGCGAAATGAGAAGTTTCGCACCCCCTCCCCTTACCACGTGTCAATCCTATGTGCTATCACACTCCCATCCACGAAACCATTAACCACTTTTTTTTTATGTGAAAACCATTAAACCCCTTTGCACATGTGATAAACTATCGGTTAGCCTCCTGCAACGTGCCATAAAACCACCATCCCATCTGCGCATAAGTTGAAACCATTCACTTTTTGAAGTCTTCTCCTGCACAGTGTGGTAAAACCACTGTAATGAATCCTTGTGTTATATGATAAACATTTCAACCCCTACATATAATAAAAATGCTCACTTTGCTCCGTGATAAGCCACGATTGTTTGAAATTAATACAACATTTAAACCCTGTGACATTGCAATAATGCACCAGAACTGTTTCATTGTGTAAAAAAATCTGCAGAATCTTTCAAAATAAATCTCCATTATCTCATTCATAACCTGTCTCTGCAAATTTGCGACTGAAAAGACTAAAAGATCATAACAAATGTAGAATTAAAAAAAAACAAAAAAAACCCTCTAGAGTTTGCATTCAATTATAGGTTTTAACCCTGAATAGAAATTATCTACACACGAGTCTTATAAAAGAAAATAAACAATAGCGAAAGAATAAAACATAAAACAAATAAGCATAGAGATTTTCCCCTGGATTCCAAATCGGGACGACCAGCTTGATTTTTCATTATATTCCTTTTAGTGTTACAACACATATATATACATGTCGAATCATACATAAACCCTAATCCATTAACCATGGATTAGAACATAACCGTAGTTCCCTTGACCAGATCTACAAAAAATACCAGGGGCCAAAAACCATCGTACCCCAAAACCATGTGCAAAACCATGCACAAAACCATGGGCGCGGACCGCCCACTGGAAAGAATATAACCCATACCCAACATTCTCCCACTTGTTGTTTTCTTTCCACAGGGGGCCACAGGAGAGCTTAGTCATTGGCTCAATTCTTCAGCACCCATTGTTTCTCTACACCAAGAGAACTTTTGAGTGCTCATAGACTTCGTCAATGCATCTACAACATTCTTCAAAGTGTCCACCTTTACTAGCAACACCCTTTTAGACTCAACCATATCTCTAACAAAGTGATTTTGAACATCAATGTTCTTTGTCTTTGAATGATAAGCAGGGTTCTTAGCCAAGAAAATTGCACTTTGGCTATCACAGTCTATCCTTATAGCTTGATGTACCAACCCCATACTTGAACACAATCTCTGCAACCAAACTGCTTCCTTGCTTGCATGAGTGGCTGTTATGTATTCTGCTTCTGTAGTTGAAAGAGCCACTACAGACTGTCTTTTACTCATCCAACTGACTGCGCCTCCAAATAGGCTAAACACATACCCACTTGTAGATCTTCTTTGATCCAGATCTCCGGCCCAGTCTGCATCAACAAAACCACGAATGTCCAAAATTCTTTCCAATCCTGGTCTTCCCTGGTAGCACAAGCCATAATCACTAGTGCCACGTAAATATCTGAAAACCCGCTTCACTGTTGTCCAATGCTCCTTCCCTGGGTTTGACATAAACCTGCTCAATACTCCCACTGCATGTGCAATGTCTGGTCTAATACAGACCATTGCATACATCAGGCTACCCACTGCACTTTCATATGGAACACGGGACATATCCTCCTCTTCTTCTTATGTCTTGGGACACTGTTCAGCAGACAGCTTTGCACCTACAGGAATAGGAACACTCACCGGTTTACTATCCTGCATATTGAACCTCTGCAATATAGTCTCGACATACTTCCTCTGGTTTAACCAGAGCTTCCTCTTTGCCCGATCTCTCTTAATTTCCATGCCCAAAATATAGTTTGCAGCACCAAGATCCTTCATGTCGAATTTGAAGAACAGTTGGGTCTTCAAATATTGGATAATTTCTTTGTCATTTCCAATCAACAACATATCATCCACATACAAGACCAAATAAATAACACGGTCACCAATTAATTTAAAATAAACACAGTGATCCTCCTTGCTTCTGGTGAAGCCAAGTCCCCGTATATAGGTATCAAATTTCTGATACCACATCCTTGGTGACTTTTTTAACCCATACAGAGACTTCTTCAACCTACATACCAATTTTCTTACCCTTCACCATAAAGCCTTCAGGATGCTTCATGTAGATCTCCTCTTCTAGATCCCTGTGAAGAAATGTTGTCTTCACATCCATCTGTTCCATCTCAAAATCAAATGCAACAACAACAGATAAAAGTAATCTAATAGAAGTAACTTTGGCAACAGGAGAAAAAATATCACCAAAATCAATTCCTGGCACTTGGGAATAACCTTTTGCTACCATTCGATCTTTGTATTTCCCCAACTTTCCTTCTCCATTCATCTTCCTCTTAAACACCCATTTTCTTCCAATGGGTTTCCTTCAAGCCGTCAACTCCTCCAGATCTGAAGCCTCATTTTTTTGCAAGGATTCCATTTCATCAACCATGGCCTCCTTCCAAGGTTTTCCATCCTTTGAATCCACTACCTCCCTGATAGTTCTAGGATCATCATTAGTGATGGATAAAGAAAATTTTTAACAAAAAGTAGATGGACTATACCTTCGGTTGTCTTCTTCCTGAGCTCATCTTCTCACAGCTAGAGTTTGTGGCTCTTCCTCTTCTGAGTCTTCTTTTGTTGTAGAGTTTGACTCATCCTCCTTTATCTCAAACTCTATCTTCTCAAGTTCCTTTGGTATGAATTCATGTTTAACAACATCTGTCACCTCTCTAAACACCACGTCTCGATTGTACACAACCTTCCTTTTTTCTGGGTTCCAAAGCGTGTAACCCTTTAAACCATCCTTATACCCAATAAAGATGCACCTTTTAGATTTATTATCCAACTTGATCTTTTTCTCCTTTGAAACATGTACATGTGCATCACATCCAAATACCCTTAGATGTGAAAGAGAGGGTTTCTTACCAGAACATACCTCATGTGGAGTCTTATCCTCCAACATTGATGAAGGTGATCTGTTAACCAGATAGCATAGCCTAATCGCCATGCCTTAATTTTGTCCTAACCCAAACACCGAGCATGATTCTTTCCTTTTCCATCGTTGTCTCTGTTCATTCTTTCTCGCAACTCCATTTTTTTGTGGTGTCTATGGAGTATTCTTCTATCGTGCTATACCACACTTCTGACAGAAGTCTTCAAATTCCTTCTTGCATAATTCTCCTCCATTATCTATCCTCAACACCTTTATCTTCTTCTTTGTCTGGTTTTCTACTAGAGCCTTAAATTTGTTAAATTTGACAAATAATTCGAATTTCTTCGTCAGAAAATATATCCATGTATTCCTTGAGAAATCTATCTATGGATGAAACATAAGACATGTACACAAACTTTCCCGTTGATGGAACTGACATAGGTCCAAACACATCACTATGCACAAAAGTTCTAATATCTTGTTCGCCCTCTTAGCACCGGAAGGAAAACTCACCCGATTCTGCTTCCCATATACACAATGTTCACAGAAATCGAAATCCAGAGAGAAATTAGACATACCTTCTACCATACCATTTCTATGTAGTATCCGAAGGCCCTTTTCTCCAATATGTCCAAGCCTTTGATGCCATAGCATGGTCTTTTCTCCAGAGACAGCTAGGCTTTCCGCTCCACTTTCAGGAACCACATAACTATTACACCCATCAATAACAATGCTACCTTGTAGCTTGTACAGAGTTCCAGTCTGAACTCCCCGCATTAATACCAGTGCTCCCCAAACCATCTTGCAGGCATCTTTCTCGAACACTGTTTTTACACCTGCATCATCCATCTTGCTTACAGAAATTAGATTTCTAGCCAATGCAGGAATATGCAGAACACCAGGAAGTGTTCTAATCCTTCCACCTTGTAGCTTCAGCTTGACCTTTCCACGTCCGACGATTCTGGCCTTCCTATCATCCCCTAGGAAGACATCACCACCATCATATTTCTCATACTCGCAGAACCACTCCCTATGGGGAGTGAAGTGAAAGGATGCACATGAGTCAATCAACCATGACTCATGATCTACATGTGTATTTGAAGAAGAAGCCAAATACACATCCCCACCTTCATCCGAGGTGGTTTTTGCCTCTGTAGAAGGAGCATCATTAGATCCCTTTCCTTTCTCAGGAGCTTTAGAACTACACTCCCTTTTGTAGTGCCCTTCCTTTCCGCATTTCCAGCATACCTTTACAAACTTTCCAGGAGATTTAGATCTCCCTCTAAATTTAGATCTCCCACTCGAAACCTTATTATTTTTTATGTTTTGGGACCTTCCTCGTACAGATAAGGAATCTCCATTCTGGCCCTCCATATTTCTCCATCTCATTTCCTCTGACAATAAGGCTGAGACAATGTCATCAAAATTCAAGGTAGTTGTATTGCTACCTATTGCAATAACCAGACTATTCCACGAGTCTGGTAGATAACACAACAAACTGATGCACTTATCTTCATCTGAGATTTTAATATCAACAGATGACAGCTAGCTTACCACAGTATTGAAGGCGTTAAGATGCTCTGTCACCAAGTCTCCATCCTTCATCCTCAGGTTATACAGCTTTTTCCTCAGGAACAACTTATTCACCGGAGACTTAGATTGGTACAAAGTCCAAAGTTTTTCCAACAAATTCTTTTCCGTAGCTTCTCCAGATACATTCAAAAATATTGAATCTAAGACACACAAACGTATTGTGCTCTTAGCCTTCCGATCCAGTTTCTTCCAGTCTTCATCTGACATTGCCGTTGGTTTAGTACCTAGATCTACTGTGATCCACTGATCTTTATCCACCAGTAGATCCTCCATCTTGAGCTTCCACAACTCAAAAATTTTACCATTAAATTTCTCGATTTCTATCTTCTCGCCGCTCGCCATCTTCTTTCATCGCAAGAATCAATCCCGTAGATCTCCCACTAAACAAGGTCTACCTTAGGCCTGAGAAAAAAAACCCTCAGCAGCAAAGGCCTCCCCTTGAAGCCGAAATAGCTCTGATACCAAATGTAGGTTTTAACCCTGAATAGAAATTATCTACACACAAAAAAGAAACAATAGCGAGAGCATAAAACATAAAACAAAAAAACACTGAGATTTTCCCCTGGATCCCAAATCGGGACGACCAGCTTGATTTTTCATTATATTCCTTTTAGTGTTACAACACATATATATACATTTCGAAGCATACATAAACCCTAATCCATTAACCCTGGATTATAACATAACTGTAGTTCCCTTGACCAGATCTACAAAAAATACCAGGGGCCAAAAACCATCGTACCCCAAAATCATGTGCAAAACCATGCACAAAACCATGGGCGCAGACCGCCCACCGGAAAGAATATAACACATACCCAACATAAATCCACAGATTTCCCAGTTCCAAAAGCCCATTTGAAATCCCTGCAAACCTAGTTTTCATTAATTTTTTATTTTTATTTTTGCAGGTGATCAGACAAGACTTGGACAAACAGTTTTAATACTAGTTAATTACTTGTTTCCTCCAGATTCTCTAGATATGAAATCAAAGGCTTTATTCAAACATAAGATTACATGCAGTAACAGAGCAAAAGGAAACCATTTACCCAGTAAAGGTAAACAGAGCAGTCAAAGTGAAAGGTAAAGTAATAGATAAAGGTCAAAAATAGAGTTAAAAGAACCAAAAGAAAAATCAGATAAAGACAGAGGAAGAAGGCAGTGTGTGAAATAAGCCAACACCAAAGAAACTAACATATAACAACAATCAAGTAAAATAGGGACAACTTTGAATTAGTTGAAAGGTGTCACTACCTTTTAGTATCCAGATATTTTATTTCCTAGATTAAATCTTAAATCAGTTTAGGATATTTTGTATTAATTTGTGTATAAATACTTCAGTCATTCGAAGTATTAAGTGGATGGTGGATTGTTAAACATTTCTATAGTTGTATTGATCTGGTACTTGAGGGTTCATTTTACCATTTTCAAGTCAGCAGACTGGATTGAGCAATAAAGGCATTATATTACAGGATTCATGTGTTGAGCCAGTTCAGTGAAGTATCTTTCTATTGTTTAATTGTTATTTTTTGAATTTTTTCACATACTTGTTGTTTTATGAATCTAAATGATATAACAGGAAATTTATTTCAGAACTTATTTAAATACACTTTGTCTTTTCATGTTTTCCTCTGATATCCAGATTAGGTAATTCTACATTGCTTTTGTTAGCAACCTATAATATAGGGGTCATAATTTTGACTTGACTATTGGTAATTTTGTAAATTTGTACATACTTTGCCTTCTGCAAGTTGTATTCACATATTTTGTAAAAAAATAAAATTAAAAAAATTAAAAAAAATCAAAAAAAGGGTAAAAAGTCCTTAAAGAATAATCAAAGGACTTAGAAAAAATAAGATACACCAAGAGAAAAAATGAATAAAACATGAAAGTGAGCAAGCATAAATGCCACTACTTTTTACTTTTTGACTATCGCATAGTGTCAATAAATGCCATTAGTCCATGATGAGTTAAACAGTTCAATCTTAACTTATCATTATTTCAATTTCCATTGTTTTAGATAGAGAAAAATGAGTTGTTAGATATTTTAATCCTAACAATTCAGTAGTTAGGTAGACAAATAAAGTGAATCCAATAGTTTAAACTGGATTCATGGATGAAATAAGTGTAGAGTTAGATAGTTTACTTTCTTTTAGAAAAAATAAATGTTGTGAAGGTTGCTAGCTTAAATGCACCTTGTTACAAAAGAAGAAAAAATGTTAGCATGGTAAGATGGGTAGGTAGAAGAAGGTCAAAAGTCTCAATGTAAATATCATTCATCATGGGCTTCAAAATAACCAACTTCCCCTTCCCATATTCATGAAACATTCTAGACTATCAGTCAGAAAGGCTCAAGGCATTTCCTTGAATTTTGTTGGGACCGGACCCAAGGCTCTATGACTAGTCAGTTGAAAGTGTGAAATGTCTATATTAATCCATTAATCACATCATTTACCATTCATGCAGTCATTTCCCCTGAAAAATCCTAAGTAAAACTTCATTTTTACTTAAAGATACTCTAATCCACATTTAGCTAACTTCCTACATCATTTCAAAGCAAAAAACCCTCAAAATCACATTTTATCCTAAGTATAAGTGATGAAGTTATTATAATGCAATTTCCTTTTAATCTTCACTTTCTTAGTTATATTGATGTGTTTTGAGTATACATTGTCCCCTTGTCATATTAACTCTAACTTATGTATTAACCCCCTACAATTGACCTTTTCCTATTATTTAAACTCCTTTATTATTAATAAATTCCAAAAAACCCACTTATTATAACTTAAGCCAAAGTTATTTATGCCCACATGCGTAAATAAAACCCCCCCTATAACCCCTTTGGCGAAACGTTTATCCTTGTATGTAATCCTGACCCTATGGTATTTAAATCTTCTTGATTTAATTATCCATATAAATAAAATATGAAGAAAATACATCTTAAAACATGTATTATGCGAAGTTTTGTTAAAACTAAAATTCAAAAAAAAATAAACCCCTCTCGTTGTATATTCTCCCTCCCCGACACCCTAACCTATGATTAAACTATCCCTTTGCTTTTCTCCCGGTTCCATTTAACCTGAGTTAAAATCCCGATGTATATCCCCCCAATTCTCAACTTCGGTTAAATCCATTTTGAAACCCTCCCGATTACCTTTTCAATTGGAAAAAGTCATTTTTATATATAAAACATAACCATACCCCTTTCTCCATTGGATTGATTTTCAACCCTCCGATCTCCGAAGCCCATTCAATCCAACGGTTAGAAATCTACGCGACCGTTCAAATATATTTTTTATCCTTCCCCATCACGTAAGATTCCAACCATTCTATCTATCCTACATCTCCTAAGATCAACGACCCTCGTTGAATCCGATAACTTACCTTTTCCCTGCACCTTTCCTTTTGATCGTGGCCGTTCGCTCGTTGAATCCAGATCCGATGGTGCAAATACATTTTTGTGCTCATAAAGTAATCGTTTGATGCTTTGGCAAAGCCGCGCGAAATGGGTGGTTTTTCCAAACCACCTCGCGCTGACATGCCGTGATCTCATTGTGTCGTGTTCGAAAAGCTGAATTCCGCTTACCACCATTTACCCGCGCGAATACCACTGGCGGTATTCCCTAAACCTCACCCGTTTAACCCAAGTTTAATGTCATTTAACTATGGTTATACCATCGTTTAATACATTAAAATTATATTTTTCATTCAAATTTTCACCTTTTCTCTTTAAACCTGTAAAAACATTGCAGAACCGTTTTTCCTCAAAATCACACCGTTTGAACCCTGAGAAGCTTTGCCGAGCCATTTTCAACCTACCAGTACCATTTTTCGATGCCCATTGCCCTGAATTTCCATTACAAAGTACTACATTGTCCTCTGTAAAGACATTTTCAAAAAATTGAAGACTGTGCACCTCTGCAACGTCTTCAACTGAATTCTGTTGGTTCTCCTGCTACTTTTCTTCGAACTTGTCCTCTGAGATTTCAAAATTCCTGTCAATTTCAAATAATTACCAAAGTTACTGCAAAAAAGTGTCCATTTTCAGGGGAAACTCTGTCAAAATTTCCCTGGAATCCTTAATTTCCCTTTCTTGGAGTTTTTTCCATACCCTGGTCCATTTTGCTGTTGAAATCAATTTTAAATACACGTTCTGAGATTTAAATTCCTTGCATTTCCTAAAAACCCTACTTAGAAACCCCATTTTTAGTAGAAATTCGCCAAGAAACCCCTGTTTCTCATAAAGGAACTTAGAAAACCATTTAAGCTTGCTTCGTTCATATTAAAAATGACCAAGAAACAAATAAACCCCAAGAATGGAAGCCCAAAATCTCAAAAGAAGTCTTCCGCAAAAATCCCTCAGCCTAAGCCCTTCAAAATCGACAAGCCGGCCCTTGCACTCACGGATGATTCTACAGAAGTGGTCAGACCAGTCCAGCCTCCAGTCATTTCCACATAAAATAGCCCTTTAGTTGATCTGGACTATAGAATACTGGACCCTAATGTAGAATTTAACCTGCTTGATGTCTATAATTGGAGCTATGGAAAATCAGTGGAAAAGGGTGACAAATATATTCCAATTTGGGAATCCAATCTTCCTAGATATATTGTCCCTCTCACTCATTACGTTCCTAACTTTATCAGATTATGTTAAGCCTATTATATGCCAGAACAAAGATGCATTATAAACAAAGAAAAAGAGATCCTGTTTTATATCACTGAAGAGTCAATAAATTCCATGTCGCAAATGAATCATGACCCCAATTCTGCTTCCCTATCAATAGAATATTTAACCCAACTATATCTTGATTTGGATTTCAATACTAGATTCAAAGTATACCAGACTTTTTGTCCAAATCAAGTTGATATTCCTAAGTTAAATCCTCCTTTTGATACCTCTGATTTCCCAGATGAGACTAGGCAGATTGTCTCAATGCTTTCCTTCATACTAGGATACATCAGTGATGAATTCAATGATGTGGCCATCCTAGGTTTTCTGTCAACTCTAAGCCCTGGTCAATCACCATCCATTCAGTTCAATTTTGCCATATTCATTGCTGAAAGTATGCATTATCAGTTATCCAGATTATCAGAAGAAGGAGTTTTCAGAAATTCCTCTTATCTACTCCACCTCTTCCTATATTATCAAACAAATAAGTTTCCAATTGAATGTCAGAAAGTGGATGCAGAAGGAAAAGTTCTGTCAATAGTGTTTTGGTCATCTATTCTAAGAAAATGGAACAGAGAGTATAGTTTTGCAGATTTCAATGACTCATTTATAGCTCCTGCTATGTATCTTTTGGAAAAAGAGGA
Organism: Pinus albicaulis; assembly: GCA_034641835.2. Taxonomy (NCBI): domain Eukaryota; kingdom Viridiplantae; phylum Streptophyta; class Pinopsida; order Pinales; family Pinaceae; genus Pinus; species Pinus albicaulis. The sequence continues at coordinate 1,223,327,936 of CM076580.1, forward strand.
AATCCCCAGGATTAATGATGAGACAAGAAGAATTCTACAGCTATCAGAGAGCTATAAAACTGGGGATTGGTATTTATATAAAAATCACACAGAGATCAGAGTGTATGGCTCATCCATGGCCCCATATAAATTACCCAGATTTGTTACTACAAGAATATTTGCTTTGGAATATCTGAGACAGCTATTGAATGTAGATGAAATCAACTTCATAGCTTCCAAGAAAAAGACCCAATTTAAGATGAAAAATAAAATTGGGCCATTCATTGTGAATAACAGAGAAGTTGTCAATGAAATAAATGTCAAACTTAAAGAATACAAGTTCCCATGTAGTTTTACATGGAATTATGACCCACAAGGCATTTTGAGTAAAATGAGGGTAAAATGCAAGTCACCTATTTACTTGCATGATTCTAAGCCCCATATTGAAAGATATGCTAATAAAATTGAATGGGAGCCAAATACCCTATTTGATGATGATTTACAGGTAATACAGGTAGACAGTGGCAAAGGCAAACAGATTGAACAGATACAGGTGGCTTCCACAAGCCAAGAAACTGATAATGTACATAAAAGAGACAGGGAAGGAGACAATTTTGTAGCTGAGACTATTGAGGACAAAAAATTCAAAATTCCTTATAGTAAAAGAAGTAAGATAACAGAAGAAGAAAGGAATAAGGCTGTGAATATTGAAAATAATGAAACAGATGATGAAGCTACAAGAATAGTCACTGAAACATTAAAAGAGCTTCAAAATGTAAAAATTGGAACACAACAAAAAGATACAGTCATGAAAGAAAACCAGGCTACTATTAATTTGCCTCCTCCTTCTCAGGAAACTGACAATACATAGTTAGAGATTCAGATCAGATTCAGACAGATTAAAGAGAAGAATGAAGAGATCAAGAATCAAGCTTATTCTAGATTTATTAAGGAAAAGCCTAGAAACAAAGATAGGCTTCTTTCAGCATTTGATTATTCATCCAATAAATTGGTAATGTCATTCTTGAAGCCTACAGTGGCTGAGCCAAAGTTAGTGGCAGATTATTTCAAAACAGATTTTGAAGTAGATGTTGATGCCATTCATGAATTAGATCAAATTGAATTTCATAGGAGCAATGCTGAAATGCTATATTCCAAAATTGTCAGTAAAACTATGAAATCAATTAGGCTTGAGAAAATAGTGCTCAACCTCCAAAATCAAATGAAGTTGGACAAAGCCTCACTGTATGCTAATAATTTAAGAATAAAAGCACTAGAAGATATAGTGATTGAAGTAGGGGGTGACCCAGCCAACATTGAAGGGGAAAAAGTCTTAATTAAACAGAAAAATGAGGATATAGTTGCTCTTAGAAAACAGTTGAAGTTGCCTCAGAGTGAAAACTCTCAAGAAAAAGAAATTCTACAGCAAAAAATAGAGAATGATGAATTAAAGCAGCTTGTACATCAAATGACAGATCAGATAAAAACAATGGAAAGTCAAATAGAAGTTTTAATGAAAGAGAATGAAGAACTAAGAAAAGCACAACCGGTGGTTATTCCTACAGTGATCCCCAATGTAAGCACTGCCATACCATCTACTTTGGCAGAACACTTGGCACCGAAAGGAGTACTGGTAACTACAGTGCCAATTACTTCTCAGGAAATTTCTGCCTATTCTTCTTCATCCTCACATATGAGTACACTACAAGACCAAGTGGTTGTGATCAAAGCCATGGAGGACATATCTGTTAAAGATAAAGAAATTCTTAGTTTGAAAGGCATTATAAAAAATCTAGAAAGTTCCAAAAATGATGCCTTGATTACTTCTAGAGGACATGAGCAAAGGGACGATCGACTAGAAGAACAGGTGAAGATTCTGCAAGCACAACTAAATCTTACAGATCAAGTGGCCTATATAAAAAATCATTTATGGACCAAAATTATTGAAGGAATTCATTGTCAATGGCCTTCAATTACGATAATTTATGAACAAAGGGAGTTACTTCAAGTTGCTAGTGCGGATATTGAAATGACTAAAAGGGAAAATAAACCAGCTCAAGCAATCCAACTCATAGCTTTCTTAAACAGTAAAAACAGGGAAGAGTTGGAAGAATTGAAAATTGTTGATAGAACAGAAACTATTCTTCAAATCAAAAAGGTCCTGAACAAAAGAAACATAATGAGTAATCTAAAGGACAGGTGTAAAGACATGAATGTATCCATCTCAAGATTTTTAGCCAAATACAAAACATTATCAGAAGTAGGTTTGCCTGATATTCATGAATTGAATGAAAAATTGATGCCTCAGAAAGATTATGATCTAAAAATCAGAAATCATGCAAAAGAACAAGCCAGACAGCCTCTGCCACAAGGATCACCAACAGGCAAAATACTTCTTCAGTATTTTGAAAATCTGTTCTTTTTGGATAATGATATCAAGCATATGTTCACTATCAAGGCTAACTTTTCCAAGTATACAGAGGCAGATGAAAGTTATAGAAAATTGAAGACTATGAAGATCCCCTCTCTAGAAAAGTGGCAAGAATTCACAGATATGTTGTGAATTTGATGGATAAAAAATAGGAAAATCCCTTGGAAATTCATTTTTTACTGTTACCTCAAATGGTAAAAATGCAGGGTTAAAGTGTATCAGTAGGTGAAAGAGTATCAGTGAAAATAAAGTTACTGTTGGTTAATTTTTGATTACCACAGTAAGACAGCTCAGATCAGATGAATAAAGAGTATCAGCGTTGAAAGTTAGAGGAAAGGAAAGTTCTTCAACCACTTTCCATGATAATATGCATCTAATGCCAACAGTACAAACAGCACAACAACAATCAGTTCAAATTAGAATAATCAGTTCTATTTTTTCTTGTAAAAACGTAACAGCTTGCAAACCGTTTTGCAGCTGTCCCTCTTTTTAAGTTTTCTTTCCTATTTTTATTAAAACATTATCTCAATTTCTGAGATATTTTGTAAACATTTTTTTGTATAAATACTTCACAATTCGAAGTATTCAGCGTGAATAAAAATTTCTCAAGACAACTATAGTCTTATTTGCTGGTCATATTGAATTTGGTGAGTCAATTAGCGAAAGTAGCAGACTGGAAAGAGATCAGAGACATCATAGCTAAGGGTTATCGTGGTGACAAGATAAGTCTCGTTCTTTCCTTTTTTTCAGTGTATTTCTCTTAAGTTTACATTCAATCATATTGTGTGTTTCTTGTCTGCAATGATCAACTAAGGAAAAATTAAACAGCATTAGTGATAATAAGCTCCCTGTTTCGAAACTTGTTGGCATTTTAATGTTTTCTACTAGATAACCAGACCATAGATTTCTTCATTGCTCTAGGTCCCAGTTAGATCCCCTTCTTCAATCTTCTTTTCTATAGCTTAAGGATTCTTAAGTGACCTTTTGCTCAGATTCCACCCACTCCACCAAATCAAGCCTATACATAGCCTTAGAAGGTCACCTATCTTGCCCTTAGCACATTTGCATCTTTGAGCCTTATTTTTTAGTTCTTCTTGCCTAGAGATTTGACTCCATTGCCCAATATTCTGGTGAATCCTTTTGGTTTACCTTGAAATCTCTTTTATTCCCACCAATCTTTTAAAATCAAACCCAATTGCACAATCATAGCTAGCCTAATATATGTTACTAAAACAAAGCTAAATAATACAGAGAGATCCCTCTCTGGAGTTCAAGAAGGCTAGATCTTGAATTCCCAAAGCAGTTCTTGGTTACCCTTAGTGTTCTTAACTACAAAAATCCCCATCCCACAACATGAGAATTACTAGGGTGATAACATACTGGTGACCATACTGGGGAACTAACCACTCTCCAGTTTTAATTTTAGTCTTGAAGGAATATCTTTAATTATATCTTTTCTACCTTAAGATTGAGTTTAAAGGTTGTGGGTATTTTACCCAGTAAAAAATCTGGCTCCCAAGAAAATCTACTACACTAGAAACAACCCTCATCCTAATCATCTAGATATAGTAGATAATCCCGACCAGATAGGAAAAAAGAAGAAAAAACAAAGTGATAGTTCTGAAACTGAAATAACTCTGAAAAGTGTTGATTCTTTACCCAAAGAATTGGTTAGCTTATCAGACATTGATTTTGACATTAAGTTTGAGAAATCTTTATTTAGAACAAAATCTGAATCGAATTTAAAATAAATTGTTTTAGATCCAGTTTTTGCTTCTTACGTAAGTGAAAGGCGTAAAATTATTTTTGTTCCTAGTAAATCAGATCAAACTGAAAGTAAGAATCTAGTTAAAAGGGTAAATGTTACAAAAATCAAAGACATTGAAGAAGTTGTTAAGCTAGCTAAATTTCTGTCTAAATTTAAACCCCCAGTCTCTGAACTATACACAACAGTATTTCCAACATTAGATTCAACTCTGTATGCTGCAACATCATTTACTGATTCCACTATCAGTTTACCTCAAGAGCCCATAAGCCCTGAGTTGTCTCTACCCCAGCGAATCATTTATTCATCGTATCCTCAATCCACTGCTAGTTCATCAACCGATCCATTTATCCCTGAGCTGCCCTTGTAGCCCAAAGTAGTATAGCCATCATTCACCCAGCCCATTACAACTACCATTAGCCATACTACTTCTGTTTCTTCCCCATTACCCAGCTCTTCAATTTCATCCATTGCAGTAACCAATACTATCCCTTCTACCACAACTGTACCTCCCAACCAAGCTAAAATTCAAGCCATGGCAGCTCGATATGCTCCCTTGGTCTTACCTCAGAATATCCATGACATGCCCCAGAACTATCAAAAATATATTCCTCTTTTTGATAATCTTTCACAGATCACTGCACAACAGCACATTACTAGAATGAGTGATTTCTGGGAAGTTTATGAAATTGATGACTCAGATGTTCAGATGAGATTATTTGCTCAGAGCCTAATTCGAGAGGTGAAAACTTGGTTTAAATCTTTAGCACCTGGTAGCATAGCAGACCTAGCTGCATTTCATAGAGCCTTCCTTAATAAATGGGAGAAAAAGAAGAACCCTATGCAAATACTATCTGAATTTGATGTTGTCAAGAGAGCCCCTAATGAAACTGTGCAAGACTTCTGCACAAGATATAATAGTGTATACAATTCCATTCCTGCAGACCTTAAACCTACCCCATATTCTGTGCTTCTGAAATTCCCTGACTGTTTTGACATAGACATGGCTTACCAACTTAGGGAAAGGAATGCAGATACGTTAGAACAAATGCAAAAAGATGTTGTAGGTGTAGAAGTCAACATACTAGAAAAAAAGGCCAAAATGAGAAATGAAAGAAGGGTTACTATTAAAGAGGAAGCATCTCACTTGGATACTAAATTTGATTTCATTACTAAAGCCCTAGAAAAAGTAGTTGACAAACTGGATCAAATTGAAAAGAAACCACAATGGGACAATCAAGCCCATATCCAAAATCCCAACTATAGAAGAAACACCAACCCCGAGAAAGGCAAGGAGCCTTCCCCTGATCAAAATATAAGAAACCCATTTCAAGAAAATTTTGCAGAAAGTTCACAAAACAGTGTTGATGAGGAGGAAGACATAAACATTTTTATGGGGATCGATGAAAAAAATACCATTTTCCTCACCCAGGAGAACCAATAACTCTTTGAACTTCAACAGCTCAAAGTAGGATCTGCAGAATCCTATGATTACAAACAAGGTTATGATTTTGCAATAAATGAGATTCATAGTCAATACAACCTTAGGAGCAAGAAAAACATTGATCTTTCTATAAAGAGTAATGCTCCAAAGCAACAAGAACAAAAGAGAAAGAAGTCTGATACTTCCAAATCTAAACTCTTGCAAATTCTTCCCAGAGAAAGAAAACAGAGTTCAAATCCAACCAGTCCTAAAAAGCAGCAAGGCCCAAAAATTGTAGATATTACTGACGAGGTGGAACAATCCTCCAAAGATGTTCCCAAAGATAATTCTTCCAAAGCCACCAATTCAACAACAATCATTGAGCCAAGAAAGAATCCTATTGATTTTAAAATATCAGATCCTAAGCCTTCTGTTGAGAAATCTAAATTTGATAAAACTCCTGTTAATCCTCAAATCATTCTTGAAGAAATTACTAAAGATAGCAGGAACCAAGAAACTCAGACAGAAGACAAGAGAAGAACGCAGAACAAAGGAAAAACAGTAGAAACTCAAGAAAAATCCACACAAACAACAGTTCCCAAGGAAGAAATGATTCAAACCAGTAAATCTCAGCCAACATTTAACATGCAGTCTGAAATATCCAAACTGAAAATAGTTGTTCCCTTAACAGAACTAGCTAAAAATGATTTATATAGATCAATGATTTCTGATATGTTGAATGTCAATGAGAATGAAGATACAATTAACATGAATGAAGATAGGCCTGAACTAATTTTTGGTCCCAATGTTGATGGCAAGCATTCAGATGGGTCGGTACCCCCATTCTGTTTAAGTCTTACCATACATGACCAAATATTACATAACTCTATGCTAGATACTGGAGCTTCCCACAATTTAATGCCTAAAGCTATAATGGAAACTCTTAATCTAGACATAACGAGACCGTATAAGGACCTGTTCTCATTTGATTCATCCAAAGTACAATGCATTGGTTTGATTAAAGACCTGTGTGTTAACCTAGTCCAGTATCCCAGTAAGAGTATGATCATGGACGTTGTAGTAGCTGATATCCTGCCAAAATATGGCATGCTTCTTTCTCGCTCATGGGGAGAAAAGTTGCAGGGATCTCTACATCTAGACATGAGTTATGCTACTATCTCTGTATTTGGGCAACCTAAGAAGCTTTATAGAGAAATATTGATGAAGTACATGATCAGTAGTGTAGACAGACCTACAAATTATCCAATTTATTCCACCCCCACTGATCTTGATTCTTTTATTCTTAGTAACTCTGATCAAAATGAAAATCCAACTTAACTCACTGATAAAAAACTTAAAATCATGGATGATTATATTGGTCATGAAGCTTTGTGGCATTTAGATTTTGATGGATTTGTTAATAAATTTGGAGCAGGAGCTGGTGTTTGGATCACAAATGTTGAAACAGGTCATTCTAAAGGGAATGATTTTAGATTAAACTTCAAATACACCAATAATATGGCTGAATACGAAGCTTTAATCTTAGGCTTGCAAATTATAAGAAAAAAGGGAGGAAAAAGAATAATGGTTTTGGGTGATACTGAACTAGTTATAAAACAAATCAATGCTGAATATTCAGTTCATAACCCTAGACTTGCAAGATACAGAGAAATAGTATTGAAACTGCTTGAAGAATTGTTAGAACGTAATTTTGTTGTCATTCCTAGAGATCAGAACATGCAGGCTCATTTCTTAGCTAATTTTGCTAGTAGTTGTAAAATTCCTTTTTCACCATTGCAAAAATACACTGCTAAGATTAAATATAGGCCTATTGTTCCTGATAATGTAACATATTGGCAAATTTTTTCAGAGGATGAGAAAATTTATCACTTTTTGAATAATGAAAATGAATTTCAAAACTGTCAAATCGATAAAAAATGTAATATAGATCCACCTTGTGATATAGATTTAAATTTATGTGAAATAGATGATTTGGATAATTTAGATGTACATAAGATTGAAAATCCTACTATTTTTACTCAAAGTGACATTGACGAAATGGAAAAAATAGAAATCGAGGAATTGATTGATGATGAAATAGATTTGATTGATTTAAAGAATAACATTTTACCCAGAGGTTTAACTCCTCTAGAATATTTATTTGACTATAATGATGTGCCCATAAAGCCAAAGATGGAGCTAGTTAAATCTGACATACAAGAGTATAACCTAGGGACAAATGATAAACCAAGAATAATCAAACTATCCAAATCCTTACCATCAGATGAAAGGGATAAATATATTGAACTTTTAAAAGAATTTCAAGATGTATTTGCATGGAGCTATGAGGATTTAAAAACTTATAACACAAACATTATTCAACATAAAATTCCTTTAAAAGAAAATCAAAAGCCTTTTCAACAGAAACTCAGAAGGATTAATCCGGTTTTGTTGCCATTAGTTGAAAAAGAAATCAAGAGAATGTTTGATGCTAAGATAATTGCCCCAGTAAGATTCTCTGACTGGGTATCTAATATCGTTCCAACCAGGAAAAATTCAGGAGAAATCATTATGCATAGACTTTAGAAATATTAATAAAGCATCCTTGAAGGATAACTACCCCTTGCCAAAAATGGACCATATTTTACAGAGGGTAGCAGGTTCTTCCAGAATATCTTTATTAGATGGTTTCTCTGGTTACAATCAGATCCTAGTTCACAAAGATGACCAAACCAAAACTGCTTTTACTACTCCATGGGGCACTTTCATGTATGTGAAAATGCCTTTTGGATTAAAAAATGCAGGGGCTACATTTCAAAGGGCCATGGATATTGCCTTTTCCAAGGAAATCCATGATTTTTTAGTCATTTATTTAGATGATATTACTGTGTTTTATAAAACAAATAATGATCACTTAGATCATCTCAGACAGGTTTTCATCAAATGCAGAAAATATAGTATATCTCTTAATCCGAAAAAGTCTATTTTTGGGCTAGAAGAAGGCAAATTGCTAGGTCATATCATTTCAAAAGAAGGCATGAGAATTGACCCTGCAAGAATCGAAGCAGTCCTAAACATTCAACCACCTAGGAACATTAAATAACTCCAAGCATTCTTGGGAAAGATCAATTTTCTAAGAAGATTCATATCAAATCTAGCTGAGATTATAAAATATCTTAATAATATGCTTAAAAAGGATTCCTCGGTTAAATGGACAATAAAGGCCAAACAATATTTTGACTCTATCAAATAGGCCTTAACTAAAGCACCAGTCCTTATCAGTCTAGATTACACAAAAGATTTTATAATCTTTTCCTTTGCTTCCGAACACACCATAGCTGCAGTTCTTCTACAGAAAAATGATCAAGGCTTTGAACAGCCCATTGCATTTTTCAGTAAAGCTCTCAAAGATGCACCACTAAAATATAACATAATTGAAAAACAGGCTTTGTCTCTGGTTAAAGCTATAAAATATTTCAGAGTGTATATATTTCATTCACATATAATTGCTTATGTCCCCAATGCAGTTGTTAAAGACATTTTGACTCAAGATGGACCATACAGCAGAAGAGGAAAGTGGAGAGCCACAATCCTTGAATATGATCTGGAAATTAAACCGACTAAACTCATCAACGGACAAGGTTTAGCCAGACTTATGGCTGAATCTAATTGCAATGCCTTAGACATTAATTTCATTGCACAAGTAGATGAATAGGAGGAGATGGTGACTCCATTGATCAATGAAGCCTATCAAGACTCACCATGGTACTCTGACATAATATTTGTACTTACAAACTTACAAGCTCCTCCTAGAATTACCAAAACCAAGGCAAGATTTATCAAGCAAAAAGCAATGAAATTCTGTATCTTAAATAATACAATGTATTGGAGAGAAAGTACTGGAATTTTACTTAATTGTTTATTAAAATCTGAAGCTGACAAAATCCTTGAAGAGTTTCATGCAGGTGACTGTGGTGGACATCTATACTGGAAGAGAACAGTTGATAAAATACTCAGAGCTAGTTTTTATTGGCCATCCTTATTTTCAGATGTTAAAAAGTTTGTTACCTCTTGTCATAAGTGTCAGATTTTTGAAGGTAAAAAGAAACTTTTTCCATTACCTCTAAAACCAATATCCACAGAAAAACCATTTTAGTTATGGGGTTTAGACTTCATAGGTGAAATTCAGCCTCCATCCTCAGGTCAACACAAATGGATTCTAACTGCTACTGATTACTTTACTAAGTGGATTGAAGCAATTCCCACTAGGCAAGCTACAGACTCAGTTATTATCTCGTTCCTTGAAAGTAATATTTTGTCTAGATTTGGATGTCCACACAAAATTATCACAAACAATGCTACTGCTTTCAAATCTAAAAAGATGATTGCTTTCTGCCATAAATACCATATTACCTTAGGTCATTCCACAACATATTACCCCCAAGGTAATGGTATGGCCGAATCCTCGAATAAAATTCTAGTCAACATCATTAAAAAACTACTCCAAGATAATAAAAAGACATGGAACAAGAAGCTGATCTATGCCCTTTGGGCTGACAGGCTTACTACAAAAAATTCCATAGGAACTTCACCATACCAAATAGTTTATGGTACTGATGCAGTTTTTCCTTCTTCTTTGGGTGTTCCAGTCATGAAAATGATCCAGGAATTGTAGGTTGAAACTAATGACATTCAAAGAAGAATCAATGATACCATACACCTTCAACAAACTAGATATGAAGTTTATGAAAAGTCACAAGTTTTACAAGACAAGATTAAAAATATTTTTGACAAAAGAGTTAAGGAAGATGACTTTTTCATAGGAGATCAAGTTTTAAGATGGGATGCAAGAAGAGAGGATAAAGGTAAAACTGGGAAGTTCGATTTTCTGTGGCAGGGACCCTATGTCATATATGGTTACAGAGGAAATAATTCCTTTTTTCTCAGAAATTTGGATGGTACAGAGCTTCAAGAAGGACCAGTAAATGGAATAATGTTGAAACATTACTATTCCATGCAAGTCACTTAACAGTTAGACCCATTTACTTCGTCATTGTAAATATTCATATTCAGAGTGTAAGATTGGATTGGATATATTATCTACAAAGTTGAAGCCCGAAGAGAAGGCCCTAAGCTTTGCAGTATAACATATCATAAATATGATTATTGCATAACAAAGAAGACATTTTCAGATTCACCAAGGTCAATGGATAATGGCTACTGATCTCAGAGTTCTTGGCATTTCACCAGGAAAAGCCATCCCCAAGTGGAGCTGATGTTAGCAACCTATAATATAGGGGTCATAATTTTGACTTGACTATTGGTAATTTTGTAAATTTGTACATACTTTTCCTTCTGCAAGTTGTATTCACATATTTTGTAAAAAAATAAATAAAAAAAAAATCAAAAATAAAAAAAAAATCAAAAAGAGGGTAAAAATTCCTAAAATAATAATCAAAGGACTTAGAAAAAATAAGATACCCCAAGAGAAAAAATGAATAAAACATGAAAGTGAGCAAGCATATATGCCACTAATTTTTACTTTTTGACTATGGCAGAGTGTCAATAAATGCCATTAGTCCATGATGAGTTAAACAGTTCAATCTTAACTTATCATTATTTCAATTTCCATTGTTTTAGATAGAGAATAATGAGTTTTTGGATAGTTTAATCCTAACAATTCAGTAGTTAGGTAGAGAAATAAAGTGAATCCAACAGTTTAAACTAGATTCATGGATGAAATAAGTGTAGAGTTAGATAGTTTACTTGCTTTCAGAAAAAATAAATGCTGTGAAGTTTTCTAGCTTAAATTCACCTTGTTACAAAAGAAGAAAAAATGTTAGCATGGTAAGATGGGTAGGTAGAAGAAGGTGAAAAGTCTCAATGTAAATATCATTCATCATGGGCTTCAAAATAACTAACTTCCCCTTCCCATAGTCATTAAACATTCTAGACTATCAGTCAGAAAGGCTCAAGGCATTTCCTTGACTTTTGTTGGGACCGGACCCAAGGCTCTATGACTGGTCAGTTGAAAGTGTGAAATGTCTATATTAATCCCTTAATCACATGATTTACCATTCATGCAGTCATTTCCCCTGAAAAATCCTAAGTAAAACTTCATTTTTACTTAAAGATACTCTAATCCACATTTAGCTAACTTCCTACATCATTTCAAAGCAAAAAACCCTCAAAATCACATTTTATCCTAATTATAAGTGATGAAGTTATTATAATGAAATTTTCTTTTAATCTTCACTTTCTTAGTTATATTAATGTGTTTTGAGTATACATTGTCCCCTGGTCATATTAACTCTAACTTATGTATTAACCCCCTACAATTGACCTTTTCCTATTATTTAAACTCCTTTATTATTAATAAATTCAAAAAAAACCCACTTATTATAACTTATGCCAAAGTTATTTATGCCCACATGCGTAAATAAAAGCCCCCCCCATAACCCCTTTGGCGAAAATTTTATCCTTATATGTAATCCCGACCCTGTGGTATTTAAATCTTCTTGATTTAATCATCCATATAAATAAAATATGAAGAAAATACAACTTAAAACATGTATTATGCGAAGTTTTGTTAAAACTAAACTTCAACAAAAATAAACCCCTCTCGTTGTATATTCTCCCTCTCAAACTCCCTAACCTATGATTAAACTATCCCTTTGCTTTTCTTCTGGTTCCCTTTAACCTGAGTTAAAATCCCGATGTATATCCCCCCAATTCTTAACTTCGGTTAAATCCCTTTTGAAACCCTCCCGATCACCTTTTCAATTGGAAAAAGTCATTTATATATATAAAACGTAACAATACCCATTTCTCCATTGGATTGATTTTCAACCCTCTGATCTCCGAAGCCCATTCAATCCAACGGTCAGAAATCTATGCGACCATTCAAATATATTTTTTATCCCTCCCCATCATGTAAGATTCCAACCGTTCGATCTATCCTACATCTCCCAAGATCAACGACCCTCATTGAATCCGATAACTTACCTTTTCCCCGCACCTTTCCTTTTGATCGTGTTCGTTCACTCATTGAATCCAGATCCGACGACACAAATACATTTTCACGCTCATAATGTAATCGTTTGATGTTTTGGCAAAGCCGCACGAAATGGGTGGTTTTTCCAAACCACCCCACGCTGACGTGTCGCGGTCTCGTTGCGTCGCGTTTGAAAAGCTAAATTCTGCTTACCACCATTTACCCGTGTGAATACCACTGGTGGTATTCCCTACACCTCACCTGTTTAACCCAAGTTTAATGTCATTTAACTATGGTTATACCATCGTTTAATACATTAAAATTATATTTTTCATTCAAATTTTCACCTTTTTGCTTTAAACCTGTAAAAACATTGCAAAACTGTTTTTCCTCAAAATCACGCCGTTTGAACCCTGAGAAACTTTGCCGAGCCATTTTCAACCTACTAGTACCATTTTTCGATGCCCATTTCCTTGAATTTCCATTACAAAGTACTACATTGTCCTCTGTGAAGCCATTTTCAAAAAATTGAAGACTGAGCACCTCTGCAACATCTTCAACCGAATTCTGCTGGTTCTCCTACTACTTTTCTTCGAACTTGTCCTCTGAGATTTCAAAATTCCTGTCAATTTCAAATAATTACCAAAGTTACTGCAAAAAAGTGTCCAATTTTTAGGGGAAACTCTGTCAAAATTTCCCTGGAATCCCTAATTTCCCTTTCTTGCAGTTTTTTCCATACCCTGGTCCATTTTTCTGTTGAAATCGATTTTAAATACACGTCTTGAACTTTAAATTCCTTGCATTTCCTAAAAACCTTGCTCTGAAACCCAATTTTTAGTAGAAATTTGCCAAGAAACCCCTGTTTCTCGTAAAGTAACTTAGCAAACCATTTAAGCTTGCTTCATTCATATTAAAAATGACCAAGAAACAAATAACCCCCAAGAATGGAGGCCCAAAATCTCAAAAGAATTCTTCTGCAAAAATCCCTCAGCCTAAGCCCTTCAAAATCAAGAAGCCAACCCCTGCACTCATGGCTGATTCTACAGAAGTGGTCAGACCAGTCCAGCCTTCAGTCATTTCCACAAAAAATAGCCCTTTAGTTGATCTGGACTATAGAATACTGGACCCTAATGTAGAATTCAACCTACTTGATGTCTATAATTGGAGCTATGGCAAATCAGTGGAAAAGGGTGACAAAGATAGTCCAATTTGGGAATCCAATCTGCCTAGATATATTGTCCCTCTCACTCATTCCGTTCCTGACTTTATCAGATTATGTCAAGCCTATTATATGCTAGAACAAAGATGCATTGTAAACAAAGAAAAAGAGATCTTGTTTTATATCACTGAAGAGTCAATAAATTCCATGCTGCAAATGAATCATGACCCCAATTCTGCTTCCCTATCAATAGAAGATTTAACCCAACTATATCTTGACTTGGATTTCAATACCAGATTCAAAGTATACCAGACTTTTTGTCCAAATCAAGTTGATATACCTAAGTTAAATCCTCCTTCTGATACCTCAGATTTCCCAGATGAGACTAGGCAGATTGTCTCAATGCTCTCCTTCATATTAGGATACATCAGTGATGAATTCACTGATGTGGCCATCCTAGGTTTTCTATCAACTCTAAGCCCTGGTCAATCACCATCCATTCAGTTCAATTTTTCCAGATTCATTGTTGAAAGTATGCATTATCAGTTATCTATATTATTAGAAGAAGGAGTTTTCAGATACTCCTCTTATCTACTCCACCTCTTCCTATATTATCATACAGATAAGTTTCCAATTGAATGTCAGAAAGCGGATGCAGAAGGAAAAGTTTTTTCAATAGTATTTTGGTCATCTATTCTAATAAAATGGAACAGAGAGTACAGTTTTGCAGATTTCAATGACTCATTTATAGCTCCTGCTATGTATCTTTTGGAAAAAGAGGAAAACCCCAGGATTAATGATGAGACAAGAAGAATTCTACAGCTATCAGAGAGCTATAAAACCAGAGATTGGTATTTATATAAAAATCACACAGAAATCAGAGTGTATGGCTCATCCCTGGCCCCATATAAATTACTCAGATTTGTTACTACAAGAATATTTGCTTTGGAATATCTGAGACAGCTATTGAATGTAGATGAAATCAACTTCATAGCTTCCAGGAAGAAGACCCAATTTAAGCTGAAAAATAAAATTGGGCCATTCATTGTGAATAACAGAGAAGCTGTCAATGAAATAAATGTCAAACTTAAAGAATACAAGTTCCCATGTAGTTTTACATGGAATTATGACCCACAAGGCATTTTGAGTATAATGAGGGTAAAATGCAAGTTGCCTGTTTACTTGCATGATTCTAAGCCCCATATTGAAAGATATGCTAATAAAATTGAATGGGAGCCAAATACCCTATTTGATGATGATTTACAGGTAATACAAGTAGACAGTGGCAAAGGCAAACAGATTGAACAGATACAGGTGGCTTCCCAAGCCAAGAAACTGATAATGTACATAAAAGAGACAGGGAAGGAGACAGTTTTGTAGCTGAGACTATTGAGGACAAAAAATTCAAAATTCCTTATAGTAAAAGAAGTAAGATAACAGAAGAAGAAAGGAATAAGGCTGTGAATATTGAAAATAATGAAACAGATGATGAAGCTACAAGAATAGTCACTGAAACATTAAAAGAGCTTCATAATGTAAAAATTGGAACACAACAAAAAGATACAGTCATGAAAGAAAACCAAGCTAATGTTAATTTTCCTCCTCCTTCTCAGGAAACTGAAAATACAGAGTCAGAGATTCAGATCAGATTCAGACAGATTAAAGAGAAGAATGAAGAGATCAAGAATCAAGCTTATTCTAGATTTCTTAAGGAAAAGCCTGGAAACAAAGACAGGCTTCTTTCAACATTTGATTATTCATCCAATAAATTGGTAATGTCATTCTTGAAGCCTACAGTGGCTGAGCCAAAGTCAGTGGCTGATTATTTCAAAACAAATTTTGAAGTAGATGCTGATGCCATTCATGAATTAGATCAAATTGAATTTCATAGGAGCAATACTGAAATGCTATATTCCAAAATTGTGAGTAAAACTATGAAATCAATTAAGCTTGAGAAAACAGTGCTCAACCTCCAAAATCAAATGAATTTGGACAAAGCCTCACTGTATGCTAATAATTTAAGAATAAAAGCACTAGAAGATATAGTGATTGAAGCAGGGGGTGACCCAGCCAACATTGAAGGGGAAAAAGTCTTAATTAAACAGAAAAATGAGGATATAACTGCTCTTAGAAAACAGTTAAATTTTCCTCAGAGTGAAAACTCTCAAGAAAAAGATATTCTACAGCAAAAAACAAAGAATGATGAATTAAAGCAACTTGTACATCAAATGACAGATCAGATAAAAACAATGGAAATTCAAATAGAAGTTTTAATGAAAGAGGAGGAAGAACTAAGAAAAGCACAACCGGTGGTTATTCCTACAGTGATCCCCACTATAAGCACTGCCACACCATCTACTTTGGCAGAACACTTGGCACCGAAAGGAGTACTGGCAACTGCAGTGCCAATTACTTATCAGGAAATTTCTGCCTCTTCTTCTTCACCCTTATAGATGAGCACACTACAAGACCAAGCAGTCATGATCAAAGCCATGGAGGACATATCTGTTAAAGATAAAGAAATTCTTAGTTTGAAAGGCATTATCAAAAATCTAGAAAGTTCCAAAAATGATGCCTTGATTACTTCTAGAGGACATGAGCAAAGGGCTGATCGACTACAAGAACATGTGAAGATTCTGCAAGCACAATAAATCTTACAGATCAAGTGGCCTATATAAAAAATCATTTATGGATCAAAATTATTGAAGGCATTCATTCTCAATGGCCTTCAATTCGGATAATTTATGAACAAAGGGAGTTACTTCAAGTTGCTAGTGCAAAGATTAAGAAGACTAAAAGGGAAATTGACAATAAACCAGCTCAAGCAATCCAACTCATAGCTTTCTTAAACAGTAAAAACAAGGAAGAGTTGGAAGAATTGAAAATTGTTGATAGAACAGAAGCTATTCTTCAAATCAAAAAGGTCCTCAACAAAAGAAACGTAATGAGTAATCTAGAGAACAGGTGTAAAGACATGAATGTATCCATCTGAATATTTTTAGCCAAATACAAAAAATTATCAGAAGCAATTTTGCCTGATATTCATGCATTGAATGACAAACTAATGCCTCAGAAAGATTATGATCTAAAAATCAGAAATCATGCAAAAGAACAAGCCAGAAAGCCTCTGCCACAGGGATCACCAACAGGCAAAATACTTCTTCAGTATTTTGAAAATCTATTCTTTTTGGATAATGAGATCAGGCATATGTTCACTATCAAGCCTAACTTTGCCAAGTATACAGAGGCAGATGAAAGTTACAGAAAATTGAAGACTATGAAGATCCCCTCTGTAGAAAAGTGGCAAGAATTCACAGATCTGCTATGAATTTGATGGATAAAAAACAGGAAAATGACTTGGAAATTCATTTTTTACTGTTACTCAAATGGTAAAAATACAGGGTTAAAGTGTATCAGTAGGTGAAATAGTATCAGTGAAAATAAAGTTACTGTTGGTTACTTTTTTATTACCACAGTAAAACAGCTCAGATCAGATGAATAAAGAGTATCAGCGTTGAAAGTTAGAGGAAAGGAAAGTTCTTCAACCACTTTCCATGATAAGATGCATCTAATGCCAGCAGTACACATAGCACAACAACAATCAGTTCAAATTAGAATAATAAGTTCTATTTTTTCTTGTAAAAAGGTAACAGCTTGCAAACCGTTTTGCAACCATCCCTCTTTTTAAGTTTTCTTTCCTATTTTTTATTAAAACATTATATCAATTTCTGAGACATTTTGTAAACAGTTTTTTGTATAAATACTTCAAAGTTTGAAGTATTCAGTGTGAATAAAAAATTCTCAAGACAACTATAGTCTTATTTGCTGGTCATATTGAAGTTGGTGAGTCAATTAGCGAAAGCAGCAGACTGGAAAGAGATCAGATACATCATAGCTAAGGATTCTCGTGGTGACAAGATAATTCTCGTTCTTTCCTTGTTTTCAGTGTATTTCTCTTAAGTTTACATTCATTCATATTGTGTGTTTCTTGTCTGTAATGATCAACTAAGGAAAAATTAAACAGGATTAGTGATAACAAGCTTCCTGTTGCGAAACTTGTTGGCATTTTAATGTTTTCTACTTGATAACCGAACCATAGAATTCTTAATTTCTCTAGGTCCCAGTTAGATCCCCTTCTTCAATATTCTTATCTATAGCTTAAGGATTCTTAAGTGCCCTTTTGCTCATATTCCACCCACTCCACCAAATCAAGCCTATACATAGCCTTAGAAGGTCACCTATCTTGCCCTTAGCACATTTTCATCTCTGAGCCTTATTTCTTAGTTCTGCTTGCCTAGAGAGTTGATTCAATTGCCCAATATTCTGGTGAATCCTTCTGGTTTACCTTGAAATCTCTTTTATTCCCACCAATATTTTAAAATCAAACCCAATTGCACAATCATAGGTAGCCTAATATCTGTTACTAAAACAAAGCTAAATCATACGGAGAGATCCCTGTCTGGAGTTCAAGAAGGCTAGATCTTGAACTCCCAAAGCGGTTCTTGGTTACCCTTAGTGTTCTTAACTATAAAAATCCCCATCCCACAACCTGAGAATTACAAGGGTGATAACAGCTTCCTAGTTTCGATTGACCACTATCATTTCCTTTATTATCCAGATCTAAAAATCCTTAATTGCTCTCCCATATTGATTGCAACAATTTCACCATCCAACCTAAAGATCTGAATTTACTCAACTACCTTGCCCTGTGAACACTTCCTAAGCCGAAACCCAATCAAACTTTCATAACTAGCCTAAAATCAAATAAACCTAACAAAGTTAAATCATAAAGAGAGAGCCCTCTCTGAGCATTAGGAAGGCTAGATCTTGATCTCAAATGCAGGTTTGTGGTTACCTCGGTGAGTTCTTTCTTTAACCTTGAGAAATTACTGAATGATAACATATTGGCGACCATACTGGGGAAAAAACTAACTTTTTCTTCAGAAAGATTACACAAGAATCAGATCTTATCTATGATGGTGGACAGTGATCAGACACACAAAGGTTGAAATCATCCACCCGGTGACTTCAACTTCAAATCAATTTCAAAATAAAGACTCCATTGGAGGAATGAACCTGGAATACATCATGGGAATATCAGGTTTCTAATCCAAGACATCATGTTCTTTGTCATCAAGAAAGTTTTTCAATGTATATTATATTTTATAAAAGATCTTAGATTATCTTTTAATTACTTTCCTTTGGAGATTGCAAGTAGACCTTCTCCTGATTCCTTTGAGCAACTTTCTTCTAAAACTTATGATGATCATTTTCCAATTGATAAGCCTAAAATAATCAAGATTAATCTTACCATCCCTGTACATATTCTTGTACCTTGTAAAGTTCCTGATAGATGCAAGCCACTCATATTACCTCTTATACTCCATGATTTCCTTGAAAATTATTACAAATATCTCCCTAATTTTGATGGAGAAAATGGTAATATCACTACCCAAAAAAATATTCAAGGTTTTGATAATTATTTGGACCTATTTGAGATTGATGAAGATGAATTTAGAATCAGACTTTTTGCCCTGTATTTGCAAAGTAAAGTAAAAAGTTGGTTCAAGAATCTTCCTATTGCAAGCATCTCAAATTTCTAGCAGCTTGTCAAAATTTTCCTTGATAGATGGATAATCAAAGTTAATCTTTTCATGATCATAGAAGAATGCAATCAGTTGAAAATACAACCAAGTGAAACAATACAACAATTTTCTGACATATTTAATCAAGTTTATTATTCAACGCCATAAAATATCATACCTCCTCCTGATTGAACTCTCTTGCATTATCCAAATGCCTTTGATCCAGAAATAGAGTTTCAGTTGAGAGAAAGAAACCCCTCAGCACTTGAACAGATGCAGAACATTTCAGTAGATGTATAAGTTAATCGTTTTATCAGAAGGGAAAAGTTGAAAGCAGAAGAAGAGAATAACAACATGGCAGAACACCTGACATTTTCAGAGGTAAAATTCAACATTTTGGCAAGTAAAATTGAGGAAATGATACAGAGAATCACCATGAAAGATGGATTTTTTATTCAAGATCACCATAACCCACTTATTGCAAGAAAACAAGAGGTTGTTAGTCATAAAAAATTCCCAGTTAATCAAAAATACCATAGATCAGAAACTGGATTTACAAATAAATATGTTGAGAAGAAGTCTAATGATCTAATATGTATGTTTGATGACATTACTTATTTTAAATATTTTCCCAAGTATGATCAGTATGATGATAATTATAATCTCCAAATTCAAGCTAACTTTACATAGCAATAAGTAGCTAGTTTGTGGGATGAGGAAATTCAACTTCAACAGCTTGAATACAGTGATCAACTAATATAGATTAGCTATGAGAGTGAAGAATAAAGTGCAAAAATTTTTGAAATAAGTGAAGGATCTTTGCCTCTTTGTTTTGCTTCATTTCAGTTTATCAGAAAAAAATTTAAAGCAATAAAAAATCAACTGTATTTAGGTATTATTATTGACAAAAAAGAAGACAATGAAACTCTTGATGAGGATTATTCAGTTTCGCAATTACATTCATCAAATTTCATTGAAATACATGATTAGATGACACAATAAATTTCTACACCATTATGTTTTGAATCATTTCAGTTTTTAAAGGAAATTTGGTATAATATCTTTAAAGCAAAGCATGAGCAGCCCGTAGAAGTCCATGAAGTCTCATGGAATCCTATATGCAATATGTTGCAGCAATCCTTCCAAGTTTTTCATGATCCAATAGCTGATGTGTTGGATGATGAATGCAATCAATTTTCTTTCTCCTTTAATTAACTATGAGCTCTAGAATAAATATGATAAAGGTTTCATCAAACAAACATTTCTATCAGTAGAAATATCATCACAAAGCTTATCTGAAAATATGCAAGGAAGTAACATTTTAGTTTCATGGCATGGAGACCATCTAGAACAGATGTATAGTTGCTTGGATTAGTTTAACATCTGTACATATACCTTATAATATCCTTTTGTATATTTTATAGATTCAACAAAGGAAATTGAGTATTTTCTTATCTTCACATTTGTTGACAAGTTTCTATTGGGATGCATAACTTTAGCTTTGATAACAAGTGAACAAATGCAACAAAACACCTCAATGTATATAATTCTTGAATAGGTGCATTGGTTGTTTCATTTTACCTAACCAGCAGTTGGAAAACTGATTAGAGTAAGTAGGTAGATTATTTCAGTCTCAGTTTCCAGTTTACAACAACTATTGAAAGAATTCATTAAGATTTAAAGCCAAGGAGAATACACTAAAAATTCATGATGATCTAGTAGTTTGGTTTGAAGGTTGCAGTACATTTTAGTTTCAGATCATATTTCAGTTTGCAAAAAATGGTTTGATTTCAATTCAAGATTTACCAGTCATAGAGGTTATATAAAAAAATCATGAGCAATCTTGGGATTGGCCCAATGGATCAGGCTACTTTTCAACGGTCTTCTTGATATCTCACAAGGAGATGCCATCCCCAAGTGAAGCCACTGTTATGGTCCTATAATAATAGGATTCACAATTTTGAATTGTTATGTTAAAATCTTGTAATATTGTACATACCTTTTCTTTCTTCAAATGTTTTCCCATATTTAAAAAATGAAAAGAGGGTAAGTCCTAAAAAGAACTAAAATAAAATAAGAACAAAAAATAATATCAAGTACAAACCCCACAAAAAGAGATAAAATAATACCATGAAAGTGATGCAAATTCAAATGCCACTACTTTTACTTTACTTTGCCAAATAAGATTGTGTACAGCTTGTCAAAAATTCCACAATCCATGATGGTTAAATAGATTAATCTTGACTCACTCATGCTTTAAATTTCATGCTGATAGTTAGTGAATAAACATCTAGTCAAACCATTTAATCTCTGCAGATCAGTAGTAAGGTAGAGAAATAAAAGATCTCATTATTTTGATTTGAGCCTTTGGAATTTATAAGGTTAGAAGTAGATAGTTTACTTATTAAAAAGAAAATAAAAGGGTCAGCAAGCTCAAATGCGCCCAATAGAGGAAATAAAATGTTAGGGTAAATGATGGGTAGGTAGACTACTTTCACAAGCATTGGAAAACATCATTTTTTGGTTTATATCATGTCACTAAGGCCATTTCAAACATTTCCCTTATCCCAAAATCTTTTCCCATACAAAAGCACAATTTCCCCTTGGTGAAAATCCCTTCCCCTTCCTAACCCCCTTTCCCTAGCTTAAAATTACCTTCCTATTTACTAACTCCCATTTTCAATTAAAACAATGCAAAAAGCCCACTTTTGCATAGTTTTGGGTGATTAATATATGTCGGGCCCATTTAAATGTAAAACCCTTCCCCGATGTTATTTTAAAACCCCCCTCCTATCATATCTCATGACCCCTTTATATCATTTTTTACCCATAGTTTATATATTATTAAATTCCCGCTACCATTTTAACTCTTCATATATATATATATATATTAACTCCTTTAAATATTAAAATCTAGTATTCATTCATCCCCATTACATGGTAAACCTCCCACCATATAATCCTAACCCCGACCCTACTCACATTCTAACCCTCTGCCTATCAACTCTCAATCCCACCTCTTTGAACTCTGCATAAAATCATCCGTCTTTCCAATCTCTGCCATCAGATCCAATGACCCACAATCCATCTCGCATTCCCCAATATTCCGAAGGTTAATGCCACAGGGGTTGCAAAATGAGCGGTTTCGCACCCCCTCCCCTTGTCGCGTGTCAATCTCGTGTGCTATTGCACTCCCATCCACGAAACCAATAACCAATTTTCTTCTGCACGAAAACCATTAAACCCCTTTGCACATGTGATAAACCACTAATTTGCCTCCTGCAATGTGCCATAAACCCACCATCCCATCTGCGCATAAGTTGAAACCATTCACTATTTGAAGTCCTCTCCTGCATAGTGTGGTAAAACCACTGTAATGAATCCATGTGTTATATGATAAACCTTTCAACCCCTACATATAATAAACATACTCACTTTGTTCCATGATAATCCACTGCTATTTGAAATTAATACACCATTTAAATCCTGCGACATCACAATAAAGCATCGGAACCGCTTCACAGTCTAAAAAATCGGCAAAATATTTCAAAATAAATCCCCATTATCTCATTCATAACCTGTCTCTGCAAATTTGCGACAGAAAAAGACTAAAATATCATAACCAATGCATAATTTAAAAAAAAAAAAAAACTCCAGAGTTTGCACTCAATCCACAGATTTCCCAGTTCCAGAAGCCCATTTGAAATCCCTGCAAACCTGGTTTTCATTCATTATTTTTTTATTTTTGCAGGTGATTAGACAAGACCTGGAAAAACATTTTTAATACTAGCTAATTACCTGTTTTCTCCAGATTATCTGGATATGAATTCAAAAGCTTTATTCAAACAGAAGATTACCTGTAGTAATAGAGCAAAAGGAAACCATTTACACAGGAAAGGTAAACAGAGCAGTCAAAGTGAAAGGTAGAGTAACTGATATAGGCCAAAAACAGAGTTAAAAGAACCAAAAGGGTAATCAAATAAAGACAGAGGAAGAAGGCAGCGTGAGAAACAAGCTAGCACTAGATAAACTAACATATAACAACAATAAAGTAAAATAGGGACAACATTCAATTAGTTGAAAGGTGTCACTACCTTTTAGTACCTAGATATTTTATTTCCTAGATTAAATCTTAAATCTGTTTAGGATATTTTGTATTAACTTTTGTATAAATACTTCAGTCATTCGAAGTATTAAGTGGAAGGTGGATTTCTAAACATTTCTATAGTTGTATTGATCTGATACCTGAGGGTTCATTGTACCATTTTCAAGTCAGCAAACTGGATTGAGAAATAAAGGCATTATATTATAGGAGTCATGTGTTGAGCCACTTCAGTGAAGTATCTTTCTATTGTTTAATTGCTATTTTCTGAAGTTTTTCACATACTTGCATGTTTTCTGAATCTAAATGATATAACGGGAATTTTATTTCAGAACTTTTTTAAATACACTATGTCTTGTACTGTTATTCATTTTCATGTTTTCTTCTGATATCCAGATTAGGGAATTCTTCATTGCTTCCTAGTTTTGATTGACCTCTATCATTTCCTTCATTATCCAGATATGAGAATCCTTAATTTCTCTCCCATCCCAATTGAAACCATTTCACCATCCAACCTAAAGATCTGAATTTACTCAACTACCTTGCCCTGTGAACACTTCCTTTAGACATTGATTCTGATCTATTGCTTGATAAATTGGCTCCATTAGCCCAATGGAAAACATACCTGCATCTATCCATCTGAATCAGTAATTCCACCACCAAGCCAAAACAAAACCAAAATCCAATCAATCTTACATAACTAGCCTAAAATCAACTAAAAACAACAAAGTTAAATCATAAAGAGAGAGCCCTCTCTTAGCATTAGAAAGGCTAGATTCTGATCTCAAAAGTAGGTTTGTGGTTACCTCCGTGAGTTCTTTCTTTAATCTTGATAAAATACTGAGTGATAACACCATCAATACAGTCTTAGTAGGTACTTGAGCTAAACCAACAATCACATCCTTAATTAGACCAATGCATTGAACTCTTTTGGAATCAAATGAAAACAAGTCATTGCATGGCCTAGTTATGTCCAAACCCATTATCTTCATGATGACCTTTGGCATTAAGTTATGAGATGCCTTTGAATCTAACATAGCATTGTGTAATGTCATGTCATGAATGTTTATGTAAACATTGAAAGGTGGAACTTCCTCGTTTATCTCATATTTTACTCTTGGTCCTAAGAAAATTGTATGATGATTTTCTTGCAAATACAGAATATTAGAGGGTCCAGGTTGAGTATTGATAATTTTGACAATTTGACTTATGTATTCAGTGACTTTTATGATTTCACCAAAAGGGACAACAATTTTGATTTTTGAAATTTCATTTTCTAGATTGAAAGTTGGTTGTGTTTTTTCAATTTCTTTGCCAAAAGTGGTATATGTATTCTGTTCAACAACCTTTAGACCATCCTTCTTATGCCGATTTTTAATGGCTACTATAGGAACATTTCTATTCCTAAGGTTGTATTATTTTTTAATATCAAAAATTGTGTGCTAATAGCCTTTCAAGTAATCAATTGTTTTTTCAGTCTCATGATTTCCTATGTCTTTGCTAGATTCATCATGCTCCTCTTTTTTTAAGAACATCCTTGCTTCATCTTCATCCAAATAGTGAATGATATCCTCTTGAATTTATTTTTGTATTTCTTCTTCATCCACTAAGTTTTGTTGGAAAGGAGTTCTAACTTGTTGATCATGCTGATTTCTATTTTCTCTAGGTCTCTCCTGAATTTGAGGTCTTCTACAATGTGGATTTCTTATTTATGTTTTTTGTTGTGCAACAGGAGGAGGATTGTGTCCAAGAGATAATATATCTATGAGTCTTTCCATGGTTTTCATCATGCTATAGAATTTCACATACGAAGATGTAGAGGGTTTTTCTTCTTCTTTCACTCTTCCTTTTCCAACCTTAGACCTCTTTTATGTAGCCATGTTAACCTCAACCTTCACAACATCATTTTTCATATCAAATAGAGTATCAGATTCCCTCTCCCTCAATAAAATGGAAAATTCATAATCAAAGGCTTCAACATAATGCAATTGGGAAGCCTCTGGGGGAGGTTTTATATGAGCAAGGATAGAATTATAAACTTTATTGAACCTCTTTGAAAAATATTTAACTGACTCATTACTTTCTTTCTTCATATTTTTATATTCAGTCAAGGCTTCCATAGGTTTTACCTTAGTTCCCCACTTTCTTAGGTAAATATCCTCCAATTGATCCCAATTCTACAAACTTCATGGGGTTAAGGCTTTAAACCATTCTCTCACTTCACCAATAAAAATTTGTACAAACAATCTCATTTTGACACCTTCATTATTTACCTCATCTAGGTCTATAAAATCATGTAATTGGTCAACATGTTATTCTGCAGTGATTCCCTCCTCACCTCCAAAGGTCTTTATCCTAGTAGAATATCCTTGTGGTATGTCATGGAGTGTAGCAGGAAAAACAAGAGGAGCATATATAGCAGGGCCTACAGCAGTAGGTGGAGGAGGAGGAACTCCAACCATAATGGAAATGACGACACTAGATGAAACTACAATGGAGGAAGTAACTGTCAAACAAGCAGGAGTAGTAACGAAAGAGGATGTGATGTTAGGAAATTGAGTCACGAAAATTTTTAGCTCAGAAACAAAACAACTCCACTCAGGTAAAGGGACATCAGGAGTCTTATTTTCAACAGGAAATAAAAAGGATAAAGTTCTTATAGCTGTTCAAAATATTCTCATGCAAATGATAATTATGATGTGACAGTTTCCCAAAACCCTTCCCTATATTCTTTTCAAACAACAGATGTAGTCTCAATTCCTAACCTTTGTAGATCTAAAACAATTTATGTTAATTCATTTTTTTATTTAGGCCTAAAAATATTTTCTTCAAACTTTTCTTCAATCTCTATGTCTTCAAAATTTTCAACACTTCCAAAGGGTAAATATGAAGTTCTTACAAGATATGGAATCCCCGATTTTGATGAGCTACCAACATCTCAAACCCAACTGACTACTGCAACTGACTACTGAGGTGTTTGATAGTTTATGCACTGGAATAAAGACCTCATAGGCTTTAGCTAGGATGATCATTTGTAGTGATGAATCGACATCATAATTTGACTTGATGAGATGTCAGTTGCATGGAGGTTGACCTGTTGATTTGTCCCCTTGAAAAATGAGATAATGATGTGTATTATCTTGACAGTTGGTTTATCCATTTCTTCATTTTTTTACTATTCAAATATCATAAAAACTCCACAACGCTGGAAAAAATAGAGTACATGAAGTTTGGTTGCAAACTTCAGTAGTAAATGCCAAAATCAACCTTCTGCATATAATTTGACTCTTTTGACTATTGCAGGGTCTTCTTTGTGGTTTATGAGTTAAATGCATGCCTTAAGACCTCATATTTCTGAAATTTTAACTGGTGTTTTCCTCAATTGAAAGCTACGATAGTTTTGTAGCAAATTAATGCCTTCAAGCATGGTAGTTGTTATGAATGTGCCTAATTTATGAAATTTTTCATTTTCATTATTCTTTCACCTCAAAAACCATTCTAAAAGCCTAAACAAGTATGTGTATTACCATTAGCTATAGTACAGAAAAAATTATGGTATTACCATATTCATGGAGCATCATCAGTAACAGTAATGAATTTGAGGCCCCTCTTCAAAAGTTAAACTTGTATAATTTCAGTTTGGGCTTTTAAATATTTGAATTGATCCTGTAACCTCCTTTTATCAGCTTGCAACCATATTTTCCTCCTTCTTAGGTGTTTCATCATCCTGTGTAAAGGAAATGTCCTCTTTAACATCTTTCCAGATCTATCTACAACCTCATTGTAAATGTTTAGTTGCTTTGATATTTCCTCCAATTCCTCAAAAATAAATTTTGGCTCTATTACCTCATTCTGAGCATCTCTCAACTGTTTGTGCAAAAAATCCACTTCACCTTTCTCTTGAACATGCTCCTTACCTTTCCTCTTTTTCACAAGTTCTACTTTTTCTTGAGGCAATTCTGGTATCTCTTATTTTGATGTAAAATTCTCCTTTAATGGTTGTTTAGGCATATTTTATTTTAGATGTTGTGACCTAGTGATAGGTTTTCTAGGCTTGAAAATAAAACTTGAATCTTCTTGAAAAAAATCCAACTTCCTAGCTCTTTTGTTTTTCTTTTGAGTTTTTTCCTCCTTGATCTCAACAGATTGCATAATGGGGTTTTATTTAATTTCAATAGCCTCCATAATATCTCATAGCTTACCTCTTCCTTCAGTTTGGCTTCTAGTGACTTTCCTTGTATAATTTTTTACATGCCTTCTTGTAGAAGTTTTCTCTGCCACCACAGGCTTCTTCACGTGATCCGCTTCAGGTTCTATAGGCTCTAATATATGCACCATCTTTTCCTCATGATCAATTATAGGCTCTACTTTAGATTCATTGTCTTCCCTTCGAGTACTAGATTTGGATTTCGGTGTTTTCCTAGGAGTGACTGCATCAATTTCATAGCCACTTAAAAACAAAAATTTCAGCCAGTCTCTTTTTCAGTTTATTTAACTCTTCAACCACCACCAAATTAATGAGAGCATGATGGAAAATTGATGTGTCACTCGTATCAGGTTTGGCCTAAACATTGCCAGCCATTTTTCCCAAGCCTCAATAAATAGAAAGGTATATCTAAGGGTTGTTTACCTGTGAAGTGAAACAACAATTTGAAATGGTATTGATATACCATGTGGAATCCACCCTCACAAGTGAAGTATTTCTAGATCAGCATGAGAAACTTAGAAAAATACTCTTTAAGGCAAGTTCTGGGAATGTTTGAAGCGATATCAATGCCTCTATGTTCTTATTTTAGGAACTCATCACAATTCTGCATTTTGAACTTCTGCACATTGAACCATAATTCTCCTGACCTGGGAATCACTATGTCCTAATAAATGGTGTCAGGAGACACTGCAAAATTAATTATACCAACTTTATATCTTGTTCCTCTAAAGTTAAGGGAAAAATCCTTTGAAATTTCCCCATGATACCCCTGCAATTTTTGACAGAACCGAATACACCCTATGTTGGAAAATTCTTGGGTGAATGTGGGGTATTCTTCTAGAAACCTCATGTCTATGGGTTCATACCTCACCACAAACCCTCCTTTATATTGTCTCCTTCGAGATGCCAAGGCTCCAACACAAACACATAGTGAGAATCTTCCTGACACCTACAAAAGAATTTAAGGACATCAAACTAGCTTTTGACACTAACATAGCTTACCTTGAGACAACTAGACAGACCAAAAGACAACAATACCAATGTTTAAACAAAAATAGCAGCTTATAAGGAGGAGATGATAATGGATTTGTGATAGAAAATTTGTAAAAAGGGTGGAAAAGGAATGTGCTAGGCCATTATTGGGTTATGGTGCACCCGTTTTGCAAATGATGGATAAAGACAGCAGGTAGCAATCATGACCGAATAAGCTTTGACCACCTCTGACCATACCCGTTTTTGAATTTATGTACCATTTCCCTATCGTTAAAAAAAAAATCAGACTTTCGTATCGAATTTTGTGTTGGTGAAGGAAAATTTGCTACAAAAGTGTCAGGAACTTCCATAGAAAACCTTGACCTATTTGAACTGGAGTTGTTGCGAAAGTTATAAAAAGTGTCAAATTCATAATGATGACTAGATAAGCATCGAGTGACATGAAAATTTTTATTTTCCCTTTATGATGACACACACTATGACTCATAATGACCTTACAAAATAACCTAAATAATTTTATACATGTGATTTATTTGAAAAATAAAATTAAAAACCCTACTAAACCTAACTAACCTAACCATCTTGACTCAAAAAAAACCTAATGGTTATCTTGGATAACAAAATGAATAGGAAAATTGGTGATGCGGGAATTGGAGGTGTATTTTTTGGCTTGCAAGTAACTCGTAGGGGCTTTGTCTCTCATTTATATTTTTTTGATGATGTTCTTACCTTCAAATGGGTTTTTTTGACACAATGGAATGTAATGCAATCCATTCTTTCAAGATACAGTGTAGTATCGGGATTATGTCCAAATGGAAATAAATTTTTATTGGTCCACTACCCTAGAAATTCTGAGGAGGTGGCCAATATTGTTATGCTTTTTGGGTGGTTGTCTCTTGACTTGAAGAAGGTTACTCGTATTTGGGTTTGAGATTGAAACCAAATAAATCTAGGGTAGTGGATTGAAATTGGATTCTGGATAAGTTTCTGAAGCATTTATCTCTATGGTCTCATCATTGGATGATCCAGGAGGATCTTGTTTAGTGCAGATTGACAGAGAGCTCCAGTTAGCTCCAGAAGTTTGATGTCTGGTTCAATCTTCATACCTTTAGTTTTTCAGTAAAGAAGTCCTCAAGATGTCATGTGGTTCAAATTTCGTGATATGATGGTGTAATTTGGTCATAGGTCCTCTATGGTGAAATACCTTACAATGTAAAAAGACCTAATAATAAACCAATGGTCTAATCCTAGCACTATGTCAAAACCTAGTTCTAAGAACTAAGGTATAATAACTAAGACCTAATCCTATGTCATACACCTAAAACAATAAACATAAGGTGTTAAATTCATAGCGCAAAAGAAAAAATAAAGATATCTTCAAAAACCCACTTTCAGACTTATAACAAAAAAAATAAACAAAACACACTTAACCGTGGTCTGGAAACCACGTCAGAAGCATAACAGTGAGCATATGAACAATCAAGTTGAAAAACCGCACGGAAAATGTCAAATAGTCCTAAGCCACCAGTTGTAACCGCGTCGAAGTTGTTCTCCATGTGAATGCGGCAGTGGATAAGGGTTAAGCCAAAACCGCCAGACCTAACCGTAACCACCGAAATCGAACCTCTCAAAACATTGCCTATTCACATGCCCGATGTGCCTTTAGCGTAACCATCGAGGCTAATTTTTATCCTAAGTTATTTTGGGGTTTTTAAATTTATTGATGCACTAAGGTTGGTTAACACACATTATCCTTTATCACTAGGTGTCATTACATGAGAAGTACGAGATCCCAATTACATATTTTACTCAACCAAATACCTGATTTGGCTATCAATGGTTCGATTTTAACTTTATAAAGTCATGAAATTATTCTTCCATGGACATTGAGAGTTTTGGAGTTCATATTTAGAGGGGTAGAGACAGTTTTGTTTTCAACATTGCTCGATCGTCCGGAGGTGAAATTGAGCGTAGAGACAGGCATTGGAAAGATGAGAGAGAGAGATTCATGTTTTCAGTGACTAGAAGTACCTGCAAGCACAATCAGTCTGGTGTTTTTTTTGTGTAAATACTTCCTTGGATCAATCCTAATAAAGAGGATGCACATCTTGAAAGTGGACCCGAAGACGTAGTCCACCAAGGGCGAACTTCGTAATCAATGTTTGTTGTTTCTTCTCTCTGTTATTTTATGTTTTTTAATTATTAATTTTCTACTGGTTTAATTCGTGAATTATTTCCTTCAATTTTCCATATTAAATCATTTATCAATTAACGATCAATTCACTCAATGGAAAACTAATGAAATTATCTTAGCACATGATCAATCATATATTTTGGTATCAGAGAAAGTTGTTCTTTGTAGTTTTTTTCAGTGGATGTTAACCAGTTTGGGATTGCAACGTGGAGAACGAAAGCTTGAGGAGTTCAATTCAGAGATTGGAAAGTGGAAACTCGTTCATCAATCGATGATGACAAGGACTGAAAACGTGGAACTGGTGAAACTCTTGAAGTGAAGCACATGGAGGAGAGTCAAATTCATCAAATGTTTCTAAACATGCAAAATACGTTGGGAGAAATATACGAAGATAAGAAGGCAAGAGATGCAACTTCTTCGTCGAAGGCATCAAAGAAGGATAAGGGTAAAGGAAAAGCAAAAAAACCTCCTTCTTCTCCATCATCTCCATCATCATCATATTCTTCTTCTTCTTCTAGTTCTGAATGTGAAAAAGAAAAGAAACCTCAGATTCCACTTTTGAAACTCGATGTAAAGTTTTAACTACCTATTTATGATGGCAAAATGAACCCAGAGAAACTACATAATTGGATAAATAGTTAGAATTCTATTGTCGAATTCAAAACATTACTGATGATAAGACAAAGATCCAGTTAGCTACTCTTAGAATGGGGGGAACTTCTTTAATCTGGTGGGATATTAAAACATAGATAGATTTAAACCGTAAAGGTAAAGTTATCTCCTCATGGTCTAAGTTTTTGAAATCTCTAAAGAAACAATTCTATCCGTTGGGTTACACATAGCAAGTTGTTATTGATTGGCAGCATTTGTGACAAGGTAAGGGACAAAATGTTCAAGAGTTCACTCTAGAATTTAGTTAGAAAGTGTTTCCTCTTGGTATTCCTTTAGATACATGAGAAACTTTGTTAAGTACATTGGCAGTTTACATTCATATTTACAACACAATTTATTGATATTCAATCCTAATGACTTTGATGAAGTATGTGTTCAAGCCATACATGTCGAATCAGGTGGCAGGCAATTCAAGTTTTCACCAAAGAGATCCAAACAGTTGGAAACCAAAGAGAGAAAGAAGAAGGGTAGATCAAAAGGAAAGAATACAGCTACAACTCAGAAGGAAGGTGAAATACCTATCTATACAAATTGCTAGAGGATCAGACATGATGAAGCTAGATGTTGGAAACTTCACTAGAAACTCAAGCCAAGGAAGTTCCAAAAGGAGAAAGGTAAAAAGAAGGCTTCGACAACAGTTCAGCGGGACTTGGGCTCCGATTGAGGTGATGAAGGCAAAATAACTGCAATGGTTACGATAGGAAAAAATTCTGATGCTAGCTCAAGTTCAAGTACTTTTTCCTCTTCAAACATTAAAAATTTGGATGAAGATAAAAGAGTTGAGTTATTTGGTAACTTCTAAGAACACAAAAATAGATACACTGTTTGATAGTGGGTCACAGGAAAATTTGATATCTAAATCATTGGTTAACAAATTGGGTTTGAAAACACATAATCATTCAAAACCATATCCTTTAGGGTGGTTAAACAAATAGACTCAGATTAGTGTTACAAAACAGTGTCGTTTAAATTTTTCCATTATAGCTAATTACATTGATGAAGTCAATCTAGATGTGATACTGTTAGACATATGTGGAATAGTGCTTTGGGAGTCCTTATCTCTATGATCATGATGTAGTATTTTATAGGAAAGAGCATAAGTATCATCTCAAGAAATATGGAATTGAATACATAGTATGGGCACATAAAATCAAAACTCACATGGATTTAGTTAATTCTAATCAGATGGAGCGCTTAATAAGTTTAAGTAAGAGATATATACTCATGGTTGTAAAAGAACAACATAAGGATCTTCATGATGCTTTTCCAAGTTATGAATCTCATTTTAAAGATAGTTTGGTTAAAGTGGTAGAATCATTTCAAAGTTTGTTTAAAGAACCAAAACATCTTCCTCCTAAACGAGAAATACAACATGAGATTCAGATGATGTCTAATGCCCCTCTTCCTAATGTTGGAATGTATCACATGTCAGTAATAGAGAATGAAGAAATAAAGAAACATATCCAGGAACTGGTAGAAAAAGGTTTAATTCGACCAAGTTCATCTCCATGTGGTTCACCCATCATTCTAGTTCCTAAGAAAGATGGGACATGGAGAATGTGTGCCAATTTTAGGGCCTTCAATAAAATCACAATCAAGAACAGGTATCCTCTTCCTAGGATTGATGATTTGCTTGACCAGTTGAAAAATGTTGTCTATTTCACTAAGTTGGATTTGCGAAGTGGATATCATCAAATACAGATAGCAGAAAATGACATATGGAAAACTGTATTCAAAACTAGGTAAGGACTATTTGAGTGGTCAGTAATGCATTTTGGTTTGTGTAATGCGCCAGCAATTTTCATGTAAGTTATGAATGATGTATTTCATCCGTACATTGATAAGTTTGTCATAATATATTTAGATGATATCCTAATATTCAGTTGCAGTAAGGAAGAACATGTTAAACATGTTAAACAGGTTTTTGAAGTGTTGCACAGGGAAAAACTACACATTAAACTGCCAAAATGTGAATTCAAGAAAACTTCATTGGTTTATCTTGGTTACATAGTTGGAGGTGGTCATTTAAAGATAGATCCAAATAAGATAGATGTGATTGTTAAGTGGCCAAGACCACAGAATGTGACTGAAGTTAGAATTTTTCTAGGAGTAGTTCAGTATTGGAGAAAATTTATTACTCAGTTTTCTTTGATTGCATCAAAATTACATGCTTTAACAAGATCTAAACTTTCCTTTCAGTGGGGAAGGAAACAACAAATTTTTTTTGATACACTTAAATAGAAATTAGTCACAGCACCAATCTTAGCTCTACATGATCTTCAACAGCCATTTGAAATAGAAACATATGCAAGTGGTTATGCAATGGGTGCAGTCTTACAACAAAATGGGAAGCCAATTTTTTTTTCATTCTGAAACTTTTTCTAAGGCAGTAATTAATTATCCAACATATGATAAAGAACTATTTTCTTTTTTTGAAAGTGTAAAGAAATGGAAACATTACGTAATGGGTAAGGAAGTAATGGTTCATACAGATCATGAGTCACTTCAATACCTTCAATCACATACTAAGTTGCAACAATCTCGCAACTATAGATGGATGGGATTTCTTCAGCAATTTCACTTAGTAATTAATTACAAGAAAGGTGTAATAAACAAAGTTGCTAATATGTTGTCTAGACTGTCTTTGAATGCTTCAGTAGTACTGCAGAATAGTTCATTGAAACATAAAAGTTATGTAGAACAATATAGTACTGATGATGATTTCAAAGATATTTATGAATCACTAACTCATGGTACTCATATATAAGAAATCAATTATCATATTCATGACAGGTTGTTATATCATCTGGGTAAGTTGTGAATACCACAGACATAAAGGGCGCAAGTTATTTGGGAAGCTTACTCTTCTCGGATCGTAGGAAATTTTAGGATAAACAAAACTATGGCGCAAATTCAAAGGTATTGTTATTGGCCTTGTATGGATGAAACAATTTCAAAGTACATTAAAGGATGTGTAAAGTGTTTGACAAGAAATCCAAGCAATCGAAAGATTGTTTTGTACATGCCGCTTCCAGTTCCTTTCCGGCCATGGGACAACATTTCCATGGATTTTTTTAGGGGACTACCTATGTCCAGAAAAGGACATGATTACATGTATGTCGTGGTTGATCGATTCAACAAACTGTTAATTCTTGTCTAGTGCAAAAAGCAAGTAACTGCAGAATAGATGGCACATATGTTCTTTCAACAGGTATGGGTTCAATTTGGGTTACGTACTTATATTATTTCTAACTGAGATACTCGCTTTGTAGTAGAATTTTGGTCCACTTTGTGGAGACTCATGGACACAAAGCTGAAGAACATCACAATTTTTCATCCACATACCGATGGACAAACAATGGTGGTGAACAGGACCGTGATACATATTCTTCAAGGTTACTGCAATAAACATCCTAAGTTGTGGGATGAATCTTTAGCTTATGTACAACATGATTACAATTAAGCCTTACACTCTTCGACTCATTAATCACCATTTGAAACGTGTTTGGGGTATCTACCAAAGTCACCTATCGAATTTATGTTTAGTGACGAAGATAAAGTGGATGGACGCGATGATTCAAACAAAGCAGTTAAGTTAAGTCAATAGATATGACAGATACATGAGGCAGTACGATATTAGTTGGAGAAGAGTCAGGCCAACTATAAATTGCACCATGACAAGCATCGAGTCGATCATCATTTTTAGGTCAGCGATCAGGTATGGTAGTATATCAACAAAGATAGGTTGAAAGGAGAAGGTAAGAAACTGAAATCTATCAAGTATGGTCCCTTCAAGATTTTTGAGAAGATCGGCAATAATGCATTCTAATTAGATTTACCGCCTCACATGCATATTTATTTAGTTGTTAATGTAGAAATCTGAAGTTGTATGAACCTCCAATGATCATTGATCCCGAGGAAGATACATAGATTCCTACAATTGATGATTTATCACTTCATTCTATGAATGATTTGCAGGGATATACCATCTAGGACAGGAGAGTTCGTACTTCCAGATGAGGAGATGTGGAATATCTTCGAGTGGGACTCAATGGCATGAATCCAAGCAAGGCGAGATGGATAGAGATCGGAAAAGTGAGGGAGATGTACCCTCACCTGATATCTATTTAAAATCAAACTTTTGTGGTCCAAAAGCTTTCAAGTGGAGAGGATTTATCCACGAGAATCTTGTTCAGTGCAGATCGATAGAGAGTTCCAGTCAGCTCCAGAAGTCTGATGTCTGGTTCAGTCTTCATACCGTCAGTTTCGCCAGTAAAGAAGTCCTAAAGGTGTCATGTGGTTCAAATTTCGTGATATGATGGTGTAATTTGGTCCTAGGTCCTCTATGGTAAAATACCTTACAAATTGTAAAAATTCCTAATCATAAATCTATGGTCTAATCCTAGCACTATGTCAAAACCTAGTTCTAAGACCTAAGGTATAATAACTAAGACCTAATCCTATGTCATACACCTAAAACAATAAACATAAGGTGTTAAATTCCGAGCACAAAAAAAAAAAATTAAACATATGTTCAAAACCGACTTTTAGACTTATAATAAAAAAATAAAAAAAACACTGTTAACCGCAGTTTTGAAACCGCATCGGAAGCATAACCGTTAGCATATGAATAGTCAAGTTGAAAAACCGCGGAGGAAAATGTCAAATAGTCCTAAGCCGCCAGCTATAACCGTGTCAAAGTTGTTCTCTATGTGAACACAATAGTGGATAAGGGTTAAGCTGGAACTTCCATACCTAACCGTAACCACTGGAACTAGACCGCCCCATAAAGAACCAAAAAATCTTCCTCCTAAATGAGAAATACAACATGAGATTCAGATGATGTCTGATGCCCCTCTTCCTAATGTCGGAATGTATCCCATGTCGGTAATAGAGAATGAAGAAATAAAGAAACAAATCCAAGAACTGGTAGAAAAAGGTTTAATTCGACCAACTTCATCTCCATGTGGTTCACCCATCATTCTAGTTCCTAAGAAAGATGGGGCATGGAGAATGTGTCTCGATTTTAGGGCCTTAAATAAAATCACAATCAAGTACAAGTATCGTGTTTCTAGGATTGATGATTTTCTTGACCAGTTGAAAAATGTTATCTATTTCACTAAGTTGGATTTGTGAAGTGGGTACCATCAAATACGGATAGCAGAAAATGACATATGGAAAACTGCATTCAAAACTAGGCAAGGACTATTTGAGTGGTTAGTAATGCATTTTGGTTTTTGTAATGTGCCAACAATTTTTATGCATGTTATGAATGATGTATTTCATCTGTACATTGATAATTTTGTCATAATCTATTTAGATGATATCCTGATATTCAGTTCCAGTAAGGAAGAACATGTTAAGCATGTTAAACAGGTTTTTGAAGTGTTTCACACCGAAAAACTATACATTAAATTGTCAAAATGTGAATTCGGGAAATCTTCATTGCTTTATCTTGCTTACATAGTTGTAGGTGGTCATTTAAAGATAGATCCAACTAAGATAGATGTGATTGTTAAGTGGCCAAGACCACAGAATGTGATTGAAGTTAGAATTTTTCTAGCAGTAGTTCAGTATTGGAGAAAATTTATTGCTCAGTTTTCTTTGATTGCATCACCATTACATGCTTTAACAAGATCTAGAGTTTCCTTTCAGTGGGGAGGGAAACAAAACAAAAAAATATTGATACACTTAAACAGAAATTAGTCACAACACCAATCTTATCTCTACCTGATCTTCAACAGCCATTCGAAATCGAAACAGATGCAAGTGGTTATGCAATTGGTGCAGTCTTACTACAAAATGGGAAGCCAATTTGTTTTCATTCTGGAATTTTTTCTAAGGCGGTAATTAATTATCCGACATATGATAAAGAACTGTTTTCTTTGGTTGAAAGTGTAAAGATATGGAAACATTACATAATGGGTAAGGAAACAATGATTCATACAGATCATCGGCCACTTCAATACCTTCAATCACATACTAAGTTGCAACAATCTCGCCACTACAGATGGATGGTATTTCTTCAGTAATTTCACTTAGTAATTAAGTACAAGAAAGGTTTAATAAACAAAGTAGCTGATATGTTGTCTAGACCGTCTTTGAATGCTTTAGTATTACTACAGAATAGTTCATTGAAACATGAAATTTATGTAGTACAATATAGTACTGATGATGATTTCAAAGAAATTTATGAATCACTAACTCATGGTACTCAAATAGAAGAAATCAATTATCATATTCATGACAGGTTGTTATATCATCTAGGTAAGTTGTGCATACCACGAACAGAAACGACGCAAGTTATTCGGGAAGCTCACTCTTCTCGGATAGCAGGACATTTTGGTGTAAGTAGAACTATGGCACAAATTTAAGGTATTTTTATTGGCCTCATATGTATGAAACAGTTTCAAAGTACATTAAAGGATGTGTAATGTGTTCGACAAGCAAGCCAAGAAATCGAAAGATTGGTTTGTACATGCCACTTCCAGTTCCTTTGCGACCATGGGACAACATTTCCATGGATTTTTTTGGGGGACTGCCTATGTCCAGAAAAGGACATGATTACATGTATGTCATGTTTGATCGAGTTAGAAAAATTTTCATTCTTGTTCCCTGCAAAAAGCAAGTAACTGCATAATAGACAACACAAATGTTCTTTCAACAGGTATGGGTTCACTTTGGGTTCCCTACTTCTATTATTTCTAAACGAGATACTCGCTTTGTAGGAGAATTTTGGTCCACTTTGTGGGGACTCATGGACACAAAGTTGAAGAAGAGCACAAATTTTCATCCACATACCGATGTACAAATAGAGGTTTTGAACAGGGCCGTGATACATATTTTTCAAGGTTACTGCAGTAAACATCCTAAGTTGTGGGATGAATATTTACCTTATGTACAACATGCTTACAATTGAGCCTTACACTCTTAGACTCATTTGAAACATGTTTCGGGTATCTACCAAAGTCACCAATGGAATTTATGTTCAGTGAAGAAGATAAAGTGGAAGGATGTGACGATTCAAACAAAGAAGTTAAGTTCATTTAGTGGATACAACAGATACATGAGGCAGTACGGGATCAGTTGGAGAAGAGTCAGGCCAACTATAAATTGCACCATGAAAAGCAACGAGTCGACCATCATTTTCGTTGGCGATCATGTATGGTTGTATATCAGGAAAGAAAAGTTGAAAGGAGAAGGTAAGAAAATGAAATCTATCAGGTATGGTCCCTTCAAGATTGTTGAGAATATTGGAAGTAATGCATTCTGATTAGATTTACTGCGTTACACGCGTATTTATTCAATTGTGAATGTAGAAAATCTAAAGTTGTATGTACCTCTGAAGATCATTGATCCCGAGGAAGATACACAGATTCCTACCATTGATGATTTAGCACCTGAGTATATGAATGAGTTGCAGGAATATACCATCTTGGACAGGAGAGTTCGTACTTCCAAACGAGGAGATGTGGAATATCTTCGAGTGGGACACAAGGGCATGAATCCGAGCAAGGCAAGATGGATAGAGATCTAAAAAGTGACGGAGCTATACCCTCACATGATATCTATTTAAAATCAAACTTTTGTGGTCCAAAAGCTTTCATGTGGAGAGGATTGATCCAGGAGAATATTGTACAGTGCAGATCGAAAGAGAGGTCCAGTCAACTCCAGAAGTCTAATGTCTGGTTCAATCTTCATATCGTCAGTTTCGTCAGTAAATAAGTCCTCAAGGTGTCATGAGGTTCAAATTTCATGATATGATGGTGTAATTTGGTCCTAGGTCTTATATGGTAAAATACCTTACAAAATGTAAAAATACCTAATCATAAACATATGGTCTAATCCTAGCACTATTTCAAAA
This sequence comes from Pinus albicaulis, assembly GCA_034641835.2. Lineage (NCBI taxonomy): Eukaryota > Viridiplantae > Streptophyta > Pinopsida > Pinales > Pinaceae > Pinus > Pinus albicaulis. The sequence continues at coordinate 1,223,367,304 of CM076580.1, forward strand.
CCTAGTTCTAAGACCTAAGGTATAATAACTAAGACCTAATCCTATGTCATACACCTAAAACAATAAATGTAAGGTGTTAAAGTCCTAGCGCAAAAGAAAAATTAAACATATGTTCAAACACCCACTTTCGGTGTTATAATAAAACAAATAACAAAACACAGTTAACCACAGTCTGGAAACCACGTCAGAAGAATAAATGCCAACATATGAATAGTCAAGTTGAAAAACCACAGCGGAAAATGTCAATTAGTCCTAAGCCGCCAATTTTAACCGCGTCAGAGTTGTTCTCCATGTGAACGCAGCGACGGATAAGGGTAAAGCCAGAACCGCCGGACCTAACCGTAAGCACCGGAACCGAACAGCCCAAAAATTTGCATGTTCACATGCCCGACACTCCTTTAGCCTAGCCTTCAGGGCTAAGTCTTATCCTAAGTTATTTTTTGGTTTTGAAATTTATTGATGCGCTAAGGTTGGTTAACACACCTTATCCTTTATCACTAGGTGTCATTACATGAGAAGATCGAGACCCGAATTACATATTTTACTCAACCAAATGCATGATTTTGCTATCAATGGTTTGAGTTTAACTTTATAAAGTCATGACATTTTTCTTCCATGGACATTAAGACTTTTGGAGTTCAGATTCAGAGGGATAGAGGTAGTTTTGTTTTCATCTTTGCTCGACCTTCCTGAGGTGGAATTGAGTGCAGAGATAGGCATTGGAAAGATGAGAGAGAGATATTCCTGTTGTCAATGACCATAAGTGTCTGCGAGCACAATTAGTCTGGATTTTTTTCGTTTTAATTACTTCCTCAGATCAATCCTAATGAAGTGAAGGCCCATCTTGAAAGCGGACCCGGAAACGTAGTCCACCAGGGATGAACTTCATAATCAATGTTTGATGTTTCTTCTCTCTGTTATTTGTTGCGTTTTCATTATTAATTTGTTGCTGGTTTAATTCGTGAATGATTTCCTTCAGTATTCCCTATTAAAGAATTCATCAGTTAATGATCAATTCACTTAATGGCAAACTAATCAAACTATCTCAGCGCATAATCGATCACATTCAGATCATTAGATGTCTCTTGGAGGAAGATATATGCTCATTCAATCAATGCTCCAATATATCTCAGTGTATTGGATGCACCTTTACATGATTCTTATGAAGTTCATCTAGAGTATCAAGGCTATTATTGCACATTTTCTATGGTCAGGGGAAAAGGGGGATGATAAGTTTCATCTGGTGCGTTTGGATTCCATTTCTAGATGAAAGGATTTTGGTGGTTGGGACTTACTGGATGTGTTTTTTTTTTGGGTGGGATTTATTAATGAAGATTCTATGGAGAGATTTATATGGTGAGGGTATCTAGCGGGAAATAATTAATGGTAAATAATTGAAACACATGTCTCTCTTAGAATGGTACAAGCGCGGGAGTGATGGTATGAAGAAGGGATATCATATCGGGAATAGTTTTCAATATGTTAGGAGGTGGCTCTTTGATAACTTTTAGTGGTCCTTCGGAAGTGGGGATAAATTTCTGGTTGCGATCGATGCAATTTAGGGGGTGTGTAATAACCATATTCTACCTTTTAGGGTAATTGATGCCTTGCATGTGAAGGGAATTTTATGCCTTGACCATGCCTATGGACACAGGGACGATATTTTTCCTTGCCCGCCTTAGATGGATGTTGTGGAGGTAGGACTATATAGTTCAGACATTATTTATTAGAATTGATTCATTGCATATCTACAATCAGTAGGTCTTGTATTGAGGGGGCGAGGGGATGGCTTAGTTTGGAGAGGAACCCTTTATAGTTGAAGTGTGGTAGTCTTAGAAATATACAAATGCATTTCATGCAATAAACATGGCTTGACAAATAAATTCTAGTATAAGGGAGTGTGGAGTTGGAAAACGCCTTTGAAAATAAGTATTTTTGGGTGGCTTGCATGGAAAAATCATGTTCATACTTGGGACAACATTTGTAAGTATTAATGGCCCAGGATGGTGTACTTTATATATGGAGTCACATGAGAATGCCCTTCATCTTTATTTACAATGTCCTCTTGTTATTGCAGTGTGGGTGAGGGTCCTGGATATTTACCAGCTTCCTACAGTTTTATCTTTCTGCTCACTTGAATCTTTTTATCAATGGTGGTTCAATAGGAGAGGGAAGTACAAATATATCCCTTTGTTCATCACTTGGGAAATTTGGCGAGCGAGGAATTATATGATATTTGAGGATAGTCCCTTGAATATTTCCTGAATTCGTACCAACATTCAAGTTTTCTTGGAGGTTTGGATGTAGGAAAGAAAAGCTGACAGGGTGCCCAGGCTAAGGAGGAATTTCTTACAGGTGAGGTATCCCACTGGTTTTTTTGTGGTGCCTCACGATCTGGAAGGTGTGGATGTGGGGTTGTGTTGGTGATCAATTAACATGTTCAGATTTGGTTCTTTTGGTTTGGCTGTCGGAGAACAACTACAAGAGAATATAACCTTGCCCTTTGGAGACTGTTATACATGGCCATGAAACATCAACTAGATTAGAATTCTGTCTAAGGAGACTCCAACACTATTATTTATTAGGCTACAATAAAGACAAATTTTTCTACCCCCAACTTGGTCAATAGGTTTGCTTGTATTGAGATTTTAAAGTATCTATATTTTAAGACAATCCTTTACATGTGTCTCCTTCCAACATGTGTATAGGGAGTTAAACAACATGACGAATGGGATGTCAAAGAAAGGTTTGGTAGCGACTCCAGGGTTTTTTCAGTACAGTTTTAGATATGATGGTAGATTACAGAATGAAGGCAATATCGTTCATGTTGACCACTCTTTCAATGTGGACAAATGCTTCTCCTAATTCCCCATTTTTTTTTTAATAAATGATCAAGGGCATAGCTCTTTGCAATATGGATGTATATGAATCCTTAATATGTCTAGTGCGGTGTTTTGAGGATTTTGCAGGACATACATTCCCAATGTGATGACAACATGAGATTGATTTTTGATGTCTCTTTTTTGGGACTGTAATATTTGGTGTGCATACTTGGCCATATATGTATTGGATTTTTCATGTTCTCATTGTACTTCTAGCTTTTTTTCTCCCTGAAAAAAAATTGAACTTCCAGCCTTTTTTTTCTCCTTGGAAAAAAATAAAAAAATAAAAAAATCTATTAGATTTAAACATATCTCCAGCAAATTTGAGACATAACATTTAAAAATATCTCCACTAAATTTAAAATAAAATTAAGTGGAAGGTTAAAAGGTCTAAAACATTTGAGATTTAAAAACATCTCCACTAGATTTGGAACAAAATTAAGTGGACAAAACCACATAGAATCTTGTATGCGAGGCTCAAGCACCTTTCTACGTTGCTTCAGGGTTTCATTGCAGGTGGTGGGGAGGAATGCCCCAAAAAACGCCTTTCTACGTTGCTTCAGGGTTTCTCATATGGAAGATGGGGGAGGAATGACCCAAAAATCACTTCATCTGCCGACTACATCCCATACATTTTGAGGATGTTGCTTTTAAACAATTCTTGAACTTCACGTCTTTCATCATCTCCATGCACTCAAGTCAGCGTAGTTTTTACTTTCTTCGGTTTTGAACGTGGATGTATATGGAACTTGCAGATTGTACTGCAGTTATGATTGGCATTGGAATATATGTTTTTGTTCACTATTTGGATTGGGCATCATCAAAAATTTTGGGATAATTTCAAATTTCACAACAATTATAACCTAGTTTTTTAAAAATTAGAATCAAATTTTACCAAAAATTACTAGAAAAACCAACATTTTCTTTAACGTGTTTGTTTAGACTATGTTGTTATAATTTAGATTCTGATCATTAATGGAAATGAAGAACCTTGGTTTCCACATTTTTTAGTTTGAATCTAAAAGCCTCGTCTTGAAAAGAGAGAAAAATTGAGACTGAAATTCAACGAGGTCACTGTGAAAGTGGAGTGAATTTGTTCAATAGTATCAAATAAATTTTTATTTCGAAGAACTTTAATAATTTATAAAAAAGAGTAGTCTAGCTAAGAGGAGGAATTTCACAGCTTCCATCACTGGTGCGGGAAACCTTTTGACTCTTGCCAGGCATTCCTCCAACGCAGTCAAAATAGAATCCTATGGAATAATATCTGACAGAATGTCTGGCACGGATCTACCTACCCCTCGGATCGTTGTCTTCTAGGGAGTTAATTCAGATATTCCAATTCAAATCAAAACAGAGACTTCACTGCCAATGCCAAATTTCCCTTTGCGCCTTCCCGCTCTGCTTCTCCTTACCAGCTCCCATGTTCCCCTGAAAAACCAATGCAAAACCAGCGTCTCCCCACTAGCTCTCCTGGTCCCCTGAAAAAACAGAATCCGGCGCCCAAATTTCCGCAGATCCGGCGCTCAAATTTCTGCTTCAAGGTAACCTTAGTTCTTTCTTGTTGCAAGTTTCTTCTATTTAAAATAGATCCTTGCTCCATTCCACCAACATTACAACTTCTTTCAAATATTTAATTGCAAATTAACGACTCGATAAGACTAATTTGATAGTTATGACTGAGTTTTTGTTCAACGCGCTATTTTATGTTGAAGTTCAAAATTATGCATTCTTATCGATTTCTCACTTAATTTTTTTAAGTAATCTGAAAAAAATTACAAATTATTCTTCTCATCTATGTCTTCAAAATTTTCAACACTTCCAAAGGGAAAATATGAAGCTCTTACAAGATATGGAATACTTTATTTTGAAGAGCTACCGACACCTCTAAGAATTTTTTCTAGATCATCAACTATATCTAGTGGATTAGGGTCTAGATTGCTCCTCGTATCTATTTTCTTGGAAACCACCTTTAAGCTAAAGATGCCACTGGAGTCACCAAGGTAGAAAAAAAGACTTCGAATGGTATGACCTCCTATTACCTTCAAGAGCTCAATTATTTTGAAAAAAATCACCCAGGATGATATAAATTTCAGACTCCCAACAGACGCACCAAAATGTTATCACCGGGTTGGAGCAAGTTGGGTTGTGTCAACTATAAACCTATTATAACTATTTCAACCAAATTTTGACTGGAAGTTAGCCCTTCCAATCAGAGAGCGCTCTCTCAAAGAAATAGTGAAATATTCTTGCTGAAATTCAATTTGCATATGGCTAAATTTGTATTATTTTTTATGTGGTTTTTTGCAGGTGGAAAAGTGTATGCATGGAGTCAGCTAAGAATATTCAATCTACAAACAACTGTATTCATGGAAGCTAAGGCAAATTTGATTAAAACATAAACTTTTACAACATACACATCATAAGAAGGAAATTGGAGCATTTGATCACGAATTCCAAGTAATCATAATACCATGAAATTGATAACAATACACAAAGTCAAGAGATAAAACACATAAGCCAAGGATAATCCAAGTTTGTAAAATAGTTTCCTGCAAAATGTATATTAGCTTGATAAAAAAAAAATACATGGAAGCCTTCTCATAACATTGATCAACCCCTTCAAAGTGAAAAAATCCCTCATTTATAGAGTGAATCCTCTTTACAATAGTTTTCCACCTCGGCTAGACTCGATACTTTAATTAAAAGACCCAATTCTAGTAGGATTTCATCACAAAAATCCAACTTCCTAGCTCTTTTGTTTTTCTTTTGAGTTTTTTCCTCCTTGATCTCAACAGATTACACAATGGGGTTTTCTTCAATTTCAATAGCCTCCAGAATATCTGATAGCTTACCTCTTCCTTCAGTTTGGCTTCTAGTGACCTTCAAATGTATAATTTTTTACTTTCCTTCTTCTAGAATTTTTCTCTGCCACCACAGGCTTCTTCACGTGATCTGCTTCAAGTTCTATAGGCTCTGCTATATGCTCCATCTATGCCTCATGATCAGTTATAGGCTCTGATTCAGATTTCTTGTCTTCCATTCAAGTACTAGATTTGGATTTCAATGTTTTCCTAGGAGGGATTGCATCAACTTCATAGCCACTTAAAAACAAAAATTTCAACCAGTCTCTTTTTCAGTTTATTTAACTCTTCAGCCACCATCAAATTAATAAGAGCATGATGGAAAATTGATGTGTCACTGGTATCAGGTTTGGCCTAAACCTTGCCAGCCATTTTTCCCAAGCCTCAACAAATAGAAAGGTATATCTAAGGGTTGTTTACCTGTGAAATGAAACAACAATTTGAAATGCTATTGATATACCATGTGGAATCTACCTTCACAAGTGAAGTATTTCTAGATCAGCATGAGAAACTTAGAAAAATACTCTTTCAGGAAATTTTTGGGAATGCCTGAAGCCATATCAATTCCTCTATGTTCTTATTTTAGGAACTCATCATGATACTGCATTTTGAACTTTTGCACACTGAACCATATTTCCTGACCTGGGAATCACTATGGCCTGAGAAATGGTGTTAGGAGACACTGCAAAATTAATTATATGAACTTTAGATCTTGTTCCTATAAAGTTAATGGAAACATCCTTTGAAATTTCCCCATGATACCCCTGGAATTTTTTACAGAACCGAAGACACCCTACGCTAGAAAATGCTTGGGTGAGTGTGGGGTCTTCTTCTAGAAACCTCATGTCTATGGGTTCATACCTCACCACAAACCCTCCTTTATATTGTTTCCTTTGAGATGCCATGGCTCCAACACAAACATGTAATGAGAAGCTTCCTGACACCTACAAAGGACTTTAAGGACATCAAACTAGCTTTTGACACTAACATAGCTTACCCTGAGACAACTAGACAAACCACAAGACAACAATACTGATTTTTAGACAGCAATAGAAGCTTATAAGGAGGATATGAGAATGGATTTGTGATATAAAATCTGTAAAAAGGGTGGAAAAGGAATGAGATGCGTCATGATTGGGTTATGGTGCACCCATTATGCAAATGATGGATAAAGACAGTAGGCAGCAATCATGACCCAATAAGCTTTGACCACCTCTGACCATACTCGTTTTTGAATTTATATACCATTTCCCTATCGTTAACAGAAAATCGAACTTTCGTATCAAATTTTGTGTTGGGGAAGGAAAATTTGCTACAGAAGTGTCAGGAACTTCCATAGCAAACCTTGACCTGTTTGAACTAGAGTTGTTGCGAAATATAGAAAAAGTGTCAAATTCATAATGATGACTAGATAAGCATCGAGTGACATGAAATTTTGGATTTTCCCTTTATGATGACACGCACTATGACTCATAATGACCTTACAAAATGACTTAAAGACTCTTATACATGCGATTATTTTGAAAAAATAAAATAAAAACCCAATTAAACCCTAAGTAACCTAACCATCTTGACTCAAAAAAAAACCTAATGTTTATCTTGGATAACAAAATGAATAGGAAAATTGGCGATGCGGGAATTGGAGGTGCATTTATATTTTGTTGATGATGTTCTTACCTTAAGATGGGTTTTTTTGACACAATGGAATGTAATGCATTCCATTCTTTCAAGATATGGTGTAGCATCGGGATTATGTCCAAATGGAAAGAAATTTTTATTGGTCCACTACCCTAGAAATGTTGAGGAGGTGGCCAATATTGTTAGGCTTTTTGGGTGGTTTTCTCTCGACTTGAAGAAGGTTACTCGTATTTGGGTTTGATATTTAAACCAAATAAATCTAGGATAGTGGATTGAAATTGGCTTCTGGATAAGTTTCTGAAGCATCTATCTCTATGTTCTCATCGTTGGATGATCTAGGAGGATATTGTTCAGTGCAGATCGACAGAGAGGTCCAGAAAGCTCCAGAAGTCCGATGTCTGGTTCATTCTTCATACCATCAGTTTTTCCAGTAAATTAGTCTTCAAGATGTCATGTGGTTCAAATATTGTGATATGATGGTGTTATTTGGTCATAGGTCCTCTATGGTGAAATACCTTAAATGTAAAAATATCTAATCGTAAACCAATGGTCTAATCCTAGCATTATGTCAAAAACTAGTTCTAAGACCTAAGGTATAATAACTAAGACCTAATCCTATGTCATACACATAAAATAATAAACATAAGGTGTTAAAGCCCTAGCGCAAAATAAAAATTAAAGATATGTTCAAAAACCCACTTTCGGACTTATAATAAAAAAAAATAAACAAAACTCAGTTAACTGCGGTCTAGAAACCGCGTTGGAAGCATAACAGTGAGTATATGAACAATCAACTTGAAAAAATGTGTGGAAAATGTCAAATAATCCTAATCCACAAACTATAATCGCGTTGGAGTTGTTCTCCATGTGAAAAAGACAGTGGATAAGGGTTACGTCGAAACTGTTGGACCTAACTGTAACCACCAGAACCGAACCTCCCAAAAATTTTCTTGTTCACATGCCCGAAGCGCATTTATCGTAACCATCGGGGCTAATTTTGATCCTAAGTTATTTTTTGGTCTTTAAATTTATTGATGCTCTAAGGTTGGTTAACACACCTTATCCTTTATCACTAGGTGTCATTACATGAGAAGAACGAGACACCAATTACATATTTTACTCAACCAAATGCCTGATTTGGCTATCAATGGTTCGATTTTAACTTTATAAAGTCATGACATTATTCTTCCATGGACATTGAGAGTTTTGGAGTTTAGATTCATAGGGATAGAGGCAGTTTTGTTTTCAACATTGCTCGATTGTCTGTAGGCAGAATTCAGCGCAGAGACACGCATTGTAAAGCTAAGAGATAGATCCTCCTTTTGCCAGTGACTAGAACTTCCTGCGAGCACAATAAATCTGGTATTTTTTCTGTGTAAATACTCCCTCGGATCAATCCTAATAAAGAGGACGCCCATCTTGAAAGTGGACCCGGAGACGTAGTCCACCAAGGACGAACTCCGTAATCAATGTTTGTTGTTTCTTCTCTCTGTTATTTTTTGTGTTTTCATTCTTAATTTTCTGCTAGTTTAATTTGTGAATTATTTCCTTTAGTCTTCCATATTAAAGCATTCATCAATTAAAGATTAATTCACTTAATGGCAAACTAATCAAATTATCTTAGCATATAATCGATCACATTCAGATCATATATTTTGGTATAAGAGCAGGTTGTGCTTTGTAGTTTTTTTTCCAGTGGATGTTAACTAGTTTGGGATTGCAATGTCGATAAGGAAAGCTTGAGGAGTTTGATCCAGAGATTGGAAAGTGGAAATTCATTCATCAATCAACGATGAGAAGGATTGAAAACGTGGAAACCGGCGAAACTCCTAAAGTGAAGCACATGGACGAGAGTCAAATTCAGCAAGTGTTTCTAAACATGCAACAAATGTTAGGAGAACTATCCGAAGATAAGAGGGTGAGAGATGCAGTTTCTTCGCCGAAGGCATCAAAGAAGGATAAGGGTAAAGGAAAAGAAAAAAAACCTCCTTCTCCTCCATCATCTCCATCATCTTCTTCTTCTTCTTCTTCTTCTTCTAGTTCTGATTGTGAAAAATAAAATAAACTCAGAGTCCACTTTTGAAACTTGATGTAATGTTTGAACTACCTATTTATGATGGCAAAATGAACCCAGAGAAACTAGATAATTGGATAAAACAGTTAGAATTCTATTGTTGGATTCAAAACATTACTGATGATTAGACAAAGATCCAATTAGCTACTCTTAGAATGGGGGGAATTGCTTTAATTTGGTTGGAGATTAAGACACAGATAGATTTAAAGCGTAAAGGTAAATTTATCTCCTCATGGTCTAAGTTTTTGAAATCTCTAAAGAAACAATTATATCCATTAGGTTACACACAACAAGCTATTATTGATTGGAAGCATTTGCGACAAGGTAAGGGAAAAAATGTTCAAAACTCACTTGGATTTAGTTAATGCTAATAAGATGAAACGCTTAATAAGTTCAAATAAGAGATATATAATCATGGTTGTAAAAGAACAACATAAGGATCTTCATGATGCTTTTTCAGGTTGTGAGTCTCAGTTTAAAGATAGTTTGGTTAAAGTGGTAGAATCATTTCAAAGTCTATTTAAAGAACCAAAACATCTTCCTCTTAAACGAGAAATACAACATGAGATTCAGATTATGTATGATGCCCCTCTTCCTAATGTCGGAATGTATAGCATGTCAGTAATAGAGAATGAAGGAATAAAGAAACAAATCCAAGAACTGGTAGAAAAAGGTTTAATTCGACCAAGTTCATCTCCATGTGGTTCAACCATCATTCCAGTTCCTAAGAAAGACGGGACATGGAGAATGTGTGTCAATTTTAGGGCCTTAAATAAAATCACAATCAAGAACAGATATCCTCTTCCTAGGATTGATGATTTCCTTGAACTTGAAAAATGTTATCTATTTCACTAAGTTGGATTTGCAAAGTAGGTATCATCAAATACATATAGCGGAAAATGACATATGGAAAATTGCATTCAAAACTAGGCAAGGACTATTTGAGTGTTTAGTAATGCATTTTGGTTTTTGTAATGCGCCAACAACTTTCATGCATGTTATGAATGATGTCTTTTGTCTGTACATTGATATGTTTATCATAATCTATTTAGATGATATCCTGATATTCAGTTCCAATAAGGAAGAACATGTTAAGCAAGTCAAACAGGTGTTTGAAGTGTTGCACAGGGAAATACTATACATTAAATTGTCAAAATGTGAATTCGGGAAAACTTCGTTGGTTTATCTTGGTTACATAGTTGGAGGTGGTCATTTAAAAATAGATCTAGCTAAGATAGATTTGATTGTTAAGTGGCCAAGGCCACAGAATGTGACTAAAGTTAGAAATTTTTTAGGAGTAGTTCAGTATTGGAGAAAATTTATTGCTTAGTTTTCTTTGATTGCATCAACATTACATGCTTTAACAAGATCTAAAGTTTCCTTTCAGTGGGGAGCAAAACAACAACAAAATTTTGATACACATAAACATAATTATTCACAACACCAATCTTAGCTCCACCTGATCTTCAACAGCCATTCGAAATAGAAACAGATGCAAGTGGTTATGCAATGGGTGCAGTCTTACAACAAAATGTGAAGCCAATTTGTTTTCATTCTGAAACTTTTTCTAAGGCAGTAATTAATTATCCGACATATGATAAAGAACTATTTTATTTGGTTGAAATTCTAAAGAAATGAAAACATTACATAATGGGTAAGGAAATAGTGATTCATAAATATCATCAGCCACTTCAGTACCTTCAATCACATACTAAGTTGCAACAATCTCGCCACTACAAATGGATGGGATTTCTTTAGAAATTTCAGTTAGTAATTAAGTACAATAAAGGTGTAATAAACAAAGTAGTTGATATGTTGTCTAGACGGTCTTTGAATGCTTCAGTAGTACTGTAGAATAGTTCATTGAAACATGAAATTTATGTATAACAGTATAGTATTGATGATGCTTTCAAAGATATTTATGAATTACTCACTCATGGTACTCATATAGAAGAAATCAATTATCATATTTATGACAGGTTGTTATATCATCTTGGTAAGTTGTGAATACCGCAGACAGAAAGGGTGCAAGTTATTCGGGAAGTTCACTCTTCTCGGATAGCAAGAAATTTTGGCGTAAGAAAAACTATGGTGCAAATTTAAAGGTATTTTTATTGGCCTCGTATGGATGAAATAGTTTCAAAGTACATTAAAGGATGTGCAATGTGTTCGACAAGCAAGCCAAGAAATCCAAATATTGGTTTATACATGCCACTTTTGGTTCCTTTGCGACCATGGGACAAAATTTCCATGGTTTTTGTTAAGGGACTACCTATGTCTAGAAAAGGACATGATTACATGTATGTCATCTTTGATTGATTCAAAAAAATTTGCATTCTTGTCCTATGAAAAAAGCAAGTAGTTGCAGAATAGACGACACATATGTTCTTTCAACAGGTATGGGTTCACTTTGGGTTACCTACTTCTATTATTTCTAACTGAGATACCTTCTTTGTAGGAGAATTTTGGTCCACTTTATGGAGACTCATGGACACAAAGCTTAAGAAGAGCAAAGCTTTTCATCCACATACTGACGGACAGACAAAGGTGGTGAACAGAACCGTGATACATATTATTCGAGTTTACTGCAGTAAACATCCTAAGTTGTGGGTTGAATCTTTACCTTATGTACAACATGCTTACATTCGAGCCTTACACTCTTAGACTCATTGATCACCATTTGAAACATGTTTGGGTTATCTACCAAAGTCATCGATGGACTTTATGTTCACTGAAGAAGATAAAGTGGATTGACGCGATGATTCAAACAAAGTAGTTAAGTTAATTCAACGGATACAACAGATACACAAGGCAGTACGGGATCAGTTGGAGAAGAGTCAGGCCAACTATAGATTGCACCATGACAAGCATCAATTCGATCATCATTTTCAGTTCAGCGATCAGGCATGGTTGTATATCAGCAAAGGCAGGTTGAAAGGAGAAGGTAAGAAACTGAAATCTATCAGGTATGGTCCCTTCAAGATTATTGAGAAGATTGGGAATAATGCATTCTGATTAGATGTATTTCCTTACATGTGTATTTATTCAGTTGTGAATGTAGAAAATCTAAAGTTGTATGAACCTTCGATGGTCATTGATCCCAAGGAAGATACATAGATTCCTACCATTGATGATTTAGCACTTGATTCTATGAATGAGTTGCAGGAATATACCATCTTGGATAGGAGAGTTCATACTTCCAGATGAGGAGATGTGGAATATCTTTGATTGGGACTCAAGGGCATGAATCCGAACAAGGCGAGATGGATAGAGATTGGAAAAGTGAGGGAGTTGTACCCTCACCTAATATTTATTTAAAATCAAACTTTTGTGGTCCAAAAGCTGTCAAGTGTAGAGGATTGATCCAAGAGAATCTTGTTCAGTGCAGATCGACAAAGAGGTCCATTCAGCTCCAGAAGTCCGATGTTTGGTTCAATCTTCATATCGTCAGTTTCACCAGTAAAGAAGTCCTCAAGGAGTCATGTGGTTCAAATTTCATGATATGATGGTGTAATTTGGTCCTAGGTCCTCTATGGTAAAATACCTTACAAAATGTAAAAAGACCTAATCATAAACCTATGGTCTAATCCTAGCACTATGTCAAAACGTAGTTCTAAGACCTAAGGTATAATAACTAAGACCTGATCTTATGTCATACACCTAAAACAATAAACATAAGGTGTTAAAGTCCTAGCACAAAAGAAAAATTAAACATATGTTCAAAAACCAACTTTTGGACTTATAATAAAAAAAATAAAGAAAACATTGTTAACCGCAGTTTGGAAATCGTGCCAGACGCATAACCATCAGCATATGAACATTCAATTTGAAAAATTTCTATGGGAAATGTCAAATAGTCCTAAGCCACCAGTTGTAACCGCGTCAGAGTTGTTCTCCATGTGAACGCGATGGCGGATAAGGGTTAAGCTGGAACTGCCAGACCTAACCATAACCATTGGAACCGAACCGCCCAAAAATTTTCCTGTTCACATGCGCAATGCACCTTTAGCCTAACAATCGGGGCTAAGTTTTATCCTAAGTTATTTTTGGGTTTTTTAATTTATTAATGCTCTAAGGTTGGTTAACACACCTTATCCTTTATCACTAGGTGCCATTACATGAGAAGACCGAGACCCCAATTACATATTTTACTCAACCAAATGCCTAATTTGGCTATCAGTGGTTTGAGTTTAACTCTATAAAGTCATGAAATTATTTTTCCATGGACATTGAGATTTTTGGAGTTCGGATTCAGAGGGATAGAGGTAGTTTTGTTTTCAACATTGCTCGATTGTCCGGAGGTGGAATTCAATGCAGAGATAGGCATTAGAAAGCTGAGAGAGAGAGCTTCCTATTGTCAGTGACCAGAAGTGTCTGCAAGCACAATCATTTTGGTGTTTTTTATATGTAAATAATTCCTCGAATCAATCCGAATAAAGCGGACGCCAATCTTGAAAGCAGACCCAGAGACGTAGTCCACCAGGGATGAACTCCGTAATCAATGTTTGCTATTTCTTGTCTCTGTTATTTTTTGTGTTTTCATTCTTAATTTTCTGTTGGTTTAATTCGTGAATTATTTCCTTTAGTCTTCTCTATTAAAGAATTCATCAGTTAACTATCAATTCACCTAATGGCAAACTAATCAAACTATCTCAGCACATAATCGATCACATTCAGATCATATATTTTGGTATCATAGCAGGTTCTGCTTTGTAGTTTTTTTGTCAGTGGATATTAACCAGATTGGGATTGCAACGTGAAGAAGGAAAGCTTGAGGATTTTGATCTAGAGATTGGAAAGCGGAAAGTCGTTCATCAATCGATGATGACAAGCATTGAAAACATGGAAACCGATGAAACTCCTGAAGTGAAGCACATGGACGAGAGTCAAATTCATAAAATGTTTCTAAACATGCAATAGATGTTGGGAGAACTATACGAAGATAAGAAGGCGAGAGATGCATCTTCTTCGTCACAGACATCAAAGAAGGATAAGGGTAAAGGAAAAGTAGAAAAACCTCCCTCTCCTCCATCATCTCTGTTAGACTCCTATACCAATAGGTGTCATATTTCATGATTGACTTGATGAGCTATGTAATATGTTCATACCTTTTGTTGTTGCAAAGGTTTTCGCTATTCTAAAAAATTTTAAAAATTTTAAAAATGTAAAGAGGGTACACCCTAAAAGAAAAATCAATGGGTGAAAAAATAAAAATGGCCAAAAAAGTGAAAGAAAATGAACCCCACCAAAAGAAAGGCCAAGGAAAGTGTGCAAGTCTAAATGCCACCACCTTTTAATCTGATGTAATAAAAAAATTGTGTGCAACTTGTATTCTATGCCACAATTTATGAACAGTCAAATAGTTTAAACTTGGCTAGTTCATCTTTCAATTTCATGTTTTAGAGATAGAGAATAAAATCTGACCAAACTGTTTAATCTTGGCAGATAAGTAGATAGGTAGAGTGAATAAAAGGAGCTTAAAAGTTTAATCTGAGCCCTTGGATGTAATAAGGTTAGAATTAGATAGATTTTCATATGTAAAAGAAAAAATGTGATAAGGGTTTGCCAGTCTAAGTGCACCCTAATAAAGAAGAAAAATGGTAGGGTAAAGTAGATAGGGTAGGTAGATGATGTTGCAGAATTACATGTGATGAATGATGACTTTAGATGTGGTAAATATTTTACTTTCATCACAAGTGCAAAGGCAAATACTACATTGGAAGAAATTAAAGCAAAACAAAGTCAAATTATTAACTTCCCCTCTCTTTTTCCCTAAACATTTCACTAATTTCCCCTAAGTACTAAGGCATTTGAAAATTAGAGGGGCTCAAGGCATTTCCTTGACTTTTGGAGGGACCGGACCCTCGGCCCAATAATTGGAAAGGCCTAAGTACTTAAAATCATTCACCATCACACTCATTCACTTCTAAATAATCTTTTCCTAAGTAAAATCCCATTTTACTTAGGGAAAACATGCAATACTTCATAAAAACCCTGTTCATGTAAGCATAAGTTAAATACATTATTTTAATGTTTTATGCTTAACGCTTGAGTTCATTTCTTCATATTAACATTGATTTTATGTATTAACTCCTTATAAAAATGACCTTCTCCTATTATATATAACTCCTTTTTTAAAATATTCCAAAAAACCCATATATTATAGTTTTAACCAAAGTATTTAATTCCCACTTGTTCAAATAAAAAACCCACTTTATACCCCCTTTGGTTAAAATATATCATTATATGTTAATCCCGCCCCCTATGGTAATTGGATTAATCTAATTTGATTATCATATAATAAGAATACATTAAAAAATGATTTAAAACATGTTTTATTACGTGTTTTGAAACAAAAAATAAACCATCCCTTGCGTATTTTTCCTCCCTGGCCCTTCATTGTACGCAGGAATTAATTAATCCCCACGATTAATTAAGAACCTAACACGCCAATAAAATCGCTCTCGATGCGATTAATTAATAATAAATTGTGTCGGGCCCCCCCTTATTAACTCCCCATCAACTTCACACCCCAACTACCGTTCGATCAGCTGCTCCAAGATCAACGGTTGTTGATAATTCCGCTAGCCATCCCCGATCCAAAAAATAACGCGCGAAATGCCGGTGGTTTTCAAACAGTACCATGGCCACGCGTCATTCGTTCTATGGAGTCGCTGCCCATCTGCTTAATACCGCCTTCCCTCAAAAGCGGTGCGGAAAAAACCGCTTACCGCCTATTCTCTGTGACGCGTCCATCGTACCTGCTGACGTCATCATTAAAATCCCGCCAACCTTTTGACTTTGTGAATAAAACAAATCTTCCCACATTGTTTTCATTATCTCGTACACGAACCAGTCTCTCGGGCAACAAATTTCGAATGTAACTGTCAAAGTGTGCTGACCGCTACCTCGATGAAGAATTTTGCAGTCATGTAATTCAAAGCTTACCCGCCAATATCAACCGTTTACCCATTTAAACACAAACACCCTAGTGTTGATCATTCTCATCTGATTGTGCAATAAAACCCTTTGTAACCCAGCTGCGCCACCTAAATCCTCTGTTAACCAATTCGAGCATGGTTTACCTCTCAAAAATCATTCTAGATTCGCTCCACAGACCTCTCAAAATCAAATGAAACCTTTTCGACCTCCCCTGTAAACTAATGCTTTCTTAACAATTTGTTTTTTTTTACAGGTGATCAGAAGACCACATCCTTGGATAAACAGTCTTAATACTAGTCGTAAGACTTGTTTACTCCAAGAGTGTTATCAAATCTATCCAAACAGAGATGGAAGATAAAACATACAGTTGAAAGACAAGCAAAGGAAACATGATATTAAATGATTTACTGTTGAAACAGACAGTAAAAACCTAAACTACACATTGAAGGTAAAAGAACATAGTAAATAATAGTCAAAGAGTATCATATTGAAGACCAAGTCAAGTAAATCAGCTAGCATGAAAATAAACAGCAGAGAAGACAGTTACAAAACAAAACATACAAGTTCATGACAAAGTGAAGACAGATAAAAAATAGAGCGGTAAAAAGTAAAAAGTAAACAGTAAACAGTGAAAGTAAACATGAATATATTAAGGGTTAAACAAAGATGAAAACACTTTCACCAGCCACAATGAATTTTATCCAAAGTAAAAGTGAAAAACAGTGAAAAGAAGTTTAAGGTTAAAAGATGAAATTAGAGCAAAAATGGTACATTCTTCAAAAATTTCTTGTTTAAGTCATAGTTTTGCAGAAACTATTGTGATCAATCCAAGATTAATTTTGCAAAACTAAAGGAGGTTTATGTTCCTAATAGGACAATCTACAAAAACCTCCCTCACTTTTCTAATAGCTATTATGGTTTTGGAAATATTAAACAATGTTGGAAAGCACTTTTTGCAGAAAATACTAGTTAAGTCATCATTTTGCAGAGACGATTGTGGTAAATCCAAAATACATCATACAAAACTGAAGGAGGTTTTTGTTTATAAGAGAACCATATACAAAAACCTATCTCACTTTTTTCACAGTGATTTCAGAATGAGAGATACATGCACATCTGTACAAGATATTTTTCAGACTCTGTAAAACTCTGTTTTACACATATTTTTACAGAGCCTATTGTGCACAACGGGAGAGTAATTTTAGGAAAATGAAAGAGGTTTATCTCACCAACATGTTAATCCACAATAACCTATTTCAAGTTTTACATATATATTACGGATTGAGAAATAAAAAGATATCATTGGACCCCAAGTTTGCAGAATTGTTGGAGCAGAATGCACAAAGAAAGGAAGCAGTTAGTGACTTAGATGCCTCATCATCAACTAAGAGTTGGATCAAATTAAAATTATCATCTTTGTCATCACCTATCTATAAGAAATAGTGCCAAATAGATGCATTAGTTTGAGTGTCTTTTACTTAAGTTCTATTTATGTAAAATAGTTGGAGAGATTTGTGAACTGATCTTGATTGTTTTTTCAAGATATTTTAGTTTAGAATTTGTATAAATACTTCACTCTTGGAAGTATTTTGGGGTGGATTCTTCTACTTGGATGTAACACTGAAGATTTTGGAATAAGGTGTTGTTGGATAAATTTCTTTGTGGCTAAGCTGGATGATGAATTGAAGCGAAAGACTTTTTACAGGATTCATGTGTTAGACTACGGATCAATAAGTCATCTTTCCCTTGTGTTTAAAGTATTTATATTTTTTTATTATATCATTGTGTTTCATTTCTGAATGATTAATGAGGAGGAGTAAATTAGAAGGTACTTAAGTGTAATCTGATTTCAATCATTATTGTTCTAAATGTTTTCTTCTAAACTGGTTTTAAACAAGGAATTCTTAATTGCTCCTGTTTTTCTAGTTTAAACATTTTGGTTATTTAATAAAGAATTCTTAATTTCTCTTTGTTAATAATAACTCAATTTTCCCCTATTATGAATGTGTTGAAAGATTCTTAATTGCCTTTCATCCATTTAAATCCATCTCATTCACTTCAGATCTAAAATTGTTCTCGGTTTGATTATCTTGCCTTGTAAAGCCATATTTTGTCTAGAAACTTAATCCAGTGAAGCCAACTTTTTGACTCCATAGCCCAATGGCCTAAAATAATCAATATTACCCTCAGCTATGGCATTCCACCACCAAAATTCAAACAAAACCCCTGGACTTTATAACTAGCCTAATATTTTCTAAAACAAAGCTAAATTTTACGGAGAGAGCCCTCTCTGGGTACAGATTGGCTAGATTCTGTACCTAAAAGATTGGTTTGTGGTTACCTCGGACCCCTTTCCTCTTTCAACAACTTCAAGGAAAATATGAGTGATAAAAATCTCCATCATCATCATCATCATCTTCTTCTTCTTCTAGTTCTGAATGTGAAAAAGAAAAGAAAACTCATAGTCCACTTTTGAAACTTGATGTAAAGTTTGAACTAACTATTTATGATGGCGAAATGAACCCAGAGAAACTAGATAATTGGATAAAACAGTTAGAAGTCTATTGTTGGATTCAAAACGTTACTGATGATAAGACAAAGATCCAATTAGCTACTCTTAGAATAGGGGGAACTGCTTTAATACGGTGGGAGAGTAAAACACAGATAGATTTAAAGCGTAAAGGTAAAGTTATCTCCTCATGGTCTAAGTTTTTCAAAGCTCTAAAGAAACAATTCTATCCGTTGGGTTACACATAGCAAGTTGTTATTGATTGGCAGTGTTTGCGAGAAGGTAAGGGACAGAATATTCAAGAGTTCACTCTGGAATTCAGGAAGAAAGCGTTGGTGCTTGGTATTCCCTTGGATACACGAGAAACTTTGTTAAAGTACAGTGGCAATTTACATTCATATTTACAGCATACATTATTGATGTTCAATCCTAATGACTTTGATGAAGTATGTGTTCAAGCCATACATGTCGAATCAGGTGGACAGCCATTCAATTTTTCACCAAAGACATACAAACATTTGGAAACCAAAGATAGCAAGAAGAAGGGAAAATCAAAAGGAAAGAAGACAGCTACAACTCAAAAGGAAGGGGAAAGACCTACATGTACACATTGCTAGAGGATCGAGCATGATGAAGCTAGATGTTGGAAAATTCACCCAAAACTCAATCCAAAGAAGTTCCAAAAGAGGAAAGGTGAAAAGAAGGCTTCGAAAGTAGTTCAACAGGACTTGGGCTCCGATTCAGGTGATGAAGGAAAAATAACTGCAATGGTTATGACAGGTAAAAATTCTGATGCTAGTTCAAGTTCAAGTACTTATGCTTCTTCAAACATTAAAAATTTGGATGAAGATAAAAGAGTTGAGTTATTTCATATAAGGGTAACTTCTAAGCACACAAAAATAGATACATTGTTTGATAGTGGGTCACAGTCAAATTTGATATCTGAATCATTGGTTAAGAAATTGGGTTTGAAAACACATAATCATCCAAAACCATATCCTTTAGGGTGGTTAAAGGAATAGAGTCAAATTAATGTTACCAAATAGTGTCTATTAAAATTTTCCATCACAGCTAATTACATTGATGAAATGGATCTAGATGTGAAACCGTTAGGCATATGGGGAATAGTGCCAAGGAGTCCTTATATCTATGATCGTGATGCAATATTTTATAGGAAAGAGCATAATTATCATCTCAAGAAAGATGGAATTGAATACATTGTATGGACACATAAAATCAAAACTCACTTGGATTTAGTTAATGCTAATCAGATGAAGCTCTTAATAAGTTCAAGTAAGAGATATATACTCATGGTTGCAAAAGAGCAACATAAGGATCTTCATGATGCTTTTTTAGGTTGTGAGTCTTAGTTTAAAGATAGTTTGGTTAAAGTGGGAGAATCATTTCAAAGTCTATACAAAGAACCAAAACATCTTCCTCCTAAACGAGAAATACAACATGAGTTCAAATGATGTTTGATGCCCCTCTTCCTAATGTCAGAATGTATCACATGTCAGTAATAGAGAATGAAGAAATAAATAAAAAAATCCAGGAACTGATAGAAAAAGGTCTAATTCGACCATGTTCATCTCCATGTGGTTCACCCATCATTCTAGTTCCTAAAAAAGACGAGACATGGAGAATGTGTGTCGATTTTAGGGCCTTAAATAAAATCACAATCAAGAACAAGTATCCTCTTCCTAGGATTGATGATCTGCTTGACCAGTTGAATTTTTTTTTATCTATTTCACTAATTTGGATTTGCGAAGTGGGTATCATCAAATACGGATAGCGGAAAATGACATATGGAAAACTGCATTCAAAACTAGGCAAGGACTATTTGAGTGGTTAGTAATGCATTTTGGTTTGTGTAATGCATCAACAACTTTCATGCATGTTATGAATGATGTATTTCATCTGTCCATTGATAAGTTTGTCATAATCTATTTAGATGATACCCTGATATTCAGTTCCAGTAAGGAAGAACATGTTAAGCATGTTAAACAGGTTTTTGAAGAGTTGCACAGGGAAAAACTATACATTAAACTATCAAAATGTGAATTCGGGAAATCTTCATTGGTTTATCTTGGTTACATAGTTGGAGGTGTCATTTAAGCATAGATCCAACTAAGATAGATGTGATTGTTAAGTGTCAAGATCACAGAATGTGACTGAATTTAGAAGTTTTCTAGTAGTAGTTCAATATTGGAGAAAATTTATTGCTCAGTTTTCTTTGATTGCATCACCATTACATACTTTAATAGGATCTAGAGTTTCCTTTCAATGGGGAGGGAAACAAAAAAAAAGTTTCTAATACACTTAAACAGAAATTAGTCACAACACGAATCTTAGCTCTACCTGATCTTCAACAGCCATTCGAAATAGAAATAGATGCAAGTGGTTATGTAATGGGTGCAGTCTTACTACAAAATGGGAATCCAGTTTATTTTCATTATGAAACTTTTTCTAAGGCAGTAATTAATTATTCGACATATGATAAAGAACTATTTTCTTTTGTTGAAAGTGTAAATATATGGAAACATTACATAATGGGTAAGGAAACAATGATTCATACAGATCATCAGCCACTTCAATACCTTCAATCACATACTAAGTTGCAACAATCTCGCCACTACAGATGGATGGGATTTCTTCAGTAATTTCAATTACTAATTAAGTACAAGAAAGGTGTAATAAACAAAGTAGTTGATATGTTGTCTAGACTATCTTTGAATGCTTCAGTAGTACTGCAGAATAGTTCATTGAAACATGAAACTTATGTAGAATAATATAGTACTAATGATGATTTCAAAGATATTTATGAATCACTAACTTATGGTACTCAAATAGAAGAAATCAATTATCATATTCATGACAGGTTGTTATATCATCTGGGTAAGTTGTGCATACCGCAGACATAAAGGGCACAAGTTATTCGAGAAGCTCACTCTTCTCGAATAGCAGGACATTTTGGCGTAAGCAGAACTATGGCGCAAATTCAAGGTATTGTTATTGGCCTCGTATGTATGAAACAATTTCAAAGTACATTAAAGGATGTATAATGTGTTCGAAAAGAAAACCAAGCAATCGAAAGATTGGCTTGTACATGCCACTTCTAGTTCCTTTGCGACCATTCTTCCATGGACTTTGAGAGTTTTGGAGTTCAGATTCAGAGGGATAGAGGCAGTTTTTTTTTCAGCATTGCTCGACCATCCTGAGACGGAATTGAGCACAGAGATAGGCATCGGAAAGATGAGAGAGAGAGCTTCCTGTTGTCAGTGACCATAAGTGTCTGTGAGCATGATTAATCTGGATTGTTTGCTTTGAAATACTTGCTCGGATCAATCCTAATGAAGCAAACACCCATCCTGAAAGCAGACCTGAAGACATATTCCACCAGGGACAAACTCCGTAATGAATGTTTGATGTTTCTTATCTTTGTTATTTGCTGTGTTTTCATTCTTAATTTGCTGCTGGTTTAATTCGTGAATGATTTCCTTCATTATTTCCTATTAAAGCATTCATTAGTTAATGATCAATTCACTTAATGGAAAACGAATCAAACTATCTTTGTAGAAATTTTCTCTTTCCCACCCCGGTTTTCAGTTTCACCTTATTTCTCCAAATAGTTAAATGCCCTTTCCCATATCCTTACATT
The DNA here is from genome assembly GCA_034641835.2 of Pinus albicaulis. Lineage (NCBI taxonomy): Eukaryota > Viridiplantae > Streptophyta > Pinopsida > Pinales > Pinaceae > Pinus > Pinus albicaulis. The sequence goes on from CM076580.1 coordinate 1,223,389,871, forward strand.
CAACAAACTGGAAAATGATTTTTTTGCTAAAAACACAAATTCTGGAAAATTTACAGAATGCTGGAAAATGCAGAAATAAAAATCAACAAGCATAAAACAACCATTCAACACATTTAACACTGATATTTTTGGTCAACATGACCCTGGAAAAACCCCCTACAAATCTTGGGGAAAACCAGTTCAAAAGCTTCTCTTATTTCTGGAAAATGCTTTTACAGAGAGGTGAAATATACAGGAAAAATTCCAGCAAATTAATTACAGACTTATCTGGTTTTCCGTGCTTGCCTCTGCCTTGGAAAACGTGCCATAACAGCAAAATACTCAAAATAGAAATTTATTACAGCAAACTGCCTTTCTTGAAAACTGTGTTGGCTGCCTTGAAAAACGTGCCCAACAACCTTGGAATCGAGCCCTTTGTTGTTGTACTCTTCCTCAAAAATCGTGTTGCCTTTCTCCTCGAAAAACATGCCACAAAACAGCTGTACGGACTACTGTCTCGATTTTCATGCTGCTGTACAGCCTTGCTGCCTCGAAAATCGTGCCCTCCTTGCTGTTGTACGGATTTGTTGAGTTTTCCTCTCCTTCACCTTCTCAAGATCTCTTTAGAAAAAAATTCTCCAGCTCTCCTTCTCCTCCTCTCTCAATCTGCTCATGAAAGAATGAATGACCTTTTCCCTCCTTTTCCTCCTTTAACCTAACCCTATGTGACTTTTGGAGAATCCCTAAATCCAATGGCTGAAATAGGTTGAGATCTAGGGCTGAGATTTAATGCTCATTTAAATCTCACTTTCTATTTTTTAATTCACCCCACTTTAATAAAAACCCACTTAGTCATTTATTTCCAAAGTCAATTTTCCTTTCTAATTTTACATTGACTTTATTAAAATAACTTTAAAATTAGACTTTAGTAACTTTATCACTTAAAGTCACTTTTAAATTAGACTTTAGTAACTTTATCACTTAAAGTCACTTTTAAATTAGATTTGACTTTATAAAAATTATAAAGTCACTTTAGGAGAAAAATTAAATTCTTTTGGACACTTTTCCCAAGGCCAAAGATCAAAGCCTTAGGGAACCACCTGTCCTCCGGTAACCAAATTTCAACACTCCCTCTTACCGAGGAAGGTGTTCCTCACCACACCCATCTTGTCTCTGAAGTAGACATGCTTGCCCGTGGTAAGGCTTTGGTAAGAATATCTGCAACCTGCTCATCAGTGGGAATATACTCAAGCTTCACAGCTCCTTTCTGAACATAGTCTCTGATGAAATGATATTTGATCTCGATATGCTTTGACCTGTCATGAAATACTGGATTCTCCGTGAGTTTAATGCAACTCTGATTATCACAGTAAATCACTGAAGGTCTCAACGGCTGACCAAATAATCCAAACAACATCTTGCGAAGTCAGATGGCCTCACAACTAGGGCAGTGCCTCTCACTCTGCTCTGTGAACTCCGTACTATTTGCTAATTTGGTGAACAACGACACCACTATAAGAACCCAACCAAACCTTCTGCCCAGTGCTCTTCCTATTGAGCTGCTTGCAAAGGAATACAGTGTAACTTTGCCAATCTCCTCCATCCCCACTTTGTAGTCCCAGGATATAATCCCACCATCACCTACCGATATAAAATGTGTTTTGCAGCCACCCAGTGAACCTTCCTAGGCTCACACATAAACTGACTCATCGTGTTGACTGCAAAACAAATATCTGGTTTAGTGTTGACCAAATACATCAAGGAACCAATCAGCTGTCTGTACAATGTGGGATCCACCAACTCGGAATCCGAAGCATGGAGCTTCTTCCAGTTGGTGATCATCGGTGTTGACATGGGTTTACAATCCTCCATGTGGAATCTGCTAAGGATATCCACAATATACTTCCCCTGCCCCAGGAAGAAATGCCCCTCCTCCTGCCACACCTCCAAACCCAAAAAGTAATGCATCAAGTCGATGTCCTTCATCTCAAACTCCGCCGCAAGATCTCTCTTGCAGTGCTCTATGAGTCTCTCTGCACCTGTAATGACTAAGTCATCCACATACAGCACTAGAATGAGAGGCTCCTCACCTATCACAATATAGTAAAGGTTCGGATCTGCCTCACTCTTTGTGAAACCCATCTCCTGCAAGTATGTATCTATCCTGGAGTACCAAGCTTTGGGAGCTTGCTTCAGGCCATAAAGGGCCTTCTTCGGTCTGCACACATGGGACTCCTTCCCATGCACCTCAAAGCCCTGTGGCTGCTCAATGTACACCTCCTCCTGTATGAAGCCATTGAGAAATGCGGTCTTCACATCCATCTGGTGGATCTTCCAACCCATCTCTGTTGCTATCGATATAATGGAGCGGATCGAAGTATATCAAGCCACGGGAGCGAAGGTCTCCTCATAATCAACTCCCTCTACCTGGGAGCTCGCCTGGCACGCGGGCTCTCGTGCGCCGTACGCAACATGTGCGCCCGTAAATCATGCAGGTAACCGCGGTTGCCTGAACCAAACTGCCTCCCAAACATCATTCTTCATGATAGAAGAATACTCCTCCTGCATGGCCTCTCTCCAGACTTGCTGGCTAGCTGCCTCCTCATAGCTAGAAGGCTTAGAGTCAAGGATGTTGGTAGCCATTGCCATATATCTACAAAACCTCTCAGGTGGTCTACTCTCTCTGACCGGCCTTTTAGGCGCAGCAACAGATGTGGCCTCTCTCAAGGTTTCTTGAAGCCACTTGGGCTTCTTCTTCCCTGAGCACACTTCTCCCATTGGAGAATGAAACTCCTCCTCATCATCATCATCAGGAGCCTGAACTCCTGACTATTTGTCTGCTGTCCTCCTGCCTGCACCTGAACCTGTAGAAGCTGAGGTACCGTGTGAACTGTCCATCAGTGGACTCCCTAGTGAACTGCTCTACGGACTGCTCTGCATGCTGCCCGAAGCACCACCCCTCTGACTCTGTGAGCCACTACTCACTGACGGACCTGACATCGTCATAGATGTACCTCCGGATCCTCCTGATCCCTGCCCACTGGATCCCTGTGACTGACTCAGCTGCTGCTGAGGGTCTGGCTGATCCAGATAGTCTAACTCATGTGACCTCCTAAAGGCCCTATCCTCCTCGAACTTCACATCCCGCCTGACAACAACTTTCCTCTGTGCAGGAATGTAAATCCGAAAGGCATTTGAGATCTCACTATAGCCCAAAAAGATACCCTTCTCTGTGGTGGGCTCTAGTTTGGTCCTCTTCTCCTTGGGTATGTAGGAGTATGTGATACACCCAAAGATACGAAGATGACCAATATCAGGCTTCTTCCCAGAAAAAGCCTCCTCCGGAGTCATGTGCCCTAAGTCACGATGCGGACTGTTGTTCTGAAAATAAATAGCTGTGTTGCAGGCCTCTGCCCACAAAAACAATGGCAACCCCTGATCATGCAACATGGCTTTGGCAGCCCCTCCGATGGATCTATTCTTCCTCTCCGCAACCCTGTTCTACTGGGGGTTGTAAGGAACAGTGAACTCCCTCCTAATGCCTGCCTCCACACAATAGTCAACAAACTCTCCAAGGGTGTACTCTCCTCCATTATCCAACCTCAGGGACTTGATCTTCTGACCTGTCTGTGTCTCCACAAGAGCTCTGAACTCCTGAAACCGCTTGAAGACCTCACTCTTGGTCTTCAAGAAATAAATCCAGGTCCTCCTGGAGTGATCATCAATGAATAACACATAGTACTCATATCCACTCAAGGAAACATGAGACATCCGACAGCTCACATCGGAATGAATCAAATCAAGTATCCCAGTCGCTCTGCTGTCACTGCTGGGAAAAGGGGATTTGGCAAACTTGCCCATCGCACATCCTCTGCAAGTATCAAAGTGATCAGTACTGAAATCTGGCACACCTGTAGTGATCTCCCGCAAAGTCCTCAAGGCTCCATGATACATGTGCCCCATCCTGTGGTGCCAAATCTCACACAACTCAGAACTGCTAGCTCTGCTGTCGGTACTACTGCTCAATGCCAAAAGGGACTGAAATGCAAACTTGTACACCTTTGCATGGCGTACACCTATCACTCTAGCTGAATTAGCTGGAGTGTCCCTGGGATACATCAACACCTGTCCTCCCCTGAACAGTACCTCATAGCCTCTGTCCTCCAAAGCTGAGACAGATATGAGGTTCTTCCTCATCACTGGCACATAAAGAACATCTGACACCTTCAAGGGAGGTTTGGACTCCCTCTGAAATGTCAATGTTCCCACACCGACTGCTCTAACAACTCTGTCATCACCGAGTACTACCTCTATATCAATGCCACTCTCTGAAAGCTCTGAGAAGTACTCACGGACTCCTGTCATATGACGTGAATCCCCACTGTCCACATACCAGATACCCGAAGATGCTCCGCTAGTCGAGGGAAATGCATGCTCCCTCTGAACCTCTGTGGCAGGTAATCCTGCACTAGAGGACTCACACGCAATGAACCCAAACTCTCAATCAAAGCGATCTGCAAAGTCCTCAACCTCTACTGAAGCTGCCATACTCTGGTTCTTCCCCTTCTTCTTCTTCTTCTCCAGACACACAACTACATAGTGTCCCATCTTTTGACAATTCCAACACTTCACCTTGGAATAGTCCTTCTGTGTGTTGCCCTGTTTACCTTTACCTTTGCCTTTGCCCCCACCATTGCTTGTGGAAGCCTGCTTCGTGCCTTTGCCTTTCTTGCCTCCTGCCAACAGTGCTACATCCTCATCCTGCTCAACTGGCTTGGCTGCCCCAAGCTGACCTTTCCTGATCTATGTCTGAATGCAATCATCCCAAAACCTCTCCCATGTGGGAAGGGTCTCACGTGCACAAACCCCATTATCAAAGTTCATCTATGAACTGGGGAGGCCATTCACTGCAATCCTCACCAACTCAGTGGGTGGAATGACCTCTCCAATTGCTGCCAACTCATCTCTCACATTAGTAATCTTTGTGAGATATCCATCTGCACTATCAGTCTTACCCATCTTAATGGTCTTAAGCTTCTCCTTCAAGACCATTTTCTGGTTCTCATTGGTACTCTGGTAGAGATTGGACAATGCTGTCCACATCTCATGAGCATTTCTCTTTCCTCTCACATGAGGAATTCAATGGTCTTTGATTCCATCTAGAATCAGTCTCTTACCCTTGTTGTTCTTCCTATTATATGTTGCCAACTGAGTAGCATCAGTAGGCACATTAACAGGCTGCTGTGTGGTATGAACCATGATATCCCAGACTTCTGCCTCCTCAAAGATACTCTGCATTCTCTCTTTCCAAACACTGTAATTGGTATGCCCATCCAACCTATCCTCCACCCTCAATCCCAATGACATACTGCTGTCCTAAAACTGAAAAATAACACTGCTATAGTAAAGATAAAAATTTTGTTTGTGAAAAAATCAGCTTGCTGGAATTTTCTGAGTGAAAAATCAGCAGGCTGTATTTTTCTCCTTGCTGTCCCAAACTGCACTTTCAACACTCAAGCTTTGATACCATGTATAAATTTTCTCTTTCCCACCCCGGTTTTCAGTTTCACCTTATTTCTCCAAATCGTTAAATGCCCTTTCCCATATCCTTACATTCAACAAACTGGAAAATAATTTTTTTGCTGAAAACACAAATTCTGAAAAATTTACAGAATGCTGGAAAATGCAGAAATAAAAATCAGCAAGCATACAACAGCCATTCAACACATTTAACACTGATATTTTATGTCAACATGACCCTGGAAAAACCCCCTACAACTCTTGGGGAAAACTAGTTCGAAAGCTTCTCTTATTTCTGGAAAATGCTTTTACCGAGAGGTGAAATATACAGGAAAAATTCCAGCAAATTAATTACAGACTTATCTGGTTTTCCGTGCTTGCCTCCTCCTTGGAAAACGTGCCAGAACAGCAAAATATTCAAAACAGAAATTTATTACAGCAAACTGCCTTTCTCGAAAACTGTGTTGGCTGCCTTGAAAAACGTGCGCAGCAACCTTGGAAATCGAGCCCTTTGTTGTTGTACTTTTCCTCAAAAACCGTGCTGCCTTTCTCCTCGAAAAACATGCCACAAAACAGTTATATGGACTGTTGTCTTGATTTTTGTGCTGTTGTACAGCCTTGCTTCCTCGATATTCGTGCATCCTCTTGCTGCCTCGAAAACCGTGCCCTCCTTGCTGCTGTACGGATTTGCTAAGTTTGCCTCTCCTTCACCTTCTCAAGCTCTCTTCAAAAAAAAAATCTCCAGCTGTCCTTCTCCTCCTCTCTCAATCTGCTCATGAAAGAATGAATGACCTTTTCCCTCATTTTCCTCCTTTAACCTAACCCTAAGTGACTTTTGGGGAACCCCTAAATCCAATGGCTGAAATAGATTGAGATCTAGGGCTAAGATTAAATGCTCATTTAAATCTCACTTTCTATTTTTTAATTCACCCCACTTTAATAAAGACCCACTTAGTCATTTATTTCCAAAGTCACTTTTCCTTTCTAATTTTACATTGAATTTATTAAAGTCACTTTAAAATTATACTTTAGTAACTTTATCACTTAAAGTCACTTTTAAATTAGACTTTAGTAACTTTATCACTTAAAGTCACTTTTAAATTAGATTTGACTTTATAAAAATTATAAAGTCACTTTAGGAGAAAAGTTAAATTCTTTTGGACACTTTTCCCTAGCCCAAAGATCAAAGCCTTAGGGAACAACCTGTCCTCCGGTAACCAGATTTCAACAATCTCAGCACATAATCAATCACATTCAGATCATTGGATGTCTCTCGGAGGAAGATATATGCTCATTCAATCGATGCTCCAACATATCTCAGTGTATTGGATGCAGCTTTACATGATTCTTATGAAGTTCATCTAGAATATCAAGGCTATTATTGCACATTTTCTATGTTCGGGGGCGAGGGGGGATGATAAGATTCATCTGGTGCGTTTGGATTCCATTTCTAGAGGAAAGGAGTTTGGTGGTTGGGACTTACTGGATGCGATGTTTTTTGGGTGGGATTTATTAACGAATAGTCTATGGAGAGATTTATATGGTGAGGGTATCTGGCAGGAAATAATTAATGGTAAATAATTGAAACATGTCTCTCTTAGAATGGTACAGGTGTGGGGATGATGGTATGAAGAAGGGATATCATATCGGGAATATTTTTCAAAATGTTAGGAGGTGGCTCTTTGATAATTTTTAGTGGTCCTTCGGAAGTGGGGATAAAATTCTGGTTGGGATCGATGCAATTTAGGGGGGTGTGTAATAACCATATTCTACCTTTTAGGGTAATTGATGCCTTGCATGTGAAGGGAATTTTATTCCTTGACCATGCCTATGGACGCAGGGACGATATTTTTCCTTACCCACCTTAGATGGATGTTGTGGAGGTAGGACTATACAGTTCAAACATTATTTATTGGAATTGATTCATTGCAGATCTACAATCAGTAGGTCTTGTATTGAGGGGGCGAGGTGATGGCTTAGTTTGGAGAGGAACCCTTTATAGTGGAAGTGTGGTAGTCTCAGAAATATACAAATCCATTTCATGTAATACACATGGCTTGACAAATAAATTCTAGTATAAGAGAGTGTGGAGTTGGAAAACGCCTTTGAAAATAAGTATTTTTGGGTGGCTTGCATGGAAAAATCGTGTTCATACTTGGGACAACATTTGTAAGCATTAATGGCCCAGGATGGTGTACTTTCTATAGGGAGTCACATGAGAATGCCCTTCATCTTTATTTACAATGTCCTCTTGTTGTTGCAATGTGGGTGAGGGTCTTGGATATTTACCAGCTTCCTACAGTTTTATCTTTCTCCTCACTTGAATCTTGTTATCAATGGTGGTTCAACAGGAGAGGGAAGTACAAATATATCCCTTTGTTCATCACCTGGGAAATTTGGCGACGAGGAATTATATGATATTTTAAGATAGTCCCTGGAATATTTCCTGAATTTGTACCAACATTCAAGTTTGGTTTGAGGTTGGGATGTGGGAAAGCAAAGCTGACAGGGCACCCAGGCTAAGGAGGAATTTCTTATAGGTGAGGTATCCCACTGGTTTTTTTATGGTGCCCCACGATCTGGAAGGTGTTGATGTGGGGTTGTGTTGGTGATCAATTAACATGTTCAGATTCAGTTCTTTTGGTTTGGATGTCGGAGAAAAAATACAAGAGAAGAGAACCTTGCCCTTTGGAGACTGTTATAATGGCCACGAAACATTAACTAGATTAGAATTTTGTCTAAGGAGACTCCAACACTATTATTGATTAGGTTACAAGAAAGGAAATTTTTTCTCCCCCCAACTTGGTTAATTTGTTGGCTCGTATTGAGATTTTAAAGTATTTATATTTTAAAACAATCCTTTACACGTATCTCCTTTCAACATGTGTATAGGGAGTTAAACAACATGGTGGATGGGATGTCAAAGAAAGGTTTGGTATCGACTCCAGGGTTTTTTCAGTACAGTTTTAGATATGATGATAGATTGCAGAATGAAGGCAATATTGTTCATGTTGACCACTCTTTTGATGTGGATAGATGTTTCTCCTAATTACTCATTTTTGTTTTTTAATATCTGATCAAGTACATAGCTCTTTGAAATATGGATGTATATGAATCCTTAATCTGTCTAGTGCAGTGTTTTGAGGATTTTGCAGGACATACATGCCCAATGTGATGACAGCATGAGATTTATTTTTGATGCCTCTTTTCTCGAGAGTGTAATATTTGGTGTGCATACTTGGCCATATATGTACTAGATTTTTCATGTTCTAATTGAACATCCAACTTTTTTTTCTCCCTAAAAAAAATTGAATTTCCAATCTTTTCTTCTCCTTGGAAAAAATAAAATAAAAATAAATAAATAAATAAATACATTAGATTTAAACATATCTCCAACAAATTTGACACATAAGATTTAAAAAGATCTCCACTACATTTAAAATAAAATTAAGTGCAAAATAATTTCCTAAAAGGTTAAAAGATATAAAACATTTGATATTTAAAAACATATCCACCAGATTTGGAACAAAATTAAGTGGACAAAACCACGGAGAAGCTTTTATGCGAGGCTCAAGCACCTTTCTATTTTGCTTCATGGTTTCTATGTAGGTGGTGGGGAGGAATGCCCCGAAAAGCACCTTTCTACGTTGCTTCAGGGTTTCTCACACGGAAGATGGGGGGAGGAATGACCCGAAAATCACTTCGTCTGCCGACTACAGCTCATACATTTCGAGCATATAGCTTTTAAACAATTGTCGAACTTCGTGTCTTTCATCATCTCCATGCACTCAAGTCAGCATAGTTTTTACTTTCTTTAGTTTTGAATGTGGATGTAGATGGAACCTACAGATTGTATTGTAGTTATGATTGGCGTTGGAATATATTTCTTGTTCACTATTTGTATTGGGCATCATCTAAAAATTTGGAATAATTCCAAATTTCACAACATTTATAACCTAGTTTTTTAAAATTAGAACCAGATTTTGCCAAAATTACTAGAAAAAACAACATTTCCTTTAATGTTGTTATTTAGACCATAGTTATCAAATTCAAATTTGAACTTGGATTCGAATTTGATAGGATTCAAAAAAAAATTTGGATGAAAAATTTCTAATTCGAAAAAAATTAGATACTGTACATCCTAAAAACTCACACATTCAGTTAACTTTTTTTCTAATTTATTTCAAAATCTAAAATTGGAATAATTTCTATTAACTCTCTATAATATAACAACCCATAAATATAATTTAAAAACAAAACCACTTCATTTTCTATCAATAGTTTTTTTTCAAAACCTAAATTTCTAAAACAACAACCCATAAATATATTTAAAAACAAAACTACTTTGAATATTTGTTTTGGAAAACTTAAATTTCCAAAACTTATTTGCTCAAAAATCTCTATAATTTTTCTTCAAAACCTAAATTTCCAAAACTTATTTGTCCAAAAATCTCAGAGATAAACACATATTCTAAATTTATTTATTTATTTATTTATTTATTTATTTATTTATTTACAGTAGCAATTTATAAAGTAAAAACATATCTATTTACATTAACAATTTATAAAAATAGAAACATATCTAGAAAATATATATATATATATATATATATATATATATATATATTCTTAAAAAAAAATGAATTTGAAATATAGAAATTTTCTAATTTCACAATTATTTTCATCTCCTATCTTTTTTTAATACAGACCTTAACCTTCCATACAAGTAAATTATGATTAGAGCTATCTTTTCTGTTAAAGAACGTAATCTCAACCACCTGCTAGGTGTCGAAACCGTCAGTCCAAGTCTCATAGGTCAGTTTGAGTGAGTCCAGTTTAGTCGAGTTTAACTCCAGTTATTTATTGCTGATGTTTCCAATGTAATCTATTTAATCTATTTGTAATATTGTGAAGAGCGAACTCTCTGCTCCAGTTCTTTTTCAGTTTGTGGGATGATGTATGCGAAGAAAGGTCAAAAGAAGCAGAGACAGAGCACGAAGATGCTTGTGAACCCCACTGTACACAGCTACAAGTGGAGGAAGATATGATGAATCCAGCAACAGAGCTTGCTGACGAATATGTGATGATCCTAGCAACACAGCTTGCTGATGATGATATGGCGATTCCAGCAACTGAGCTTATTTATGATATGGTAAATCAAGAGACTAATATTGTTGATTTTGACAGAGAATTTTTGGCTAATGATGATTGGCTGCAGATGATGCAACAAAAACAAGATATTGACATGATGCTATTTGGTGAGATAACCCCACTGCAGTTAGTGGAAGATAACCTGTTTGCAGCAGCACAGGTTAGTGAAGAAAAGATAGAGATAGAAACAGAGATAAAGAGAGTCTGCAAAGAGAAAGCAGAAACAAAGATAGAAGCAGAAGCAGAGAAGAAAGAGGCAGAATCAGAAAAGGAAGCGCAATCAGATAAATCTCTCATTACAGAGCAGAGAGAAGAAACAGAGAAAGACTCAGAGACATAAGCAAAGAAAGAAGTCTGCAAAGGGAATGCAGACACAGAGATACAGGCAGAAGCAGAAAAGGAAACGCAACAAGAGAAAACTCTCACTGAAGAGCAAAAAGACCAGAACCAATGTCATTCTGAAAATATTTTTTATTCTAACATTGATTTTCAGTGTGCAGGTACACAGATTAATTATGAAGAAGAGCTAAAGTTTATTGAAACATGGCTTGCAACACCATGTATGGATGAGATCTACATAGAAGATGTAGATATGAATGATGAGGATGACATGCATGATGAACATGTCAATGAAATTTGTATGCAATGGAGTTTTGAAGAAATAATATATTATTGTAATCCTATGTTGCAGTAGATTGATGATGAAAAGAGCACTACAGAAGAAAATATGTGGCAGCAGCCCACATTTCTTGAAGATGTCTAGAACATGCTTAGACAACCTGGAAAAATAGAAGACCTGCACCAGTGAATGAAGAAACAGAGTTCTCAAGGATACAGCAAAGCAGAAAATCTGAAACAATTTAGAGGCTACAGAATTTGGAAGAAGAGAACAAGAAAACCAAATCTAGTTGAAGTCAATTTTTTTAAAATTGTAAGCCTAGCTGAGACATAGACCAACAGGGATCTTAATTACTTTTTTTTATGTGGTTGAAATTAAAGAGGAGTGTTAAAGAACGTAATCTCAACCACCTGCTAGGTGTCAAAACCGTCAGTCCAAGTGTCATAGGTCAGTTTGAGTGAGTCCAGTTTAGTCGAGTTTAACTCCAGTTATTTATTGCTGATGTTTCCAATGTAATCTATTTAATCTATTCGTAATATTGTGAAGAGCGAACTCTCTACTCCAGTTCTTTTTCAGTTTCTCAATTCTTTTCATTTTCAGAGAGGGTTCAGCTGGAATGGGAATAAGACTAAGCCTGATCCAACCATCTCTAACATTTCATCTCTAACCTAAAATACTAATGACCATGGTTCATCACCAGTAAAATCCACAGAAATCACTTGAATGTTAAGAAATGTTGTTTTTTATTAAAGATGACCATGGTACATCGCTCATATAATCCACATAAATCACTTGTATGTTAAGAAATGTTGTCTTTTCTTAAAAAAGATGCCGAAAAAAACAAACCCATGCAACAAACAAATCGAATTTGACCGAATTATTCACTCTCCAAACCGACGAATTTTCGATTTCTTTTGCCCAATTCAAACAAATTTGGTAACCATGACTCAGACTATCGATCATTTTTGAGTCTGAATCTAAAAGCCTCGTCTCGAAAAGAGAAAGAAAATATGAGATTGGAAGTCAATGAGGTCACTTAAATGAATATTTATTTCGAATAACTTTAATAATGTCTATTAATTATAATCTATAAAAAAAAAAAAAAAAAAAAATAGTATAACTAGAAAGAAGAATTTCCTGGTTTCCATCACCAGTGGGGAAACCTTCCGGCTCCGGCCAGGCATTCCTCCAACAAATTCAGAATAGAATCCTGTGGAATAATCTCCGACGGAATGTCTGACACGGATCTACCTGCCCCTCAGATCGTTGTCTTCTAGGGAGTTAATGCAAATCTTCCAATCCAAATCAAACAGAGACTTCATTGCCAATGTCAAATTTCCCTTTGCGCCTTCTCGCTCCGCTTCTCCTTACCATCTCCTTTGTTCCCCTAAAAAACCACTACAAAACCAACGTCTCCTCAACAGCTCTCTTGGTCCCCTGAAAAACCAGAATCCAACACTCAAATTTCCGCAGATCTGGCGCTCAAATTTCTGCTACAAGGTAACCTCAGATCTTTCCTGCTGCAAGTTTCTTCTGTTTAAAATATATCCCTGCTACATTCCACCAGCATTACAATTGCTTTCGGATATTTAATTGCAAATTAACGACTCGATAAGACTAGTTTGACAGTTATGAGTGAGTGTTTGTTCAACTCACTATTTTATGTTGAAGTTCAAAATTATGTGTTCTTATCGATTTCTCACTTAAATTTTTTAAAGTAACTTGAAAAAAATTGCATTATTCTTGTTCTCTGCACCAAAAGGGATGGGAAATTGACCGGATTCTGAGTTCAAATGACTATTTTTCTGGTAAATATTGCACTGTATGTTTAAAGATGTGAGCTAATCACTGATAAATCCAACAAATGGAAATTTTTCTCCAAAATTTCAAATGAATCCCCTTCGATGCTTTAAGTGAAAATTAATATTTTTTCAAAGGGAGACTCTAGCTCTGTTTTTCAAATGTATTTGATGCACACATTACATCAACATAGAAACAACTTGTAGTAAAATTATCTTGAAGATCTGTTTTAATATAAAGCCTCTTTCTCACTTTGAAGCAATGAAAGTGGGAGGGAACCAGTCTTCATTAACTGTGACACTGGGATAATCACAAAAGACTCCTTAGCTTCTTTGGAGATGAGCCTAAGCCTGTTGGGTCAACATGTCATGCTATATATGGGAGCCTTTAAATGTAAATAAGCCGGGAAAACAAGACAAAACTCCCTAACTTCTTTGAAGATCAACCTTAGATGTTTCGGTCGACATAACATACCATATACAAGAGAATTCTCGGATCCGAAGATGCGTCCAAGCCTAGGTGATATCCCCTAACTGTAGTCGTCTCAAGCTAGCCAACAAGAGACCAAATTATTTTCTGACATGAAGACAGTTAATTACTTGAAGATGGTTATTTGGAGAACAACTTGAAGATAAAATAATCTTGTAAGGATATTGTCACCATGCAAGAACTGTCCAATGATGAGATAAATTAACTGGAAAACAATTGTTCCGACGGAGATGGAGATTTGAACTATAGTTTGTAAAAAACAATAAATAAAAATCAAGAATATTCAAAATTGCAATAATGTGTGAAAGCTCCTATAGATAGTAACACTTAACAGAGTTCAAGTAGAAATTGAACTACTTTTACTCCAGTTTCCTTAGAGAAAAAAGAACCGAGAGACTCTATAATTTGGAAAGAATAATTGGACGCAAAGAAACAATTTATTATCTGTCATGCACTCTTAATAGCAACTGAACATAGACCTGCACAGCAACAATGGAATGAAGTCCCATCCCTTAACTAGGGAGGAAAAACACAATCTCAGCTAATAGTGTAACCTGGAGTAAAATTCTTGGCAATGAATCTCTACATATCCATCCAATTTGTATGTAGCTTTGGTTGTACTCGGGTTCTTTATTTAGCTTTTATGGTCTATCACATGCAAGTTTCCAAGTGCTATTTTGCATATTATGTTTCTTCCTACTTTAGAAAACTAGAAAATAGTTTGTGTCTGAATCTCTAGTTTCACTAAAAAGGCACACTTTACAGTCGCTATGAATTCTGCAATATGATTTAATCTTAAACATAAAAGGAGGTAATGAACTATATATATGAATTATCACTGATATCCCTCATTTCAAAAAATTTCAAAAAAGCACCATAAAGAGGAAACAAATGTGGCCCAATGAGCTTGATAACAGGACAAGGAAAAATGATAGAACTGTGCTCCCACTCTAAATCTCGGCAGTTCTTCAGCCAAGGATAAGCATATTGCAGAGGGAAACGTTACACAAACTCATGATTGGACTGTACATCAAAAGGATAAGCATAAGGATAAGGATATCAAAAAAGGCTCAGAAAATATAACCTGATAAGGATAAAAATATTGCAGAGGGCAACAATCCACATAGCGAGTAGAATGTACAGCATCATTGTCCTTGAATCAAAAGGATGGATCTCAGTTAAAAGCTCATAAATAATAACCTGTAAGGATAAGCAGATGAAAGAGGGCAAGGATCTACATAAACATCACTGTAAAATCAATAATCCGAGTCTTTGAAACCTAGGACGAAGATTAGGTAAAGGTTCCAAAACCATACATCAATACGGATCAAGTAGGTTGCAAAGAACAACACGCTACAACACCATAAGTAGAACACACATTATTGACGTTCCAGAGGCAGAGAATAGACATCAACCAAAGATTAAAATACAGTAACCTGGTATTTATGCAGGTCTTCATACACAGACACAGACCATGCAGGGAAATAATTTCCATTTAAGAATAATCTTATGAATTCAGTTTGCCTGAAGTGATGATTTGTGATTTGTGCAAGTTTCTGGGCTTAAAAATGTTTTTCCATGACCATTGTCTCCATTGATGATCATAACAATTAAACCAAAACTTTCTACCACACTATACATCTTCATGAGCATGTCTAACTAATGGATATTGTTCAGACAAGAGTTCTTCCACCGTTAGGAAACAACATCATATTAATTGTGACTACTCCATCCTATTACCAACAAAGCCACAAAATTAAAACCTATTTCTAAAATGGATATCACAAATGATGATAAATACTATCATATGAAATTTTTACACATGTCCAAACTTATGGTCTTTGATTGGTTGTCCCTAAACCATTTCCCCAAATAAACTGATGTAAATATGATTTGTTGTAAAGATGAAATAACCAAAATGAAAAATATAGTTTTTAAAAGAACTTTTAGTTCCAAATGGTGTCTACCACCATCCATGTCCTCTCACACCTCTTCCAAGAATGTAGCTGGTATCCTAAATTTGCAATGTAACTGTCGAGGAACTAATACTGGTCTATATTGTTTCATCTTCCTAAATTTCTCAACCTTATTGCACTCTGTTGCAGTCTCTACACGAAGAGGTTCCAAATTTGTGCCTCCTCCCCCCAAAGTTCCAAACTATCTGCTATTTTCCATCTTTGGTTCCAAATTGAGGAACCATGTGGGTTTGCTACATCCTTGGTTTCAAATTGTGGAAACATATGGTTCTGTTACATCTCCCAGAAATTGGATACCCTGCTTATTCAAATTAGTAATCAGAGGGCGAGGTAATCTATTATTTCTAGAAAAACCCACTCAATGCTCCCTTCTTATCATAAATTTGAAGTCTGCCCCCATTTCCAACTCTCTGTTCTAGCCAATTTCCAATAAGTGAGAAAGTTTTGACTAGGCCCTTCTAGAATTTCTCATAACACTTCTTTGTTTTTTCTGCCACAGTCTCCTTCTTAGAGAAAATGTTGACACGTTGGTCCTAGACAATTGTGGCTTGTCGGGTCAATGAAATCAAAGGTATTGTTAATGCCCCCACCAAGTTTCAAGTTTTCCAATGACACATCCATGATTTTTCTCATGTTAGTTGTACACCAGCACAATCATTCATTTATGCAACTTCGAGAACATCTAGAGTGACCATTCCATGCAATTAAAGAGGTCTAACCTGCCTATTGTTTAAAGGTCATCCCTAAGGTCTACACCAAGCATGAAATTCCTGTTATTGAATTAAACATATTAACTGTAAAACCATTAGAGTATTGGACCAAAATCACCAAACTATATTGTGCCCTAACTTCTTGGTTCTACCATGCCCTTCCGAGCTTGATATATTTTTCTTGCTTAGAGATGCTGATTGTTTCATTTTTATGTATCAACAAAAATTGTTCCCAAATGCTACGAGGATTTTTCTTGGAAATGCTAGATGTTTCATTCTGATTTATCTACCAGAAATATTCCCAAATGGTTCATGGTTCTTGCTTGGAGAGGTTAGTTTTTTCATTTTTATGTGTCCACCATAAATGTTCCCAAATTTTGTGTGTTTCTTGCTTTGAGATGCTAGTTGTGTCGTTTTGATGTTAGTTGTGTGATATGATATTTTTAAGTTTCTTTTCCTTATCCTGATATTTGAAAGGCGTAAAAGAAAAGAAGAATGGAATGTTTTATGGTTGTTCAATTAATTAGCAGTTAGTGGAATAGATAACTAAATTTTTCAATTATATATCATTGAATAACATGTTGAGTATTAAGAAATAGATGACTGCCTACTTGCCTTTAATATGAATTTATTGTTATCTTAATTTTTCAGATCTTCTAAGTCTGAAAAATGGTTCAAAAGTGGTGTTTATGCATTGAAGTGTAATGCTTTCCAAATCCAGGTTGAAGATTTGTGAAATTTTCCCTTCACAACATGGCAACAAATCATGTGCTCCATGGAAGAAATAAGTTCCTGGAAGAAAAACAAACGATGAAGCATACTACATTTCCCTTGTTGAAGGGCTAAAAGTGGAAAAAACACATGATGTCAATGATATTTAAGTCTTCACCAACTCAGAGTTGATATGTAATCAGATGAAAGGAATCTATCGGGTTCAAAAGGAAAATTTAAAACCCCTTTATAGGGAAGCAATAAATTGGGGTTATCAATTTCAATATTTTACCATCGATTACTCTGCATACATTCAAAGGATGTCTAGTGATAAAATGTCCATGGCATTGTTAAGCGAAGATGTAGATGTCAAATATGACACAGGATCACCATCCACTGCAACAGACATCATTGATCAACATCTAGATAGGTCCCCCAGTATGCGAATGGGTTGTTGTTATCATTTTTCTTGGCTCTATCATGGCATGGTTCTTTCACTAAAGAACCTGCTAATGTATTATTTTTCCACAACTTGTAACGAGTATGTTTTTGTATTTGGGTGACAAATATATGAACACATATAATATGTTCTGTGTATATGGACATGTATTTGGAGAAAAGTAACTGGTTCATGGTCTTGTGATTGCTACTAAAACATTATGGTGTTGTCTAATTGAGTTTTATGTTTTATATTTTTGGATGAAATCTTGCGAAATACTTCTTTAAATGGAAATCGTTATTTAATTTGTATCATTATTTGCTACTGCTTATGTTTGTGTTGGAAACAAATGTTGTAAATGTACATTTGTGTAACTGCAAGAGTCAAATAATATCCACGTGATCATGATACATGTGTAGATTTAAAGGAAACTGTAAACTTCAAAACTCATATCACTGGGGGGAATTGTTCACTAGTGCTTATTTCATGGAATTTTTAACTGTATTAAAATAAAAACATAAAACAATGTCCACTAAATCTTGAAGATTCCTTCTTATTATATGAATAAACCTAAAAGCTTTAGATTTCCATGATGAATACTTGAAGACTGTTGTGGAGAAAGTTGTTCAATAAGAACTCTTGTAATTTTTCTCCAATCTTTACATTAAGGAGCTCCAACAATTCACCAAGGTCATTATGACTTTGATACATATACATAGAAAATAGAAAAAGTATACTTCATCTTGCGGCTTGCCATGTCAACATTCAATCATAATTCCTTTTAACTTATGTAACTAAATCAGCGAAGCTGGTATCCAACTCATACTGTCTCTGATTGTCCATATCATGATCCTCCAGTTCTCAGGATATTGATTCAACTGCATTGTTGAATTGCTCTATCAGCAAGTTCACATACTCTGACCCTTGAATTTCTTGCCAGCAAATCACTTATGACTAGTACTATATTTATATGTTTACTCTTAAATTTTCCTTCCACAAGTTCACACTACTACATTCAATTTTTTTGGTTGTGTTTAGAGATTGATTTGAATTTTTCATCTAATATGTTAATTTGTGCAAAACATATCTTTTGTAAGGTGCATGTACACTAAAAAATGTAGCGACTGTGGAGAATTTTCCAAATTGTCATTTACCATTGTTTTATGCTTTTCATTCATTAAAAGAGGATAAACTCCATATATTTGAGCTTTTGCAGTTTGTAACATGTCATTTATTGAGAGAAGATAAATTCCTTGCCTTGGATATTTGTGAAGTTTATAACATGCTATTTTTTGGGAGGATGTAAACTCCATGCTTTTGATTTCTATGAAGTTTGGTACATGCCAATTTTTGATAGATGTTAAGTTTCCCTTAAACCTCTTGAATATTATTCACAACAGTGGAATGAATTCTGGTTGTAAGGAAATCAGGGATGTACTTGTTTTGTTGATCCTTGCTGATAATTGTCTTCAATGAGTCGAGATATTTATGTATGTGATCTTGTAGATAGTGAAGGAAGAGGAGGTCGTGACCGAGAGGGGCTGGTCACAGGCGTATGAAACAAAACTTTGATCAGTTCTTTTGATTCCCTCTTTGATTCATATCTTCGAGAGCGTGTCTGATTGAGAGCTAGCATAGAGTGCATGCATTTTTTGGGCTTTTTTACTTTCAACACTATAATTGCATCTATCATATTGGAGGTTGGAATTGAAGAGTCTTAGCTTCCCCAAGATCTTAGAGAGTGTGTGTTATATTCCTATCTATAAAGGATCCCCCCCCCCCCCCTTCCAATCGTTGGTACTAAAGATCTATCAACTATTTTATTGGTGACTAATACATGTGTTTATTGTGTAACATTTTCTATATTTCATAGATTGTTGGTTTAATTGCATATTATGTAGGAAACTAAGCAGTAGGAATTAAATGTTTGTGTTTACCCTACTGACTTTTTTTCATTCATTTTCAAGCTCGTATAAGGCATTGATTAATTATGTTAGGTTATTTAATCATTCAAAATGCAAATGTATTCAATTTTCTCAATTTTTTTGTATCTTAGCTCATAAAGAGCATACATATTAATCAATTTTATTTCAATGTCTTTAGTTTTTCTGTAAAAAAACATCAAGCTAAGCTTGCTGATTTTTTATATTTATAGCAGAAAGGGAAAGGAAATATACATCCTACTCAATCTGTGTGCATAGAAGATATAAAAATTACAAAAATTAGCATCAAATTAGAGTTTCCATCATTAAAATAGCCCATCCAGCTTGCTATAAATTCTAATTTTGCACAATAATTAGTGTTTTTAGTTTTCCAAAATAGGTTTGCATTGGTTTTTTCCCCATAGTGATAATTTTTTGCACTATTGTCCATACACTTTTGCAGCATTCTAATTAATTTGTACTTGTCCTTTTTATGAAAGTGAATATTTGTATGCAGAACAACATTCTTTTATTCGATTTAAGGTATTCCTAATTCTTGATTGATTTTCATTTGACCTACCTTAGATCACTTAGGGATAACCCCCTTAAGTTAGCACACTCTAACTTAAAGAAAAGAAACATTAGACTCCAACTACCATAGTAGGATGAGAATTCTGGGTAATAACACGTGTAAAACACTAGTGGGGGCTCTTGTATTCAATCACCCATTACAAGAAGAAGTAATCTACAAAAAAATGTCATTGGGCATACTTTGCATGCTCTTACAACACTTGTTCATGTAGGAGCGACATGGTATTTATCAGTTTGGGCTATAGGATGCTACAATTTCCATCAATTATTGTCACTATATAGTTCCAAAAGTTGCTTCCAAGCTCACAATCACTAATTTTGTCACAAGACAGAAAAGAATCATCCACACAAATATTCAAATCATTGAAAATTCAAGCACCAACACAACTATAAACAACACCATCATCATTCCACACCAAGTGCCACACACTTGGATACTGCACTCAAATTCTCCTCACTCACCTTTTAATGCAATGGAAACCACTTCTGACAAGGTGGTGACATCTAATCTGCACATAACCCTTTAAAATTACACCAACACCAAGAGTGCAACTCTTTATGCTACGCCAAGCACCTATGCTAGCTCATGCTAAGGCCTTGGCAAGGTTACATTAATTCTTTAGTAGCATATGATAAAAACGACAAAATTTGCACCAAGATCACTGATCTTTACATTGTGCCAAGTGTAAACACCAATTTGGTGCGAGAATAATCACACCAAAGCTTCAAACCTATCAATGACCTCCAACTCCAGCTCACAGTCAAAAGAAACTATGTAGAAAACACATTAGGGATTGAAAGTGGACCCTATCATCAACATGACTATTGTAAAAACTAACCAAATAATCTATCCCCTAGCCAACTTGATTTCACACCTTGAAGTAGTGATCAACCTGAACAAAATGCCCAAGGTTAATCATCTGAGGTCACCCTAGATAAAGTTATAATGACCTTGTTAATATATAAATCATATCAAAGATCATTTGTAGCTCATCATCTTGTCATTATAGAATGTCTTCTCTTATTTTCTCTTCTTGCTATCACTGATGTGATCATAGCCATGGGAGTCATGACATATTTTCTGGTTTGCAACATGTAGAGCAGAGGAATATTTAGACCTGACAACATGAATGTACCGCCTCTAGGGGGATAGAAGTCTATTTAATGGTTGAGAGCCGAGTGTATTAAGGGTTGGACCTCTTAATATTGCATCTAAGCATTGTGATCATTGCAAAGGCAGATCAAAACCCTCACACTAAATATACAATTAAAACTAACTTTGTGATCGTTGTCCATGTGACTTGCTTAACAATTATCTAGAGTCTTCCTGCCTTCATGGTATGAAGGCATGGAATTATAACTAAGTTATTTCATATCTCTAAAGTCTCTGTGGTGAGTGTGTAGAGTGATTTTTAATCAAGTTCAAGTGCAGATCAATGTTCCTAAAATGTGGTAGCTTGCAACCTTTTTTCCTAATGGATTTCTTGGAACTCAGTGGAAGGTTCAAGTAGTGAAAATCAATGGAGTGAATGGGGATCTTACACCTAATTACCTCCTTGTCATTTCTCATGGAATTATGGCAGGCCCAAGTGATCAGAAGCATGTGAAAGCTAAGTTGAAAAGGTGCCTTGGAATTCAAAGGCATCCCAGAGGACACATTCTTTCAACTTCACAATAGAGAAATTTTGAATATGATTTCCCTACTATGGAAAAAAACATTGTTTTTGGTTCCATGAAAGTCACCATTTGTATTTAAGTTCTTGTAATAGGGAATTTTTGGTTTGATGAGGATTAATTTCAATTTCAATAGCTGAGAGATTTTGTGAGTAAGGGATGATCCATGATTTCATATTAGTGGATTGGCAAAAGGGAATCGAAAAGGACTTCACACCTTCAAGAAATAGTTGAGTTGAATGACATATCTTCTTACTAGATTGACAAGTGATATTTTAGTGAAGAAAATGTAGTGATTGAATTTATGAATATGTGCAATCAGAGTATTCAATCACCAGGTGCAAAAGTGGAGTAGCATAAGCTAAGCTTGCTGATTTTTTATATTTACAGAAGAAAGGGAATACATCCTACTCAATTTGTGTGCATAGAAGATATACAAATTACAAAAATTAGCATCAAATTAGATTTTTCCATGAATAAAATAGCGCATCCAAGTTGCTGTAAATTCTATTTTTGCACAATAATTAGTGTTTTGAATTTTCCAACATAGTTTTGCATTATTTTTCTTCCCATAGTGATAATTTTCTACACTATTGTCCATACACTTTTGCAGGATTCTAATTAATTTCTACTTCTTGTCATTTTTATGCAAGTGTACATTTGTACACATAACAACATACATTATGCATGTTACCCTTTAACACTGCACCAAAACCAAGAGTGCCACTCTTAACACTACACCATGCACCAATTTTAGCTCATGCTAATGCCTTGGCAAGGTTACACGAATTCTTTAGTAGCATATGATAAATCCAACAAACTTTGCACCAAGAGCACTTGTATTTACATTTTTCCAAGTGTAAACACCAATTTGGTGCCAAAATAATCATGCCAAAGCTTCAAACCTATTAATGACCTCCAACTCCAACTCACAGTCAAAAGAGACCATCTAGAAAGCACATTAGGGATTGATAGTGGACTCTATCATCAATAGGGATATTGTACAAATCAATTGTAAAAACTAACCAAATAATCCATCCCCTAACCAACTTGATTTCACACCTTGAAGTAGTGATCGACCTGAACACAAAGCCCAAGGCTGACAACAATGTTGGGGTTCCATCATCTATGAGCGTTATCATTGAGGATATTTACGATTTGAGGGATATTTCAAGAGGGTTCTGACGGATATCAATCATTCAGACAAGGAACCTAAGGACAGTATTCATCAAATATCAAAAACATTTTATCATATGTAAATACATAGGCGTTCATTGACCCTGACTTGAAGACTCCTCATATCAAAATTGTGAAAAAATTTAATTCTGTTCTAGATTTCAAGCAGCAAATTATTGTTATAGGTGTGGTAATATAGATTTATAATGGACAAATTCACAAGGCTATGGAGGTAATGAAAAAATCTGTGTCAGTTGGACAAAATAATCCATGGCAGCCAAAGTTTGAGTGTGCCAACATCTTGATATATAAATTTAGTTGATTGATAATATAGTATCTCTTTTAGACCCATTGAGGGAACATGTATGAAAGTAGTTCATAGGAGAAACTACATTCTACTCAGACAATGCATGAGGGTGTATCACTAAAGAGTTACAAATACTAATTTTGGACCTACTTTCAACCTATGCCTGACAACACTTAAACTTTAAATTTTAAGGTGGAGTGTCAATGGAAAGTACAACTTTATTTGGGAAAGAAGATAATACTGACACAGTGGCAGTGGTGTTTCTAGAATAAACCAGCATTTCCTTTTCCTTTATTTTTCAACATGCAAAGTAAAAAATTCCTTAGATCTCTATTAATTTATTAAGTTTACAGCAGTTGTGAGCATAACTACGGGAATCATGACACATTTGATGGTTGGCAATGTGCATATTAGAGGAATATTTAGAACTGGAAACATGAAGGTCCAGACAATAAGGGGACAAATGGATATTTAATGGTTGAGAACCGATTGTATTAAGTGTTGGACCTCTTGATATTGCATCTAAGCTTGTAAGTGCAAGAAATCTTGATAACGAATAAAAGCTTGGGAACTTGGTCCACATATTTTCTCCTTATTTCATGTGTATTGGATTATGTTGATTGATACTTGCTGCATTCTCATTCTATGTGACTAAGTTAGTTTTAGAGGATATTTTGTGTGTATTCTATCCCTGGTTATGATGAAGATGTTGCAAATTTGATCAGTTGGTCTTGAACCTAGATGCTTGTAAAGTGTGTTCCCCCATAATCACGTTTTGGGAAACCAGGATAAGGTTTTGTTTTAAGAGTCGATAATAGGACTCAGGTCACATTTCTCTAGTGAGATTGTTCATTTTTAGATCACTCATTGGAATTCCCCATCACCACATGGACATGGGCTCTTATTTTTGTTTGACTCCATGACCATTGGAACACAGTAGTTTCCCACACTAGTTAATACTAAATGGTTATCACAGGTGGATTAGGTTTTGTTGTGTGTATTAGGTGGATGTCAAGAACCCTGTCAATTTATTACTTGTTCACCCAGTTCTTGTAGATTCAAAGATTCAATAGATTTATGCTTTGCATTCAAGGGAGAATATAGTCTACAAAGTGAAGTGATCTATAGTGGTTGAGATGTGATCAAGGATAATACATTGTTGGTTGTATTTCTTCCTTCACAACTTATATATTCACATACATAGGTTTCTTGATTCACATACATAGATTTCTATTTTTCAAGTAACAAATTTAGAATAGGAGAAACCATAGCCGAAAATCACTTAACAACAACATTAATTAAAGCAGTGAATTATTCCCTATTTACTTCAATATCAAAGTTATTGTCAACAATTCCAGCCTGAACTTATCTCAAATGAACAAGACATATAAGTGTTATAAATTACCAAACCATGAAGACAACAATAGCTGAAAAAAAATCTGCTACAAGACCATTTTGGACAACTAAACTTTATATATATAGATAAAATATGAAGTTCAAGTATATATTTCCATCTTCAGATAGGTTTGTACAACCCTCCAATCTCTCCACATTTTTTATGATACTATGGGTTGTGTAATAGAGTCCCTGATCATGTTCACACTTGTTCTGAGCTACTTTTGAGTCCCTAGTTTTGAGCTACTTTCGTCAGGCATAGTGTTGCACATAAGAGGACGCCGCAAATAGTAACAGAAATGCAAGAAGTCTTCACTCAGCAAATGAGCACAAGAAAAATACTAAGAATTGCGTTATATAAATCATATATCGGTATATTGTATTTATTTTTATTTCAAAAGTCAGAATTGGGTCTAATGCACATGGAAGAATAAGAAATATTAAGAATATTTTACCACTCAAACCAAATAAATGAAAGAACTCTATCCAAGTTACTATGCATTTAATTGGCCCATCACTTTGGAAAGTACATGCATACACTCCCTGAGAAGTACTTACCTATTGATTGTGCATACCTCGTTGATTCCCAGTAGAGTTGAAGCCCTTCCATGGATGATCAATCATGCTATAAGATGATGCTTCTCCACTTGTTTTATAGTTACCTACCAAAGTGTCATATGTTAGTGCAATGAAATTTGCTAGAGTGTCAAGGTATATGTGCACACATAATGAAATAGTTTCAAATGTACTTGGAATGGTAGGAAAGGTTGGATGGTCTTGCATATCCCTTTGGTCTTGGGTTATCACCATGGTTGTGGATTATTGCATTTCTATAAAAATAAACATACCACATGTTAAAGAATGGTGATGAATAAATACTTAAATCTAAAACCATGACGTTAGTGAACACGTGAAACTAACCCAGAACCATAGACAAAGAATTCTATGATTGAGGACATCCTTGATTATTGAGGTATCGAAACTCAAATGGTTCATATTCTAATAGATCAACATTTAAATCAATTTCCAAACCTTTTTTTTCTCCTAATTTTTATTTTCTTTGTAGGGCTAAAGCAACTCTTATTCCTCTTCAAAGATGAATCAAGAGAACCCAACCCAGGTGTGAAGTCAAAATACATAATGTGAAAATTATTGGCTTCATCCAATTATTTTTTAAGCATACTAGTCAATTGGTTTGTCTTCACCAAAGTAGTGGGAGGGTTATCTAAATTTAGATGTACATGGCTAAACATCTCCTCCCTTGACAAATGAAGTTCCTCGACATATGCATCAAAAATATTTGTGGCCATAAAATTAGCATCGACATCTACATCATGGTTTTGGGGATCTATATTGATCTTAGGTGGGTCATTGAATATGTTATCCTTTGCATGCTGATGAATTAATGGATTTGAATTATCCGAGTTGAAATACAACCAATTAACCTTTATGGCATGCTTGCAAATGTTTCCACGAATTGACGATGGACATTCACACGCTATAAAATCCGTGTGATACTAGGTGAAATGGTATTTCTTACCTCGATCTGTCTAGCTTCTCACCCAATAAGCAAGAGTTATGTTCTCATGAGGACAACAATCAGTATCTGAATTTTTTCTTGCTCGTTCCACTGATGATTCCAGTTTCTTTTCTCTCTTGTAGTTGTTTAGAAATCCTTATTCTTTTATGATTTCCTTGAACCGATAACAATGTTCAACAGTTGTTAGTAGCATATGCAACAATCAATTTATCCTCTTGGCACATTTTTTCTTCTATCAAAAAGAAATTTTGTTTTTAAGTAACAATGGTATGACTCAACAAGATTATTGGTCTCCTAATTTGCATGAGGAAACTCCCGACAACTTTCCACCCACATCCCTAATTGCAAATAGAACCATGTTAGTTTCAATATATCACGTTTATAGAAAGAAAAAATGCATATGATTCAATTTTTTTTTTTTACTTACGAATCTTATCTCCATCAACCCAATTCTTGTGGAAATAGTCTAAGAAATTCTCTTCATCTGCAAATTTGATAAAATTTTGACTTATTGCATCTTCCACTTCATTTTTTTAATTGTGTTTCATGATGAAATATAACTCACTAAACATATCATTAGCTTTTATGGAGCTAGTGTAAAATCGATTGACATTTTTTAACCAAACCCTCCGTACATGCCAAACACATAAGATCACATCACAACCTGTGATCCTACTGCCATATTCAATGCATTTTAGTGTGATATTTTTATAAAAATTGTAAGTTTGGTTATATCATGACAATATTAAACTTACCTCAAGGCAGTGATTTCATCCAATCCATCATCGACCATGAAAGCATTGACTTTCCAGTCAAAATGAGTTTCGAAAAAGTTGTGCATGGGCTGATCTAACCATAGTGAAATATCATCTAATGTGTTTCGTGATGCCACCACCCATGCAACTGGCACTGTTTCTTTTTTTTCATCAAATGCCATGAGTGTATAAACTGATACTTTCATATTCAACATTACATAAATTCAAATACATGTTTTTAATTATATTTAATGTATACAACTTAAATAAGTATATTCAATCAATCATTGGCATCTGACTTACCCCATATTTATTTCTATTAAATGTTGAATCCATGGCTATTAAGCTATCGTGCGATAGCTTAACCATTGTCTCCAACATCCACTTTGTTTGAATCCATATTGTAAAAGGGACCTCCACACCATTGGGCTTTTGGCAAAAGAAAAAAATATTCTCAATGCTTTTGATACCAAAGGTTTACACTCATTTCATCCTTTTGGTGAAGTTGATAATTTTCCTTCGCCAACCTATTATAGATATTTACAACATATTTTATGCATAATAAGAAATCCCTATCCTGAGTTGTGGCATCCATGTCAACATTTCTCTTAATGTGGGTTCTATACACTATAGCAATAGACACTCCCAAAAAGAAACAACTCTCTACATATGAAACAATGTCCCTTGAAAGCTTTGGCCTATGCAAGGTCCTGGTCTCACCTGAAGTGTCATGTTGGCCATGACAAGGCCAACCTTTCCCATCTTCATGTTCATACATATTGAAAGTTAATGTTGCTCTATCAGGAATTCCATTCATAGCCTTCACAATAAAATGGCTTTGGCAATCCATCTTTTGCAAAAATGAGGTCCTTCGTTTAGTTGGAGGATTTCCTCTTTTGTCCTCTGGGACAAATGAACAATGATAACTACACCAAAAATTTCAAGTGTTAATACATAAAAAGAAATATAAATGTGATTTCAAAGGATCTAAACAATTCATTTTTGAAATACTCATATTTCATATCGCAATGCAACGGTAGCTCTTTGTTTTTTTTATTTGTTTGTTTTCTGTATGAACTTACATGGGGTAATGGGGTTTTATTCCTCTCCTTTGATAAAGTTAGAAACTCGTTTTAACGGGATTAAGGAAACTCGATCAATACTATTGTTTTTTATATTTATTTCCATCCAAACCAAGTCTTTACTAGAAAAGGTGATTTTATCTTTGAGGTCTTGCACCTCAAGATCCATGATGTTCTGCCATTTGCTTCGCTTTCCCATTTTGAACTGATATGGTCAAAAAATATGCGAGGACATCATAGAAATAACCTATATAGAAACATGTTAGCAACAAAGCTATCCATTCTAAAGAAAAACAAAAAAACAAAAAAGATGAAGCATATACCTTTGCGGAAATACATATAGATACCGATGTAATCCAAATAGATATATTTATTTAGATCTATTCTCCTATAGTATTGTTGAGGAGTTAAATCCCCTCTGCGGATAGAGGCGATCCCTACTAGCCCAGATCGGGTCTAGCAACAATCACACACGCTACAGTGCAGGTTCCTAATCGTAAATAAACCGACTTGCGAGGAAGGCTTACCTGGAATCCAACGCTATCGTTTGTAGAAGAGGCGGTGCTCCCGTTCCTTCGCCGTAGCAGATCACAATCCTCACGATCTCCATGATTGGACACCTGCACATGCAAGAAACAACACAAACGCAAGCATAAAATCCAGTATAGACAACTATATGTCAGTCGAAGAGGACATAACTCATGAACATGATCAATAACAAGAGTGGAACCATAACCAATAGTTGCTTAACATTAATGAGTCAAAAGAAGAATACAACCAAAGCTTCAACGCCGAATTCTCCTTTGGCAGGTCATCAGCAGAACATGTCTCGATAAAGCCTGTCAAGGATGGGAGAAGCCTCTCTCTCTGGATACTTGGCAATAGTCTCCTTGCTTGGATTCGGCCTTAGGGAATCAAGAAGGCTCTTGTAGCATAAGGATATGAAAGCTCCTGGGAACTTGGAGATTCTGGAACTAGCTTGCAATGGAAATGGGCAAGCTTTTATAGATGGAGGAAGGGGATTTGGGATCCCTATAATTATGGGATTGGCCCTATCATCAAGGAAGCTTCCATGAGAGGTGGAAAAACACTTCCTCTCTATGGAAATCCGTAGCCAAACCTCCCAACTCAAGATAGAAATCAATCCAGGAATTTGTTAGGACGAAACTTCTGCCATTTATTTTTTTTTAAACACCTCTTAATATGGTTGGCACGGGTGCAGCTCTATGACAGAGCGCCAATTGGCGCGCCCTCTTTGAAGGATTTACCCTCTTGGCGAGAGGGCTGAACTATGGAACCGCGCCAATGGAAAAAGAGCTATTTTTAGGGTTTTTTGCAAGGAGATGTCTTTAGGCCAATGAAAGCTCATCTTCAGAGGGATGCAATGAAATTATTTTCAAGTCTTGTCTCTGCTCACAGGTCACAGAATGAGCCCTCCAATGTGCGGGATGGGGAATGGCAGGGACGGTGAAAAATTGCTGTGTAACAGTTACAATGAAGCTCGAGGGTCTATTTATTATTGAGAAACAATGAAAAACCTGAAACATCAAAAAACCTAACCCTAGGAGATGAAGCGCCAAAACTATGGGCCCCGTTTGGGTAAATTGGTGCTTCAACTTCCCGGGGACGTAACTTTGGCATACGATCTCCATTTAACGCGCACCATACCTCATTAGAAAGATCTATTCGAGGAATCCATGGACCCATGTTGCTCTCAATTTTCCCAAAAAACGTTTTTTTGGGTCTCAAAATGGCTCCGGAAGTTTAGGACTTGAAAAATTGCTAAAAATAGCAAGTTGTACCGAAACTGAAAAAATGAAAGAATTGATGGTGCGGGTCCAAATGGAATAGGTGGGTGGCCACCAATATCCACCTAGATCATTCCTCTCTCCTTAGGAAGGAATGGTCCCCATTGCATTAAGTTCCTCCATCAGAGACAAATTCTGCTGAACTTGGTATTGGATTTGTCCATGATGTCGTGGACTTGCTGGCGGACATGCTGGCAGGCGTGCTAGATGTGTCCAATAAATTTGGTTTCCTTAGACAATACATGTGTGGATTCTGTCTGTGTAATCACATGAGGTATGGCAATATCAGAGGGCGGTGCACCGGGGGTCAGATCGATGGAGTGCTTGTCTTAACAGTGTAGAGGAACCTCTATGGGAGACCAGAAAATGTCATATTCCTCCATGAATTTGTCCATATATTGTAGCCGTGCAGGGGAGCCCTGTTTCGAGGCTGTGGCCACAATATTCTTCTTTACCTGCTTTGGGAAACAATCTTAGTGTGTTTTTTTTGCAATAGTCAAGAAGATGGGAGGAGGCAGTACTACCTCTGGTATCCTGTAAAATTTATTTTCCAAAGCAATAACAACAGAATGAGGCCTAGAATCATACACAGCATGTCGCCTCCACAAGTATGGTTGGCTCAATAATACATCAGTGACATCAAGAGGAGCAACATCACACAATACCTCATCCATGAATCGCCTGATGTTGTATGGAAGGCGACGCTACTGGCGGAGATCTCTCCCTGGGTGAAGCCACCCGATGGTATATGGCTGCAGGTGTGCTATGGTCGGTAGGCCGAGCCACTTCACGACCTCTACTGAAAATAGGTTCTTTGGCTTTTGCTATCGACAAGAAATTGCAGTGGAGAACCCTTCACCCACACCTGCGAATGGAAGAGGTGCTCCCCCTTCTCTGGATCCTCGTGGTCCTCCCTTTGGAGCTTGGTGGTGGCAACAATGGCACTGGGGTCGGCATCAATTATCTGCTTCCCTTTTTCATCTACCTTCTCTGGTTTTGGCTCATGATCAGAACATGCATCTGATTTGGGTGCCTTTAGTTCAGCCACCAGCGACTGTTTCGCCTGACACTCGTTTGTGCTGTGAGTGGGGCTGTTGTGAAATTCACACCACTTCCCCATGTCCTTCTTTGGATTTGTGGTGGCGTTCTGAGTTGCCCCGCTTTGGCTTTGCCTCTTGTTTTGTGGTTCGGGGGCACCTTTCCCTGGCTTAGGATTCGCAGATCCAAAGTCTCGCTTCTTTTGCTGAAATTTCTGCTCGATCTTGGCAGCATAGTGATATGCGGTGCCAAGCAAGGTAATGTCGAGCAACTCCATTTCCTCCTGAATGTGTCTGTGTAGATAGTTGCGGTACTTGAGCACCAAATGTCTCTCTGAATCTTTAATAACCAACTTTGTGTGGAGGGTATGGAAAATATTTGTTAGTTTGTGCACATCTTGATCCCTTTGCTGCCGCAGCGTGGTCCATTGGATGTACTTGTCCTTATAGCTCCTCACGGAGTAATACTGTTCCTTGATGTTGTCTTGGAACGAATTCCAAGTGGGTGCGACAGAGAATAGAGAGGGTTTCCCCTCATCCTTTTTCTCACGGTAGGTTTCCCACTAGTCTTTGACATGGGGGGTGCCTTTGAGGAGTGCAAAAATAATCTTTTCTCAGTCTGAGAAATCATGGACCGAGGAATACCCTTATAGCAAATTAAACCATCTATTTGGCTTTCAAATACAAGAATGTCAAAGTTTACCTGTACCTTCAAAGGAGTGGCACCTCCAGAGTGGTTGTTGGATGTAGATGCGCCATAGGTGGGTAGCCGTTGGAGGATCTAAGCAAAGTTATCCATCATCACATTCCTTTGTTTCTCGAGGGCCTCCTCTAGAAATATTTTGATAGGATCTCCTACTCCCTCGTCTTTCTTTTCTTCCACCATGGGAGGTCATCGAGGTTTGCGAGGCTGATCTTGCAAGGGTTAACCCAGATCGAGCCCTAACTCCTTATACCCTGACCTCGTTGGGGACATGCAAAGAAAAACAGAGAAAGAGCATACCGTTGTGATACCACTAATCCAGATTCATGCAGGAATGCAATAAAATACAGAAGTAGACATAAAAAAGAGATGCAATGGAAATAATAATTCATTTTATTAATATCAAATAACATAAATATGCTTACAGACATAATGGAAATAAACTATCTAGGGCACTAGTAGCTTATCTCTGAGAAGAGATGTGGAAGCTACATTCCTCCGAACTTTGTTACAATTAGGTTCGAGGGCCTATTTATTATTGAGAAACAATTAAAAACCCGAAACATCCAAAAACCTAACCCTAGGAGATGAAGCACCAAAACTATGGGCCCCGTTTGGGTAAATTGGTGTTTCAACTTCCCAGGGACGTAACTTTGGCATACGATCTTTGTTTGATGTGCACCATACCTCATTAGAAAGATTTATCCGAGGACTCTAATTTTTGATGTGAGAAACATCATTCCAAGGACCCATGTTGCTCCCGGTTTTCCCAATAAACGTCATTTAGGGCCTCAAAATAACTCCAGAAGTTTAGGACCCGAAAAGCTGCTAAAAATAGTAAGTTGTGTCGAAACTGAAAAAATGAAAGAACTGATGGTGTGGGTCCAAATGGAATAGGTGGGTGGCCACCAATATCCACCTAGATCAAATTTGGACAAAGTGTAATGGTTTTCAAGTATGATACCATCTTGACATGAAAGCTTGTCTTGTAGTCGAATGTTAGGAGGATTGATGACATCTATAGGCAATGATGATTCCCACAATGCCATCCGAGGATGCCCCTATTGAGATGAGGAGTCATCCAAGGTACTGCTTCCTTTTTGGAGAATGGTTGTCGAAGCCGACAAAAGGGAAGCCTTAACTGAATGAGAGAGCTACTGATGCAAGGGACTAGGGTCTCTAATATGATAGGTTTAACATAGGCATGATGGCGAGAAATGGATGAAAATTGATGATGGGAGTTCAGTGGCCCAAGGTCGAATCTTGAAAAGCAGCATGGCTATAGTCATAACGATTTCTGATGAGGAAAGCCCTGGAGTTGGTAGGATTTCTAGGGTGGATATATGTTGGTTATAAATGTCGTGGTGGCTTTGCGTGAAAGGTGTGAAGCTTCGACCAAGGGTGATTAGGGACTGCTGCCATGGGAGAAAAATGGATGGATGGGTGGGGGATTTTCTCCTAAAATTCTCTTTGTACACTTGCAAAAAGAATAAAAAAATGGGTTTGGATTGTAAAAAACATGAAGACGGGTGCCCGAAAAACATAAAAAATGATCGCTCACTGATGATGTGAGGAAGGTGTTTTTTCTGAGGGTGGGGGCCCCATTGGTTAGTCTAGGTGTGGGGATGATGAAGCAGATGGAAAATATCGTAAATGGGCTATGCTCATGGAGGGATGGTAGGCAAAATGTGAGACACGGTAGCGCGTGCTCGATTTGCTTGCGAAAATGGTAGTCCAGGAAAGGGGTTTATGGTAAAGCTTGACTTGATGCATGGTGGATGAATGATCACGACGTGCTTCCCGGACTGAGGTGATATGGCCATGGCATCATATTTTTTGATTCATGGTCTACTTTGAGTGATAGGTGCCATGGAGGGGGAGGCTCTAATGACCAACGAGGAAAATTATCATGTGAAAGGCAAGGAGATGATAAACATGGTCGGGTGTTTGGAACCTATGGTTGATTTCTTGTGGAGAAATGATGCCAGGATGTGCAAAGTTTTTCTGGGACTCTATCATGCTGAGGGTGTAATGATAATTGCTCTGGAACCTTCGGTGCATGGGATAACAGGTGGTTTTTTGTACTGTATAATATCTGCAACAAATACCCTAATTGAAAGCATCTTTTTCATTCAAATATATTGAAAAAATATGTTGAATGAAAGAACGATAAGAGAGGGCATACCTGTCGGAACTAAAAAAATTATTTTTTCTGAGGCGTGCATGCTTGAAGCCTCCTTTGGGCATTATAAGGTGTTGATCACTGTGTTGCTTTAGGTTTTGCAATTGGGCTTTCTGAGCTCTCATTGCGTTTTCCTTCAAACAATTTGAAAAGGGTGATATATAGGCCAATATGGCTCATTTCAACTCATTTGTGTCATTTGGGTGTTGAGAGTTTGAGAGGTCAGAGCTTGCTACCAAGTCTGTCTTGTTGTTTCGGTCAGCTTGTGTACCAGGGATTCATGCAGCTAGTGTCAGGTAGGCCCCAAAACGTCCTGCATTTCAATTTTTTCAGTGTTACTAGACATGTGTTCGTACAAATTGGGTTTGCATGGAACCCTAACCATTTTTTCCCTTGACCGTGCAGGCAATCAAGTAATGGGTGCATAATCTCTATGCGAAACTGAGGATTTCCGCGGATATTTCACACATGTGGGTGTTTTTTCATGCGGCTTCCATGTTTGTTTGAGATACAACGCAAGGTGAATTTTTTGAAAAAAAGTTGGGAGATTTTAAATTTTTTGGCCTTTTGATGTCATTGATGTGTGTCTCTTTTGGTGACAGGATGCTGTGGAGAGAGAGAGATTGGTCGGATCTTTGTATGGATGTGGCACAAGATGCCAATTCCCATCAGCAACTTGCTCAGTGGGGTCTTCTCAAGGTCCTTGAGAATGACCACATGAGGTCACAAGATCGATTACTGCGCTACCTGGTCCACGCTGGAACAGACGACGAAAAATGATGGTGCTATGGGGGTATGATTTCCCTATCTGTTCAGAGACGGATATATATTTCATGACTGGTCTATTGCCTCAAGGTGAGGCACTCCCCCATCTACTCCAGCCTGGGAGGGTGGGGCTTTAGCATTGGGCGGATCATCATTGTGGAGGGGCGCCTCTTTCAAAGGGGTGAATTCTTATATCATCGGTGATTGACGTAGCCGAGCGATGTGATCTGGCTATGATTGTGAGAATCACTAGGTCGTTGTCAGTGCAAAGGGTGTCAGGGCCACATATTGGTGTTCTGCGCCGACTTCGGGTTGAGCATTTCTTTCACTTTGCTCATCATTACTATGATGGTATGGTGTCCCAACTAGCAAAGGTCCGAGCCGGATCTAAGTTGTTTACATATGCTAGCACCCTTTGTAGTAGTATGTTTGAGAGAGTGGTGCTGCTACGACCGATTATGGTTGTGCCTATCGGGTTTCATCGGGACCCTCGTATGAGACGATGGGCCCCAGTGATGCCTCGCGAAGGAGGAGGTGAGGTGGGGCATTATTGGAATGCGACCACCGAGGCTTTGTTCGAGGCCAACCCTTAGATGTTCCTCCAGTTTCCATAATACAGGATGGAATAACGGGGAGACCTAGATATGGGTATTCCTGCTGGATACGCTTGGGGACCGACATGTATGATTTTTTGTACTTTTTTCTGCATTTGTGGAGTATTTATGATTTATAGGCGTATTTTTATGACACTGACACCTTTTTTGTTACTCTTGTAGATGTGGGAGAGGTAGGGTGACCCACTGCTTGGTTGGTAGGACACCAACCCAATCAAAGGGTTAAAGGAGCTCAGCCCTAGGCTGGGGGGTAGGGGGGAGATCCAAGGCAGCCCCAGGGTGGAGGACCTGATGATGGAGCTGACCCTTCTAGAGATGGTATTAGCTCTGTTGCTGCCGAGTGTGCTGCGGTGATTTCTCGTGCTGAGGTGGGGGAGGCCCATATGGCGGAGATTGTAGAGTAGCTCACTACATTTGAGGTTTGAGCCGTTGACTTGGCAGATGCTTGGGGCTAAGTGGATAGGCTAACCCAGGGTATGCCGACCCGTGGGTTTGTCGACGATGTAGATGATGTATGGTTGGAGACATTTATGGCCCAAGAGAGGGGTTATCGTCCGAATTTGCACCGTGTGGCGGCTTCACTTTTGGCGGCTACCCCAATACTGGTACTGGGTGCAGCCGTGGGTCCAAGTGCCCCACTTGGCGGGGCACAACCCTAGAGATATTTTGTACATAGGGAAATCACCTATTATGAGGATGCTTCCCTTATTTTTGATGACATGTGTATATGTATTTTTTGGCTGACCTGCGGGCGAGATACATGACTTGTTACTTGTACTCAGACATATCTTTTGGTATATATGCAAGATGTATTTTTTGCATCTTTAGATGATGTGTCTTATGGTTTATATGTTTTGATGGATGTTGTGTATCACTGATGGATATCCATATTTTTATGTTTTTTGGTTTTATGTATGATGGTTTATACGATATGAATTCCAGTCTAGGACGTGGATAGTTATGCGATCTGTTGTTTGGTTTTGATTTCTTGGTAGATGTGTGAATGTAATATGTCAAATTGACATCTTAGTCTTTTTGCACGCAAATATTTTCTAAACAATTGTTAATCTCGTACCTCAAATTCTTGGTTTAACTGTGAAACCACTAAATGGGCATCAAGGTAGATATGTAAGTGGCAGATGCCTTGATTGAAGGCATCACTCATAAGCCCTATGACAACGTCATATTTTCCTTGATTTTTTCTAGCTGATCCGATGCATACTCCATTGGTGAAGAATGGCGATCGGTCAGGATAGTAGATGATCCAGGCAGCTGCTGCTAAATTTTGAGACCATCGTGATGCTCCATCAACGAATCCAAAATAATGGTTGGGTTGAAGATCCATTTGTGACACTTGAGTGCTTTTTGGAGCAAGTGTGCGATAAAAAAAAAGTTTTCTATGTGGATGTTATCTCTAGGGTTGAACCCTCGTGACCCTTATGGGTAAAATCTCTTGAGGTAGAGACCATTGATAGGGTTGCTCAGGCATGTTTCGTCGGGCTTTGTCAAGATGTATGCCCCCTTTAGGAGATGATGTTTTATGATATAGGAACCTTTCCACAAGGTTTCGAATTTTCCTAGCCCTAAGGCTTCTTTCGCGACATCGTAGCGGAGGACTAACTCCCCCTCGGTAAATGATCGAGGGGTGATGTTGCAATCAAAAGATGATTTCACCCACTTTTTATGGGCCTTGTTGTGTTGGAGCGATTGCCGTTGAATTTTTTCGACAAGTTCTAGTTTTACTACACGTTTCTATAGAGGTTGGGTGACTTTAAGGAGTTCAATGGATCTCATGCTTTATGGGAAGAACAACTTTGACCCCATACACTAAGTGGAAGGGTTTGAACCCCGTTGATGTTTTCACTATCATTCGGTATGCCCATAGGGTGGAGAAAATCATGTGGTGCCAGTTTGTTTTGTGGTTATTCACCATGTGTTGTAACATTGTTTTGAGTACTTTGTTTGCAACTTCTACCTATCTGTTGGATTGGGGGTAGTATGGTGAAGAGAATTCATGTGTGAATCCAAGGTGATGAGATAGCTCCTAGAAAACCTTGTTTTTAGAGTGTTTTCCATGGTCGGAGACCAACTCTTTTGGTACACCAAATCGAGCGAAGACATGGTTGAACAGAAACCGTGTAGCAGTTTCTGCCATGTTGTTGTATGTGGGCATGGATTCTACCCATTTGGTTGAGTAATCGATGACCATAATAATTTACTTGTGGTTGCCAGACGACGGGGGGTTACAAGTCATGAAGTCGATCCCCCATTTGCAGAAGGGATTAGCGACTATGAGGGGGTGTAGGGGAGTGGGAGGGGCTCTTGCCTTGTGAGCGAAGTGTTGACCTATCTCACAACTTTTGACTGATGAAATGCAGTCGTGAAATAACGTGGGCTAAAAATATCCTACCCGCGAGACTTTTTGGGCAGTGGCCATTCCAGAGAGGTGGCAACCACAAAATCCACTGTGACAATCATTAAGGGTCTGCTCAGATTGGTCATGGGTGAGGCATCGACGTAAGATGGTGTTGATGCCCCATCGGTATAGGACATCTCCCATGAGGTTGTATCGAGGGGCCTGGTGGCGGATGTGATGATGGTCATCACGGATGAGCTTGGGTTAGAACTTTTGGGTTCGTAAAATTAAGAGAATATCTCTATACCAAGGGTCGTTAGTTGTCACTAGGAATATATGTTCGTCTGGTAGCAAATCATTGACTGGTGATCCTTTGGTAGGACTTGGGAGGTTCGCGATGAGTTCAGGAAGAAAAAATGAGCGGTGATGCATCACATCCCACAAATAATCTGGTTCCGTCATGGCCTCAAGAATATCCTCATTTGAGTGGAATAAGGATCCTAAGGGGAATTGGGTCTGCGCAAGGTCATGAGGAAGTGGTTCAGTCGACAGGGTGCAGATAGATTTGGATTTTACCGTCATTGGTACAACTAATCTTGTAGTTGCAACTGAATTGACACCTATGACTAATGAGAAGATATCCAGAGTCATGGTTCTGATACACGATGATATGAATCGTATATGATGTATCATGTCATCGTCATTTGGTGGGGTAGGAGTTTCCATCGTGGCGGCTTGTGTGAGAGCAAGTCTAGGTTCCTCATAAGGCGTACTAAGAGTAGTGGCACTTTCTGGGATTTGGAAGTTATGCTTGGTACAGAGGTGCCTGAATGTTTCAATTAATGGGCATGCCTCTGTTTCCATTAATCTTTGTATTTAGGTTGGATTCAGGTGATCTAGATACATCCAGGAAAATGGACACCTGAAATAAATTTCAAGGTGAAGTATCATGGAAAAACTAAATTCATATTTATTCGGATATGTCCGAAAAAATGCTAAGTTGAGGTCTATCTAGGGTGGGGCCCAATTTGGTTAAATCGCATGAGGTGTGGATGAGTGTCCAAAGTTTGATATATGAGGTGGCATAAATAGTTCGAGTGTCAAATGTTTGTTGGGATCCAAATGCACCTGGTAATCTAGATTATTTGTGTTGTGATAAAATGTGGGTATAGTAGATTCCTGTAGGAACTAGATATAACAAGAAACAAAGAAATAACATGTGAATCCATACATGGTGGGGACTATGGGTTAGCTGATATGGAAAGAGTTATGTGGACTTAGCTACATCCACATTGGTGCAAGGATGGTGTGGAACTGCCTGGGTGAGGTCATGCATCCATGTGGGAACCATATGTATGTTGTGAGAAATTAAATAACAAAGCAATGAAACAAAAATATTGGTAACAAAAAAAAGAGAAAACTGAGGAAAATACACATGGTTCATCAAATTTGGGCTACAACCACAGAGAAACAACAAGACCTTCCTTTTATATTATCCCAAAAAGTAAAGGGATACAACCTATAACACATTCACTATAACTTCCTCTTTGCTCTCACACAGTCTCCTTCTCTCTTTTCCAAACATAATAATACATGGCTGCAAAACAATTCCCTCATATAAATTGAGGGTCACCTTCTAAGGAAAAAACCCTCATTTTACATAACTTCTACCATGAGATATTTTTCCTAATGAACAATTTATATTGACTATAAGATTACAATATTCTACATGTCACTTTTATCAAAAAAATATATTTCAATGGTGCTTCCCCCAAACCCATGCTAGGGGAGGCTCGAAAGCATGTTGTACCCCGCCCCCCCTCCATGGATATCCCTAAAACACTAGTGGCGGGGGGTGCAAACCCCTAACACCCCCCATCAGCATCTGGGTTCTAAATGCGATTGGAACAAGACCTATAAATCAAGAATATAATCAATCTCTACACCCAACATGTGTCGTAGGGGTGCCACATGGTAGAGCCTTGCTTATGTGGCAATGATTAAATAGTCAAAATTTAAATGGGCATAACTTTTGATCTCACCATTAGATATAAATAAAACTTATCCCGTTAGAAATATCTTGACAAGCTAAATGAATTAGTATTATTCAAAGTTTATTCCGCTAATTTTGGGAAATATGCATTTTTATAACCCCATCTTCATAATGCCACCATTGAGGCTGGGTTAGTTAAATTAACACCTTCCACAACTCTGGCATCTGTAAGGGAGGGTGAAAGGGAAAATTATAGTGTGGTATAAGAGTACCTAGGTTCAACACTTAGACTAAATGGACCTTGGAGACAAAAATATAAATAAATGATGATTTGTTGTTGTGTGTGATGTGTGTTGCTTGTAGCATTTAAATTATGGACTACATGTATGCAAGTGTTGATATCATAATTATCAAATGATAGAAATACCAAATTCTAATATTTTATTTGTTCTCTAGCTAGAATATTAAATTGAAATTTGGTGTTCCTTATTTTTCTAATCCGATTTTCTCTTATCCGTTTTCCACTGCCCCATTCTTTATTTTTCTGCTCATGTTCTTTCCCCGATTTTCACTCTTCACCATTTTTCCACTTATTCCTTGCTTCCATGAATTTCCATCCATTTTTTATTACTACAATTTAGCACCAAACAACACCAATGTTTCATTTATTTATTTAGTTTTCTGGCTCATGCCACTTGGATCTCACTCACCCACACACTCATTTTCATTTTTGCAGTTCAATCTATCTTCATCAACAAAAACTTGTTTGCACATATACACAACTCTCCATCCACATACATCTGGTCCTTTTTGTATCAGAAGCTAACCTTGCCTCATGCCTATGTAGTCTGTTTCACCTCCATTATTCCCACACTACACTCATAACAAATCTAACATTTCCTATGCCCGATCACTTTTGTTTCTCAGATCTACACCATGTTGTCACAATGGTTTGCCCCATTTTTTCTCTGGTCATCCTCCACACCCACCACTACATGCTTTCATCTGAGGGTTTCTTCTTGGTTCTCACTTAGCATAATGCTAAGCAGTTCCATTTCTATCTTTTTGTCATAGGTATCACAATTCACTTCAGCCCTACCACATTCACAATCATCAAGCTTCAATGCAAAGGTTTAAAGATACTCATAAATTATAGTTGTGAAGAAATGATGTTTTAAAGGGACATAAAGAAAAAAAATGAAAACGATTCACATAATACAATAGGCTTGTAAATGAAATATACAAAACATTAAAATTAAGTCATTTAAAAGCATGCTCATCATGGATGCTTCTAAGGTTTAATGTATATAGCATGAGAGTTTAAAAAAAGTGCAACACAAGGTGTATCCTATATCAACTTTAAAATTTCACACAACAAAAGGAAAAATCATATGACTTATTCACATAAACTTTATCACACCTAAGGTTATGAAAAGAGAGACACATCATGTTTAAACTCTTATAAGAGAGAGGAGTGAGATATTGTATCCAAACCTATTTGAGTTTGATGTGGGGCACATTGCACCAAATTTATAAAGGCCGCAACATAGTTGAATGCACCCTAAGTTCTTATCAATGTAATGTACCTTTAATTTAAATACAAATTATATTGTTATTCTAAAGTGCTATGATTTTCTCTTGTGAAATGATAAGGTTTTTTCTCTACATATACACTCTAGAGAAGAACATGATATTGGAGATGATGATTCTCTTATGAATTTTGTTGTAGAATTGGGGTTTCTACTCTATTACAAGACATGGACAGTGGAGCTAACATGCTACATGATTTTAGATCCTTTTTCTTATGTAATGCATGGAGGTTAGGTCAATATCATGGAGAGGCTAGCTTCAATATTGAGTTTGGTGTGATTCCTTGCTTGAAATAAAATTTGGTTATTATATTCCTGATGTTTCATGTAGGTTTTTGTGCTTGTGTCCTTGACGCACAAGTTGAAGGCCTAGGGTTCAAGGACTCAAACCCTAAGATAAACATGTAGACTCAGAACTTAGTGCTAGAGTTTTTTTTCTTGTGGAATTGTGTGTTGCAACATGGATTAAGCATGTAAAGCTTAAGGAAGGCAACAACACGACCATGGAGAGCATGTGTGATACAAGCTTGGTGTATGTGCCAAGGACAAATTTCAATGTCGATACTAGCTTGTTGAGGATCTTTGGTGAAGTTACTAGTAATTTTGTGTGGGAGCACTTCTTAGCAAAGAGGAATTGGTGGCTAAAGTTTTCCTATAGCTAGGTTTTGGAGAACTTGACTTGTACCATGTTTGTGATACTATTGTGATATGTACTTGGCTTTAGTGGTCCAAATTTATATTGATTTGAAGTAGTCTAAGTTTTGTTTACTTATAAATTTTATTTTTAATATATATTATCTTGATTTCAAACATTTATTATTCATTCTAATTTAACCTACTATATAATTATATTTAAATTAGTTAAATAATTTTAAAAATAAGACTAGCTTACTCTTATTGAATAATTTAATATTTTTAATTAAACCTTTAACTTAAATTAGATAATAATAAAAAAATAAATACTCTGAGTTACTATTTGAAATTCAACCTTAAAAAAAGGAATATAAATGAGATTTACAAAACTTTATTTCTCTGCTTTTAAAAATCTCAACAGAGGAAAGACGACACCCTAATTTATAATCACAAAAAATGGAACTAGACTCGAATCAGCTCAATGGCCTCCAGTCCAACCAGCAAAGGATGCAAAAAATGAAAAGACTACCTCAAGAAAACAAATGGAGAGGACAACCTTTCACAAGGTACCCTAAGCGATTCCATGGCTACTGTTTTTCATGCAATGAATTTGGACCTAAATCTGTTGAATGTAAGTTGTGTTAAAAAATGGGAACAAAATGCCATACATCGGCTCAACCTTTCTTAGCTAAAATAATATGTTATATATGCCTCAAGCTTCGTCACAAAGCAAAATACTGCAAGCTGCCATATACATTAAAGAACTCTAGATAGATGATGGAATCCAATCAAATCAGACAAAACTGTGAATCAAAAGGAAGTGCAGACATTATGAAGAACCTCAATAAATTATGGAAGGAAAATAGAAAGGGGGATCCTGTTACGTCAATAACATAATGAATCCATCATAAGTCTCAAGGGGAGCTGCTCTAGGAAGCAACGAAAATATCCATCCAATAATAGATAAGAATAAACATCCCAGGGGGAGAGAATTTCATAAATAGTCCCCATAAAAGTATTCTAAGAAGAGCTCCATGGAATAACAGCTAAAATTTCAGGAAGGGAAAGGAAAATTCCTCTAACAGAGAACTATAGAGGAAGAAGTATACATGAAGCATTCAATAGCCAACAGGTTGATCGAAGGAGAGAAGGAAGCAATTAGCCATGGTAGTAGAGGGAACATCAGCCATGAACATGTAAGCTAATAATACAATAGCACACTAAGTGATGAATGATTAAAATCGCAAAAATTATGCTTTGAGCTATAGAACTGGAAAGATCCATAGAGGATGATCACTGTGCCTCACACTACAAGAGTTAGCAATGAAAAAAATTTAAGAAGGATGAGTAAGAGAAATGTTTATCATCATTATATCATTCCACCTTTCATCTATGGAAGGTCCCCTTGGAGGAAAGCCGTTAAATGAGTGATACAACTATGAGTGTTCCGCCCTTGTATATTCCAAGTAAATAAATTGAAGATGCCTTCCCGAAGATCATTATGTTAGAACAGTTGAATTGTATATAAAGCAGCAATGATTCTGGAGCAGTCCTAGAAAGGAATATGTAGTGATATTCTTTTAAACCAGAATGACAGAATAAGAAAAAGGTTAATGATGCCAAGATTAGACTCAATATATTGATGATTGTTGTTAAGAATAGTGGAGAGCTCAATAGTAGAAACTATGAAGGTTGTCTTAACTATGGGTGCATGTGCAAGCTGAAGTGAAATTATTGCATAGTTTATCAAATTAGTATCAATTGGTATTTGGATCAAGCAGCTTGCCTATCAGCAAAATACCAAGTGTTATCAGTGAAGCAGTGGTATGGTATAGGTCCTCAAGATCAGAGTATTATGGCAGAAGTACATCAAGGTAGTATACCCAGTGTTATCTGCATTATTAAAGCATAAAAAGGTCAATGAAAGTGAAAAACGATCGTTATCTTGTTTACACTTGAAGCAGTATATTGAGCATTGAAGCAGTATCTATTTCTAGATATGATTGCATGCCTTCCTCAAGTCAGTATAGATATAT
This sequence comes from Pinus albicaulis, assembly GCA_034641835.2. NCBI lineage: Eukaryota > Viridiplantae > Streptophyta > Pinopsida > Pinales > Pinaceae > Pinus > Pinus albicaulis. The sequence continues at coordinate 1,223,433,423 of CM076580.1, forward strand.
CTTCAAGGCCTCTTTCTTAAGATCATTCATAGAAATATGTGAAGTCTGTTTTCTGAGATTTCAATTAAACAACTTGAAGATGTTTTGCTGAAGATCATCATGATAGAACAATTAAAGTATATGAAGTATAAAGGACTAGTTGTGTTAATCTTACATTTGAAGCTCAAGAGTCTGTTATTGATTCATATAAAGCATACTTTATCAAAAAGGATTCATTGGTATTTCACCATTAAAGAGAGGTTGATCATTGACATACATACTCCCCTATGTCATAAATAAAATTGCATAGTTGATAAGTGAGACTGATCAATACATTGAATGTATCAAGCCTCAAGGGTTTGTTTTGAAAGTACACTGTACAAGCAGTAATGTCATTTGGTATCTTATATTGAAAGATATTGTCTAACCTCACAATAAGTTGTAAGCTCTGGTTCGATTCATTTTTCACATCAGTAACAAGGAACTTTCAGTTGTTAAGTGTAATATCCATGTCAGCAGCCTAGCTCATATCACCACCAACAGGCAGTAAAGGTGAACCAAAACTATAAAAGATATATTGGCATCGTAATATTTGAATAGATGTGTACTACATAGATGTATCTCAGATGAAGATCATAATATGGACTATATATTTGGAGCAGACTTTATATGTCATATGGAACATACTCAGTGTTTTGTATTGTTCTAATGATGCATCTATGATCATATAAGACTGATTATATAAGTTTGTTCTATGAAGTGTCCTTATCATCACGTTTAGCTATATACAAGTGCAAGGAGTCTGTGCTTTGGGATGGTATTAGCTTACTGTGTATATACAAGTTCAATGGTTCTCAAAAGTGTTCTCCCAACAACTCTTGTACACCAGTTTAGAGCATCAAGGTATGAAGTTAAAAGAAGAAGGTATAAACACAACTTAGAGAGAGGAAATTCAAAGATAGAATCTACACTGGGAGATGTGCAACCCTTTGCCATTGATGTCAAAGGGGGAGGAAAGTAAGCAGAACAAGAAAGGCTCTTCTAAAAAGCAAGCAGAGGAAGAAACACACTTCTCAGAATGAAAGGGGGAGGAAGTCCTAGAGGAAGTATTGGAGTATTGGTGGATATATTACCATCAATGCGAAAGGGGGAGGCTATTAGAAATATTTTCATTGATGGCAAAGGATCAAAAAGGAGTTACACCAGAATTATCATTGATGGAAAAGGAGCAGAGAAGCAGCGGTTATAAGGGAAAGGAGCAGATTAGGCAATGTGCAACAATGGGAAGCAGAGAGGTAAAAGAGTATTCATAGAAGTCTAAACTAAAGCAGAGAGAAGCAACAAAGAAGAAAAGGAGTAGCATGGAGAAGCTTTAGCGTGATTAATTAAGGAAAAGAAGCAGTGAAAGGCAGCAAAGGTAGCAAAAAGGGTTAAGTCATGAAAGGAAGCCAAGGCAGTGAATGCAGCTAAGATGGTACCAAAGGCAGCGAATGGAGCAAAGAGAAAAAAGAGGCAGAGACAACAGAGGCAACAAATGCAACATAGGCAGCTAATGGAGCATAGACAACAAAGAGGCAAAGACAATAGAGGTAGCGAATGCAGCACATGCAGCGAATGGAGTAGAGATAGCAAAGAGGAAGAGACAACTGAAGGCAATCAAATTTTATAGACACAACAAGGACCAAAGATCCTGCACATAGAAGAAGCAGGAAGAGGCGAGAGACGAGAGGAAGAGGCAAAAGTAGCAAGAGTCGAGAGGAAGAGGTGAGAGCAGCGAGAGCCGGAGTCACAGAGTGGGATAGTGTAAACAAATGAAAATTTGACTAAGCCAGAGAATTATTTGAAGAATTCCAAGGGAGGCGAATTGACCGTCAGGATTAGATCGCAAAAGTAAAGGCGAGAGATGGACGACGGAGATCGAATCACGTCAGGAGGGATGTTGCAAATCGAAACATTTAAGAGTTAAGTGTTAAGGTGTCACATGGTAAGTTAAAGAAGATGCGATGCGAAGTAGAGAAGGGACACGTGGTGGCACGACGCAATATCGCAAATCACACGAAATCGAGTTAACCACTAATTTAAACAATTATAAGTTACGAAATGTGAAGTATGGAATATGATGTGGCAGTGAAGTAAAGATGATGTGGAAGTGATGTAAAGATGACGTAGCAATGATGTGAAGATGACGTGGAAATGATGTGGTAGTGACGTGGAAATATGGCGTGGTAGATGACATGGCTCTGATCCCACAGATCGCAGGAATTTATGATGACGTGGCAAGGTGACGTGGCATGATGACGTGGACCTCGCTTGCATACCGCACATTACAGCGCTTAAGGGATAGCAGGAAGGCAACCGTAAGTTAAGTTAATTTTTTTACGATGTGAAATGGAGGGAAACGTGTCGACCTCGCGCAACATCGCATCCTACAAGATATAGGGTTTAACTTCAAGACATCACAAAGAATTTTATTTTGCCTACAATGCAGTAAGGTTCAAGCTATGCGATGCGGTGAAGGGAGCCCACGTGGCAGCATCGCGCATGAGCGCAGATCATAGATCGCATGGTTTTATAGTATATCACTAATTATAAAGTGGGAAACCTACGGACAAAGGTTTGCGATGAATTGTGATTGGTTCAAAGAACTATGGGACCCTATAAGCCTTGCTATGTGTATATAAGCGTTGTCTAATTGTTAAACGTATGTATGTTATATATATGTGTTGTTTGATCATTAAACGTATGTATGTTATATATATGCACTATTTGATCGTAAAACGTATGTATGTTGATAAAACTTGGATCTGTAATCTGCCGCGTGTATAAAGGGAGTGTTATGTGGGCCATAACCGACAAGTCACAAAGGAATGACATGAACACATAACAAAGGAACAGGAACTCGTGCAGAACAATGTTGCAGCAATAAGGTAGATGAAAAGGCTGAACGCGGTAGAAAAGACACATGTAACAGAATAAATAGGGCAGTTATGCAGCAAAGCTGGAATAAAATGACAAAAACATAAAAGACACAAGGACAAGTAGAAGAGGCCAAATGCACAGCAAAGCGGAAAAACTGATGGGTTGAGTAAATAATTGATTGTAACTGAAAATGTAATATTATTTTTATATTGTTTGTGATGCAAAGGCAAGTCTCTAGTAGGCAAAGAAAAACTCCAATGTAATACTGAAATGAGTACGCAGTGTTGTAGCATCATGAATGTGTTGAGCGAGGAAATGAGAAGGTGGAAGGCAAAGAGTCATACCTGTTCATTTCATATTCCCATATGGAATGCAAACAACTATGAAGTGATCACTATAAAGGAAGTCATTGTTGTATGCATAGAGAGGTTAGAGAGTGGAAGAAGAAGGAGCAGATAGAGAAGATGTGAAGATCCAGAGATGATTTAAAGCAGATATGAAGGATGGAAGGACAACAATGAAGAAGGAGAAAAACAGAGCTGATATTTAGGTAAATCAACATATGATTTTATTGTAGAGTGAGGAAGTTGGTTCTTCCATATCAAGTTGTAGCTTGATAGATATCCAGTTGTAGCTAGTTGAGGTAGGAGCCTCCTCTGGGTTGTAGCCTACAAAAAATACATAGGAGTTGGTGCTTCTGTTTCAAGTTGTAGCTTGATAGATGTCCAGTTGTATCTAGTTGAGGTAGGAGCCTCCTGTGGGTTGTAGCCTACAGAAAATACATGGGATTTGGTGATTCCGTTTCAAGTTGTAACTTGATAGATGTCCATTTGTAGCTGGCTGAGGTAGGAGCCTCCTGTGGGTTGTAGCCTGCAGAAAATAGATGGGAGTTGGAGCTTCCTTGCAAGTTGTAGCTTGCAGAATTGAGGTAGTAGCCTCCTGTAGGTTGGAGCCTACATAAAATCAGTGGTGAGAGGGAGTTGTAGCTTTCTTTTGCATCACAACAATAATAATATGTGGTTTTCTCCCTTACGGGTTTCCACTTATATATGTTGTCTATGTGCATGATGATTATGTGTTCATATTATGTATTTAATCTGCTTAATGCATGCTGCTCACTTATTAATATTGTTGTTCCATTATACATTAAGTTGATCATGAAATAAATGTGTAAATAAGTGTAAAAGAGTTTTAAAAGACCATGAATGTATTAAACTGATTCAACCCCCCTCTCAGTTTAACTAAGGGTTCAACACTCTTGCCTTGCCGATCTATGTTGTCAAACCTTTCTTCCAAATTCTCTGTCTCGATGATTCCCAATCCGTCTATGCCCCGATTGTGGTGTGTAATGACGGGACACAGGCTTCCGCATCTCAGACCTATGAGTTAGAATGTATGGCTAAGCAGGACCACCTTGTTAATGGTTCTCGTCGGAATTTGGTCACTCTATTCTGCTCTCCCTCATTTAGTCTGTCAAGAGACTGGCTCTCTGCTGGGTGTGAGGGTGAATTTTTGTGTCCTAAGGCCTCAGTATACTGTTAACGACTCTGACTCTGGTTATAGCATTATTTTGGAGGGTTATAGGAGCCCCTGTTTAACTAGGTCGCACCCTTGCCCTCATTGTTTGTGGGTCTGGGAGTTGCAAAGTTTGAATTCTTCCCCCTCCCTGCCTAAGCTCAAGTGTCATAATTTCATCCTGCATTTCAATCTTTATCATAAGACTGTTTGTAATCTTACCACCCACAGAAGGAAGAGCTGGGCTGACTATTACTTGGTAACGACGGCTGCTGTGGGACCTGTCTACTGTTACATGCAAACAATTATTGACTTTTTGTTGCGATATACATGCCTCTTTAAATTAACAACAGGTGTTGCCCAATCACTGTCCAAGGATTTTCAACAACACAGTCAGTTGTTTGTACTTTTGCATACAAATATGGTTAAAGGACAAACGGCCAAGAATCAGGCAAAGGATAAAGGGAAACATAAACTTCTTAAGCCCACTGTAGGGTCCAGTAAGCAAGGAAGAAAATCAAACAAAGAGGTTATGGAAAACCTCTTTGATGTATATTTTCCAGGTAATCCTCCACAAGTTTGGAATCTTATTCAAGGCTGGAGAGAGACTGCAACAACAAAGATGAGATAGACATACATGAGGAAGCAATGGAATTCATTAAAGACCCTCGCAACACAAGAGGGAGACAGTCCCTTTTTCATCAGTCTATTCACACATACTGGACGCTCAAATGCGTTTTGGCCAAGGCTGTCATGAGCTTACAAAAAATGTGAGGAGACCCCCAAGTGATTTTTTTTTGCAAGATACCAAATAATTCAAATTCGATACTGAAAAAATTTGACCTTATAAAATCCAATACGAAAAAATGAGACATTATACCTTTTATAAATATTTAAACATATATATTAATTTATATGAACCATCATTATATTCTAAATTTTAATAAAAAATTATTAAATCTCTCTTTTACAAAGATATGGCTTTGTAAGATATGGATTTGTAAGTATTCTGTATGGTTAATTACCTATGCCAACTTAATTAAGATTGTATTTCATGTTTTCATGTGAATGCCTTTTCTCTTTTCTGTTAATTACCTATGTTCAAGGCACATACACTAATCACAGGGAACGTGTTTCATGTGAACCCTGATGGGCAAGGCGTTTTGAGGGCAAGGCACCTTTGACCTCTCAACCTTACCTTAGAAGAATGATGACCTGACCATTAGGGCCAGAAGGCAGCCATTATAGCAAGCCCCTCGTCACTGCCTTTGTCTTGGACTATCCGCCAGCAGAGCAAAAACACTAGATTAAGAAATTGGTCGAGCTCTTTTATGTGTTCAAGTCGTAGACATGATCTGACACTGATCCGGTGGAAAGCCTTGATATGATTGAAATTGGAATCTACAACCAACATCGCAGCGTACCAAATTGGAAAAGGACGAATTATTCAGCGTACCGAATTATTCGGTTCGTATTTACGTATTTGTGGGATTTTTTTAAATGATTTGTGGGAATTAACCCCCTCAAATAAACTCAAATAACCATTTACATTACTCTAACCTACAAGTCAAGATTTACAGGCTTCTCCAACCATTTACTCTAACTCTTACGAGTCGAGATTATATAGACAACCATATACTTACGAGTCAATATTATTTAGACAATGACAAAATTATGCGTCTGTAATTTTGTCAATAATGGGATTCGAACGGCATTCGAACCCATGGTTAGTTACAAAATTCTGTCGAGAATGGGGATTCGAACCCACGTCTTTCACTATCACTATTCGGGATGGGAGCGAACCCTTGGTTAGTTCCGAATTTCTGTCAAGAATGGGATTCGAACCCACGTTTGTCACTAGAATTCGGAATGGGATTCACCTCTTACGAGTCAAGATTAATAGACAATGACAAAATTATGCGTCGGTAAATTCTATCAAGAATGGGATTCGAACCCATGGTTAGTTACAAAATTCTGTCCAGAATGGGAATTCGAACCCACGTCTCTCACTATCACTATTCTGGATGGGATTCGACCCCATGATTAGTTACAAAATTCTGTCAAGAACGGGATTCGAACACATGGTTAGTTAAAAACACTTTTCTCACGTTTCTCACTAGAATTCGGAATGGTATTCGAACGCATGGTTAGTTACAAAATTCTGGCAAGAATGAGATTCGAACCCACGTTTCTCACGAGAATTCGGAATGGGATTCGAACACATGGTTTATTACAAAATTCTGTCACGAATGAGATTCGAACCCACGCTTGTTACTAGAATTCGGAATGCGATTCGAGCCGACATTTGTCTCTAGAATTCGGAATGCGATTCGAGCACATGGCTAGTTACAAAATTTTGTCAAAACTTGGATCCCATGCACTTTCGGAACAGTACCTGAAACTGGCGCCTTATACCATCTCGGCCATATTAACTTATAGTTCGCAACTAACCTGAGTTTTCTTGTTTTATCATAAAATATGTACTGTGATTCAATCGACAGAAGTGGTCCCCTGGATATTGTTGGCTGAACCCTAATTGCTTCTTAAATAGGTAAATGAGATTAAATTCAGTAGACGTCCCTGTTCCAAAGGAGTCGATCAATGGAAGAGTTGTTGATGGTAAAGTGTTCACGTTTTTTAGACTTACGATAAAATTTCCACAGCGCAGAGACATACGTGGATTGATATTTTATAAAGCATATGTTTCAACGATTGAAAATATAACATCCCGACTCACCTGAAACAAATTTAGTCACTGAAGTAAGTGAAAATCTTATCATCCGGGGATGTAGCTCAGGTGGTAGAGCTTTCGATTAGAATCCGAGAGGTACGTCGATAGATATTAAAAAAAACAAAATTAAAAAAAATGAAAGTATATATATTTTTTTATAATTTTGAAAATAAATTTATTTGTATTTTATTTAGTTATTTAAAAAGTAGCATAATTCTTAATTGTATTTAGTTATTTAAGTAGTAGCATAATATCTTAAGAATGTCTATAATATTGTAAGGTCCCACCTTACTTATCATAATTATTATAGAGAAATATTATATTAAATCAAAATGCGATTTTTTTTTTTTTTTTTTTTTTTTTAATTTATTTATTTATTTATTTATTTTTATATATAGAAGTTATTGGTGTCCTTTACACTACACCCTAAATTCTTCCAACTTATCTTCAAAGCTACAAAGTTCAAGGTTTATCAAGATCCAAAAAAATACAACCATAATACTTGCTTCTCAAGACTAAAATCACCCTTAAAATATAAATGATTTAGTGGGATGAATAAATGTCAATCTTTATGAACCACAATTTACAATAAGCTAATTGTTAATTCTATTGTAATTAAACGTGTTCAAGAGTGACTAATAACATGCTTATGAATTATTTTCTTAAAAGGATAATTTAAATTATATAGAGTTGGCATCCCATAATTAGGAATTCATATGCGAGCTGATATTTCAACAAATTACTTACTGCAATTTTGAATTTTCAGCAAGACCCTTTTACTCAATGAGTTATTATACTAGAAATACCTTGATTGCAAATCTTAAATTAGCTTAAGCCTTTTGTTTTATGGACGGTTTATAAACGTAATTAGATGCAGCCATTGAATCATTATGAAAACCAATTTACAAGTATGAAATGTACAGCCATTGAGGCATTTTGTCAAACACTTACAACCATTATCTCTTTAAGGTGTTTTCACAATAATTAGCTAACATGAATCCAAAGTTACATGACTTCTTTTTTTGTAAGTAGTATCAATAATTGAACTTAAGATATTAATAGGCTATCAGCCATATTCATTGTTGAATCTATACCAATGAATATAAATATTTAAAAATTTCAAACATAGATCACAATGTTGTAAGGTACAGCCATTGAGGAATTTTGACAAATAATTGGCAGTCATAAAACAAGTTGTCATAAGGTTATTTAAAATTTTAAATTATTAACCAATTATACTTTTAAAAACAATTTCCAAGTGGTTATCCTATATCAGATTCATCACTATAAATTATCAGGCAGTTCCAATATAAAAAGAACCAAACAGCAAAACAAGACAACAGGCGTTTCTACATGCAACAGCAAATCTGCAAAACAGAGCAGATTTGAGAATCGATATCCGAAACCTTGATTTTTGGAATCAAACATGGGGTGAAATGGCCTTTTGGTACGGATACCCCCTGAAGTGGAGCTGAATCGGAACAGGGAGGCCCAGAAATGCGATTATTGAAAACAACAACTACCCAAGAATCCTACAATCTCTTTTATGACTTCTAGCAAACACATGGTATGAAAACTTATCTAGAGCTGTAAAAAGAGAAGGAGAATAGAAATTAAGTCATTAAAACATTTTTATCCAATTCATAACAGCGTACAAGATTCATCCATTAGGACTTTCTTTCAATCGACTCAACATTATACAAGAAAATACTTCAACAATCGTTACGAAATTTCCTCACATTTGGTGCAACACTTCATATACATGTAAGTTTCAACAAACAACCAAACAAGAAAAATCTTATGAAATAAACTAAAGAAATGCATAATATAATTTGATCCACATACCTGACAGTGAATTTGTACACTCGAAGAGGATGGATGTATGCTCCAGCTCCAATAAGAGTATGCTCCAATGCCAATATCCTTACCAACTCATCATGAACCACCCGGTTTTCCTCCCAACCATATCCAAGAAGAACTTCTCCCCTTGGAACCCCCGAGCTGCAAAAGCTCACAACCAGTATCACAATACAACAGTAGAGAGAGAGAGATGCAAGGCCACTCAGGAAGGTAGTTTTCACTTCCTCTAAATACCACTCATGTTCAACCTCAATAGACACTTAGTAGATTAGTAAGGAATCAAGATTTGCTTTGGAAGAAATTGGATACTCTCCATATCTCTCACAACCTTCCTCAAGTCTCTTCCACTCTTGGTATCATCCTCCCCCAAGTGAGAATACATGAGACTCATATATAGGAGGAGAAACCAATTCTTGTCATAAAGGAGGAGTAATATGCATGCATTGTATTCCATTTAGAGGAGTGTAACTTATGCCATTAAGGAGAGTTATGCATGCCTTATTTAAGGAGAGTGTAACATATGCATTAAAGAGAGTGTAAGAGGAATATTTTATGACATATCTTTAATGAGTGTAAGAGGAATATTTTATGACATATCATTAATGAGTGTAAGAGGAATATGCCATTCCTAGATGAGTGCATAAAAGAGAGTGCAATGTAATATTTAAAATAGAGAGAGTTACTTAGAGCCATGATAGTCATGAAAGAGATAGATGTGAATTGATTGAATGGATAAAATTAATTTGTAATTCCTTTTAAATAAAATATCATAGTCTCATAAAAGATAATGATAATACTAATAATATTGAACTATTAGGATTGATTAAAGATAAGTTAATTTAATTTCCTTCAACTGAGCTTGATTACTAATTTATGCAAGGAGATTTACTATTTTTGGAAAGTCATGCTTGAGATGCTAGACATGACTTTCTATTTTTAGAAAGTCATTCCAAAATTGCCAGATTGAGATTTATCCATGAGTGGTATTTTTCTTTCGGAGAATAGGGATTCCACACCCCTATTTCATGCATCTCCGTGCCTTAGTAGATTGAGGACTCCACGCCCTGATCTACTCCAAAGATCTAAGATTCCATAACTTGATCTTTTTAAATATTTAGGACTCCACGTCTTTATATTTCTTGGATTTAGGACTCCACGCCCTAATTTCCATGCTTTCTCATCTACTGTGCTTTGAAACTCCACGTTTCTCCTTATGATACTGATTGTGAGCTTTTACCCATTTGATGGTTCATTGGTAAGGCCTTGTTTGAAGACCTGCATACATCACAATCTCATAGATCAAATGAATCATATGAATTTAATAATGAAATTAACTTAGCCACATTTTACCATGAATGGTGCATGACTTCCACAGTCATTTGGGTTTTGAAGAAATGACTTCCACAGTCATTTATCCTTGTTGGAAGATGATATGGTCCCCTACCACATCCTGCTCATTACAATGTTAGACATATATATAATCATGCAAGTCATGTATCATCCATAAAACATAATTTAGCCATTTTTTTTTTCCACATAACCATGAGCATCCATGGGTCTATGTGTTTCAATCCAGGTTCTCCATCCATGTCATACACCTGATACACAAGTCAGATGCAAAAAGAGAGACATATGCATAACATCATATAAAACACATAATCAAATATACCACACATAAGGGAAAATACAACTACATAAAACATTTTTCCCAAACCAAGGGTCAATCTTCCATACATAAACCATGGATATAAAACATTGCTACCCAATATAGTGATCACTATGACATACATAAACATAAAGAGGAAATACAATCATATATATATATAATGTTATTCCTCAATCTAGTGATCAATATTCCATATATATATAACTCATCAAAAATAACCCTTAATAGGAGTGACAAAAATATACTAGGAAAAAAATAGGACACTACATACTCCTCCTCTTGGAGGAAACTTGGCTCGAAGTTTTATTAAACAAAAATGGAAACTCTAGACGCATAGAAGATGCATCTTCCCAAGTGGCGGAACTAGGACTGTATGGGTCCCATTGGACCTTTACTTGGTCCACCATACGACGTCTGAGCTGTCGAGTGCGATGGTCCAAAATGAAAACTGGCTCTACCTTCAGAGTCCCCTCACCTGTTACCTGTAATTGATGCCAATCTAAAATGTGAGAAGGGTCATGAACATACTTACGCAATACTGAAATATGAAATACATCATGCATGCGATGAAGAACTAGTGGTAGAGCAAGACGATATGCCACAGGTCCTATCCTTTCGATGATCTCAAAAGGCCCAACAAAACGAGGAGAGAGCTTAGATCCTTTCCCAAATCTAATAGTGCTTTTCTGAGGTTTAACTCGAAGAAAAACAAATTCCCCCTCTTTAAAACTACGATCCAATCTATGCATATCAGCATATCTCTTCTGTCTATCCTGTGCCTCCTTTAATCTTTGTCTTATACGACACACCTGTTCCTCCATTTCTTGAAGAATTTCAGGACCTACAGATATTCTGTCCTCTAATCTATCCCAACTTAAAGGTGTTCTGCATGGTCTTCCATACAATAGCTCATAAGGGGCCATACCAAGAGATCGGTGATAACTGTTATTGTAAGCAAACTCCACAAGAGGAAGATAATCTTCCCACTTAGATTGTTGATCCATTACATACATTCTAAGCATGTCCTCCAACACTTGATTTACTCTTTCAGTTTGACCATCAGTTTCTGGATGATAAGCTGTACTGAAATTTAATTGTGTCTGAAGAGCTCCCTGGAAACTAGTCCAAAACCTTCCTGTGAATATTGAGCCCCCGTCTGATATGATTTTCTTCGGAAAACCATGAAGTCTAACGATCTCCTTTATAAATACTTGTGCTATTTCAGCTACTTTGTAAGTATCTCTAACAGGTATAAAATGGGCACTCTTAGTAAGCTTATCCACCACCACCAAAATGGAGTTGTGCCTTTTGGTTGTTTCAGGTAATTCAACAATAAAGTCCATAGATATTTCTTCCCATTTGGACTCAGGGATATTATGCGGCTGCAACAATCTTGCTGGATGACCATGCTCTGCTTTAACTAGCTGACATTCCAAACACTTTGCCACAAAATTTGCTACATCCTTCTTCATACCTGTCCAAAAGAAAATTTTCTTTAAATCAGCATACATCTTTTGGACTCCCGGGTGAGCCATATATACTGCACAGTGAGCTTCTTGCAAAATGAACTCACGAAGCCCATCTTGATCTGGAACTACAATTCTTTGCATAAATCTCACCATTCCATCATCATCACAAGAATAGCCTTCTACCTTGCTTTTCTTAGCCTCCTCCCCACAAAGAGAAACTTTAACCTCCTTACACCAATCATCTACATCTTGTGCCCTCAAGATGCGCTCCCGTAAATCAATCTTCAGTGGAATTACTGAAAATATGTGTGGCCTTCGACTAAGTGCATCAACTACTTTGTTCAATGTACCCTTGATGTAAGTTATGTCAAAATCATATTCACTTAGGAGTTCTGACCACCTTCTTTGTCTATCATTAAGATCACTTTGAGTAAATATATGTTGCAAACCTCTATGATCTGTTTTCAATTCAAATTTCTTTCCCACCAGATAATGTCGCCAAAGTCGCAAGGCATGAACTATGGCTGCTAGTTCTAGATCATGGGTTGCATAGTTTTCTTCATGAGGCCATAACTTCCTAGAGGAATATGCAATCACCCTACCCTCTTGTGATAAAATGGCACCCAATCCATCTTTTGACGCATCTGTACATACAATGAATGGTTTATCCATATCTGGAACCTTCAGTATTGGAGCTGTAGTCAAACATTGCTTGAGCTTGGAAAAAGCTTGCTCACACTCATCCCCCCACTTAAATCGCGCTCCCTTCCGAAGCAATGAAGTGATTGGGCTGGCTATTTTTGAAAACCCTTCAACAAATCTCCGATAGTATCCTGCCATACCCATGAAACTACGCACTTCATGTGCATTAGAGGGTGTTGGCCATTCTGAAATTGCTTCGATCTTTGCTGGGTCAACTGAAATTCCTTCGCTGGAGATAATGTGTCCAAGATAATGGATCTTTGATTGAAAAAAAGAGCATTTGGACATTTTTGCATAAAGCTTATTTTCTCTTAAGCATTGCAATAGCACTCTTAGGTGTTGCTCATGCTCTTCAGGGGAATTTGAATAGATTAGGATGTCATCAAGGAACACTTGTACAAATTTGTCCAAGTACTTCCGAAATACACCATTCATCAGACTCATAAAAACTCCTGGGGCATTAGATAACCCAAAGGGAAAAACCACGAACTCATAATGACCAAAACGAGTTCGAAAAGCAGCTTTGGAAATATCCTCTTCTTTAACTCTAAGCTGATGATATCCTGATCGAAGATCGATCTTGGAGAATACAGTGGCTCCCTTCATTTGATCAAATAGATCATCAATGTGAGGCAAAGGATATTGATTTCGGATAGTTACTCAATTCAATTGCCTGTAATCAACACAGAGCCAAAGGGATCCATCCTTCTTCTTTACAAATATCACGGGAGCTCCCCAAGGTGAAACACTAGGTCTAATCATACCCCGATCCAATAACTCTTGAATTTGCACTTGCAACTCACGAAGTTCAACAATAGACATTCGGTAGGGAGCTTTGGATATAGGTTCAGTACCAGGCTTAAGCTCAATGGAGAAGTCAATCTCACGCTTTGGAGGTAAACCAGGCAAATCCTCTGGAAAGACATCAGAGAATTCTGAAAGGAAAGGATATTGTTCAAAGGACGAAAGCTCTCCCTCATTTGAGGTCATTACAACATACATTTGACATTTTTTTCTAAGACTTCGCTTCACCTGCAAGAATGAGATAAGTCTTAAGGAAACAGGTCTTCTTTTGCCATGGAGAACCCTAGACTGACCCTCATCACTCAAAAACTGAAGGGTTTTGCTTCGACAATCGAGCACAGCCCAGCGAGATTCAAGCCAGTCCATCCCAATTATCACATCATAGTGACCAAGTGGCGTCACATAAAGATTCACATGTGTGACACACACTCCTAGGTCTAAAGGGCACTCTTTCACTAAGCAGTCAACGTTTTGAGATCGTCCTGAAGCCATCTCAACCTGATTGAAATCATCTTGCTCTTTTGCCACCAATTTACATTTCAATAAAGCATTAGGAGAAATAAAACTTTCAGTTGCACCGGGATCAATCAAAATAGTAACATCCATACCATTTAGCTTACCAGATGCTTCAAGTATAGTAGATTGATGCTCGACTTGGCGATTCTGCAACACTGCATGAATCCTATGGGCCCTACCCATATCTCTAACAGTGGCTTGTTCCTGCTCTGATTTTGCTTCAGTCTTCTTTGTAGGGCAATCTCTCTCATAATGAGGTCCTCCACAAGTCCAACATCCATTAGTGGGAGAAGCTTTCATAAATTTGACCCTTTTATTAGGTGTTTCTTGAGTGCGAGCACTACTTTGCTGAAGTTGATGCCTTGAATTATTTCCTTGTTTATTAAAAGTATGATTCTTTTGGAATCCCTAATGATGTGAACCACCTGACTTATGTCTTATATATTGGCCTCCCCTTTGAGTATGTTTCCCATGGAATGATAGATTTGTGGTTTTATCCTCGCCTTTGTTGCCCAACAATTCTTCCTCAGCTATAATTGCTTGTTGCACTACCTCATGCAATGTAGTAGGCCTCAAAATGCGCACCTTCTCCTTTATGATAGGATTCAACCCATACAAAAACTTGTTTACCTTGAGGGATTCGGTATTTAGATGGGTGGCATATCTAAGCAATTCCATGAATCGTGCTTCATATTCAAGGATTGTCTTAGTTCCTTGCTTAAGATCATGGAACTCATTCAACTTCCTCTCCAAGTATTCAGCAGAAAGGTACTTTGCTCGAAATTTCTCTTCAAATTGTTCCCATGTCAAGGTAGACATGGAGTACCCCAATTGGGACTCTAAGTTCCTCCACCATAATAGTGCACTCTCCTTAAGTTGGTAAATAGCTAACTTTGCCTTTTGGTTGCTAGAATAGTTCCGCAACTCAAAACATAGGCGCATGTTTTCCAACCAAGCTTCTGCTACCTCCCCTTTTGTGGTGCCCTTAAAGATAGGAAGCTTAACTTTTTCCAACTCCCTATGTACATCTCCATCAGATGGTACTTCTTTCCTTTCTACTTGAGATGAAGAACCAGGCACTGAAGGATTTCCCCCAACCCTATTAATCAATACTTCAGTCATCTTTTGGAAAGATAACATCATATCCCTTACTTCCCTAATGGATATTTGTCCAGATTCATTGGCTTGGGGAGGTGGAGATGAGACTTCCTTCCTCCTCCTTGATGCTCTTTCCATGATTACTTAACCTGACAAAAAAAAGATCAAGTAAGTAAATAAAGTACTTAGCTTTGATTGTTAGCAAGCAAGCCCTAGGTCCTAGAGTTTTGAACCTGGCTCTGATACCATATGTAAGGTCCCACCTTACCTACCATAATTATTATAGAGAAATATTATATTAAATCAAAATGCGATAATTTTTTATTTTTTTTTAAATTTATTTATTTATTTTTATATATAGAAGTTATTGGTGTCCTTTACACTACACCCTAAATTCTTCCAACTTATCTTCAAAGCTACAAAGTTCAAGGTTTATCAAGATCCAAAAAAATACAACCATAATACTTGCTTCTCAAGACTAAAATCACCCTTAAAATATAAATGATTTAGTGGGATGAATAAATGTCAATATTTATGAACCACAATTTACAATAAGCTAATTGTTAATTCTATTGTAATTAAATGTGTTCAAGAGTGACTAATAACATGCTTATGAATTAGTTTCTTAAAAGGATAATTTAAATTATATAGAGTTGGCATCCCATAATTAGGAATTCATATGTGAGCTGATATTTCAACAAATTACTTACTGCAATTTTGAATTTTCAGCAAGACCCTTTAACTCAATGAGTTATTATACTAGAAATACCTTGATTGCAAATCTTAAATTAGCTTAAGCCTTTTGTTTTATGGACGGTTTATAAACGTAATTAGATGAAACCATTGAACATTATGAAAACCAATTTACAAGTATGAAATGTACAGCCATTGAGGCATTTTGTCAAACACTTACAACCATTATCTCTTTAAGGTGTTTTCACAATAATTAGCTAACATGAATCCAAAGTTACATGACTTTTTTTTTTTTGTAAGTAGTATCAGTAATTGAACTTAAGATATTAATAGACTATCAGCCATATTCATTGTTGAATCTATACCAATGAATATAAATATTTAAAAATTTCAAACATAGCTCACAATGTTGTAAGGTAATACTCTTGAGTAACTCTTTAATAAATAGTTACAAATATAAAACGTTGTCATAAGGTTATTGTATAAAATTTTAAATTATTAACCAATTATACTTTAAAAACAATTTCCAAGTAAGGTCCTATATCGCATTCATATCACTATAAATTATCAGCAACAATATAAAAAGAACCAAACAAGAAACAAGACAACAAAGCTATTATTGCAACAAACAAATCTGTAAAAATGTAGCGTATTTTGAGAATCGATATCCGAAACCTTGATTTTTGAATCAAACATGGGCTGAAATGGCCTATTAAGACGGACAATTTCCCAAAGGCCAGAAGCAAGGGTCAGGGAGGCCTGTGAAATGGATTATTGGAAACAAACAACTACCCAAGAATCCTGCAATCTCATTTATGACTTCTATCAAACACATAGTATGAAAACTTATCTAGAGCTGTAAAAAGAGAAGGAGAATAGAAATTAAGTCATTAAAAAATTTTCATCCAATTCATAACAGCCTACAAGATTCATCCATTAGGACTTTCTTTCAATCGACTCAACATTATACAAGAAAATACTTCAACAATCATTACGAAATTTCCTCACATTTGGTGCAACACTTCATATACAAGTAAGTTTCAACAAACAACCAAACAAGCAAAAGCTTATGAAATAAACAAAAAAAAATGCATAATATAATTTGACCCACATACCTGACAGTGAATTTGTACACTCCAAGAGGATGGATGTATGCTCCAGCTCCAATAAGAGTATGCTCCAATGCCAATATCCTTACCAACTCATCATGAACTACCCGGTTTTCCTCCCAACCATATCCAAGAAGAACTTCTCCCCTTGGAACCCCCGAGCTGCAAAAGCTCACAACCAGTATCACAATACAACAGTAGAGAGAGAGAGAGATGCAAGGCAACTCAGGAAGGTAGTTTTCACTTCCTCTAAATATCACTCATGTTCAACCTCAATAGACACTTAGCAGATTAGCAAGGAATCAAGATTTGTTTTGGAAGAAATTGGATACTCTCCATATCTCTCACAACCTTCCTCAAGTCTCTTCCACTCTTGGTATCATCCTCCTTTCCTCAAGTGAGAATACATGAGACTCATATATAGGAGGATAAACCAATTCTTGTCATAAAGGAGGAGTAATATGCATGCATTGTATTCCATTTAGAGGAGTGTAACTTATGCCATTAAGGAGAGGTATGCATGCCTTATTTAAGGAGAGTGTAACATATGCATTGAAGAGAGTGTAAGAGGAATATTTTATGACATATCTTTAATGAGTGTAAGAGGAATATTTTATGACATATCATTAATGAGTGTAAGAGGAATATGCCATTCCTAGATGAGTGCATAAAAGAGAGTGCAATTTAATATTTAAAATAGAGAGAGTTACATAGAGCCATGATAGTCATGAAAGAGATAGGTATGAATTGATTGAATGGATAAAGTTAATTTGTAATTCCTTTTTAATAAAATATCATAGTCTCATAAAAGATAATGATAATACTAATAATATTGAGGATTAAGTCAATATTGAACTATTAGGATTGATTAAAGATAAGTTAAGTTAATTTCCTTCAACTGAGATTGATTACTAATTTATGCAAGGAGATTTACTATTTTTGGAAAGTCATGCTTGAGATGCTAGACATGACTTTCTATTTTTAGAAAGTCATTCCAAAATTGTCAGATTGAGATTTATCCATGAGTGATATTTTTCTTTCGGAGAATAGAGATTCCGCACCCCTATTTCATGCATCTTCGTGCCTTAGTAGATTGAGGACTCCGCGCCCTGATCTACTCCAAAGATCTAAGATTCCATAACTTGATCTTTTTAAATATTTAGGACTCCGCGCCCTAAATATACAAGACTCCACGTCTTTATATTTCTTGGATTTAGGACTCCACGCCATATTTTCCATGCTTTCTCATCTACTGTGCTTTGAAACTCCACGTTTCTCCTTATGATACTGATTGTGAGCTTTTACCCATTTGATGGTTCGTTGGTAAGGCCTTGTTTGAAGACCTACATACATCACAATCTCATAGATCAAATGAATCATATGAATTTCATAATGAAATTAACTTAACCACATTTTACCATGAATGGTGCATGACTTCCATAGTCATTTGGGTTTTGAAGAAATGACTTCCACAGTCATTTATCCTTGTTGGAAGATGATATGGTCCCCTACCACATCCTGCTCATTACAATGTTAGACATATATATAATCATGCAAGTCATGTATCATCCATAAAACATAATTTAACCATTTTTTTCTTTTCTTTCTTTTTTTCCACATAACCATGAGCATCCATGGGTTTATGTGTCTCAATCCAGGTTCTCCATCCATGTCATACACCTGATATACAAGTCAGATGCAAAAAAAAGAGACATATGCATAACATCATATAAAACACATAATCAAATATACCACACATAAGGGAAAATACAACTACATAAAACATTTTTCCCAAACCAAGGGTCAATCTTCCATACATAAACCATGGATATAAAACATTGCTACCCAATATAGTGATCACTATGACATACATAAACATAAAGAGGAAATACAATCATATATATATAAAATGTTATTTCTCAATCTAGTGATCAATATTCCATATATATATAACTCATCAAAAATAACCCTTAATAGGAGTGACAAAAATATACTAGGAAAAAAATAGGACACTACAAATACTAAAACCTTTTAGCATTTTAAATTTTTGAAAAATGAGGCACGCAATGTATTGGAATTAGCCATATAAAAAAACATATATTTTAATATATATTTTTAAAGTTCATACTTTAAACTTAATAAAGTTTTATAGATTATATTTTATTATTAGTTGTAAAAATCTAAGTTATATATATATATATTATTATAGAATATTAAATTTATTTATACATTCAAAACATATATTATAAATAATAAAAATAATAATTTTAATAAAAATGTTTATTTTTACATTTAAATAAAAAATTAAAACATGAAATAGATATTAGAGAAGTTTTTTATTTAAAAAATACAAATAAAAATATTTTTTTTTTCTCTTATAAAATTCACATTTTAGTAGGAGTTGAGCTCAAGAGGTAGATGCACATGTTAGTAAGTTCATAAATTTATATAGTTGATAATCACCAAATTTTTTTAAATAACATATATTAATCTAGATATAATAGTCATATAAATTTTCAAGTAATTAAATTATTATTATTATTATTATTATTTAAAAATTAAAATATAGAAAAACATATTAATTAATAATATTTTAATATAATAAATGTTATTATTAAAAAAAGTTGTTGTTTAGTTGTTCTATGTTTAGGAAGTTTTTTTTAGTCCAAAATTTAATAGAAACTTGCTAGAATTATATGTTTAATCTGTGAACTCTGCATAATCCAAGTATCTTATGAGCTTTTCAAGGAACTAAATCTATTTCTACATTCTAAAGAGGATTTTAAATAGAAAAAGGCACAACTCAACCAAAATTTATTTTTCTCTTCACTTTAGTAGCTATTTGTTCTTTCTTAGTTAACTACGAGTCCTCTTGGATATTACACAACACAACTAGTTTCTCTCTTCACTCACCCATTTCTCACACATTGCTCACACATATTGCACTTTATCAGTCTAATTCATATTTCTTATGGTGTCACCTTCAAATTTTTTTTGTCTCTAGCTTTGTGATTTTTTGAGCTAATCTCTTTACACCTATATGGTGCATTGTTCTTGTTTAGCTCCCTTCCATCCAACCTCTTTGAACCATAGGTGCTTGAGCACCTACATACTCCCATATATGTGGCCACATCCCCTGCACATAACCATGACAAGTTGGAACCATAAGTGTGTTGGTGTGTTTAGTGCACAAGTGTACTAAAATACCAGTGCTTGATAGGAGTGATCACTAACCTACAAGAAATGGTCACGGGGCAAAAAGAGTTGTTAGATGGTTAGTGGAAACATACTAATATGTAGAAAAACTAGTTTATGGAACATAACATGCTACAAACAAGAAGAGGGAACAAAACAACAATAAAACATAAACTCAAGCTCAATTGAGTCAAACAATATAATAATCAGAACAGAGAACTAATCTCCTCTTATTAGCCGCTATTAGTAAATAAGAGGTAGAACGTTCCACACTTGTAGTGAGTCCTTAGAGCTATGGAGCTCTAATACCCAAGGCAAGGAGGGCTTTCCCCATCATCTAGTCTACGGACCTCTCTCTTCTCCTCGAATGTGTGAATGGATGTCGAACACTTGGTGAACTTCTCCTTTGGGATTGAGATGTTGGATGGCCAAAAAATAAATCCCTTCACTCTATTGCTACTGGGACAACACATTGCTAGTTTTTTCATGGGAAATTTGGCCAACATAACAATGTGTTCTCATTTTGTTCTTCTCATGATGGTATTTTATAGGAAAAATTCAAATCCTACTTCCCTTTCTTGGTATAATTGTGGATAGTGACCCAAGAGTGGGGGTTGATTCCATTGTGTGCTCACTTGAGGTCTGAAGGTGTCCCTAGGCGATTGTCCTTGGGCAGCCTCAAGTACAAAATCTTCTTCTGGAAGTGTGCCAAGTGGTCCCGGATGGTGACCTTCCTCCATACTTAGGACCATGTGACTTATTCAGGGAAATCTCTGGAGACCAGCGTGGCTATAGAAGAAAAATGTGTGTAAAGCACACTTTGCCTATATCTTATGTGCATAATTTGATATTTTTCTTTTTGACCTTAGATATTTTTAAATTTTCCAGATTCTCTAATGTCTCTTAGCCCTGTAAATCCTTTTTCTTGAAATTTCATAATGTCTTTTGCTTCTCCGATTTTCCAGTGATAATAGTTGCCCCGTATTGTGTGATGTCTAGTAAGAACTGTATAGCCGAAATACATTATAGTTTATGTTCTGTACAACCCGTGTTGAGAGAGAGAGAGAGAGAGAAAGACCTACGTGCAACCCAAGGTTGGAGACCCCTTACTGTGAGTAAAAGAGGGACCATGTTTTGCGGGAAACCTGCAAGAGATAGTTTAATAAAATAAATACAATATTTCTACGATGCGGTCATGTACCATGCTCATGATGCTTTGGCTAGTAAAAAATCCTATCTCATACATAAAGGTTCTGTCTGTGTCACTTATATGGTAGTGATTTGCTAATTTGGTTGGTGATGACGATTGCTGATGCCCTCAGGGGAATTTTTCTTTGACAATAGGTTGAATATGGTTCCCACATGCATAATATTGGCATGAAATATAAATGCTCATTGTATGCATGGGTGTAGGACTGGGACCTTCTCATGTAATCATTTTTGAAAGAGATGCTTATAATGGCACGGGTATTCGACAAATTTTGATCCGGATTTATGAAGGAACGTAATAAAATACATAAGTAGACATAAACACAGAGATGCAACGAAAATAATACTTCATTTCATTAATATCAAATAACATAAATATGCTTACAGACATAATGGAAATAAACTAGCTAGGGCGCTGGTAGCTTATCTCTGAGAAGAGATGTGGTGGCTACATGCCTCTGAACTGTGTTACAATGAAGCTTGAGAGCCTATTTATTATTGAGAAATAATGAAAAACACGAAAAATCCAAAAACCTAACCCTAGGAGATGAAGTGCCAAAACTATAGGCCCCGTTTGGGTAAATTGGTGTTTCAACTTCCCGGGGACATAACTTTGGCATACGATCTTCGTTTAATGTACACTATACCTAGTTAGAAAGATCTATCCGAGGACTCCAGCTTTTTTTTTGAGAAACATCGGTCCATGGACCCATGTTGTATGTTGTTTAGGGCCTCAAAACGGCTTCGGAAGTTCAGGACTCGAAAAAATGCTAAAAATAGTAAGTTGTGCTGAAATTGCAAAACTAAAAAACTGATGGTACGGGTGAAAATGGAATGGGTGGGTGGCCACCAATATCCACCTAGATCATTCCTCCCTCCTTAGGAAGCAATGGTCCCCATTGCATGAATTTCCTCCATGAGAGGCAAATTCTGTTGAACTTGGTATTGGATTTGTCCCAGATGTCGTGGACTTATCGGTGGACATGCTAGCAAATGTGCTGGATGCATCCAATAATTTTGGTTTCCTCAAACATTAAATTTGTGGATTTTGTCTATGTAATCGCATGAGGTATGGCAATAACAGGCGGCGGTGCGCCGGGGGTCAGATTGATGGAGTACTTGTCCTAATAGTGTAGAGGAACCTTTGTGGGTGAGGAGAAAATGTCCTCATATTCCTCCATGACTTTGTCCATTTGCTGCAGCTATGTAGGGAATCCCTATTTCGAGGTTGTGGCCACAATCTTCTTCTTTCCCTGTGAGCGAGTTGTAAGGAAAACAAATTTCTTGGTTTGGGAAACAATCTTACTGCGTTTTTTTGCAATAGTCAAGGAGATGGTAGGAGGAGGTACTACCTCAGGTATCCTGTAAAATTTATTTCCCAAAGTAATAAGAACAGAACGAGGCCTAGACTCATACATAGCATGTCACCTTGACAAGTATTGTTGGCCCAATAATACATCAGTGACATCAAGAGGAGAAACATCACACAATACCTCATCCATTAATGGCTTGATGCTGTATGGAAGGCGACACTGCTGGCAGAGATCTATCCCTGGGTGATGCCACCCGATGGTATATGGCTATGGGTGTGCTATGGTCAGTAGGTCGAGCCGCTTCACAACCTATGCTGAAATGAGGTTCTTTTGGCTTCTGTTATCGACAAGAAATTCTAGTGGAGAACCGTTCACCCACATCTGCGAATGGAAGAGGTGCTCCCCCTCCTCTGGATCCTTAGGGTCCTCCCTCTGGAGCTTGGTAGTGGCAACAATGGCACTGGTGTCCACATCAATGATCTGCTTCCCTTTTTCATCTCACTTGTCTGGTTCTGGCTCATGATCAGAACATGCATCTGATTTGGGTGCCTTTAGTTCGGCCACCCACGACTGTTTTGCCCGATACTCGTTTGTGCTGTGAGTGGGGCTATTATGAAATTCCCACCACTTCAATGTGTCCTTATTTGGATTTGTGGTGGTGTTCTAGGTCACCCCTCTTTGGCTCTGCTCCCTGTTTTTTAGTTCGCGGGTGCCTTTCCCTGGCTTCAGATTCGCAGATCCAAAGTCTCACTTCTTCTTCTTAAATTTCTGCTCAATCTTGGTGACATAGCGATATGCCGTCCCAAGCAAGGTAATGTTGAGGAATTCAATTTCCTCATGAATGTGTCTATGCAGACAGCTACAGTACTTGAGCACCAAATGTCTCTATGAATATTTAATACCCAACTTTACGCATAGGGTATGGAACAAATTCGTCAGTTCGTGCACATCTTGATACTTTTGCTGCCACAACGTGGTCCATTGGATGTAATTGTCCTCATAGATCCCAAGAGGGTAATATTGTTCCTTGATGTCGTCTCAGAACGAATTCCAAGTGGGTGCGACCGAGAACAAAGAGGGTTCCCCCTCATCCCTTTACTCACAGTAGGTTTCCAACCAGTCTTTGACATGGGGGGTGGCTTTGAGGAGTGAAAAGATAATTTTTTCTCGGTCTGAGAAATCATGGACCCAGAAATACCCTTATAGAAAATTCAACCATCTATCTATAGTGTCTACATCTATCTAGCCTTCAAATAAAGGAATGTTAAAGTTTACCTATACCTTGAAGGGAGTGGCGCCTCTAGAGTGGTTTTTGGATGTAGATGCATCGTAGGTGGGCAGTCGTTGAAAGATCTGTGCAAAGTTATCCATAATCAAATTCCTTTGTTTCTCGAGGGCCTCTTCGAGAAATATTTTGACAGGATATTTTGCTCCCTCATCTTTCTTTTCTTCTGCCATGGGAGGTTCTCGGGGTTTGTAGGGCTGATGTTGCAAGGGTTCAACTAGATCGATCCCTAACTCCTTATACCCCGACCTCGTTGGGGACATGCAAAGAAAAACAGAGAAAGAGCAGACTGCTCTGATACCACTAATCCTGATTTATGCAGGAACACAATAAAATACAGAAGTAGACATAACACAGATATGCAACGAAAATAATACTTCATTTCATTAATATCAAATAATTAAAATATGCTTACAGATATAATGGAAATAAACTAGCTAAGGCACTGGTAGCTTATCTCTGGGATGATATGTGGCAGCTACATGCCTCTGAATCGTGTTATAATGAGGCCTGAGGGCCTATATATTATTTAGAAACAATGAAAAACTAAAAAAATCCAAAAACCTAACCTTAGGAGATGAAGCACCAAAACTATGGGCTCCGTTTGGGTAAATTGGCGTTTCAACTTCCCAGGGACGTAACTTTGTCATATGATATTCGTTTAATGTGCACCATACCTCATTAGAAAGATCTATTCAAGGAATATAACTTTTGATGTGAGCAACATCGTTCCTCGGACCCATGTTGCTCTCGCTTTGCCCAAAAAACGTTGTTTAGGGCCTCAAAATGGCTCTGGAATTCCAGGACTTGAAAAACTACTAAAAATAGTAAGTTGTGCCGAAACTGAAAAACTAAAAGAACTAATGGTGCAGGTCCAAATGGAATAGGTGGGTTGCCACCAATATCCACCTGGATCAAATTTGGACAAAGTGCAATGGTTGTGAAGTACGATACCATCTTGACATGGAAGCTTGTGTTGTAGTCGAATGTTCGGAGGATCAATGACATCTATGGGAAATGATGATTCCGACACTGCCATCCGAGGATGCCCCTATTCAGATGAGGAGTCATCCAAGTATTGCTACATTTTTGGAGAATGGTTGTTGAAGTCAACAAAAAGGAAGCCTCAACCGAACGAAAGAGTTATTGATGCAAGGGACCAGGGTCTCTAATATGATAGGTTTAACATAGGCATAATGGCGAGAAATGGATGAAAACTGATGATGGGAGTTTAGTGGCTCAAGGTCGGAGATTGAAAAAGCAGTGTGGTGGCAGTAATAATGATTTATGTAGAGGAAAGCCCTAGAGTCGGTAGGACGTCCAGGGTGGATATATGTTGGTTATGAATATCATGGTGGCTTTGCGTGAAAGGTGTGAAACTCCGACCAAGGGTGATTAGGGAATGCTGCCATGGGAGAAAAATGGATGGATGGGTGGGGGATGTTCTCCTAAAAAAATCTTTTTACAGTTGCCAAAAGAATAAAACAATGGGTTTGGATTGTACAAAAGATGGAGACGGGTGCCTCAAAAACATAAAAATTATCGCTCACTGATGATGTGAGGAAGGTGTTTTTGCTGAGGGTGGGGAGCCCATTGGTTAGTCTAGCTGTGGGGATGATGAAGCAGATGGAAAATGTTGCAAATGGGCTATGCTCATGGAGGGATGGTAGGCCAAATGTGAGATGCAGTAACGCATGTTCGATCTTCTTGCGAAAATGGTAGTCCGGGAAAGGGGTTTATGGTAAAACTCGACTTGATGCATGGTGGATGAATGATCACGACATGCTTCCCAGAATGAGGTGATATGGCCATGGCGTCATATTTTTTGATGCATGGTCTACTTTGAGTGATAGGCGCCATGGAGGAGGAAGCTCTACCGACCAACGAGGATTTTTATCATGTGCACGACGGGGAGACGATAAACATGGTCAGGTGTTTGGAACCTATGGTTGATCAAGGCACAGGCACGGAATCTCCCTGAAAACTAAGGATTTCGACAGAAATTTCACGCACGTGGCTTTCGAATTTGTCTAAGATACAGATGCGCAGTCAGTGCGCCTATTTGAGAAATAGGCGCGTCGAAAGGCAAGGTGAATTTTTTGAAAATGATTTGGGATATTTTAGAATTTTTTGGTGTTTTGATGTCCTTGAAGTGTTTTTGTTTTGGTGACAAGATGTTGTGAACAGAGAGAGATTGGCCAAAACTTCGTATGGATGTGGCATAAAATTCCAATGCCCATCAGCATCTTTCTCAGTGGGGTCTTCTCAAGTTCCTTGAGAATGACCTCTTGAGGTCACATGATCGATTACTGCGCTACCTAGTCCGTTGCTGGAACAGGCGGCACAAAGTGATGGTTCTGCGGGGGTATGACATCCCTATTCATCCAGAGATGGATATATATTTAGTGACTGGTTTATTGCCTTAGGGTGAGGCACTCCCCCATCTAATCTTGCATGTGAGGGTGGGGCTTCAGCGCCGAGCAGAGCATCATTGTGGCGGGGCACCTCTTTCGGAGGGGTGCATTCTGATATCATCAGTGATTGACATAGCTGAGCGATGTGCTCTAGCTATGATTGTGAGACTTACTGGGTTGTCATCACCACACAGAGTGTCGGGGCCATAGATTGGTGTTCTACGCCGACTTCGGGCCAAGAATTTCTTTGACTTTTCCCGTCATTGCTATGACGATATGGTGTCCTAGCTAGCAACTGTCTGAGCCAGATCTAAGTTGTTTACATATCCTAGCATCCTTTGTAGGATTATGTTTTACAGAGTGGTGTTGCTGCAACCCATGGTCACTGTGCCTATGGGGTATCATCTGGACCCTCGTATGAGGCAATTGGCCCCAGCGATGCCTCATAGAGGGGGAGGTGAGGTGGGGCGTTATTTGAATGCAACCACCGAGCCTTGGTTTGAGGCCAAACCTCAAATGTTCCTCCAATTTCCATACTCTAGGATGGACTATCGGGGAGACTCGGATATGGTTATTCCTGCCAGGTATGCTTGGGGACTGACAGGTATGATTTTTTGTACTCTTTTCTGCATTTGTGGAGTATTTATGATTTATATGTGGATTGTGATGACACTGAAACTTTTTTTTGTTACTCTTGTAGATGTGGGAGAGGTAGGGAGGCCCATTTCTCAGTTGGTAGGACACCAACCCAACCGAAGGGTTAAAGGAGCTCAACCCCAGGTTGGGGGGAAGGGGGGAGATCCGAGGCAGCCCTAGGATGGAGGACTTGGTGACGGAGCTGACCCTTCTGGAGAGGGTAGCATCTATGTTGCTGCCGAGTGTGTTGTGGTGATTTCTCTTACTGAGGCGGGGGAGGCCCGTATGGCGGAGATGGTAGAGTAGCTCGCTGTATCTAAGGCCCGAGCCACTGACTTGGTGGATGCTTGGGGCCGAGTGTATAGGATGACCAAGGGTATGCCGACCCGTGGCTTTTTCGATGATCTAGATGATGTCTGGTTGGAGACATTGATGGCCCAAGAGAGGGGCTATCATCTGACTTTGCACCATGTGGCAACTTCAATTTTGGTGGCTGCCCCAGTATTGGCACCGAGTGCAGCCGTGGGTCCAGGTGCCCCACTTGGCAGGGTGCACCCCGAGAGATATTTTGTACACAGGGAAATCACCCATTATGAGGATGCTTCCCTTATTTTTGTTGACATGTGTATATGTATTTTTTGGCTGACCTGTGGGTTAGATACATGACTTGTTACTTGTACTCACACCTATTTTTTGGTATATATGCGAGATGTATTTTTTACAT
This sequence comes from Pinus albicaulis, assembly GCA_034641835.2. Classification (NCBI taxonomy): domain Eukaryota; kingdom Viridiplantae; phylum Streptophyta; class Pinopsida; order Pinales; family Pinaceae; genus Pinus; species Pinus albicaulis. The sequence goes on from CM076580.1 coordinate 1,223,461,260, forward strand.
CTCTAAATGATGTGTCTTATGGTTTATATGTTTTGATGGATGTTTTGTATCACTGATGGATATCTATATTTTTATGTTTTTTGGTTTTATGTCTGATGGTTTATACGAGATGCATTCCAGTCTAGGATGTGCTTAGCTATGCGATCATCTGTCTGGTTTTGATTTCTTGGTAGATGTGTGAATGTAATATGATCAAATTGATGACTTAGTCTTTTTGTACCCAAATATTTTCTAAACAGTTGTGAATCTCGTACCTCAAATTGTTGGTTTAACTACGAAACCACTAATTGGGAATCAAGGTAGATATGCAAGTGGAAAATGCCTTGATTAAAGGCATCACTCATGAGCTCTATGATAGCATCATATTCTGCCTATTATTTTTAGCTGATCCGATGCATACACCGTTGGTGAAGAATGGCGATCGGTCAGGGTAGTAGATGACCCAAGCGGTTTCTGCTAAATTTTGAGACCATAGTGATTCTCCATCAGTGAATCAAAAATAATGGTTGGGTTGAAGATCCATTTGTGACACCTGAGCGCTTTTTGGAACAAGTGTGTGATCAAATTTTTTTTTGATATGTGTATGTAATCTCTAGGGTTCAACCCTCGTGACCCTTATGGGTAAAATTTCTTGAGGTAGAGACCATTGACATGGTTGCTCAGGCATTTTCCATCAGGATTTTTCAAGATGTATTCCCCCTTTGGAGACAATGTTTTACGATATAGGGATCTTTCCACAAGGTTTCTAATTTTCCTGGCCCTAGGGCTTCTTTCCCGACATCATAGCAGAGGACTAACTCCCCCTCGATAAATGAACGAGTGGTGGTGTTGTGATCGAACGATGCTTTCATCCCTTTTTATGGGCCTCGTTGTGTTGGAGCAACTATCGTTGACTTTCATCGATAAGTTCTAGTTGTACTAAGCATTTCTATAGAGGCTAGGTATCAAAGAGGAGTTCAATGGTGCAATGTAAGTTCAGGATCTCGCGTTCTATGGAAATAACAGATTTGACCCCATACACTAAGTGGAAGGGTGTGAACCCCGTTGATGTTTTCATTGTCATGCGGTACGCCCATAGGGCGAAGAAAATCATGTGGTGCCATTTTGTTTTATGGTTATTCACCATGCACTGTAACATTTTTTTGAGTACTTTGTTTACAACTTCTACCTGTCCGTTGGATTGGGCATAGTATGGTGAAGCGAATTCATGTGTGAACCTGAGGCGATGAGATAGCTCCTAGAAAACCTCATTTTCAAAATGTTTTCCATGGTCGAAGACTAAATCATTTGGTACACCAAACTCGGCGAAAACATGGTTGAACAGAAACTGTGCAGTGGTTTTTGTTGTGTTGTCGTACATGGGCATGGCTTCTGCCCATTTGGTGAAGTAGTCGATGACCACAATAATGTACTTGTGGTTGCGAGATGACGTGGGGTTACAAGTCAGGAATTCGATCCCCCATTTGCAGAAGGGACCAGTGACTATGACGGGATGCAGGGGAGCGGGAGGGGCTCTTGCCTTGTGAGCAAAACATTAACATCTCTCACACCTTTTGACTGTTGAAATTCAATCGCAAAATAACATGGGCAAAAAATATCTTGCTTGCAGGAATTTTTGTGAAGTGGCCATTCCAGGGAGGTGGCAATCGCAAGCTTCGCTGTGACAGCCATTAAGGGTCTACTCATCTTGGTTGTGGGTGACGCATAGACATAAGATGGTGTTGATGCCCCTTTGGTATAGGACATATACCATGAGGAGGTATCGAGGGGCCTGGTGGCGGATGCGCTGATGATCGTTACGGGTGAGCTTGGGTCTAAACTTTTGGGTTCGTAAAAATAGATGAATATCTCCATACTAATGGTCGTCAGTCGTCACTAGGAAGATATGTTTGTCCAATAGGGAATCATTGATTGGTTATCCTTTGGTATGACTTGGGAGGTCCGCGATGAATTCGACTAAAATTAAAGCCTTCTTGCTCTTGGGGGAGCGAAATTGTAAGTCAAATTCTTGAAGTATAACTATCCAGCGAGCATACTTATGGTTCATTAAATGACGTGTGAGTAGATATTTCATGGGGTTAATATCTGCGATGACTGTTGTAGTCATTATGATAATGTAGTGGCGAAGTTTTTGGACTGCGTGTATTAATGCAAGGGTAGTCTTCTCTTCAGGCTCATATATTAATGTGGGACCTGATAAGGTTTTACTAATGTAATAAATTACGTGTTCTTTCCTATCAGAGCCTTCTTGATTAACACCCCAGCCAAAGCGGTCTCGGATGCTGATAGATACAGGGTGTAATCCTTATCATAGTTTGGGGGACTAATCAATGGTGCTGAATATAATGTGTCTTTCAGTGCCTCAAATTAAATTTGAGCTTGATCGTCCCATTTGAAAGGGATATCTTGACGAAGGAGGTGTAGGAATCCCTGAGTGCAAGTGGCATATTCTGGGATGAAGCGTCTTAGAAAATTGGCCTTTCCCTACAAGCTTTGTATTTGCTTGAGGGTTCGAGGTGGAGGTACCTCTTTGATAGCTTGGACCTTAATAGGGTCCACTCTAATCCCTTTTTAGGACACAATAAAACCTAGAAGCCATCCTACTATGATGCATAAGACACACTTGAGGGGATTCAACCATAGGTTGTATTACCAACATCAATGGAATACTAGTCGCAGATCCTCGAGATGATCAGATCGCTTTCTGGAGTGGATGGTGAGGTCGTCCAAGTAGGTGAGGATGAGGTGTGCCAAGTTATGAAAGATATAATTCATGGCTTGTTGGAAAGTGGCTCCAACATTTTTAAGATCGAATGGCATCACTTGGTATGTGAAAGTGCCCCATGGGGTGGTGAACGCTGTCTTGTACCGATCGATGTGATGTACTGGATTTGATTATACCTAGAGAAACCATCCATGAAGGAGAGGGCCTCGTGTCCCACCCAAGCATTGATAACCTGGTCGATAAATGGGGTAGAGTAATTTTCCTTTGGACAGGCGTTGTTCAAATCGCGAAAATCGGTACAAACACGTATGGTGCCCTATTTTTTCATGACAGGAACAGGGCTAGAAACCCATGATGTGTAAGCGATGGGGTAGAGTAACCCGAATTTATGAAGCTTATTGATTTCTCATTTAATTTCTTCTGCCTTAGACGGGTGCTGCTGATGCTGTTTCTGGAATACTGGTGGTATGCCAGGCCAAGTGTCAATGTGGTGCTCTACAATAGTGGGACTAGGTCTTGGCATTTCCGAGTAGTCCCATGCGAATATATCTCGATACTCTTGCAATAAATGGGTGTAAGAGGTTATCTCATCTGGGGAAAATGTTGCCCCCAATGAAATTTATTTGAATTTCTCAGGATTTTGAGAGATAGTCACCTTGATGGTAGGATAAATGTTTGACATGTTCCCTTCTTTGAACACATCGAGTGCCGGAATGGAATTTTTGAACCAATCGACTTTCCCCGACGGAAGGAAAATTTTGATTCGATTGCATAAATCTCTTGGTTTCCTGTTTTGTTACGCATAAATGTTTTTTCAGGGAGAAAAAATGAAAGGTGATGCATCGCATTCCACGGATAATGTGGTTCTGTCATGTCCTCAATAATATCCTCATCTGAGTAGAGTAAGGATCCTAAGGGAAATTGGGTCTGCGCAAGGCCATGAGGAAGTGGTTTAGTCCTAATGGAGCTGGTCGGCATATATGGATAAGATTCCATTGTCGATGTGGTGGAACTAGATGTGGTCAACAAGGTGTAGATTGATTAGGTTTTCACTGTCGTTGGTAAAACTACTCTTGTAGTTGCAATTTACTTGACACCTATGACTGATGAGCAGATAACCTGAGTCATGGTTCTAATACACGATGATATGAATCGTATATGATGTATCGTGTCATCAACGTTTGGTGGGGGAGGAATTTCCATCATGGCAGTTTGTGTGAGAGAAATTCTAGGTTCCTCATAAGTCGTACTAGGAGTATTGGCACTTTCCGGGATTTGGAAGTTGTGCTTGGTACATAAGTGCCTGAATGTTTTCATTAATGGGCATGCCTATGTTTCATGGTTATGACTGGTGAAAATGGTGCATGGTACCATTGTGCCTATTGAGTAGATGGTGTCCGATCCTACACTACTCTTCGTCCCTTGCATGGACACTTGGAATGGATCAAGTGTAGGGGAAAGATTATGCTACTGCCATCTCTGAGTTTTTATTTTTAGGAGATGTAGCACTCTAGGGGAGTGTAGACTTAATGCTGCTCTTACTGCTAGAATATTTGGGAGGTACTCACATTTCATTGTATGATGGAAATGTGAGAAAATCCTGCAATAATAGTGCGTGATCTTCTCTTCTTTAGATAGATGTTTCTGAGGGATAGGGGAGACCATGTGAAAGCTGTTCGTGAGGTGCTTCAGTTCTTTACACTGATTAACCTAGTGGTCGATTCTGTCACATAGCCTGCATGCTTCCCTAAACTGGACATGGGTCCTGTCAGGTCGATGCATAATTTTACTCACCCAATGTTTTGGTATTGAAATTCAGTAGGCTACCTTGGGGCAATCTGCCTTACATTAGGTTCTCTAAAATCTGGACTAATGATATCCTGGTGCTGCATTTCCAATGAACGAATGATGTCAATTAGTGGGTGAAATATAGGGATATAATTACAGTGCTGAGCATGATGGTTTCCTTGACATACCAGACAAGAATGTCTTTCTTGGGTATTCCCTTCTAGCACAACTGATAAATTGATTGGGAACCATCTGCGTATCGATTCTAGGTCTGGGAATTTGGAGACCGAATGGTTGCATGTGTTGCACAATGCACAGGTTGGTCTTCTCCATGGAGGGCGGGTGAGGGTGACTAAGGGCTCCCCGAACGGCCACGTTTCCACTGACAAGAAGAGAATGGACCTACTTGTCACATCCTCTTGTGTTGTTGAGCTATCCATGGATTCTGTGTCCGAGCTGTCTTCTAGGGAGAGACGAACTATGGCCATTCGTAGACTGGTTAGTGCTAAGCGAAATCGAGGGATGTAATGACAATGATGTAATGGGTGATTTCCAGAACATATCTGGCATGAATATTGGGTTGCTCACAGGCCAACATAGTACACACGGTCAAACATATACCATCTTTGGAATAGCTCCAGGGCCATGCATTCGTCAATGAAATGATCTCATTCGTCGCAAAGTGCACATCATTGGATAGGAGGAGGGGGAACAAACGAGAGCCTTTCTGGTGGCTGTTGTGCCTCCTGAGGGTACAATATGACCCGAGGTTCTTCTCCATTTGTATGTATGGGGGATCCTCTTGATATGATTGTTTTAGGGCATGTAAGGCATCCCTATATCACAGTATTTATGGACAATGATGAGTGTAATGCCCATAATGGTTACAAATAGCACATGTGTGGTTGGTACGCAGTGCTTTTCCTTTGTTTTTTGTGGTTGGTTCCTTTTTACGGTATTTCTTTAGGAGCTTAGAAGCGGTTTTAATTCATCCAACTCTGGGCAGATATGGGTAGGGTGGCCTACTATGTCGCATACTGCACAAGGTTGTAATTCCCTTGGTATGATGGTGTTTTCTATTTTTTTTTCCTTTTTTATGGGTTTTCTTGGTCGCTATAACTGGCTTTGCGACAAGAGTTTCTTTAAACGGTATGGTTGTATCGGTTTCCATAACAGGTGTGGCCTCCTCGGGAGTGAGGGAGGTTAATCATGTAGTGGTGATGCCCGTGCTTCCCGACATGGCAGGTGGGACCAAGTACCCAATTGGTATTGCGAAAGATATGTTTGGAAACACTACCATTTCCAAAACATGTTGTGACACAAAATCAGGTGGAGGGTATAGGAAAGGAGTTTGGGTTATGGTGTAGGATAGAGAGGATGTTGTGCCTAGCTTCAGGGTTTGATGTAGACATCATGCACATTGGAGCCCCTGTGATATCAGCGAATGATTCTGGTATGATAGGGAGATATCCTAGGAATGATTCGAGGATAGACTACATTTTGATTTGGGTAGGGCCATATTCTTGGTACTGTGTGAGCATTTCAACAAATGTTTCCACATAGGGTAGAATGACATCAGTGTTTGTCAGGGGTCGCTTTTCATGGTACGTCAATTGGTCGACGGTGATGATGCGGTCCTCGTGGGGGGACATCATGATCTGAAAATGGAGGATGTGATGGCAAACATGGCGTACATATAACTCTGCCCAAGGAGTATATTGTAATCTAGCTGAGCATCCAAGAGCTAAATGTATATAAGAACCATCTCTCCAGCCAAGTAGACCGAGGCATTTTGGTAGAGGCCGACGGGAATAGAAGGGCGCTTGTTGTATTCTCTGAGTGTGATGTTCGATGGCTTCAGTTTAGGAGATCCTAGCTTCTACCAAACGATTTTTGACATGATGCATGTGGATGCACCCTCGTCAATGATACATAAATGGATAGTTATGTTTTGGATTAACACTGGTATCTAGAAGGCGACCAATGAAGGAAGCCTAGGGGTGGCTTTATCTAAGTCAAAAATCCATTAGGCATGAATTGACAAGGTCGATTACCCCTAACGCAGAAAGTAAGGATTTCCTTTGCTTTGGGAAATATTGCAAGACTTCTAAAGCTGACATGGCAGTGGGGGACTGTGCTAAGTCATCCACGATGCTATAATTATGGGTTGCTTTGTAGTGGTGTCCTGCTCGCCTTGTTGGTCCCTTAGCCATTTTTGGCAAAGGTTCAATAGGTATTTTTGATATAGTCAATGGTGTTGTAGGTGCACTCGTGATAGCCCCTAACGAAATGGTGTCTGGTTGGGTATCATAAATTCGATTCCATGTTTGAAAGAAAATTTCCTCTCTAGTTATATAGATTTTGTGGTTGTTTCTTTCGAAATCGTCGGGGGGTTTTTGTTGCTATTGGGTAATAACCACCCCTTGGTGGGTGAAGGGCTTATGAATTACAGTTGTTTTCTGTGTGGGTCCCCCTTGTCCTCGGTTACCTTGAAGCTTCTTCAATTCGGGGAGTTTGTGACAATGATGAGTGTAATGGCCATACTCACCACAAATTGCGCAAGAGTGGTTGGTCCGAAGATTAGCCCTCTTGTTTTACCCTTGGGAGTTACTTGGCTCCTGGTTTTGATTTCGATTGGGGTTGGCCCCAACCTGAGATCTCATAGGGTGTTGTTTGTTATTTCCCCTATCCAGGATTTCTATTTTGTTTATTTTTTGGATTTTTTCTTGCTCCATTAGGAGGATGACTAGGATTATCTTGGTCGTATGGTTGGCGCGGTTGGGCCTGGGAAGGCTTCACAAAGTTCACTGCTGCATTATTTTGCATTGGTGGGTTTTGTGCTTGGGAGTGGGAATACTGAGGTCCCTTTCCTTGGTTTGTAAATGAGTTCTGGGGGTGGGAGCTCTTCTGTAAGCATTTCTAGCTACGTACTAGGTCCCGTGTGTAGGAGGGTATGGATCTCCTTGCGGATGATGGTACAACTGCACCCTATTGGTCATGTTATGTAGATTTTCATGATGATTATGATGGTAGCCTAGTTGCGCAATGTTTTGGTTAGGATCATACGCGTAACCGGGGTACGGATTACTGCTGCCTAGGTGATTTTGGGTCAATGGCCCTATCAATCCATATGCATTGTTTGACACGCCTGGAAATTCTTATAAGTTTGCAGGCACGGGGCGTTAGGCAGGATGTCATAGATGTATCCCGACTGAGTGTATATTAGCTCAAGTTGTTGGGATTTTCTAATGGCATCCTCTTCGGAAGTAGGTCCTTAAGTTGCCACATCCTTCGAAATCTCTGTTGTGATATTTTTCAGGAATAGGTCCAGTAAAACTTGATTGTCAAGTTTGGCTTCACACAAACTTCGACGTCGCTGCCATTCATGGAGATGGTCCGATATATGGACAGTCGGTGTTTGTCTAAAATGTGTCAGTAACTCCATTCCTGAATCGTGGTGGATGGGTAACTAGAAATATGTGAGGAATGCAGTAGCGAGGGCGCTAAAGGTTCCATGTGAAGCAGAAGGTTGCTCCACATACCATTTCATGGATGGTCTGATTATGGTGCATTGAAATAGTCTTCATCGAATAGTATCATCAATAATACTCTTTGATGAAAACCATAGGTGGAAAGTCATTACATGGTTTCCAAGGTCTTCCGCTTTCTTCCCTTCAAACTTTGGAATGTCCGAAGGGAGATTCGTGGGCATGGGTGGAAAAGTGGGATTGCATGTAATGGGGTGATTTGTTAACTTTGATAGACCGAGTAAGTTTAAGGATGCTAAGAAAGGTAATTGAGTGTTTAGTGCCATTGTATACTGTGAAAACACAGGGTTCTGGTTGTGTATGGGTTTTTCTATGACGTACCTGGCTATGTGTTCTATTGGCTCCCCGAATGGGTAGCGCTCCTCTTCCCTCTAGGGGTTGTGGGAGTAGTGGTGTGTGGTGACCCTGAGGGGGTTTCCACCAGTGTGGCGTTGGGTGACCGTTGGGGGTTCCCAACTAAAGATGCCCCGATAAAGGATGAACCGATAAGGGTGGCTGTGTTCTATCTTTGACTCTTGAATGGTGAAAGACCTGGAACTCCTCCCTCTAATGGGGGAAGGTCCAAAAAGCATCTAGATCGACGAGGTCCCGTTGGGTCCGTTATGGTGTCGAATAGGTTTAATTTTGGAAATATTTATTAGTTTTATGAGAGGAGAGAGATTATATATGAAATCAAAAAAATGACCGCATACATAAAACAAAGTTAAAATAAAAGGTTAATTTCCCTTTATATTAATCCTATGTAATCAGTTAATCAAAAAATGGTTTTTGTTGTTTTGCGTGTGATAGTCAAAAAGCATAGAAGACCTTATCTTCCTCACACTCTCAATTGTAACTGGGCCTTCCGAAGATTTATTCTAGTGGGTACTGGGGCCAACATCCAGAAAGAACTAGCGACGCTTGTAGAAATTTGAATAACTGATATGTTATCCACTGAGATTCTCCTGATCACACACTATTTTATCTTCATGCACAATAAAAATTCTCTTGTACCATTGATCATCACATGCGGAAATAAAATCAATTGCATGCACACATTAAAACCATAAAAATTCACACACATGAACACAGTATGTAATGCGAAAGATTAAAGCTGAAAACCCCCAAATATCTGTATATTATATATGTCATAGAGATCATGTAACAATCATTATACAAATATCCTCATAAGCTCTCGGTATAATCTCCACTTGATACACACTAATCAGGCTTGATCTTGCAATTCCCATGCACCTATCTTTGCCATCCCTTAGCCTGCCTCTACTGCACAATCCCTGCTGAAGAATGCCTCTTGATGAGAATTGTATTACCCCAGCCTTGCTCATGTAGTATTTATAGGCATCTATACTGAGTGTTGGATGCAAATCATGCATCACTTATAGTCACAACTGATAGTCACACTTGCCCTTTCACCTATCTCTTCACTGGTCTCCACTGAAACTGTCCATGCACTGAAGTTAACTGATGTATTCTTTAGTTGATTAATGAGTTATTATTTAGTGAATTACTTAATAATTAATTCACACCACTCTCACTAATTGTATCAATTAGTTAGACTAGATACAAATAGCTCAACTATGTTTAGATTAGTTAAACTGAACACAACTCCATTAACTTCCTCAATCAACTCCACCAAACTCTGTCACATGAGTTCTAACTGAAGTATCCATGAAATAGCTCCACTTAACCCTTAGGATAGTGTATAATCTTTCCACACTGTACATTCAGGCACTTAATCGAAGTGTTCCAAGAGAATAAGATAATGTTTAGAGTCCAAATGTTATTAAGAGCTAATACAGCTGACATATCTATTTAGATCAAGTAATCTGAAAATAGTTCGCCTAACATGTTCAAAAATAGAAGTCCATATATTTTTCCAACTTGACCAACCATCCACAAATAGCATCCCGCAACTTATAGAACATGATCCACATACCTAAAAATAGACATAGTCTAAAAATAGACTTTGTGACAAAAATCACCTGTGTGGGCCCCACCTAGTTTAGGTGATCACTTTCCAACTAGGATCAGGAATGATGTTTCAGGATGCCTCCTTCACTGTTTCTTGTTGCAATCTTCAACACTCCCTCTCAAAAAGAAAGGATTTTCTTTGCATGTGACATGCAACTCCATGCATTCGCCCCGCAACCTTCTACAAGTGCCATGCAACTCCATGCATCTCATCTCGCAACTCCTCTCGAAATGAATAGGATCCAAAACAACTCAACTGGGCCTCGATGCATCTATCATCAAATTCTTTCGACTTCGCCGACAAGAACTGCAGACATGTCTTCTCTGGAACCACCGTTACCGTTGAACTCAACACCATGCACTGTGACTTGAGTCTTTAAAAGATCACGCTTCAAGATCCGACACTGTCACTTTGATCTGCCTGCATCAATCCAACTGATCATGCTACTGCTGTGCTGTGGGCACCTCGTAGCCAGGTTCAATTCATGAGATCCACACCATCTCATGAATCCTGCCCAGAAATCTCCTCTTGGGATTACTCATGCATGTCGCCCGCCCTCTCACCTGGTGGTATAGATGCATGCACTCCCTCTACCCATCTGGCACGAAATTTCTCTGCATGAGTGGTTTCTTCCACTCCATGATCCTCATCTTGTGGCTGCTCCACATCCTGAGGTTCACTCTTACCTGCATGCAAAACTTGCTCCCTCTCAAGCTTCAATTGCATGGCTTTCTCGCACTTCCCAACAGTAGGAAGCTCCGTAGACATCCCATCTACTTCAAGTATGTAGAGATTATTTGCTCAAATCCCAACCTTTTTGACTCGTCCTGTTGCCTTGTGCTGAAGGAAAAATTTTCCTTCACTAAAGACAACATCATACCCTTTATCCTCTAACATTGCAACTGAGATCAAATTCTTCTTTAAACCTGGAACATGCACTACATCTTGTAAAAGAATGATTTTACCTGACTCCATCTGAAAGGTTATGGTACCAATTCTAGTCGCATTGTATCGTCCATTATCGCCCAACTCAACATGCAACTGGAGATCTTTCTCCACCAAGTCACTGAATAGATTCACATCTCCCGTCATGTGAAAGGAAGTGCCACTATCAAAATACCACCTCGATCCCGATGCACTAGACACCATTCATGTGATCAATGAGAATTCAAGCTCAAATTGTGAGGCAAGAGCCTCACCAGCTGCAGCTCCAGCAGCTTGCTTGTTCTTCTTCTTCTGTGGACAATTCGTGGTGTAATGCCCATGCTCGTGACAGTGAAAACACTTCACTTTGGACATGTCACACTCTTTACCATCTGCACCAGATTGAGAAGAATTCTTCTTGCCCTTCCCCTTCCTTACTTTGGCAGCCAAAGAACAATCCTCTTCATCATCATTCTTTGATGAAGATCCATTCCTGGTATCCCACCTTATCTCCTCCTGCACAAGATCCGACCAAAGTCGCTCCCATCCTGGAAATTTCTCCCAACCATTGACAGAGTCCTGATAGGAGTGCCAACTGTTCGAAAGCCCAAGGAGAGCCAAGCTCACCAATTCCTCATCATCCACACTAACTCCTACACTCCCAAGCTCATCACTGAAGTGGACAAACTTTGTCAAGTATACCGGAATAGTGTCATTCTTATCCATTTTTATTTTCCTAAGTTTATCCTTGAGCGCCAACTTCCTCTGGTCACTCTTGCTTTGGAACAAATCTGTCAAAGCTTTCTACATCAAGAATGGAGAAGCTTTACCATGAAGGCTAGACACTATGTGATCCTTCACACCTTCCAACAGAATCCTTCGACACTTTGTTGTCTTCTTTTTCCATGCATCAAGTGTGGCAGCATCGCTAGAACTCGGTTTAGGAATTTCTACATCTATGAATTCCTTCAACCCATTGTCATCCAGCACCGCCTCCATCCTGTCCTTCCATGCAATATAATTCGAGCTGCCCTCAAGGGCATACTCTAGCCATAATCCGTTGAAAGACATCTCAACTTCGACACCAAGAAATCACTATAGCAATTTCGAATTCCACCAGCACAAAAATCGACTGCTTCAATGCTTTGCAATTGTTCCAATGATTAATATCGCTCTGATACCATGTAGAAATTTGAATAACTGATATGTTATCCACTGAGATTCTCCTGATCACACACTATTTTATCTTCATGCACAATATAGAATCTCTTCTACCATTGATCATCACATGCGGAAATAAAATCAATTGCATGCACACATTAAAACCATAAAAATTCACACATATGAACACAGTATGTAATGGGAAAGCTTAAAGCTGAAAACCCCCAACTATCCGTATATTATATATGTCATAGAGATCATGTAACAATCTTCATACAAATCTCCTCACAGGCTCTCAATATAATCTCCACTTGCTACACACTAATCAGGCTTGATCTTGCAAATCCCATGCACCGATTCGCTAGCTCCTTAGCCTACCTCATCGCGTAATCCCCTACCGAAGAATGCCTCTGATGAGAATTGTATTACCCTGTACCTTTTCACGTAGTATTTATAGACCCAACCATCGAGTGTTGACGCAAATCAGCGGTTGTCATTAGTCAATCGATAGTCACACTGCCTTTCACCTACCTCTTCACTGGTCTCCACTGAAACTGTCCATGCACTGTAGTTAACTGATGTATTCTTTAGTTGATTAATGAGTTAATAATTAGTGAATTAATTAATAATTAATTCACACCACTCTCACTAGTGTATCAATCAGTTAGACTAGATACAAATAGCTCAACTATGTTTAACTCAGTTAAACTGAACACAACTCCACCAACTACCTCAATAACTCCACCAAACTCTGTCACATGAGTTCTAACTGAAGTCTCCATGCAATAGCTCCACTTAACCCTCAGGAATAGCGTAATTCCTTCTGTCAGCTCCTGTGCCACATCTGTGCACTTAACTGAAGTGTTCCAAGAGAATAAGATAATGTTTAGAGTCCAAATATTATTAAGAGCTAATAATATTCGACATATCTATTTTTAGACTGGCAATCTAAAAATAGATTCTGCCCAGTATGTCTAAAAATATAAGTCTATCTATTTTTTCCGACTTGACCAGCCATCCACAAATAGCATCCTGCAACTCATAGAACATGATCCATATGTCTAAAAATAGATTTCATACAAAATCACCCTGTGGGCCCCACCTGTTTAGGTGATTATTTTCCAACCAGGGATCGTGAATGATGTTTCAGGATGCCTCCGTTGGAAATATTGCGTCAGATGGAAAAGGAGGCAACACACAAAGGAGGCAAACAAGCCACAAAGAGGCAGCAAAGAAGCAAAATGAAGGCAGAAACTAATATAGTAGAGGCGGGGTAATCCGTTATCTCAAGAATAGAGGCAAGAGTAAGTAGCGAAGGTGAGCAAAGAGAGGGAAGAGGGCAGACAGCCGTTATAAAATTCCGTAAATCGTACCTAAATCCCAAACATTATTCATATAACTTATACAAACATTATTCCGGGAATCGCCTCACTCCAACGGCAAAATATATATATATATATATAAACATATACATCAGTTATATACAAGCGGAGCGCTTTATATCTATATAATCAAAGGTTCTATCAAAACGAAATGGCGTATAAGGTGGGACCCCTCACCCAATCGGAATCGGAGATCACAAGAGCAGCGTAATATGTAACCCACGGGAAATTGCGATTGCGATGAGAGTCCGGACCCGATGGGTCTATAAACCGCAATTGATAAGTCTCAGAACTTAAATAAACAGAGAATTTGCGAGTGCAATGAAGCCCGGAGCATATAACCAAGGTATATATTATGGAGCACACAAAACGAAGTTTTATATGGTGGGACCCCTTCCCAATCGCATCGGAGGTAAAAAAAGCAGCGGGACTTGCAACTCAAAGTTGCGATTGCGATCAATCAGAGAATCACTGACGGAGTTAAACAATCGCAATCGAAACAATCGCAGGAACAATTATCGCAATCGGAGATCGAAATGATTCCATCGCATAGGAGTTAAACAGCAGACATGCAAACAAAGTTTGTGATTGCGATCAATCGCAATCGCAGCAGGAGCGATCAATCGCAATCGGAGGAGAGTCAGTGCATCAGAAAGTGTGACAAGGTGGCCCGAAAGGTTGTTTCCTATGTTAAATGGGTCTATTAATATATCACCGGAAGTTACATGAGAAAGGGTTCAGATACATTAAAGTGAAAAGAAAGGAGTTTAAGTAAAATACTACATTGAACAGAGGGCGACATTATTAAAGTGTTGTATTATAAACAGACCATGGATATGATACGCGTTGGTTGAAACTGCCCAGCAGTTATATTAAAAGGGTGTTGTTAGATATATAAAACATGGTTGCGGTTATATTAAAATATGCCGCGCGGTCTGTAGACCCACGGGCCTCAGCTTAACGGGAGGGCGATTATTAACATACGACTGTGATATATGTCCGTTCCGCTTGCGGAATGTTCCACATCAACAAGACACTCGTGGCATGAAAAGTGTTGGAATCCCTCCAGATTTACAGTCAGCGGATATAAAAGGCACAATTACACGTATGCAGCAGTTACACCACAACAGAGGACAGAAGAGCAAACAGAGCCGAAAGGAGATAAAACATAGTCACAGAAAAGACAAAGACAGCCAAAGAAAAGACAAATGCGTACCAATTCAAAAGACTAAATGAGTTGAGCTGGAATTCACATTGTAATTCGAATGTAAATGGTTTAATTGTTTTTATTGTTTGTGATGCATTGGCAAGTCTCCGAGAGAAAACAAACTCCCACTGTAATGTTCAAATTGACACCTACAGTTACAATTTCTGAGTAAGCTGATAAAAGGAGTGAGAAGGTGCAATACAGGAAGAGACAGGATTTTAACCTTTTTCTGCATGCGAATATGTATACTATGAGGAAATCTATAAATAATAATATCATCTACATACAGTAGAGAGTTTTTTTTAGACAAGGGAGAGAGCATATATAGAGAGAATGGTATTATAGAAGGCAGTAGAAGATTAAGAGAAGCTACGAATAGAGTCGATATCCGTAGGAAAATCAACAACATTCAATGGATAAATTGAGGAAGTTGAGCTTCCCCATCAAGTTGCAACATAGTCGCTACTAGAAATGATCGAGTTGAGCTCTCCTCGATGGTTGGTGCCTGCAGAAAACTGAAGGGAGTTGGTGCTTCCTTGCAAGTTGTAGCTTGCAGAATTGAGGTAGGAGGCTCCTGTAGGTTGGTACCTGCAAAAAAACAGTGGTGAGAGGGAGTTGGAGCTTGCCTTTGCATCACAACAATAATAAGATGTGGTTTTCTCCCTTTATGGGTTTCCACTTATATCTGGTGCCTCTGTGCATAATATTTATGTATTGATCTGATATGTATCATTTTCTTAATACCTGCTGCTCTCAAATTAAGTCTACTGCTCTATTAAACTAATACTTTCAGATTACATTCTAAGATTACTCTCACATTAAATAGAGTCTGAAATGAAGGTGTAAATAAGTTTATTGAAAAGTTTGAAAGATCAGGAATGTATTAAACTGATTCACCCCCCCCCCCCTCTCAGTTTAATTAGAGATTCAACTTCATTGTTTCTTGTTGAAATCTTCAACAACGCTTTCTAGTAGCCGAAGAATCTACCAAGGTAATGAAAAGAGGATATAGTGTTGCCTGCACCGTCACCTATAGTGGAGGATGCCCTAGATTTGGCCACTAAGTATTGTCGTCCAATGTGAGCATTCGAGTCTTGAGCTTCTTGGTATTCAACTACTAGTAATGATCACTAGATGGGTCAGGTAGCCCCAAATAGTACCGCATGCATTGATCCTAAGCTTAACCCCCTCTAAATCGGGTCTCTGTGGCGCTCAAGTATTCTTTTTTGTGGGTAGATAGATGGGTTTAAATCTCCCTATAAATTCAACTTCTATGTTTCAAGAATGTAAACTGACCATAGCGACTTATTGGATGCCTACCCCTAATGGTCTTAACCTGAACTATTAATTATCTTATGGCGCCTGTGGGGAGAGTTAATGAGTTCAATTATGGTTAGTTTTAAGGTGGCTTACTTTACTTATGGTGTGGAAATGTGTGTGAGAAAGTGCACAATCACAATGTTTTTAGGATATAGATATGCGATGAACTTTTACACTCCCTCCTATTTAAACTATATTTTGACTGTTCCTTTCAAAAAGAAAATGATGCATGGATAATGGGCTGCTTACAATTTTTCCTATTAGGCTAAATGTTGGACTAAAGGGAGATGGAAAACTATCAAAAGAGAGCATTAATATGCATGCCCAGGGTCACCAAAACGTGCAAGGGAAAAAAAATTACTTTCCTTCTAAGATAATTTGATCCTAGTCCTGGTTCCTAATGCAAAAATTTAAACTAAAATTAATGCAACAAATAGGAAAAAACAAATGGAAACTGGCTAAGCATGCATGGATATGGGCCACTTACTCCTCGCTAATTACCTACATGTTTGGTGTCTATTATCACTAAATAAATTCATTCATATAACATGGGTGGATTTTAGCCACTTACTTGCCTCCTAATTAAACTATGTGAATTTGTGACAATAAAATAAAAATTAGAACTATGCAAATAGCTAAACTAAAGTGCAGCTAAAAACATGTCCTAATAGTCAAGGGACACAAAAACACAGTGATGGAAAATTTATTTTGGGCTGCTAGTCACTTTACACTTGCTAAAAATGAAGAAAACTAGTGAAAAAGTGGTTCACTGGTTTCCGCACATAATTTTTCTACATATGTAGGTGACTCTACACGTTTGTCTAAGATGAACGCACATGGAATGACACGTCTGTCTGTGCTAAATGCATGCGGTTTTCCTTCACAAAAAAATTTTGAATCTCCTGAACTGAATATCTTCACAGAGGGTGAATGAGGGAAGTGGAGGAAGAGGATAGCTGGTCCTACAACAATCCTGAGTAGAAAAAAGGTTCTGCAAAAACACAACCACTTATCTTAAGAGGAAAAATAAGTGGAGTCACCAATCCTGTGTTGGTGTGTTTAGTGCACATGTACTAAAACACCGGTACTTGATAGGAGTGATTGGTAACTTACAAGAAATGGTCACAAGGAAAAAAGAGTTGTTAGATGGTTAGTGGAAAGATGCTAACATGTATAAAAACTAGTTTATGGAACATAGCATGCTACAAACAAGAAGAGGAAACAAAACAACAATAAAACATAAACACAAGATCAATCGACTTGAATGAGCTAATAATCTGAACGGAGAATTAATCCCTCTTATTAGCCGTTATTAGTAAAGAAGCGGTATAACGTTACACACTTGCAGTGAGTCCTTAGAGCTATGGATCTCTAATACCAAAGGCAAGGAGGGCTTTCCCCTTGAGTTGGTCTGCAGGCCTCTCTCTTCTCCTCGAATGAGTGAATGGATGTCGGAGACTTGGTGAAATTATCCTTTGGGATTGAGATGTTGGATGGCCAAGAGCTGAATCCCTTCACTCTATTGTTGTTGGGACAACATGCTGCTAGTTTTCTCATGGGAAATTTCGCCAGCATAAAAATTTGTTCTCATTTTGTTCTTCTTATGGTGGAATTTTATAGGCAAAATTCAAATCCTTCTTCCCTCTCTTGGTACAATTGTGGATAGTGACCCAAGAGTGGGGGTTTATTCCATTATGTGCTCACTTGAGGTCTCATGGTGGCTCTAGGTGGCTGTCCTTGGGCAGCCTCAAGTGGAGAATATTCTTCCTGAAGTGTGCCAAGTGGTCCCATATGGTGACCTTCCGCCATACTCAGGACCACAAGGCTTATTGAGGGAAATTCGCGGAGACCAATGTGACTATCGAAGAAAAATGCACGCGGAGCACACTTTACCTATGTGTTCTGTGCACAATTTGATAATTTTTCTTCTTGACCTTAGAGATTTTTAAAATTTTAAAATTCTCTAATGTTTCTCAGCCCTGTAAATCCTTTTGCTTGAAATTTCATTATGTCTTTTGCTTGTCCGATTTTCTAGTGATAAAAATAACCGCCCATACCATACATCAGAGACCCAACATTCTCTAATGTCAAATGTTTAGATACCCTTTTCCTATCATTTTTTGAACTTTTCAACTAATTCTACAACTGGTGTCATTTTACTTATCATATTGGGGCACCACATACCAAAGTAATCAATTGTTGATATTCATCCATAGTACCTGATACTCCTTTCCTATCAACTGATGGATTATTCAAGTGATTTTCCACAATCTATAGTAGACAATAATTTTCCAATCACAATTGGACACCACATACTAGAGTTCTCAAATGTTGTTATCTATTCCTGGTATAAATTACTTTGGCATACTGGTCCTACACATGGCATGCAACATCAAATTTCTAGCCTTTCTATAACAACCTTTTTTGGTTTCCCCTTCATGTAAATATTTTCATGTGCAATTGTAATTAAATATGAAAATATAGGTATGACTAGATAAGGGAGAGGCCACAAATTCAGAGCTTGAAAGGACAATTTGCTTGGGAATTGCTTAGGGAAATAGGCAAGCTCAGAATTCTACATTTTATTTCCACCTATATCCCTGACAAATTAAAATCAATTTGTACAAGAATTAAGAAAAGGAATATGGGCACATGAGCAAAAGGACAAGCCAATCCTACTCTTGTGGGATGAGTTTTCACTGGTGAACACACAAAAGAAAGTTGAAAAGGATAAAAATGAAGGGAGTGTGGAGGAGATACTCTCGAATGAATACATAAGAAAATTTATGTGAAAAAAAAATAATGAGAAGGAAAACAAGAGGATGTATAAGAGGATAATGTGCAAGATTAGTGCGTATGAAATCACTGGATAAAGCTCAGCATAAGAATAGGCTTGGAAGCATGCTCAAGAGTGTGGGGTAAAGGAAACTATGGTGCTGAGAAGGTGGAGTCGCTATGGACTCGAGATTTCTACTTGGGAGGTGGAGACATTGTGTACTTTGGGACTTCTCTTGGTGTTAAACAGGTGGAGACTGATTTTTCTAGATTCTTGTGGTATTTGTGAGGTAGGGTCACAATGTGCTCTAGATTAATATGGGTGTAACAAGTGGAGACAATATGGGCCATGGATTCCTGATGGGTAGAGAATATGGAGATACTCTTGGCTCTAGATTCCTGTAGCGATTTTTTAGTGGTACTATGTGCTCTAGATTCCCTGAAGTGTTCGTTTCAGTGGATACATTGTGTGCTCTGGACTTTTGGATGTCAGGTGGAGGCATGATGTGAATTGGATTCCCATGTGATTTTTTAGCTATATTGGTTTGAAATTTCCTTGATGAATTCACTCCTCAACCTTCAAATCTAGCTTAGGGGTGGTTAACTTCAAGAAATAATAGTAGTGTAGTTGACCTACGATTGGGAGGAAAGTTGAAGTCCCTCCCTCAACGTCATTCATTCATCTAATAAGATGAGTTTCTTACTTTTATATCTCTGTATACCTCTGAAATATGAATGATAAATAATGTTTTTATATGAGAATGGGTGTATCAACACTATCAATCAAGGAATATGTGTTCATGTGTATTTGCAATGAGATGTTTTGTATGATTATTCTGAGGGTGCGAGGGACATGGAGATCCCTATAGTTACTGATATATTTCTTAATTTCCAAAGCTACTTGCATGATTTATTAAGACAATCTAATGAAAGAAATTAAATTTTTATGATGTTTGTGATTCCAAGGTTTGGGTGTTATCACTATCAAGGAAACTTCATTGTCTAAGAATTAGGGAATTTTATTTTTAAAGAGCTATGTATGGCATGTTAGGAATTAGTGTGGATTTCTATTGTACATGGACAAGAATTTCTTTCTTTATTCATGGACTCATAATAAAATAATTTCTGATACACCAGAGGCTCTGATAGGGATGGTTCATATCCATTGTATAGGAGGATGTGGTATTGTCATAGTAGAAATAATAGAATGTTGTTAGCCATGGATTGGGTTTTTATAATTACTATTAATAGTTGGATTCACAACTTTGTGAATGTATTCTATCGATGGTTAGCACTTGGACTAGTTTTGACTGATATAAAGATGTATTCTTATGAATATAGATTCGTTGGGAAATGATAGGCTACTAGAAGAACCTTGGATAATTCATTGAAATGCTTAAGGAAAACCTTAAATCATAAAAATTCTGAAAGGTAAAGAATTAATATTTGTATCTAGGTTGGATTCTGGTGATCTAGATATATCTAGGAATATGGACACCTGAAAGAAATTTGAAGGTGAAGTATCATGCAAAAACTAAATTCATATTTATCGGGATACATCCCCAAAAACACTAAGTTGAGGTCTATCTAGGGTGGGGACCAATTGGGTTAAATCACACGAGGTTTGGATGAGTGTCCAAATTTGGATATCTAAGGTGGCATAAATAGGTCGAGCGTCAAATGTTTGTTGGGATCCAAATGAACCTCGTAATCTAGATTATTTGTGTTGTGATAAAATGTGGGTATAGTATATTCTTGTAGGAACTAGATATAACAAGAAACAAAGAAATAACATGTGAAGCCATCCATGGTGGGGACTATGGGTTAGCTAATATGGAAAGGGTTATGTGGACTTAGTCACATCCACATTGGTGCAAGGATGGTGTGGAACTTCCTAGGTGAGGCCATGCAGCCATGTGGGCACCATATGTATGTTGTTAGAAATTAAATAAAAAATCAATGAAACAAAAATATTGGAAACAAAAAAATATAAAACTAAGGAAAATATACATGGTTCATCAAATTTTGGCTACAACCATAGAGAAATAACAAAACCTTTCTTTTATATTATCTGGCAAAGTAAAGGGACACAACCTACAACACATTCGCTATAACTTCCTCTTTTCTCTTACACACTCTCCTTCTCTCCTTTTCAGACATAATAATACCTAGTCGCAATACAATTCCCTCATATAAATCAATGGTTACTTTCTAGGGAAAAAACCCTCAATTTACATAACTTCTAGCACATTAAGACATTTTTACTAATGAAAATTTTCTATTGACTATAGGATTACAATATACTACAAGTCACTCTTCTCAAAAAATTTGCTTTCAATGGTGCTTTCCCCGAACCCCTACTAGGGTGGCTTGAAAGCATGTTGTTCCCCGCACCCCCCCCCACCCCACCCCCATGGATACCCCTACAACACTAGTGTGTGGTGGGTGGGTGGGAGGGGAGGCCCCCAACACCCACCCCACCCCCCTGCCCCATGGATACCCCTACAACACTAGTTTGTGGTGGGTGGTGAGGGGGGAGCCCCCCAACACGCCCCATAAATGATTGGGTTCTAAATTAGATTGGAACAAGACTTCTAAATCAAGAATATAATCAAGCTCCTCACCCAACATGTATCATATGGGTGCCACATGGTAGAGCCTTTCTTATGTGGAATTGATTAAATGGTCAAACTTTAAATGGGCATACTTTTGATATGGCCATCAGATCTAAATAAAAATTATCTTGTTGGAAATGTCTTGACAAGCTAAATGAATTTGTGTTATTAAAATTTAATTTCGCTAATTTTGGGAAATAAGAATTTTTATAACCCCATATTCATAATGCCAACATTGAGGTCGGGTTAGTTAAAATTAACACCTTCTGTTGGGGTTCTAGTGTTTTGGCTAGATTAGCAAGACCAAAAGACTAGACAACATCAAAACCGCTTTGGGATCCTAGGATCTAGCCCTCCTGGATCCGAAGAGGGATCTCTCCATAAAAGAAAAGAATAATATATCTTTGAAAGCTCAAAATGAGGTATTAGGCTAGGTATGAAGCACAAAGGGGGTTTTAAATTGGTTTGGTTGTTGGGTTGAGTCGTAGATCATTAAATAAGAAGGTTATGGAATGAAAGGAACAAAGCAGCATGACGTTTCGGTAAAAGAGGAAAGGTCAAGAAAGTGTTATCCATTGGGCTATGAAGTCATGAAAGGGAATTACTTGAAAAACAACCAGCCAAGGCTTTCCATAGGGCAAGTCATCTATACTAAAGGATATTTTAGATAGATGGTGGAATGGAACATTAAGGAGTGAAATGGAGAGACACAAAGGGCATCTTAAGATCAGGTCAGAGGTCATTTAACTCCAGGCCTGCTTCGGCATACTCTCAAAGGGAAAACACTTAAGATTTAAACACAGAGCTAGGCCTAAGATCAGAGAAGGACTTTGAACCTTCAATGCTTTTAACACCAACTCCAAGGGATCTTAGAAAGGCCAATATGTTGGAAAAGGACCCCAGTGGACAGGGCTTACACTAAATCCCCGGTATCCCAATTATTCCAGCTTAAACCCAACAAGAATATCTAAGCAACAAACTCCAAATTCATACATCAGTAAGCATGGGCTAGACCAACATCTTTGACTTGTTAAATTACATGAATTTTCTCTTATATTCACTATCAGTAGAAAACATCAAAGATAAGAAGAGAAGTGGGCATTAAGGTACCATGCAGGGGTATATCCTAAGCCTGATTTACTGATTCTTATCAGAGAATAAATGGAAAATATGATCAAACATGGAGTAAGTAAGAGAAAAATCACCCGTAATATAGAACAGGATCCTGTGAAATTTCTTGATTAATTGATGTGCAAAACCAGTCACATACACTGAGCTCAAAGTCTAATACAGCCCAAACTTTCCTCCCAGCCTACTAAATTACAAACTACTCAGCTACTTTCCCCCAATAACTGTTCTAACAGCCAAAAGATTCCCTACAACAACAACAACAACAACAACAACAACAACAACCTTTACAATATGTTCTTCAGGGGTTCTTATAGGAGAATGAGAAATTGTGGTAGTAGATGTAACTTTAATTGTTTCATTAAGACAAAGTGGAGAAAGTGTTCGTGCCCACTCTACCTAATAGCTTTGTTTGACATATTGGTACTCTCTAGTATGGTCCAAGAGTTTTTGTCAGGTTGAAATTAACTTCGGATGTATTATTTGGAGTCCTCTCTAACTGTAAGGCACCCTGTATTGCCTTTTGAAGCAAGTAAGGTGAGTGAGGGTCTTCTGGTCCCCCATACTTTCCATGATTGTTGTCCTGACAGTTCCTTAGAAGCTTCTGTCAGTGAAATGGCTTTTAAGAGCTCGAGGAGGCATGGAGACTTCTATCAGAAGGTGTACTTTCCGAGAAAATACATTCTACTGTTGTTATATCACAGATATGGCTTGTTTCATGTGACCTTAATAGGCCTCCTGATCATCTTCATGGTCTTCAAACTGTGTCTTTATCCTTTGAACATGGAATTAAAGCATTAAATCTTCAAAATCAGGCTCGAAAACCTTTAATCCTCTTCCGATGCTGGGTGGTCTCTCTGCGCTTTGAGTCAGAGTGGCTGTGACTATGGAGGCAGAGTGAATTTGCCACTCTGTAATCCCTACAAAAATGTAATAAACCTGTTATAAAAATCCAGGGGAGGTGGCGGAAAAAAGAAGTGGAAGCATGTGGGGTGGTGGTGGAAATGATGGACATAGGTGAAAAACCAATGGAAATATTCTGCAAATGGAAAAAAAATGAGCTGACGAAGGTTTGGTGCAGATACGGTCATGAACCATCCGATTAGATGGACAGAGGACAATCAACGGTCAGGATTGCAGATGGATGTGTTAATAGTAAGTTAGGCGGAGAATCAAAGCCTTTGGTGTAAAACACAAAGGTTAAAGCTTGGGTGAAATACAGAGGAATAAAGGGAAAAATGAATGAGAGTTGGGAATTTAATGGTGGGACCCAGAAGGCGGAGGGCGATCGATTGTGGGCCGTTGGATCGTAGGAGGCGATCAAAGGTGGTGATTGTCGCATGAAACTCTGTGGAAATCCGATGGAATAAAGTTCAATGGAAATGTGATGCGATACGAGCCGTAGATATGATCATATGGATAGCTGAGATTGATTATGGAGGTTGCGGGAGCAGCGGGGAGGAAGGTGGTTTTAGTTAGAAAACAACTGGTGTCATGCGGCTTCCGAACGGTTTGGAAAATTCTCAAAAAAAACGCGATATAGGTCGCTGCAAGACACGTGTCCCCTCAAAAACCGCTTTCATCACGTAACTTGGAAACGTTAAAGCTCGGACATAAGATTTACGCGATATGCATGTGGACCGTTGGATGGAGGGGTGGAAGATCGAACGGTGTAGAGTGGAGAGCGAAATGAGAAAGTGCACTGGCGGTTAGGTAATGGAAAGTCAAAGGTGGGTTAGATCCCAGTAGTCAGATCTAAAGAATGGATGGTCAGGATTAAAGAGGGGGCGGGAAGGCAAAGGGTTAAATGAATGAGCGGGGGAGAAGAGGGTCGTTGGATCTAAAGCGATCAACGGTGGGATATCAATCGCAATCAGAGGAGGCAGGGGGGCGAAACTCTTGAGTTTTGAACTTGCGATTACATCAGGGTCGTTGTATTGACAGGAAATCAATGGAAAATATTGATTGGAAGGGGAGAAAGATGGGGGCAATGAGTGGGGTGCAGAGTAATCTGGACCATTGGATCCGAATGGATGAATGGTTAAGATCCAATTGGGACTCGCCAATCGGCAGAGGTTGAATGCGATGGGATTGGGCGCTGCGACGGTGCAATTATGCGATAGCCGTTGGATCAGAGTGATAGATCAATGGTCTACACGTAATCGGAGGGGTGAATGTAGAGCGACGACGGGCGCGTTGTGGAACAAGCACTAACCATTAGATCTTTGTAGATCTACGACTTAGATCGAGCCCGCGATTGAATAGAACAAAGACCTCGCATTGGAAAAAATGGAATTTACAAAGGAAAAGGTTCACAATGTAAGTTGCGATTGCGATTAGCGCCCAGGGCTTTAGCACTTGGTTCTGGGTGCGGGTCATGCATGGGGAAGCGGTTAAGGGGCTTGGCCGAAAGGGGCTTAAGCCTGATATGCAAATGGGGTGTTTTTTAAGCCAAAAAGAGGATTTTTAAGGCTTAAAAGGGGTTTTTGGTAGAGGGAATAAGGGGGTTTTAAGACCAAATAAAGGTTATTATGAGGTTTTAAAGGGGGTTTAGGGAGATTTAGAGGGTTAATGAGGGATTTTGGAGGAATTTAAAAGGGGAAAAAGGTGATGAAAGCAGAGGCGTAGTGGGGATGAAATAAGGGGGAAAGGAGGCCTTTTGAGCAAAATTCTTTCACGGACAGTGAGGATTTTTAACTGGAAACAACAGTGAGGATTCTTCAAAGGGAAAAAGGCACAAGAGGCTTCAAGAATGATATGTTTTCAGAGGAAATGTATTTCTTGAAGACTCAAAAACATTTTAGCCACCTGTTTTCTTGTCAAAAATTTCATAGGTGGCTAACAGTGGCTCCACATGGGGATGGCATCTTCTTGAAGGTGTCAAGAATTCAGAAAATAATCTTTGGAGTAGGCCAGCTGCCTGGTACTTGAAACTTCTTTTTCTTTTCTTGGATCAGCTGCCACAAATCATGAAGACATCATATTAGCAGTAATACTCTCCCAAACAACTACCTACCCATACTATTGTCCTAACATTTTTTCTTCTGGGTGCATTTGGACTTGCAGACCCTTTACATCATCAATTTTTTACAAACAAGAAAATAAACCTATTCTACTGCTACCCTTATTACTCCATGAGACCAGATTAAACAGTTGGCCTCATAACTTCTCTACCTAAACTAGTATCTGCTAGGATTAAACTGTCTAGCAGATTTCTTCACTACACTCTAAGACATAAATTGAAAAATATTCAAGCCAATATTAGACTGTCTGGCTTGCTGTGGGCCATGGCATAAAGAAAAAACTGCTCATGGACCGAACTTTTGTAGAATTCAAACACTACTAACTAAATTCTTATAGGCTGAGCTTTATTTGAGACTTCCTACCTACCCTACTCTACTTGGAATACTTACAAGTCTAGCTTATAAACCTTCTTTTCCAATACATCCAGTCCATCAAATGATCCTAGGACTGGTCTTTTCTGCTCAATTATTTGAGCACGGTGGATAGGTAGGGCCACTCCCATTCTCTTTGTTTCTTAGCAGTAGCTTTTAAAAAATTTCTTGTTGTCTGCAACATGCTGCTCAAAAAGACCTTTGATCCTTCTTCAAATTTTTGCAAGAGATGAACATAAGGATCATGAAATGATACCTGGTTGTGAATATTAGACAGGCAGGCTTCAACCAGGATTTCTCCTTCTTCCACTGGATCAAGAACAAGACTCTCTTGAGAAAGAGAATCTCCCTCATCTTTTTCATCATCTGAACTGGAGGACTCATCATATCTTGCAGCTATGTCTTCTTGGAGCTCTGATATATTCGGATCTGGTGGGCTGAGCTCTGTTAAAAGATCCATATATTTTTGAGCAGGGGTTTGTTCTATTGCTCCCTCTTTTTCAAGAGAAGGCTCCTTGTTTTCACCATGCTCAAAAATCTCTTCTTCGCTTTCTTCCTCATCCTCTAGAAAGGAGGACTGCTGACTTCCAATCACATGGAAGCTATGACTAATGATCTGAGGTGTAACAGAGTGAAATTCAATGAATCCTCATCTATTACTAGGCTTTCATAAATTTCTTCATTAGTGTCATAGATAGGCTGACTTGGTTCATTACTCTCTGGAATTTGATGGAACCGATCTTCCTCCCACAAATATACTAATGATGACCCTGTAAGATTATATTCCCTTTGGAAGCAAGCATCATCAAATAGATCATAAATAGGAAAATCATATATGTAAGTAATGTTACCAATCCAACCTGTTGGTTTCTCAGCAAGTCTTTCTTCATTCTGATTTACAGAGGAGTCTTATAAATATGTTTCATCAAACTCATTAGATGAATGAGCAAGAGTGTCTGTTCTATAAAATATTTTAGAGGTGGACTGCGTGTTTAATATTCGATCCATCTCTTCTTCTGTCAACGGAGGGATTTCTTTTTTACCATAGACAGAAGAACAGCAATCCTCTATTTCTTGTATTAACTGATCTGTAGGCTGGATGTCTTCTTGAGCCTCTTCTATGGAATCTTCACTTGTGCTAGCAGGGAAACTTTGAGGAATTATTTCTGATGTTTCCTGATCTCCTTCTCCTTCCACATTAGATTCTGCATCTTCTATGTGGTCTCTTGTCTCCTCAAAGCTGCGTTCCTTACTAGCTTTTGCTATTAGGTCATGATATTCTCTAGTCAGCTTAGTACAAGACATATGTAGGCAATCAGACAGTTCTTGATCACCTTCCTCTTCATCTTCTATAGATTCTTGAGCATCATACATGTCTTGCTCATTGTCTATGTCTTGAGTTTGTTCTTGTTCTGGGAAAGGCATGGGCTGCTCTAAGTAATCAACATTTGCATTTAAATTAGCCTCATACACCTTCACCATTATTTCACCAAACATGTTTACCATTCTGTTTAATCTGTCTGACAAAGCATCTAACTTTGCCTCTCTGTCCATGTTTGGATCTTGGTATGTAAGAAGAGGTCACTGTATCTTCTCAACCAATTCAGGGTCTTCTACTAGTGGAGTCATTTGGTATGTTTAGGAGTTATGGAGTGTGGAGTCGCCAGGTGGATGAATTTGGATTTTGAAGTAGGATGCTATCCACCATCAGCAATGAGATACCAATCTAAAGGCATTGGTCTGAGTTTCTCCCCAGCGGAGTCGCCATTATGTTGGGGTTACAGTGTTTTGGCTAGATTGGAAATACCAAAAGACTAGACAACATCAAAACCTCTTTGGGATCCTAGGATCTAGCCCTCCTGGATCCGGAGAGGGATATCTCCATAAAAGAAAAGAATAATATATCTTTGAAAGCTCAAAATGAGGTATTAGGCTAGGTATGAAGCACAAAGGGGGTTTTAAATTGGTTTGGTTGTTGGGTTGAGTCAGAGATCATTAACTAAGAAGGTTATGGAATGAAAGGAACAAAGCAGCATGACGTTTCGGTAAAAGAGGAAAGGTCAAGAAAGTGTTATCCATTGGGCTATGGAGTCATGAAAGGGAATTACTTGCAAAACAACCAGCCAAGGCTTTCCATAGGGCAAGTCATCTATGCTAAAGGATCTTTTAGATAGATGGTGGAATGGAACATTAAGGAGTGAAATGGAGAGACACAAAGGGCAACTTAAGATCAGGTCAGAGGTCATTTAACTCCAGGCCTGCTTCAGCATACACTCAAAGGGAAAACACTCAAGATTTAAACACAGAACTAGGCCTAAGATCAGAGAAGGACTTTGAACCTTCAATGCTTTTGACACCAGCTCCAAGGGATCTTAGAAAGGCCAATCTGTTGGAGAAGGACACCAGTGGACAGGGCTTACACTAAATGCCCGGTATCCCAATTATTCCAGCTTAAACCCAACAAGAACATCTAAGCAAAAAAGTCCAAATTCATACATCAGTAAGCATGGGCTAGACCAACATCTTTGACTGGTTAAATTACATTAATTTTCTCTTATATTCACTATCAGAAGAAAACATCAAAGATAAGAAGAGCAGTGGGCATTAAGGTACCATGCAGGGGTATATCCTAAGCCCGATTTATTGATTCTTATCAGAGAATAAATGGACAGTATGATCAAACATGGAATAAGTAAAGGAAACATCACCCATAATATAGACCAGGATCCTGTGAAATTGCTTGATTAATTGATGTAAAAAACCGGTCACATACACTGAGCTCATAGGCTAATACAGCCCAAACTTTCCTCCCAGCCTACTAAATTACAAACTACTCAGCTACTTTCCCCCAATAACTATTCTAACAGCTAAAATAATCCCTACAACTACAACAACAACAACCTTTACAATATGTTCTTCAGGGTTTCTTATAGGAGAATGAGAAATTGTGGTAGTAGATGTAACTTTAATTGTTTCATTAAGACAGAGTGGAGAAATTGTTCGTGCCCACTCTACTTAATAGCTCTGTTTGACATATTGGTACTCTGTAGTATGGTCCAGGATTTTTTTCAGGTTGAAATTAACTTCGAATGTATTCTTTGGAGTCCTCTCTGACTGTAAGGCACCCTGTATTGCCTTCTGAAGCAAGTAAGGTGACTGAGGGTCTTCTGGTCCCCCATACTTTCCACGACTGTTGTCCTGACAGTTCCTTAGAAGCTTCTATCAGTGAAATGGATTTTAAGAGCTCGAGGAGGCATGGAGACTTTTGTCGGAAGGTGTACTTTCTGAGAAAATACGTTCTGCTATTGTTATATCACAAATATGGCTTGTTCCATGTTCTTAGACCTTAATAGGCCTCCTGATCATCTTCATGGTCTTCAAACTACGTCTTTATCCTTTGAACACAGAATTAAAGCATTAAATCTTCAAAATCAGGCTTGAAAACCTTTAATCCTCTTTGTTGATACACTTTGCCACTGCTGGGTGGTCTCTCTGCACTTTGAGTCACAGTGGCTATGACTATGGAGGCAGAGTGAATTTTCAACTCTACAATCCTTGCACAAATGTAATAAACCCGTTCTAAAAATCCAGGGGAGGTGGCGGAAAAAAGCAGTGGAATCCTGTGGGATGGTGGTGGAAATGATGGACGCAGGTGAAAAACCCATGGAAATATTCTACAAATGGTGAAAGAATGAGCTGTCGGAGGTTTGGTGTAGAGAGGGTCATGAACTATCTGATTAGATGGACAGAGGACGATCAATGATCAAGATTGCAGATGGAGGTGTTAATAGTAAGTTAGGCGGAGAATTAAAGCCTTTGGTGTAAAACACGAAAGTTTAAAGCTTGGGAAAAATACAAAGGAATAAAGGGAAAAATGAATGAGATTCAGGCATTTAATGGTGGGACCCGGAAGGCAGAGGGCGATCGATTGTGGGCCATTGGATCGTAGGAGGCGATCAACAGTGGTGATTGTCGGATGAAACTCTGTGGAAATCTGATGGAAGAAAGTTCAATGGAAATGCGATGCGATACGGGCCGTAGATCTGATCATATGGACGGTTGAGATTGATTATGGAGGTTGCGGGAGCAGCGGGGAGGAAGGTGGTTTTATTTAGAAAATAGCTGGTGTCGCGCTTCTTCTGAGCGGTTTGGAAAATTATCAGAAAAAATGCGATATAGGTCACTGCAAGACACATATTCCCTCAAAAACCACTTTCATTGTGTAACTTGGAAATGTTAAATCTCGGACATAAGATTTACACGATATGCATGTCGACCATCAGATGGTGTAGAGTGGAGCGCGAAATGGGAAAGTGCACTGGCGGTTAGGTAATGGAAAGTCAAAGGCGGGTTAGATCCCAGTCGGCAGATCTAAAGAATGGATGGTCAGGATTAAAGAGGGGGTAGGAAGGCAAAGGGTTAAATGAATGAGTGGGGGAGAAGAGGGCCGTTGGATCTAAAGCGACCAATGGTGGGAAATCAATTGCAATCGGAGGAGGCAGGGGGCCAAAACTCTTGAGTTTTGAACTTGCGATTACATCAGGGTCGTTGGATCGGCGGGGAATCAACGGCGGAGATTGATCAGAAGGGGAGAAAGACGGGGGAAATGAGCGGGGTGTGGAGTAATCTGGACTGTTGGATCCGAATGGATGAATGGCACAGATCCATTCGGGACTCACCAATCGGCGGAGGTCGAATGCGATGGGATTGGGCGCTACGATTATGCGATAGCCATTGGATCAGAGTGATAGATCAACGGTCTACACGTAATCGAAGGGGTGAATGTAGAGAGATGACAAGCACGTTATGGAACAAGCACCGATCGTTAGATTTGTGTAGATCTATGGCTCATATCGAGCCCGCGGTTGAATAGAACAAAGACCTCACATCGGAAAAAATGGAATTTACAAAGGAAAAGGTTCACAATGTAAGTTGTGATTGC
Source organism: Pinus albicaulis (assembly GCA_034641835.2). Taxonomy (NCBI): domain Eukaryota; kingdom Viridiplantae; phylum Streptophyta; class Pinopsida; order Pinales; family Pinaceae; genus Pinus; species Pinus albicaulis. Next base: position 1,223,492,142 of record CM076580.1, read on the forward strand.
GATTAGTGTCCAGGGCTTTAGCACTTGCTTCTGGGTGTGGGTCATGCATGGAGAAGTGGTTAAGGAGCTTGGCTGAAAGGGGCTTAAGCCTGATACGAAAATGGGGTGATTTTAAAGCCAAAAAGAGGATTTTTGAGGCTTGAAAGGGGTTTTCGGTAGAGGGAATAAGGGGGTTTTAAGACCAAATAAAGGTTATTATGAGGTTTTAAAGGTGGTTTAGGGAGATTTAGAGGGTTAATGAGGTATTTTGGAGGAATTTAAAAGGGGGAAAAGGTGATGAAAGCAGAGGCATAGTGGGGATGAAATAAGGGGGAAAGGAGGCGTTTTGAGAAAAATTCCTTCATGGACAGTGAGGCTTTTTAACTGGAAACAACAGTGAGGATTCTTCAAAGGGAAAAAGGAATAGGAGGCTTCAAGAATGATATGTTTTCAGAGGAAATTTATTTCTTTAAGGCTCAAAAACATTTTAGCCACCTATTTTCTTGTCAAAATTTTCATAGGTGGCTAACACCTTCCACAACTCTGATATCTCTAAGGGAGGGTGGGAGGGATAGTTATAGTGTGGTATTAGAGTGCCTAGGTTCAACACTTGGACTAAATGGACCTTGGAGACAAAAATATAAATAAATGATAATTGGTTGTTGTGTGTAATGTGTGTTTCTTGTAGCATTTAAATTATGTACTACATGTTGCATGCAAGTGTTGATATCAGAATTATAAAATGATAGAAATACCAAATTCTAATATTTTAGTTGTTCTCTACTAGAATATTAACTTGAAATTTGGTGTTTGAGATAACCATGCATCCATATGAGTATTGCATATTTTTCAAGGTGATGGGTAAATACGTTATTTACATATTTTTGTCTAACAGTTATGTGTGTCTAAAAACACATAAAAAGACACCAAGGAATGAAAAAAACAATAGAAGGAGGAGGAACAAAATGGTGTATTATAGCACTAATAGGTCCCAACATGATCAGGAAAAGGATTCACTTGGAAAAAGAAGAGATGAAGTATTCATTAACTTGATGGATGCCCTCAAACTTCTAAGGGATGAGATAAGAAGTTGTAAGGCTAGAAATTAAAAGAATGTTAGAGTCAAGAAAAGCTGATAGAAGTAAATGAAATCATACAAAAAATCCTAACAGAGTTGGAAGGAAAGAAGTAGCATGAGCTAGGTGCTATCTACCTAGGTAAGTATTAGTATGGGCATAGTTCATTAGGATTTTGGAAGAATGAATTGAGGATTCATGCTGCAGAAGGAAGTAGGCCTATGAAAGTACATAGGAAGGAAAGTGAGGACACAATGCGAGGTGAACCTCCTTTGAGTACTCTGGAGAGAAGGATATGAAGTTGTGCTCAGCCATTCTCTATTTTTCTAACTATGAGACATTGTCAGTGGAAAAGGAAAGAGAAATATTTGACGCCAAAATAATTTAGGAAGGGAAAACCTCCCACATTCGATATAGAGGTGAAGAAGGTTGAGGAAGCAGAAGCATGAAAGCTAGCAATGAAGTATTTTAGGGTACATAATTATTGAGAGAATATGAAGGCTAGAGTAGCCATTTTCAACATGAAAGGAAAGACTTATATTTAGTGGGAAGACTTGTGGAATGTTAAGAATATTAAGGAAAAGGAGAATATTAAGACTAGAATAGTCATTTTCAACTTGAAAGGAAATGTTAATATCTGGGGGAAGACTAGATGAATTTGAAGAAAATTAAGGAAAATGAGTTGTCTTGGAGGTTATTTGAGGGGTATTTCCATGAGAAGTACCTATTTTAATGGTACTATGATAGCAAGGTCAAGGAATTTCATGAGAAAAAATTGGGGCAATTGACAACTGATGAATATACAAACCAATTTTTGGATCTATTAAGCTACATTCCTTACATCAAGGATGAGAAGGTAAATATCTAGAGGTACCTAAATAGATTTCCACGGGAATTTAGAGATATAATCGAATTTGATGATCTTAAAAAATTTGAGGACACATTTGAAAGATGAGATAGTAATATGAGAAATTCAGGCATAAGACGAACTCCCAAATGAATTGGAAAGCAAAAGGTAGACTTATCTCTAGAGATAAAGGATAGAAGTTTGGAGGACGTCAACCAGGAAGAGTAAATTTGAAATTTTCCACTTCCATCAAGGGTGAGTTTCAGTAAAAAATACTATTGATAGAGACTAATTCACTAATCTTGCGAGAGAATAAGCTAAGGGGTTTAAGAGAGAGCCAATGAAGTGTTGTATTTCCATAGAGAGCCATAGGAAGAGGCACTTTACCCAATGAAAAAAATATGACCCAAGTCTATACAATGCACAAGAGGTAGAAAACATGAAGAATGTGGCTCAAAGTGTGCAACAAATTTATGCTGCATGGGACAATAGGAAGGTCAATCACCAAGAATTAGTAATAGATATGAGGTCATGCCCAGTGACAATAAACGAAATTCTCACACAAAAATCTTGAGTTTTATACCATTAGGATTATACAACATGTTAGTAGGCATGGATTAGCTAGTAGGCCACAAGAAAAAATCTATTACTTTAGTAAATCAAACAAATTCCTTACTAACAAAGTGAAAAAGTTGACGTTGTAATGAAAAAAAATTTGTTGCAGTTTGAAAAATATCAGTGATGCTAATGACGAAATGTAGCTAAATGGGATGTGAAAGGTACATTATCCAATTGAACAACACATTATGAATTAGCAACAATATTTTGGAAGAGCACTCGATTTTAAAACAATTCTAGGACATGTTGCTTAATGATATCCTAGGATTTCCACTGAGAAGGGAAATTGATTTGTCAATAGAATTATCATTAAGAAAAATGGAAGTATGAAGAGCCATGTATTTCATGAGTATACTTGAGCTGGTGGAATTAAAATTGCAATTAAAATAAATGTTAGATAGGGGATGAGTCAAACCGAGCATATCACCCCAGGGAGAATTGGTGTAAAGAAAAAAGGGCAACAATTTAAGATTATCTATTGACTAAAAACAATTAAATAAATCCACAATAAAGAACATGTACCCTTTGCCAAGGATTTGTGATTAGTTTTATTAGTTGAGAGGGTTTTTCATATTCTCAAATATATAATTTAGTTATGTGTACCATCAAGTATGAATCAATGATGAGGATATTCACAAGACAAGATTTATAACCAGGTATGGGAACTATGAATTTTTTATTCTACTATTTGTACTAAAAAATTCCATAACAACGTTTATGTGCTTAATGAATAATGTTCTCAGTCTATATTTGGACAAGGTTGTGTCGATATTTTTCAATGACATCTTGGTTTATTAAAAAACTAACAAAGAGGATCAAAAACATTTAGCATTGAGATTGCAATTACTGAGAGGGCACAAGCTCTATACCAAACTTACCAAGTGTGATTTCTTCTAGTCATAGGTTAAATATTTGGGACATATTATTTTTTAAGTCCCTATATTACTAGTGTAGTCCCTTATTATTGTTATTGTTGTACCCCTGTAGTCCCCATATTTTTATTATTGTGCCTCATAAAAGCCCACTATTGTTATTGTTGTGCTCTTACATTATTATTGTTAGGTCGGCTAGGATTATATTATGACCCCATGGACTCCTATATATAGAAAGGAGGTTTTTTCATTTTTATCATACAATAATTGTTCATTTATGTAATGTAAAGGAGGTTTCCCCATCGAAGTGGCTGATTTCTAAGTTGTGATCTCTCTTTTCTTCTATTTTGTGAGCTAATTTCATAACATTTTGTATCAGAGCTTTTGATTCTAGGGTTTCATTGATTCAAACAAGTCATCATGGAATTTTCGCTATATCTTGTTTTATATGAAGGTTCAGAAGCTAAAAAAAACCTATTTGCGATGAAATCCTAAGTAACTTCGTGTAGAAATTTCAGATATTGTTTCACAATATTATTGGAGATATGATCTGTGGAAGTTAGATTTTTTGTAGGCTCTTGAATTTCATCTCAAAGATGTGACCTTGGGAAAATATTCACAACTCTATCTCTGAGCATCAGATTGGAATTATGTAAAAAGTGGCTGAAAGTACATGGAATTTAGTTTCCTATGTATCGATTTCAGAGAAGGAACTTCGTATAGAAATTTCAGACCCTGGTTCACAATATTTTCAGAGATATGATCTGTGGAAGTTAGAGCTTTTGCAGGCTCCCGAATTTCATCTCAAAGAGGTGACCTTGGGAAAATATTCATAACTCTATCTCAGAGCATCGGATTTGAATTCTATAAAAAGTGGCCGAAAGTACATGGAATTTAGTTTCCTGTGTATCGATTTTAGAGCCGAAGGAGGAAACAATGACATGTGGCATGTCATACAAGTTTTCTCTACTAAACCAATCCATAATTAGGTCATTGTGGGAGATTGGGCATAACTTTGTCTTAAAGAATCCAAATCAGGTTGGACCTGTGGCATTGGAAAGAAGATTCACAGGTATACTAAAGAACCAAAGATAAAATTTAGGGGTAGCTAAATTACAAAGATACATCAGTTTCGATATCGAGATTCTCAAAAGAAAGAAAAATGTGTGTATTTTTTTTTAAATTGCATAAGTCTTGTTTGAAAAATCAGTTTGAAGTGATTCCAAGGGAATATTGAAGCATAGATATCAGTATTGGGTTCTATAATGGCCCCTAAAAAGAATTCAACACCCATTAAGCCCTCAGAAGGCTCTACTATGAATCATGAAGAGGAACAAGTGCAACATGATATATCAAAATTACAAGACCAAGTGTAGCAAATTTCACACTCGCAAAGAGTAACAAAAAATGAAATGGAAGCTAATATGGATCGTTTGAAGAAATGGATAGAAGCTAAGATGGATGGTTTAAAGAAATGTGTGGAATCTAATATGGATGGTTTGAATAATGACACGGAAGCTAAGATGTATAGCATGGAAGCTAATATCGATGAAAAAATGAAAGGCAACATGGAAGACATGAAGAATGATCTAAAAGTAGACATGGAAGGTTTGAACGAAGGTTTGACATAGTTGATACAAGAAATGATTCCTAATGGGGAAAAGGTAGTAGAGGAAACTCATGATGAGAACAAAATAAATGTTAATCGTGATTTCATAAACTATAATGTTGGATTGAAGACCCACCATATTCCAAACATCGATATGAGGAAGTTTGATGACAATGATCCTGTAACATGGATACTACAGATGGAGCAATATTTTGATCTCCATAATGTTAAAAACACACAAAAGATACGCATTACAACTTTATATTTAGAGAAAAATAATTTTGTATTGTATCGATGGCTTTGCTCTTGTAAAAAAATTGTCACTTGGTCAATTTTTATGGAGGAAATGATAGCACATTATGAGGATACAAATAACAACACCTTCTTTAGCACATTGAAGACTTCCAAAATTGAATATAAGGGTTGGAAAGAAAAATTGAAAGTAAAATTATGGCAACAAAGAAGCCTACCACTCACATATATAAAGATGGAAGTGTTGCTACTCCTAGACATCCACAACCTACAAGGTTGACACCACGGCAATTGCAAGAAAAAAAGCAAAAGGGCTTTGCTACAGTTGTGATAGAAAATATACTAAAGGTCATAAGTGTGCTGAGAATACATTATTTTACATAGGTTGTGAAGAGGAGGAAGAAAATAAACAAGAAACTTCAAAAGAATAGGATATACAAGAGGAACCAACCCTAGAGAAAGAAGAAATGACTCCGACCATATCTTGTAATGCATTGGCAGGAATTACCACTCCTCAAACTCTCAAGATAGAAGGACATATTAAGAAGAAAAATGTAATAGTGTTGATTGATTCGAGTATTACCCATACTTTTATTCATTGTAAGGTAGTCAAGGAATTGCATTGCTTCCTATACCCAACACTAGAGTGTCAAGTGATGGTTCCAAATGGAGGAACTATAAGTTGCTCTAGAAAGTGCCATAATATCAAGCTAACCATGGGGGAATATGTATTGAATAGTCCAATGCTTTCCATTCCAATGGGAGGTGCCGATATTATACTAGGAGTAAAATGGTTACAGTTTCTGGGGACGGTAGCTTTTAATTTTCAAGAACCTTTCTTGGTTATCATGCGGGTTACCTGATTTCAATCTTTGTTCACATTTTTTAGATTTACCATAAATTTTCCACAGCATAGAGACATACGTGGATTGATATCTTATAAAACATATGTTTCAACAATTGAAAATATAACATCCCGGCTCACCTCAAACAAATGTACTCACCAAAATGAGTGAAAATATTATCATTCAGGGATGTAGCTCAAAAAGTAGAGCTTTCAACTAGAATTCAAGAGTTATGTTGATAGATATTAAAAAAATGAAATTATATATATATATATATATATATATATATATATATTAATTTTGAAAATAAATTTATTTGTGTTTTGAAAATCATTATTTGAAGATGTATTTAGTTATTTAAGTAGTAGCATAATATCTCAAGAATGTATATAATACTAAAACCGTTTAGCATTTTAAATTTTTGGAAAATAAGGCATACGTTGTTTACTCATAATGAATTGGAATTATCCATATAAAAAACACATTCATGAATCATCTTCCATAAGCGAATAGCACATTCATTTATTTTAATATATATATTTTAAAGGTTTATACTTTGAATTTAATAAAGTTTTATAGATTATATTTTATAATTAGTTGTAAAAATATAAGTTAATTATTTTAATTATTTATTTTTATTTTTAATATTAATTTTTTTTGGGTTGAGTTTTCTTTTAGAATATTAAATTTATCTATACAATCAAAAGATATATCAAAGATAATAATTTTAATAAAAATGTTTATTTTTACATTTAAATGGAAAATTAAAACATAAAATAGTTATTAGAGTAATTTTTTCATTTAAAAGAAAATACAAATCAAAATAATTATTTTTTTATAAAAATTATATTTTAGTAGAATGAGTTGAGCTCAAGCGATAGATGCACATGTGGTTTTCCTAAGTGTAACTAGTTCATAAATTTATGTAGATGATAATCACCATTTTTTTCCAAATGACATATATATATATATATATATATTTTTCTGAATAGGGCTACTTTTATATTGATACAAAATAAAATTACAAAGAGGCAGAGGCCTCAATATTTCCAGCCCAATGTTGCGGCATTCTCACATTACAATGCAGGTTATTGACAGGTGAAACATGCTGAAAGCTGACCAAGAGAGCTATAAAAACTATGACCTTAGCTGACTCAAAGAGATAATTGGATTCAATGACTAGATTGTGAATAGACCTTGACAGAGTGACATCAATAGACAGTACCAGAGGACCTGGATTTTTACAGTTCCTACCCATTACAGAACCCAAAACTGACATTTTGAAATGCTGAGTCAGCGCCAAAATTGAAATCATAAACCGAATTATGCCGCCCACGCGGGGAAACCGGAAGTTTAACAAAAGAGTGAACATGAAAGCTGTAGAACAGTGAAGCATCCAACTGGAATTGAATACCTCCATGCCGACAGTAACCAAAAAACTAGGAATGCAAACCTGTTTAGACTTCATGAGAGGAGGGAGACTCTTCCTCAACGATGAGGCAAGAAAATTTGTATGGATCGTCTTCATCAGGAGGAGGGAAATCCTTGATTGCAGAGCTGCCATCATATGGAGCACTGGGACCTGCTTGCAGACCCACATCAACATTAACACCAGGATCAACACTCTGTCGGATATCCTTCTGAGAAATGTGATGCTCAGCTTCCTCTTTAGTCGCCAGAGGCTCGGCTTCTTCTTGAGTTGTCATAGCCGCTGCAGGAGTAGCCATGACTTGACCCGAGGAAGCTTCCCGGAGGATGATGGTAACAGTGGCTAAGAGGGAGATATTGCTGAAAATGCAGGGGAATTGAAGACAAACCTGATGAGAGTGCGCCCTGGAGGAAAGACGAAAGTGCCTAGCTGGATTGGACTGATCACGACCCCTACCACGACCCCGTCTGGAGGCAGGAAAGCGAACAGGGCCAAATTCGGAAGAGTAGGACGAAGAATCTGAGGTGGAGGGGGAGGACCTGCAGTTCACTTGCCCACAGGAGTTGCCTCTCCTGCAGCGCATTCTCGGGTGCAGTCGAGGCATGGTGTGAAGGGCAGAGGGAGAAAAAATGCCGGCAGAATTATGGGAGCAGGGGAGAGCTGAAAGGAAACTAGCGTGAGCCTGCAGAGGGTAATTGGTTGGAGAGGAGGATGGGCGAAGGTGATTGCAGAAAGAGATGCTGGTAAAATGGAATCCCGGCATGAAGTTTACACAGCCACCCAAAGCACATCGCATCCCTGTGCTGGTGCGTGAGCGATACTCAGCGGCAGCTTGGGAGCAGCAGGTGCGAAGGGGAGGAGCGCAAATAAGATCATCGGAGGGCGCCATGTCTGAAGAGAGAGCAAGAAATCGTCTGGAGATGGGCTTCATTAACTCTGCATTGAAGACCTGGACGGAACGAATTAAAGCCGGCATCATGCGAGGTTGGGTGGCGGTGGTGATAGGCCACGCGCCATCCCGCCAGTTCACCTGCGTACCACATACCTCGTTACACACATGCATCCGGGATCCAAATGACATATATTAATCTAAATATCAGTAGTCATATAAATTTTCAAGTAATTAAATTTCAATTATTTTTTATTATTAATGAAAAATTAAAATATAGAAAAACATATTAATCAATAATATTTTAATATAATAAATGTTATTATTAAAAACGTTGTTGTTTAGTTGTTCTATGTTTAGGAAGTTTTTTTTAGTCCAAAATTTTATAGAAACTTGCTAGAATTATATGTTCAATCTGTGAACTCTGCATAATCCAAGTATCCTATGAGTTTTTCAAGGAACTAAATCTATTTCTACATTTTAAAGAGGATTTTAAATAGAAAAAAGCACAACTCAACCAAAAATTGTTTTTCTCTTTACTTTAGTAGCTATCTATTCTTTCTTGGTTAACTAGCAAGCCTCTTGGACATTACACAACATAACTACTTTCTCTCTTCACTCACCCATTTCTCATACATTGCTCACACATATTGCACTTTAATAGTCTAATTCATATTTATAATAGCATCACCTTCAATTTTTTTGTGTCTCTAGCTTTGTGCTTTTTTGAGCTAAGCTCTTTACACCTATATGGTGCATTGTTCTTGTTTAGCTCTGTTCCAGCCAACCTCTTTGAAACATAGGTGTTTGATCACCTACATACTCCCATATATGTGACCACGTCCCCTGCACGTAACCATGACAAGATGGAACCATATGACATCCATACCATACATCAGAGACCCAATATTCTCCAATGTAAAATGTTTAGATACCCTTTTCCTATCAATTGTCGAACTTTTAAGCTAATTCTACAACTGATGTCATTTTACCTATCATATTGGGACACCACATACCAAAGTACTCAACTGTTGATATTTATCCATGGTACCTGGCACTCCTTTCCCATCAATTGTTGGATTGTTCAAGTGATTTTCCATAATCTACAGTAGGCGATAATTTTCCAGTCAAAATTGGACACCACATACTAGAGTGCTCAAATGGTGTTATCTATTCCCGGTATAAATTAATTTGGCATATTGGTCCTACACATGGCGTGCAACATCAAATTTCTAGCCTTTCTCTAAAAACCTTTTTTGGTTTCGCCTTCATGTAAATATTTTCACGTGCAATTGCAATTAATTGTGAAAATATAAATATGACTAGATAAAGAAGAGGACACGAATTCAGAGCTTTAAAGGAGAATTTTCTTGGGAATTTTTTGGGGAAATAGCCAAGCTCATAATTCTAAATTTTATTTCCAACTATATCCCTAATGAATTAAAACCAATTTGTACAAGAATTAAAAAAAGGCATATGGGAACCTGAGCAAAAGGACAAGCCAATATTGCTCTTGTGGGATGAGTTTTCTCTAGTGAATACACAACAGAAAGTTGAAAAAGATAAAAATTAAGGGAGTGTGGCGGATATACTCTCGATAGAGTACATAAGAAAAGTTATGCGAACAAAAAATAATGATAAGGAAAATGAGAGGATATATAAGAGGAGATTGAGCAAGATTAGTGTGTATGAACTCAATGGAGAAATATCAGCATAATAACATGCTTGGGAGCATGCTCAAGAGTGTGGGCTAAAGGAAAAAATATGGTTTTGAGAAGGTGGAGTCACTATGGACTCTAGATTCCTACTTGGGAAGTGGAGACGTTGTGTACTTTGGGACTTCTCTTGGTGTTAAACAGGTGGAGACTGAGTTCTCTAGATTCTTGTGGTATTTTTGAAGTGGGGTCACAATGTGTTCTAGATTCCTACGGGCGTAACATGTGGAGACAATATTGGCCATGGATTCCTGAAGGGTAAATAATATGGAGATAATCTTGACTCTAGATTCCTGTAGTTATTGTTGGGGTAATATGTGCTCTAGATTCCCTGAAGTGTTCATTTCGGTGGATACATTGTGTGCTCTGGACTTATGGATGTCAGGTGGAGGCATGATGTGCATTTAATTCCCATGTGATTTTTGAAATATATTGGTGTGAAATTTCCTTTATGACTTCACTCCTCAACCTTCAAATCTAGCTTAGGTGTGGTTAACTTCAAGAATGAATGGTAGTGTATTTGACCTACGATTGGGACGAGAGTTGAAGTACCTCCATGAGTTTTCATTCATTCATATAATAATATGGGTTTCTTACTTGACTCTCTATGTATACATGTGCAATATGAATGATAAATAATGTTGTTATATGAAAATGGGTGTATCAGCACTATTAATTAATGAATATATTTTCATGTGTATTTTGAATGAGATGGTTTGTATGATTATTCTGAGGGTGTGAGGGACTTGGAGATCCCTATAGTTGATAATATATTTCTTGATTTCCAAAGCTACTTGCATGATTTATTAAGACTGTTTAATGAAAAAAATTAAATTTTTATGATGTCTGTGATTCCAAGGTTTAGGTGTTATCACTATCAAGGAATCTTCATTGTCTAAGAATTAAGGATTTTTATTGTAAAAGAGCTATGTATGGCATGCTAGGAATTAGTGTGGATTTCTATTTTACATGGATAAGAATTGATTTATTTATTCATGGAATCATAAAAAAATAATGCATGATACACTAGAGACTCTGATAGTGATGGTTCATATCCATTCTAGAGAAGGATGTGGTCTTGTCGTAGTAGAAATCATAGAGTGTTGTTAGCCATAGATTGGATTTTTATAATTCCTATTAATATTTGGATTCACAACATTGTGAATGTATTCTATTGATGGTTAGCACTTGGACTAGATTTGATTGATATAAGGATGTATTCCTATGATTATAGATTCTTTGGGAAAGACTAGGCTACCAGAAGAACCTGGCTAGTTCGTTGAAATGCTTAAGGAAAACCTTTAATCATACAAATTCTAAAAGGTAAAGAATTAATATTTTTATTTAGGTTGGATTTAGGTGATCTAGATATATCTAGGAATATGGACACTTGAAATAAATTTCAAGGTGAAGTACCATGGAAAAGCTAAATTCAAATTTATCCGGATACATCCAAAAAAATGGTAAGTTGAGGTATATCTAGGGTGGGGCCCAATTTTGTTAAATAACACAAGGTGTGGATGAGTGTCCAAAGTTCTATATAGGGGGTGGCATAAATAGTTTGAGTGTCAAATTTTTTTTGAGATCCAAATGCACCTGGCAATCTAGGTTATTTGTATTGTGATAAAATGTGGGTATAGTAGATTCCTGTAGGAACTAGATATAACAAGAAAAAAATAAATAACATGTGAAACCATACATGGTGGTGACTATTGGTTAGCTGATATGGAAAGGGTTATCTGGACTTAGTCACATCCACATTGGTGCAAGGATGGTGTGGAAGTGCTTGGGTGAGGTTATGCAGCCATTTGGGAACCATATGTATGTTGTTAGAAATTAAATAAAAAAGCAATGAAACAAAAATATCAAAAAAAAGAAGAAGAGCAAACTGAGGCAAATATACATGGTTCATCAAATTTGGGTTACAACCATAGAGAAACAACCAGACCTTCCTTTTATGTTATACAACAAATTAAATGGATACAACCTACAACACATTCACTATAACTTCCTCTTTGATCTCAGACACTTTCCTTCTCTCTTTTTAGACATAATAATACATAGCCACAGTAAATTTCCCTCATATAAATCGAGGGTTACCTTATAGGGAAAAAACCCTCAATTTACATAAATTCTACCATGAGATCGTTTTCCTAATGAAAAATTTAATTGACTATAAGATTACAATATTCTGCAAGTCACTTTTCTCAAAAAAAAATCTTTCAATGGTGCTTCTCCAAAACCCCTACTATTGGGGGCTCGAAAGCATGTTGTCCACACCCCCCCGCCCCCTCCCCTCCACTCCCCCCATGGATACCCCTACAACACTAGGTGGGGCCAGGTGGGGGGGGGGGGGCGGGGGGGGTGGGCAGATTCCCCCAAGACCCCCCAACAACGATTGGGTTCTAAATGAGATTGGAACAAGACCTCTAAATCAAGAATTTAATCAAGCTCCTCCCCCAACATGTGTCATATGGGTGCCACATGGTAGAGCCTTGCTTATGTGGTAATTATTAAATGATCAAACTTTAAATGGGCATAGCTTTTGATATGGCCATCAGATCTAAATAAAATCTATCTCGTTGGAAATGTCCTGACAAGCTAAATAAATTGGTGTTATTCAAAGTTAATTATGCTAATTTTTGGAAATAAGAATTTTTATAACCCCATATTCATAATGCCACCATTGAGATTGGGTTAGTTAAAATTAACACCTTCCACAACTCTGATATCTCTAAGGGAGGGTGGAGGGATAATTATAGTGTGGTATTAGAGTTCCTAGGTTCAACACTTGGACTAAATGGACCTTGGAGACAAAAATATAAATAAATGATGATTGGTTGTTGTGTGTAATGTGGTTTTATTGTATCATTTAAATTATGGACTACATGTTGTATGCAAGTGTTGATATCATAATTATGAAATGACAGAAATACCAAATTCTAATATTTTAGTTGTTCTCTAACTAGAATATTAACTTGAAATTTTGTGTTTGAGATAACCATGCATCCATATGAGTATTGCATATTTTCCAAGGTGATGGGTAAATATGTTATTTATATATTGTTTTCTAACAATTATGTGTGTGTAAAAACACATAAAAAGGCACCAAGGAAAGAAAAAATAATAAAAGGAGGAGCAACAAAATGGTGTATTATAGCACTGATAGGTCCCAACATGATTAGGAAAAGGATTCACTTAGAAAAAAAAAGAGAGGAAGACTTCCCTAACTAGATGGACTCCCTCAAACTTCTAAGGGATGAGTTAAGAAGTTGTAAGGCTAGAAATGAAAAGAATGTCAGATTTCAAGGAAAGCTGATAGAAGTAAATGAAATCATACAACAAAGCCTATCAGAGTTGCAAGGACATAAATAGCATGAGCTAGGTACTAGCTACCTAGGCAAGTATTAGGATGGGCATAGTTCATTAGTAATTTGGAAGAATTAATTTAGGATTCATGGTGCAGAAGGAAGTAGGCCTTGTAGGAATCTACAACGTAAGTTCCGTAGATCAAGAACCAAAGGTCACTGCTCACAAATAGATCACAAATCAGTACACCAGTATAATCACGTAGTTAAAACCCTCAAATAGGGAAACAGTCCACGCCCTGAGCCAACGCGGCCACTTCAGGGAATCTATTAAGATAAAAAGAAAAGTTACATATGTTTCTCTCATAAATGGTTACTGGAAAAATGACCCTCCATGCTATTTAAATAGAGATCATGGACCAATCGGGTGCTAAGCCACGGATCAAATGCCGTTAATACCGAGGTGAGAGATAACCATCGGATCACTACAAATCGTGACCGTCGGATTATAAGTTACAAATGTACATGGTAAAGAAACACACTTTACCTAACTCTACACTAGACTCAGTTATTCTTAAATATTTCCTATGTGTCGGAATATCCTAACATCCCCCCTTAAGAACAACTTGGGATAGGATTGAAGGATTTACAAAGGTGACACAAAAGGAGCCTATTTCCTATGTGTCGAAATATCCTAACATCCCCCTTAAGAACAAATTGGGATAGGATTGAAGGATTTACAAAAGTGACACAATAGGAGAAGGAAGGAGGCATTAGAGCCTATCCCCCCTTAATGACAACTTTCCTAAACTCCAAGCATGGATCGAAGTTTGGTAAACTTCGCTTCTGTGAGAGCCTTCGTAAAGATATCGGCTACTTGATCATTGGTTGGACAATACTGCACTTCAAGAACACGATCATGAATGAGCTTTCTGATGAAGTGTATGTGGAGTTCAATGTGTTTAATACGCTGATGCTGAACTGGATCTTTACATAGTTGAATGGCACTCTGAATTCAGACAGAATCTGACGAAGCCACATGGCTTCCTTGTTGGCTTCAATTGCACCACGATACTCTGCTTCTGCTGAAGAAAGAGAGATGGCACTTTGTTTCTTACAAGACCCAGTAATAAGTCCTGAACCAAGAGTGAATACATATCTTGCAGTAGACTTTCGATCATCAGGGTCACCAGCCCAATCAGAATCAGTGAAACCAATCAACAATGGAGATGCTCCTGCACTGTAATGAATCCCGAACTGAACTGTACCTCGAATATATCAAAGTATTCTTTTAGCTGCTTTCCAGTGACTTTCATGAGGTTGGGGCATAAACCGAGCGACAAGACCAATGGCAAAGGAAAGGTCAGGAAAGGTCAAGACGGTATGGGTTAGATACGAAATTTTACCAACAATTTGACGATATAAGGTAGCATCAACTTCGAGAGGCAGAGTACAAGTATTGGCTTTTAGCTCCAGGCCAAAGAGGAGAAGGGGTAGGCTTACGGTCTTCCATGTGAAAGTGGTGTGAAAGATCACAGGCATACTTGGGCCGAGAGAGGGTAATGCCTTCCTTGGATTGCAAGACTTGAAGACCAAGGAAATAATGCAAGTGTCCTAAGTACGTTTGTCATTTCAAGCTTCTTTTTGAGGCTAGACTTCACATGGTTTATATGGTTTGGATCACTACCGGTAAGGATAAGATCATCAACATGAAGAATAAGGATGGTGAAGGAATTACCCACATTCTTGGGTATGAAACGGTGTTGTCGAGAATGGCGGCTAGAAAAGCCATTATCTAAGAGAAATCTATCCATTTTGGCATACCAAGCTTGAAAGTTTGTTTGAGACCACAGAGAGACTTCCTAAGGCAACAAACAAGGCTGGATTTGTTTTGGATAAAGCCAGGGGGTTGTTCCATGTATATATCTTCATGCAAATCTCTATGTAAGAAGGCGGATTAAAATCCATCTGATGGACTTCCCATTTAAAGGAGGTAGCAAGGGAAAGAGCAAGGTAGATAAAATTCATTTTCGCAACAAGGGAGAAGGTTTTAGTATAGTTAATGCCTTCAACTTGTGAAAAAACTTTAGCGACAAGACGAGCTTTATGTCTATCCACTTTTCCATCTAGCCCAAACTTTGTTTTGTAAACCCATCTGCATCTGACAAGTTTTCTTCCTTTTGGAAGAGGAATAAGATCCTAAGTATTATTTTCCAATAAGGAACAATACTCTTCATTCATAGCTTCATCCCAATTTGAATGACTGGAGGCTTCTTCAAAGGTTTCTGGATCAATTTTTTCTAGAACTTGAGCCAATAAGGAAGAGGCACTTTTGAACTGAGAACGTATACGTCGTCGATCTGCAGGGTCACCTGCAAGAGAACCTGCTGCATCTCGAGTAGAGCGGACCCATCTTGGAAGTGGTGGAGTATAAGGAACAAGTTCACAAGTTGGAGGAGGATTTTCGTCCTCATTTTCATGATCTAAACTAGAAGGAATACTATTAAAAATAGAAGGGAGAGAGAGAGAGGTGGCACATATGTCGAATCGGGCTCGCAGGCCAAAGGTGGAACACCTACCAAACTAGGCTCGCAGGCCAATATATTTTCATCAAAATTTACATCTCTTCTAATAATTATATTTTTGGATTTGGGTTGAAGAATTCTATATCCTTTGACATCTTCAGAATATCCAACAAACATACATTTTTCTCTCTTAGGTTCTAAGGCTTTATGTTTCGCATTTGGAAATATGGGCCCAAGCATCACTTCCAAAAACATGAAAGTGATTTACATCTGGTTTGATTGAGCTCCAAGCTTCTTCTAGAGTTATATACTTTAAAACCTTAGTAGGAGTGTGATTTACTATGTAATTTGCACACTTAATGGCTTCTGCCCAAAAATTGAGACCAAGCCCTTTAGATTGAAGCATACAATTAGCCATTTCTTTTAAGGTGTGATTCTTTCTTTATTTCTCATTTTGTTGTGGAGTATATGGAACGGTATGTTGCAATTAGATACCATGCTCGGTGTAGAAGTTGATAAATTTGTTGTTAACATATTCTCCGCCTTTTTCGATCTTAACTTAAGAATTTGATGTCCAGTTGTTTCTCAACAAAGACTGTAAAGGCCAAGAAAATGTTAAAAACTTCACTCTTGAGTTTTAAGAAGTATACCCAAGTGCGTACGGAAAAATCATCAATGAAATTTAAGTAATTGAAACCAAAGAAAAGAAACAACGGTAAGTGGACCACATAAATCACTATGCAGAGACTCTGAAAGGGAAATTTGAAGCGTGCTAGAGGCACGTTTGTCAAAACTATCTCGATGATGTTTTCGAGTACACATCCGAAGAAAACACCATCTCGGCAAGCTACCATAGGAAGACATGTCACCATATTTTCTTTACATAGAGTTTTAAGGGAGCGATAATTTAAGTGACCAAATCGCTCATGCCAAAGTTTGCTCACTTCATCATTATGAGCAACAAAAACGAAAGGAAGATATTTTAAAACCTTAGTTAAGGCGAGAGGAGGGGGGGGTGAATCAGTTTAACACATTCACGGACTTTTAAAACTTTCCATTAAAACTTATTTACACCTTAATTTCATGTTCAACTTTATATGTGAGTAATCTTAGAATGTGAGCAGCAAGTATTAAGATAATGTAACAACAGACTTAATATGAGAGCAGCAAGTATTAAGAAGATTAAAAACACCATATCAACACATGAACATCAAGCACATAGACAACAGATATAAGTGGAAACACATAAGGGAGAAAACCACATCTTATTATTATTGTGATGAAAAGGCAAGCTCCAACTCCCTCTCACCACTGATTTTCTGCAGGCTCCAACCTACAGGAGTCTCCTACCTCAATTCTGCAAGCTACAACTTGCAAGGAAGCTCCAACTCCCATAAATTTTCTATAGGCACCAACCTACAAGAGGCTCCAACCTCAACCAGCTACTACTGACTTCAATCAAGCTACAACTTGATATGGAAGAACCAACTTCCTCTTTTTTTTGCAGGCTACAACCTACAGGAGGCTCCTACCTCAGTCAGCTACAACTGACATCTATCAAGCTACAACTTGATAGGGAAGCTCCAACTTCCTCACTCTTTCATAATAAAACACTTGTTGATTTACCTGGATATCAGCTATGTTCTATTCCTTCTTTTCTGCTGTCCATCAGTCCTCATATCTACCCTGTATCATCTTTACATCTTCTCAGATTCTCTTTCAGCTCCTCCTTCTTCTCTGCCTCACTGCTTCATTTCTGCATTCTTTAACCTACCTATGAATATCAATGTGATATTATTTATATAGTTCATCATATGACTGTTTGTATCCCACAGGGAATTCAAAATGAACAACCATGACTCTTTGACTTCTGCCTTCTCATTTCTTTGTCCAACTCATTCAGAGGAATATAGCAATTTATACAAATTTCAGTTTTACAGTGGATTTTTATTTTCCTACTGGAGACTTACTAATGCATCACAAATAATATAAAATCAATTAAAACATTTACACTCACAATTTCAATTACATACATCAATTTCACTTAGCCATTTTTCTGGCCCTTGGCTTGCTAGTTTTGTCCTTTATGCTGCTATTAAGTAACTGTTCTGCATACCTCTGTTGTTTATTGCAATTATGTATCTGCTGCAAATATAACTGCTTTACAAGCATGTACCCCTAATTTTTCTTCGAATATGGTAATTTAAATTTATGCTAAAGCTTTTCATCACTATGGTAAAATCTTGTATCAAGAGTTCATTTTATGGAAGCGGCCAATCAATATTTGATTTGACTTAATCATCAACGTAAGTCTGGCCCACCATTATTTCCATTTACTTATTTCATCCAACGCAGTGATATATCTGGCCCATAGTTTTAATGCATGTTTGGTCATAGCATTTCATAAAAACTCAGACTTTTATTAAAGACCAAACACCAGCATATATTAAAGGTTTTTATATGCTTGCTTATTTAAATAACTACGGCACTAGACCTTCGAGCTTGGAGTTAAATCTTCAAGTGATATATATAAGTGCCCTCAGGGCCCACATCTTACCATTCATGCTTCATAAACCTTGGTTTTAAAACCCAGACTTCAATATATACAAATTGGGGCCCACATCCTCGTTCAACGCATATCATAACTCTTCATATTATATGTTGGTCTATATATATAACAAACCAAAATAAAAACTCTTGCTTTTCCACATATGTTAATATGTGTCAAGACTCAATATTATGCCCAAATATCATACTGGCCCACTACACTTTAATTTCAAACCATATATATAAGATTCGGCGTATAATTCTGGTTTTATAATTTGACTCCAGTGGTCAATAAGCCATATTGAACCCCGCTTTATGAATGCATCAATGAATATCTCAACTGTGTAATAAAACTCAATGTATTCGGGCCCACAATTTCGAGCTCTTTGCATCTATCGATGCGATGAATTAAACCATGGTTATAAAACCATTGAAATTCCCCATTACAGAATGGTCTTCAGCATATTAACAAATATACGTTCCCGACTTTGTTATTTCACATCAACCGTAATGTATTAACATGTGTTATGTCCTTCATTCAATTTCTCAGAAACATTATGATAAAGTCTCGACTTTAGATAACTCAATATGATGGCCCCACACTTATATATCAACCATGATTCAATAAAAGCCGACATCAATACCCATTGTATGAAACCTTCACGACATTAAACTAAAGTGATATCTCCACTAACCTTCGGGCCCACAACTCGTTTAACATCTGACGACTATAAACTTGTTGCGCTCCACCTCGCTCCAGCTCGACGTCTCCACCATCGATCCATGCCTTAATGTTTTAATTAAATCTTGCATTAACCTCCAGATAGATCCAACGGTTGATCTATTATCGCGCTTCAACACCAAATCCGACAGTGATCCCGTAATATCGCACAAATTAACTGCATGGGGGATAAATCTCAAAATTTGTGTGATATAAGTGGTAATCGAATACCACTTTCAGACATGTGGCAGTCGATAATTGATATCGCATTTTTTCTCGACTTACAACTAACCACTTTTAAAAAATGTGAGACTGCTAGTTTTCTGCCTCCAAAACCACCTTTACTATAGCTCCTTTTCACGGTTTCGCCTTCATTTCAGGGTTCCGTCTTCGCCTGGTTTGTTACCAATCCTCTGCGCTTTTATTTATATAGTCTCCACCCTCACTCTCGCTTGTTCTTTTCACAACTGCGTCAAGAAGTTTCACTCTTCTGCATATATCTTCATGGCTTTCATTATCATAGATCCAACATATTTATTGGTTCCGACAGGTTCTAAACCCTTCTATCATTCATCCCCGCTAGTTATCAGTTAATTCCTCCTGTTTCTGCGTAAATAGGATCACCAACTAATTTAGGATCAACTTCACTGCCTGGAAGTATCGATTCCCCCTGTAATCGATGTTCCAGCATACATACATAATTCTTCTAAGGTCAATCGCCAGCACAGTCTCAATTATTTCGAATTCATCCAAAGAGCCTGTACGCACATTTAATTCGTCAAACATCGTTTATACATGAGATTCAACACACTCCTCAAAATTTGTCACTTCCTGAAAAGGAATCGACCGAATTCCTTATGAATTCTATTGTAGAGAATTGGGTTTCAATCTTAGATTCTCTCAAATTATACATAAAACCACACATGCTATGACTAACATCAATTTACTGAGTCTTTTCAACTGTAAATGCAAGCCTTATTACATTCAACCTTAAACCTGCAAGATCAATACTAACACTGCCTCATTAATCAACATAGATTCTTCATTTATATGCAGGGCCTCATTTAAAACCCCAAATTTCAAAGTATATTCATACAATTTTTTATTGACAGCCAAAGCTCATTCACACAGAGTTAAACCATGTTCATGTAAAACTGAACCATATTCCTTCACTTATACAATGAAATCACTTACAAACTCTTTTCTTGGCCAGATCTGTCTCCCCGGATCTCCAATCAAATGGCCCTTCTACTACACTACTATGTCTCTACAGATTTTCACTCCAGACCCCTATTCAAAATCAATGGCCCTCCGTCTATCCTGAATACTCTGCACCTTGAATAGCTCTCTGCTTCTTTACTAACTCTTTTTCTCTCTTTTGTTGCCTCTGCTACCTCTCTGCTGCCTCTGCTACCTCTCTACTGCCTCTACCTCTCTGCTACTTTGCTTCTCTCTTTTCCTTGTTGTTGTTTCAGGTGCTCATCCTTTGCCATCTCCTTTGCAATCAATGACAACATTTCCAACAGTCTCCCCCTTTGGCATTGATGGCAACATATCCACCAACAATCGAATGCTTCCTCCAAGTCTTCCTCTGCTTGCCTTTTAGAAGACCCTTTCTTCTATCACTTGCTTTTCCTCCCCCTTTGACATCAATGGCAAAGGGTTGCACATTTCTCAGTGTAGATTCTATCTTTGCATTTCTTTTCTCTGAGTTTTGTTTAGGCCTCCATACTGGTGTACAAGAGTTTTTGAGAGAACACTTTTGAGGATTATTGAACTTAAATATACACTATAAATTGATACAATCCCAAAGCATAGACTCCTTTCACTTGTATAATGCTGAAATGAAGATAATGATACTTCATAGAACACACTGTACTAGCCTTATCTAATTAGAGATGCATGATTGGATCAAAACTAAAATACTGAGAAGGCTTCAAATAAACTTTAGTCTCTAGTATTATCTTCATCATAAATCCATATCTGTTGAGGAAGATTGTAGATGGAATATGTCTTCTTCTGAAATACACATCTGTAGTACAACACTTGTTTAATTATGATGAGGATTCCAATATATCTTTTATAGATGTGGTTCACCTTTCCTGCCTGTTGGTGATGATATGAGCTAGGCTGCTGATAATGATATTGCACTTAATAGCTGAAAGGTCCTTGATACTCTTTTCAATGGAGACATATTGGAAATCCTTTCTGTTGAATTAGGCTTTAGATGTAACATTTACAGAATCTTGGGCTTCAAATGCAATATCAACACAACTAGTCCTTCATACTTCAGATAATTCAACTGTTCTATCATGATGATCTTCCACAAAAATGTATTCAAGATGTTTAATTGATATCTTAGCAAACAGACTTCACATAGTGTTATGAATGATTTCAAGAGAGAGAGGCCTAATATATATATATGTACTGGCTTCAGGAAGGCAAGAAATTATATATAGAAGAAGATACTGCTTCCATGCTCAATATAATGCTTCAAGTGTAAACAAAATACTGATCCTTTAGCTCTGTTGTTGATCTTTTCATGCTTGAATAATGCAAATAACGCTGGATATACTGCCTTGATGTAATCTTTGCCATAGTCCTTTGATCCTGAGGACCTGTACCATGCCACTGCTCCACTGACAACACTTGATATTCTACTGATAGGCATGCTGCTTGTACTAAATATCCATTGATACTACTTTCACTTTAGCTCACACGTGAACCCATAGTTAAGTCAACCTTCATAATTACTACTTTTGAGCTTTCCACTGTTTCCACCAACAATCATCAATATACTGAATTTGATCTTGGAATCATTAACCATTTTTTTTTTTTTTTTTTTTTCTGTCATTCTGTTCAAAGGAAAGCCATTGCATGTTCCTTTCTAGGACTATTCCATAATCATTGCTGCTTTATAATCAATTCAACTGTTCTAATATAAAGATCTTCGAGAAGACATCTTCAATTTCTTTACTATGAATCTTCATGGGCTGATCACTCAGAGAATTATCACTCTCTTAACTACCTACCTCCAAGGGGACTTTTCATAGATGAATGATGTCATGACATAATGATGATAGGCACTTCTCTTACTAATCCTTCTTAATGTGATTCATTTGTTAATTCTAGCAGTATGATGCACAATGTGATCATCACTTAATGTGCTCATTTTTCCTTAGCTTACATGTCCATGGCTGATGTTCTCTCTACCACCATGGTTTCTTGCTGCCTTCTCTTCTTCCATCAATCTGTTAGCTATTGAATGCTTCAGGTATTCTTCTTCCTCTTTAGTTCTTTGTTAGAGAAAATTTGTTCTTTCCCTTTCTGATCTTATAGTTGTTCACATTCCAAGGAGCTATTCTTAGATTGCTTTCATGGGGACTATTTATGAACTGCTCTCCCCCTGGGATGTTGCTTCATATTTATCACTAGATGGATTTTTTCTTTGCTTCCTAGAGCAGCTTCTCCTGAGACTATGATAGATTCATTATGTTATTGAGGTAACAGGCTCCCCCTTTCTCTTTTCCTTCCATACTTTATTGGGGTTCTTCATAATGTCTGCACTCCTTTTTGATTCATAGCTTTTTTTGATTTGATTAGATTCCATCCTCTATTTAGAGCTCTTTAATGTATATGGTAGTATACAGTCTTTTGCTTTGTGACCAAGCTTGAGGCATATATAACATCTTGTTTTACCAAGGTACATTTGCGCTGATGTATAATATGTTGTTCCCCTTTTTTAACACAATTTACATTCAACAGATTTATGTCCAAATTCATTGCATGCATAACAGTAGCCATGGAAATAATTTGTGTACCTGGTGAAAGATTGTCTTTTCCATTTGCTTGCTTGAGGGGTTCTTCTCATTTGCTGCATCTTTTGCTGGTTGAAGTTGATAGGCCTTGTCTTACATTGTGCTGCAATATGTCCTGGTTTATGACAAGAAAAACATGTGATATTTTTCATAGGATGAAAGAACCTCCTTTGACATCTTCCAAATTTATTCACTTCATAATCAAGAGTGTATGAGCCTTTTTCAGCTGACTGTTTTATCCTTTCATTATCTGTCCTTTCATGTTGTTTCTTTTTGTTTGTTTGTTTCTTCACAAATCTTGTTTTGGCTGGCTTCTGCTCCTGCAGGAATCTTCTGAGCTGCTTCATTATCCTTTACAACTTTTACAAAGATGATATTCCTGTTATCTTCTACCTTGAACTTACTTGTTTCTCCTTCATAGCTTATCCCAGTCTTTACGAGAGGTGACCTTTGAGCATTTAGAATTTGGTCCAACTGTCCAGAGCTTTTCATTTGTGGAGTATTCATTAATAATTCTCTTTGGGCCTTTTCTAATTTCTTTCTCAGGCACACCACTTCTTCTTCCAGTTTCTCACATTCCAGACTTTTCTCTTTCATTTGTTGCAGCAGAGTGTCTTCAACTTTACTTGCTTCTTCAAGTTGTGTCTTCAAGCCAAAAATTTCCTTCTTATCTTCATATGCTTTCTCATCACATATTTGCACCAATGCCTTAAAGTCTTTGTTTTCATTATTCAATATTTCTATTTCAGTCAAGGCTGTATCAAGTTTGTTTTTTTCTTCAACTGTAATTTCTTCATGGAACTGACTTCCATTCACACTAGCAGGCACTTCATTTGATGGAACATTTTCCTTTTGACATGAATTTTCCTTCTTCTTAATTCTCTTCTCCTTCTTGACAACGCAGCCACTAGTGTCTAATTCATACATGAAATGCAATCTATCCCAAATTTCTTTTGCAGAGGTTAAATCCATTATTAACTCAAGATCCTTGTTATGAATACTTTTGTATATCACACATTTTTCCTTGGCATTTCTCTATTGTTCTTGCACAGAGGGAGAGTTTGTACAGTAGCCATCACATACAAGTTTCCATACTTCAAGTTCATAAGCCATTAAATCTATTTTAACCTTATATGTCCATTCAGGAAAGTTTGTTGTACTTAACACAGGTACATTTTGATAGTCCATGACTCAACCAGATCTCCTTCAAGCTATTAGGCTTACTCCAAAGGAACCCTCTCTGATACCAATTGTTGAATCCTTAGTTAAACTGAGAGAGGGGGGGGGGGGTGAATCAGTTTAGCATATTCATGGACTTTTAAAACTTTACATTGAAACTTATTTACACCTTCATTTCATGTTCAACTTAATATGTGAGTAATCTTAGAATGTGAGCATCAAGTATTAAGATAATGTAACAACAGACTTAATATGAGAGTAGCAAGTATTAAGCATATTAAAAACACCATATCAGCACATGAACATCAAGCACATAGACAACAGATATAAGTGGAAACCCATAAGGGATAAAAACACATATTATTATTGTTGTGATGCAAAGGCAAGATCCAACTCTCTCTCACCACTGATTTTCTACAGGCTCCAACCTACAGGAGGCTCCTACCTCAGTTCTGCAAGCTACAACTTGCAAGGAAGCTCCAACTCCCATCAATTTTCTGCAGGCACCAACCTACAGGAGGCTCCAACCTCAACCAGCTACTACTGACTTCTATCAAGCTACAACTTGATATGGAAGCACCAACTTCCTCTATTTTCTGCAGGCTACAACCGACAGGAGGCTCCTACCTCAGACAGCTAAAACTAACATCTATCAAGCTACAACTTGATAGGGAAGCTTTAAATTCCTCACTCTTTCATAAGAAAACACTTACTGATTTACCTGGATATCAGCTCTGTTTTGTTCCTTCTTTTCTACTGTCCATCAGTCCTCATATCTGCCCTGTATCATCTCTGCATCTTCTTAGATTCTCTTTCAGCTCGTCCTTCTTCTCTGCCTCACTGCTTCATTTTTGCATTCTCTAACCTCCCTGTGCATATCAATGTGATATTATTTATAGAGTTTATCCTATGAATGTTTGTATCCCACAGGGAATTCAAAATGAACAACCATGACTTTTTGACTTCTGCCTTCTCATTTCTTTGTCTAGCTCATTCAGAGGAATATAGCAATTTATACAAATTTTAGTTTTATAGTGGAGTTTTTTTTTCCTACTGGAGACTTGCCAATGCATCACAAACAATATAAAATCAATTAAAACATTTACACTCACAATTTCAGTTACATACATCAATTTCACTCAACCATTTTTCCGGCCCTTGGCTTACTGGTTTTGTCTTTTCTGCTGTTGTTAAGTAACTGTTCTGCATACCTCTGTTGTTTACTGCAATTATGTATCTGCTGCAAATATAACTGCTTTACAAGCATGTACCCCTGCTTTTTCTTCGAGTCTGGTAATTTAAATTTCTGCTGAAGCTTTTCATCACTATGGTAAAATCTTGTATCAAGAGTTCATTTTATGGAAGCAGCCAATCAATATTTTCTGACTTAATCATCAACATAAGTCTGGCCCACCATTATTTCCATTTACTTATTTCATCCAACGTGGTGATATATCTGGCCCACAATTTTAATGCATGTTTGGTCATAGCATTTCACACAAACTCAGACTTTTATTAAAGACCAAACACCAGCATATATTAAAGTTTTTTATATGCTTTCTTATTCAAATAACTACGGCACTAGACCTTTGAGCTTGGAGTTAAATCTTCAACTGATATATATAAGTGCCCTCGGGGTCCACATCTTACCATTCATGCTTCATAAACCTTATTTTTAAAACCCAGAATTCAATATATACAAAGTGGGGCCCACATCCTCGTTCAACGCATATCACAACTCTTCATATTATATGTTGGTCTATATATATAACAAACCAAAATAAAAACTCTTGCTTCTCCACATATGTTAATATGCGTCAAGACTCAATATTACGCCCAAATATCATACTGGCCCACTGCACTTCAATTTCAAACCATATATATAATATTCGGCGTATAATTCTGGTTTTATAATTTGACTCCAGTGGTCAATAAGCCATATTGAACCCTGATTTATGAATGCATCAATGAATATCTCAACTGTGTAATAAAACTCAATGTATTTAGGCCCACAATTTCGAGCTCTTTGTATCTGTCGATGCGATGAATTAAACCATGGTTATAAAACCATTGAAATTCCCCATTACACAATGGTCTTCAGCATATTAACAAATATATGTTCCCAGCTTTGTTATTTCACATCAACCGTAATATATTAACATGTGTTATGTCCTTCATTCAATTTCTGAGAAACATTATGATAAAGTCTCGACTTTAGATAACTCAATATGATGGCCCCACACTTATATATCGACCATGTTTCAATAAAAGCCGACATCAATACCCATTGTATGAAACCTTCATGGCATTAAACTAAAGTGATAGCTCCACTAACCTTCGGGCCCACAGCTCGTTTAACATTCGATGACTATAAACTTGTCGCGCTCCACCTCGCTCCAGCTCGACGTCTCCACCGTCAATCCACGCCTTAATGTTTTAATTAAATCTTGTATTAACCTTCGGATAGATCCAATGGTTGATCTATTATCGCGCTTCAACCCCAAATTTGACGGTGATCCCGTAATATCGTGGAAATTAACTGCACAGGGGATAAATCTCAAAATTTGCGTGATATAAGTGGTAATCGAATACCACTTTCGAACACGTGGTAGTCGATAACTGATATTACATTTTTTCTCAACTTACAACTAACCACTTTTAAAAAACGCAAGACTGCTGGTTTTCTGCCTCCGAAACCACCTTTACTGGAGCTCCTTTTCACGGTTTTGCCTTCATTTTAGGGTTCCGTCTTCGCCCGGTTTGTTACCAATCCTCTAAGCTTTTATTTATATAGCCTCCGCCCTCGCTCTCCCTTGTTCTTTTCACAACTGCGTCAAGAAGTTTCACTCTTCTGCATATATCCTCATGGCCTTTCATTATCATAGATCCAACATCTTTATTGGTTCTGACAGGTTCTAAGCCCTTCTATCATTCATCCCCGCTAATTATCAGTTAATTCCTCATGCTTCTGCGTAAATAGGATCACCAACTAATTTAGGATTGACTTCACTACCTGGAAGTATCGATTCCCCCTGTAATCGATGTTCCATCATACATAAACAATTATTCTAAGGTCAATCACCAACACAGTCTCAATTCTTTCAAATTCATCCGAAGGGCCTGTATGCACATTTAATTTATCAACCATCGTTTATACATGAGATTCAACAGACTCCTCACAGTTTATCACTTCCTGAAAAGGAATCATCCGAATTCCTTGTGAATTCTATTGTACAAAATTGGGTTTCAATCTCAGATTCTCTCAAATTATACATAAAACCACACATGCTATGACTAACATCAATTTACTGAGTCTTTTCAACTATAAATGCAAGCCTTATTACATTCAACCTTAAACCCGCAGGATCAATATTAACACTGCCTCATTAATCAACATTGATTCTTCATTTATATGCAGGGCTTCATTTAAAACCCCGAATTACAGAGTATATTCATACAATTTTTTATTGATAGCCAAAGCTCATTCACACAAAGTTAAACAATGTTCATGTAAAACTGAACCATATTCCTTCACTTATACAATGAAATCACTTACAAACTCTTTGCTTGGCCAGATCTGTCTCCCCAGATCTCCAATCAAATGGCCCTTCTACTACACTACTCTATCTCTACAGATTTTCACTCTAGACCCCTATTCAAAATCAATGACCCTCCTTCTGTCCTCACTACTCTGCACCTTGAATAACTCTCTGCTTCTTTGCTAACTCTGCTGCTCTCTTTTGCTGCCTCTGCTACCTCTCTACTGCCTCTACTACCTCTCTATTGCCTCTACCTCTCTGCTACTTTCCTTATCTCTTTGCATTGTTGCTTTTTCAGGTGCTGCTCCTTTGCCATCAATGACAACATTTCCAACAGAGATGATGACCCAAAGTTTTCAAACTTATACAACCTTGTGGAATCATCAGTAATGCCAGTAGCTAAAATATGTTTAGGATCTTTGAGGTCCTTGATTACAACATCATGAGGTGAGAATTCTACTATTTTCCCTTCACTTGAATGAGTTATCTGATAAACAGATAGAAGGTTGCATGACAAGGTAGGAACACATGGTACATCATTAAGCTGACCATTATCTAGATGAATGGTTCCAAATCCTACAACACTAAGAGATCTATCATCGCCAACATAAATATGTTTGGTGTTACAATCATTTAAAGAAGAAAACATAGATTTATTTTTAGTCATGTGGTAAGAAGCTCCAGAATCAATGAGACGCTCATGAGAAGGAGAAGAAGAAGATACATTTAATGCATAACCAGATCTTGATGCTTGACAACCACAACCAGAAAGTGCCATGCCTGAAGATGAAGGTGAAGAGTGCTCCAAATTAATGTTGTGCTTCTTCATTGTTGCTTCTAAGGCTTCCATCTTCTTAAACAATTTGGACTCTATATGGCCATCCCGATTGCAAAAGTTGCAATGTCTATCTGTCTTCTTCCCTTTGTTTTGATTTTCCTTATTATTTTGGTGATTTGATTTTTCAGTTTGCGGCTAAAATTCCTTAGGGCCCTTTTTTGGTTTAGGACCATATTTTTTAGGATACTGCTTCTTGGGATTCTTTTGATATGGTTGTTGTTGGGCTACTAAGGCTTTCTTAGAAGCATTTCCAGCAGTGATAAGACCAAGGTGTAAATTTTTTTCTTGTTCTCTTATCAAAGAATCACAAAAGGCATCAAAATAGGGATTCTTATAGGTGGTTCCCGAAGAAATGATGGCTTCTCTGGTGGAATGGAAGGCGGAAACAAAAATAGAGTATGCAGGGCCAAGCTTAGCAAGAATGCAATATATGAGGCTACCATCTTCCTTTTTGATCTTACAACCTTCTAAAAGAATTTTGAGGGTCTTAAATTTGGACAAAAAATCTTCAATGGAGGAGAAATTATTGGGATCCAAAGTAAGCAACTCATTTTCAAGATGGTGGGCCCAGATTTGATTTTGAATGCCAAAAATAGTTTTTAGCTTTTCCAGGGCCTCATCAGGGGTGTCAATGTCAAGCATATGAAATCAAAGATCTTGAGCAATGGACATTCCTATCAACCCTCGTTCTTGATCATGTTTATTTTCCCATTTAGCAGCTTTATCAACATCGAAAGATTTAGTTTCTTGTCCTGTGGCTATTATATAAAGCCCTTTACTTCTAAGTATATCTACCATGTGAGGTAGCCATTGGAAATAATTGGTGTTGTTAAGAATAACCAGGCATGCACTTTCCATTTAAAAAAAAAACTGAAGTTGAGAAAAGCTGAAAATAACTGCTCCAATGAAAATATCTCAAAAAATTAGGCCATTAAAAAAAAAAAAGGGCTCAAAAAATGGCTTTTGGATGAAGAATTTATGCCTTTTGAAAAATCTGAGTTGTAGATGTCGAATAGTTACGGGAACAGGATGAAGTGCAGCTTTAAAAAAAAAAAAAATCTGCCCCTTTAAACAAAAACTCTTTACAAAAGAAGCTTGAGAAGGAGACTTGAACCCAAGACCTCTATTCTCATAGACTAACCCCTCACCAAGTGAGATAGTAAAAGGATCACATTATTATATGAAAGGAGGAAGGGTTTTTTTTTTTTTTACTCTTTAGTGTGCGTGCCTTTCCTACACAAAAAACCACAAAAACCGAGCAAAAAAAAAGAAATGCAGAGCCTTATGGTAGAATGTTAGATTTTCGGTTAGCCTTACTGGCAACTATCAATATTTTCACTATTTCTGATTTTTTTAGATCACACAAAGACGCGGGGAAAGAGCATACGTAGCAAAAAATCTCTTTTTCTTGTTTCTGATTTGTTGAGATCGCACAGAGCGCACAAAAAAGAGCATACATAGAGAAGAGGGTATAGACTCGGAAAATAAATAAAACCTTAATACCGAAAATAAACAGAAAAAAAAAAACCGAAATAAGCAGAACTATTAACAAATATAACTGCAAAATAGATGCTTTATACCTCTAGATCTAAGCTGACATAACTTGGGCAGTCGGAAACCTTTTCGCATGAAAGGAAAGGCATTCCTCACTGTAACAGACACTCCGGACACAACCGAGTAGTTCTCCAAGACAAAAAATGTTCAGAAATAGTAGATCTACAAAACGACATTTGCATGCAGTCAAACCGGCTTCGGATTTTGATAAAAAACGGACGCGGCCCTCAAAATAGCTCTGATACCATGTAGAAATTTACAACGTAAGTTCCTTAGATCAAGAAACAAAGGTCACCACTCAAAAACAGATCACAAATCAGTACACCAGTATAATCACGTGGTTAAAACCCTCAAAGAGGGAAACAGTCCACGCCCTGAGCCAACACGACCACTTTAGGGAATTTATTAATATAAAAAGAAAAGTTACACATGTTTCTCTCATAAACGGTTACCGAAAAAATGACCCTCCATGCTCTTTAAATAGAGATCATGGACCAATCGAGTGTTAAGCTATAGATCAAGTGCCGTTAATACTGGGGTGAGAGATAACCGTCGGATTATAAGTTACAAATGTACATGGTAAAGAAACACACTTTACCTAACTCTACACTAGAATAAGTTATTCTTAACTATTTCCTATGTGTCGGAATATCCTAACAGGTCTCTGAAAATACGTAGGAAGGAAAATGATGACACAATGAGAGGTGAACCTCCTTTGAGTACTCTAGAGAGAAGGATAGGAAGTTGTGCTAAGCCATTATCTATTTTTCTAACTAAGAGACACTGTTAGTGAAAAAGGAAAGAGAAATATTTGATGCCAATATAATTTAGGAAGGGAAAACCTCCTACATTTGATGTAGAAGTGAAGAAGGTCGAGGAAGTAGAGTCATGAATGCTAGAAATGAATAAGTATTTTAGGGTTCATAATTATTCAGAGAATATGAAGGCTAGAGTAGCCATTTTCAACTTAAAAGGAAAGACTTATATCTAGTGGGAAAACTTGAGGAATGTTAAGAATATTAAGGAAAAGGAGAATATTAAGGCTAGAGTATCCATTTTCAACTTGAAAGGAAATGTTAATATCTGGGGGAAGACTAGATGAATTTGAAGAAAATTAAGTAAAAGGAGTTGTCTTGGAGGTTACTTGAGGGGTATTTCCAAGAGAAGTACCTATTTCAATGGTACTATGATAGCAAGGTCAAGTAATTTAATGAAAAAAATTTGGGGAAATTGATAACTGATGAATATACAAACTAGTTTTTGGATCTATTAAGGTATGTTCCTTATATCAATGATGAGAAAGTAAATAACTAGATGTACCTCAATGTATTTCCACAGGAATTTAGAGATAGAATAGAATTTGATGAGCTTAGAACATTGGAGGACACATTTGAAAAAGGAGATACTACTATGAGCAATCCAGGCATAAGACAAATTCCTAAATGAATTGGAAAGAAAAAGGTAGAATTATCTCTAGAGAGAAAGGATAGAAGTTTGTAGGACATCAACTAGGAAGAGTAAATTTGAAATTTTCCACTTCCATAAAGGGTGAGTTTTAGTAAAAAATACTATTCATAGAGACTAATCTTGTGAGAGAATAAGCTAAGGGGTTCAAGAGAGAGCCAATGAAGTGTTGGATTTGCAGAGAAAGCCATAGGAAGAGGAACTTTACCCAATGACCAAAAGATGATTGAAGTATAGTGACAATGTACAAGAGGAAAAAAACATGAAGGATGTGGCTCAAAGTGTGTAAAACATTTATGCTGCATGGGGCAACAGGAAGGTCGATCACCAAGAATTAGTAAAATATATGAGGTCATGCCGGAGGTAATAAACGACATTCCCACACAAAAAAACTCAAGTTTTATACCATTGGGGTCATATAACATGTTAGTAGGCATGGATTCGCTAGTAGGTCATAAGAAAAAAATCTATTATGTCAGTAAATCAAACAAATTCCTTACTAACAAAGTGGAAAAGGTGAGGTTGCCACGAAAAAAAAAACTTGTTACAGTTTGACATATATCAGTGCTGCTAATGAATAAATGTAGCTAAATGGGATGTGAAATGTACATTATCCAATTGAACAATACATTATGAATTAACAACAATATTTTCGAAGAGCTCCTGATCTTAAAAAAATTCTAGGATGTGTTTCTTGATGATATCCTAGGATTTCCACTAAGAAGGGAAATTGATTTGTCAATAGAATTATCACTAAGAAAAATGGTAGTGTGAAGAACCATGTATTCCATAAGTATACTTCATCTTGTGGAATAAAATTGCAATTAAAATAAATGTTAGATAGGGGATGAGTAAAATCGAGCATATCACCCTAGGGAGAATTGGTGTGAAGGAAAAAAGGTAACAATTTCGGATTATCTATTGACTAAAAACAATTAAATAAATCCACAATAGAGAACATGTACTCTTTTCCAAGGATTGGTGATTATTTTTATTAGTTGAGATGGTTTTTCATATTCTCAAATATATAATTGAGATATGTGTACCATCAAGAATGAATCAGTGATGAGGATATTCACAAGATAAGATTTATAACTAGATATGGCAACTATGAATTTTTTATTTTACTATTTGTACTAAAAATTGCCCTAACAACATTAATGTGATTAATGAATAATGTTCTCAGTCTATATTTGGACAAGGTTATGCCGATCTTTTTCATTGACATCTTGGTTTATTAAAAAACCAAGGAAGAGGAGGAAAAACATTTAGCAGTGAGATTGCAATTACTAAGATTGCACAAGATCTATACCAAACTTACCAAGTGTGATTTCTTCTAGTCATACGTTCAATATTTGAGACATATTATTTGTTAGGTCCCTATATTAATAGTGTATTCCCTTATTATTGTTAGTGTAGCCCCCTTATTGTTATTATTATACCCCTGTAGTCCCCATATTGTTATTGTTGTGCCTCATAAAAGGCCACTATTTTTATTGTTGTGCCCTTACATTATTATTGTTAGGTTGACTAGGATTACATTGTGACCCTATGGACTCCTATATATATAAAGGAGGTTTTTTCATTTTTATCATCGAATAATTGTTCATTTATGTAATGTAAAGGATGTTTTCCCATCAAAGAGGCTGATTTATAAGTCGTTGATCTC
This sequence comes from Pinus albicaulis, assembly GCA_034641835.2. Classification (NCBI taxonomy): domain Eukaryota; kingdom Viridiplantae; phylum Streptophyta; class Pinopsida; order Pinales; family Pinaceae; genus Pinus; species Pinus albicaulis. The sequence goes on from CM076580.1 coordinate 1,223,525,435, forward strand.
TCTTTTCTTCTATTTTGTGAGATGGTTTCATAACATTTGGTATCGGAGCTTTGGATTCTAGGGTTTTTCCGATTCAAACAGGTCATCGTGGAATTTTTACTATATCTTGTTTTCTATGAAGGTTTAGAAGCTAAATAAAAACCCATTTACGAAGAAATCCTAAGGAATGTCGTGTAGAAATTTCAGATCCTAGTTTACAATATTTTCGAAGATATGATATGTGGAAGTTAGGGGTTTTGCAGGCTCCCAAATTTCATCTCAAAGAGGTGACTTTGGGAAAATTATCATAACTCTCGCTCTGAGCATCAGATTGGAATTCTGTAAAAAGTGGCTAAAAGTACATGGACTTTAGTTTCCCATGTATCGATTTTAGAGCCAAAGGAGGAAACAGTGACATGTGGAATGCCATACAAGTTTTCTCTACTGAACCAGTCCATAATTAGGTCATTGTGGGAGATTGGGCATAACTTCGTCTTGAAGAATCCAAATCAGGTCAGGCCTATGGCATTGGAAAGAAGATTCATAGGGATAATAAAGGACCAAAGAAAAAATCTAGGGGATCCGAAATTACACAGATACATCAGTTTCAATATCGAGATGCTCAAAAGTAAGAAAAAAGAGTGTATTTTTTTTAATTGCATAATTCTTGTTTGAAAAATCAGTTTGAAGTGATTACAAAGGGCATATTGAAGCATATATATTAGTATTGGGTTATAAAATGGCCCCTAAAAAGAATTCAACACCCATTAATCCCTCAGAAGTCTCTACTATGACTCATTAAGTGGAAGAAGTGCAAGATGATATATCAAAATTACAAGACCAAGTGCAACAAATTTCGCTCTCGCAAAGAGTAACAAAAAAAGAAATGGAAGCTAATATGGATGGTTTAAATAAAGGCGTGGAAGCTAAGATGTATGGTTTGAAGAAAGGGGTGGAATCTAAGATGGATGGTTTGAAGAATGACATGGAAGCTAAGATGGATGGCATGGAAGCTAAGATCGATGAAAAAATGAAAGGCAACATGGAAGACTTGAAGAATGATCTAAAAGTAGACATGGAAGGTTTGAAGGAAGGTTTGAATTTTTTTTTACAAGAAATGATTCCTAATGGTGAAAAGCTAGTAGAGGAAACCCATGATGAGAAAAAAATAAATGTTAATCATGATTTCATAAAATTCTGATGTTGGATTGAAGACCCACCATATTCCAAAGGTTGATATGAGGAAGTTTGATGGCAAGGATCCTGTAACATGGATACTATAGATGAAGCAATATTTTGATCTTCATAATGTGAAAAGCACACAAAACATACGCATTGCAACTTTATATTTAGAATAAAATACATTTGTATGGTATCGATGGCTTTGCTCTCATAAAACAATTGTCACTTGGCCAATTTTTATGGAGGAAATGATAGCACACTATGAGGATACAAAGAGAAACACCTTCTTTATCCAATTGATAAATCTCAAACAAAAGGGTTCAATGGTGGAGCACATTGAATACTTTAAAAAATTGAATATAAGGGTAATTGATATTCCAGAGGAACACAGGATTGATGTATTCATAGGGACTTTAAAGGATACCATCCAAAATGAGGTTCACCTATGAGAGCCTGATTCATTGGAGAAGGCATTCAGGTTGGTAGGAAAAATTGAAAGTAAAATTATGGCAACAAGGAAGCCTGCCAATCACATCTATAAATATGGAAGTGTTGCGACTCCAAGACTTCCACAACCTACAAGGTTGACACCGCAACAATTGGAAGAAAAAAAATCAAAACGGCTTTGCTACAATTGTGATAGCAAATACACTAAGGTCATAAGTGTGCTGAGAATAAATTATTTTACGTAGATTGTGAAGAGGAGGAAGAAAATGAACAAGAAATTTCAAAAGAATAGGATATACACAGGGAACCAACCCTAGAGAAAGAAGAAATGAGTCTGACCATATCCTATAATGCATTGTTAGGAATTATCTCCTCAAACTCTCAAGATAGAAGGAAATATCAAGAAGAAAAATGTAATAGTGTTGATTGATTCGAGTAGTACCCATAATTTTATTCATTGTAAGGTAGCCAATGAATTGAATTGCTTCATATACCCAACACCAGAGTGTAAAGTGATGGTTTCAAATGGAGGAACTATAAATTTCTCTAGAAAGCGCCATAATATCAAGAAAACCATGGGGGAATATGTATTAAATAATACTTTCCATTCCAATTGGAGGTGCTAATGTTGTACTAGGAGTACAATGGTTACAATCTTTGGTGACGATAGCTTTTAATTTTCAAGAACTTTTCTTGAATTTTTTTTTTCGAAAGGAAAGGACGTTGAATTATGGGGTATCACGGGGAAGCCGGGAAAGATAATAAACTCTAGTGTCATGACAAAGTTGTTGAAGAAAAAACAACGAGGCGTAATTTCACAATTATGCTCACTAGAAGTTCCAACATCAAAATCATCTATATTCCTCCAGATCTCCAAAAAGTCTTGGAAAATCATTCCAAGGTGTTTGAAACTCCCAAAGGACTCCCACCTATTCGCGATCATGATCATGATATTCATTTGATTCCAGGAAGTGTTCCTCTAAACATCAGGCCTTACAGATATCATTATGTCCAAAAGAGTGAAATTGAACGTATGATTGTATAAATGTTAGAGGCTGGTATAATTCAACCTAGTCAAAGTTCTTTCTCTGCTCCAGTAGTATTGGTGCACAAGAAGGATGGATGATGGCACATGTTTACGGATTATAGGGTGCTCAATAAGCATTATTAAAGATAAATTTCCAATTCTTGTGATTGATGAATTATTGGATGAATTACATGGAGCAATTTATTTTACCTAGTTGGATCTTCATTTAGGATATCATCAAATTAGAATGAAGACTAAATATATTCCGAAAACAACATTTTGAACTCATGAGGGTCATTATGAATTTTTGGTTATGCCTTTTGGCCTTACTAATGCACCTTATACATTTCAAGGGTTGATGAATTCCATTTTCAAACCCTTCCTTAGAAAATTTGTGTTAGTATTTTTGATGATATACTAATCTACAACAGGTCTTGGAAGGATCATGTTCAACATGTTAACATGGTGCTCAAACTATTGGAGGAGAAACAATTACATGCAAAATCCTCCAAATGCTTCTTTGGAGTACAAGAGGTGGAATATCTGGGTTATATTGTATCTCAAGAAGGTGTTAAGGTAGACCCTACCAAAATTAAATCCATTAAGCATTGGAAACTCCCCACAACCATAAATCAGTTGCGAGGATTTCTCGGGTTAACAGGGTATTATCGCAAGTTTGGTCAGAATTATGGGAGAATAGTAGCATCTATAACAACATTATTGAAGAAATATGCATTTTCATGGACTCCATAAGAAATTAAGGCCTCTAGCCATCTTAAAGAGGCATTGTGCCAAGCATCAATCTTAGCTACACCAGACTTCACAAAAACCTTTATTGTGGAATGTGATGCCCGAAGAAATGGAATTGGTGATGTTTTAATTCAATAAGGAATAACCAATGCTTTTGAAAGTCATCCAATCAAAGGAAAGTATTTACATAGAGCTATTTATGAGAAGGAAATGTTGGCAATACTACATGCACTAAAGAAATGGCGACCTTACCTAATGGGAAGACACTTCAAGGTAAAAACTGATCATGATAGTCTTAAATACCTTTTGGAACAAATAATATCTTCAGAAGAGTAGAAAAAATGGGTCATAAGAGGTTGGGTTCTGACTTTGAAATCATCTACAAAAAGGGAATTAGATAAATGTTGTTGCAGATGCACTCTCAAGAAAGGATGAGGAGGTGGAAACATTTATTTGTGTTATTTCTATTATCCAACCAGGTTGGATAACTGAAGTAATGGAGGAATGGAAGCATGACAAAGAAGTGTGGACACTCAGTCAAAATTTGCAGCAAGATCCCAGTACATCTGATACATTTAGTCGGAAAAATGATTCCTTATGGTACAAAGATCGCTTGTATCTTTGTAAGAATTCCCAACTAAAACAAAATATTCTTTTGGAATTGCACACCTCTACCTTAGGAGGACACTCAGGATTTTTAAAAACTTACCACGGGGTGAAGAAAATATTTTTTTAGGATGGCCTTAAATTTGATATTCAGAATTTTATGGTGGAATGTTTGGTTTGCCAACAAAATAAATTTGATACAATTAAGACCCCGGGTCTACTACAACCTTTATCCATTACAATTCAACGTTGGGATGAGGTTTCAATGGATTTTATCACAGGTTTACCTAAGTCCGAAAGAAAAAGTGTCATCATGGTGGTAGTTGATAGACTTACCAAGTATGCACACTTTTGTGCATTATCTCATTCATTTAAAGCTAGTACAGTTTCTACTACATTAATTGAAACAATTCAAAAGCTACATGGAAACCCAAAGTTTATTGTAGGCAACAAAGATCCCATTTTCATTGGAAATTTTTGGACGGAAATATTTTTTTTTTGGGTACTCAACTAGCTCATAGCTCATCTTATCATACTCAATTCGATGGGAAAATTGAGATAGTGAACAAATTTTTGCCAGTATATATTCACTTTTTTGTATCTAATAAACGAACACAATGGGTCAAGTGGTTACGTTTCACTGAATGGTGGTATAACACTTCCTTCCATACTACAACAAAAATGACCCCATTTATGGCACTTTATGGATATCATCCCCCATCCATCACATCATCTTTAAGAGAAAATTCTAAGGTTCAAGCGGTGGGATATCACATCGAGTATCAACAACAAGCTCTCCAACTCTTAAGGATAACCTAAATTTGGAACAAAATTGAAAGAAACAACAGGCATATCAACATTGCAGGGATATAATTTTTGATGCAGGAGAATGGGTGTTTTTACGGTTACAACCATTGATCTTAATATGGGAAAACTAGTTTTGTTGTGTTACCTCCATCATTAGTATTTAAAAAATGTGTTTAGGATCATCTCAAATTAGCCAATTATGTGAGGGTTTTTGTGTCAAGTTTTTTGTTTTTTATGAGAAATTCATGAGTTAATTAGTTGTTAAAAACACATTTAAATCAAGTAAATTGTAGAGAAATAAAACATATCAAACACATTACACAATAGTTGATAACGAAGTTCACCCCTCCTAGGCTACATCTCCATGGACCTGCTTCAATTGGCTTGGCCCTATTTGAATTAATGGTAAATTCTCTAATTATATGCACGTAAAGTGCTCCAATGGCTTTGAAACATGCTCCATTGGATTCAGAAGACCCAAAAACCTCAAAATAAACTCTTCAAGCACTGAAAATGGTCTTCGAGTGGACTAGGCATGACCCCTTCTTCTGGTGGCCCTAGGCTTCTTTAATCTTCAAAGTGGAAAAATCACTTACAGAAGTGTTCTAATGCCTCTACAACCTACACCATCATTCTCAAAGTATCAAAATAATCTAGGATTGACTCTTTTTGAGCAAATTTGGTAGAAAAATGCTCCAATTATGCCTCATTCAATTACGGCCTAGGAAACATCCAATAAGTCTGGAGAAACTCTAGTTAATACTGCCAAATGTGGAAGTGGTGCCGAAATTAGGGCCTCTTCCAGTTTTTTGCCAAGATAAAAGCGGTTTAATTATATTTTAAGTGTAATTAATGGTGTTTTAGCACTCTAAGCGCATTTAACAAAAATCTGAATTAGTAATCAAATTAGTGCACATTAACCTTGGGTTATGGGATAATTAATCTCATTTTAAAGTTTTAATCTACGCATATGTTTTGGAGCACCCCGCCTTTGGAAATTGCAATGGTTTTATGGTATGGGGGGCTGGCCCCCATTTCTGTCTGCCCAAATCATAACACAACTTTAAATACAAAGTTTGACCCATGACTATTAAGAGCCATGGTGCAGGTATGTTGGTATGACAGATGCGTAGTGTGGGGGATGTCGCGCGGTTGACCACGACCTCCGCCCAGCCACATCATAATTTTTTTTTCCATGACATATATATAAATTCAAACTTGGACTTAAAACAAATTTTGGCCTTTAGGAGGAATGTGGCGGCCCCCGGGCTAGGCACGCGTCAACTCCCAATTAGTCCTCCACAAACCAAATAAAAAAATGACAAATCACCCACTTAACCAAAAACCATGAATTGACACTTGGCATAGTGTCATTGAGTGAAATGAATGAATATTCCAAAAATATTCCTTTTTGCTGACTAGGCTGCCATGTCACCTTTCTGTTTTTTTCTGCAATTTTTTTCATTGTTTAGGAAAATGAACATCAGGCTCTATCTTCCTCATATAGACTCTGTTTTGAAGGAAAAAAAATGTCCCAGATTCCTGGTGACGAGACCTATTAGGTCATTCTAGTTTGGAGTGATTCTAAGCACTTCGAATTTTTATGAAATTTTTTCCCCCAATCCAGATTTCGATCAAACATACAAACAAATCTACCTCAAGAAAGCTAAGAAGGATAATAAATTATTGCCAAAGTAATATGGTCCTTACAAGGTGTTGAAAAATATTGGTACTATGGCATACAAATTGGAGCTTCCTACTTCTTCCCGAGTGCACCCAGTTTTCCATGTTTTATGCTTAAGGGTGAAAACCCAAAGTTGGGAAACACTTTTTGGCGGATGGCCAAAATTTGGGTGAAATTTTTAATTTCTCGTTTGAGAAAATAATCAACTCAATTTCTCGATTGAGATTTTTTAAAACTCTCATCCGAGATATTTTTAATGTTTCGCCCAAGAGTCAGATTGGGCTTAACTGGAGTTAAACTACTCTCAGACGAGAGTTAAGTATTTTCTCGTCCAAGAGTTTTATTGACATAAACTCTCAAGGAAACTCTCAGATGAGAGTTTTAAAACTCTTGGCCTAGAGTTGTTTTAACTCTCATCTAAGAGTTTTATTCTTATAAAAATAACTCCAAAATCGTGTCTCCCCCGACATTCTGCAAACTCCTGGCCTGCGCAAACCTATACACTAGAGCAGAACAAGCCCTGTCATTTTTGAGCCACCTCAATGATAAAGTTCATCATGAGAACCAACAAAAAATTGGATATTTAGCCTGTTAAGTCTCGAATTTATTTTTTCGAATGGCATTTCTCAGCCTGATGCCGTAAATTCCCAGCGAAGAATTAAAATTCAACATGTAAATCTCCTGCGAAGAATTAAAATTCAACATGTACCAGGGGAAATAACTATTTTATAACTTCGATGGAAGATGGGCCATCCATGAATAATGGGGAGGAAGGTCCATTGTTGCATAAGTAGACATAAAACCTCTACACCTCCCAAACGGAAGTGCACAACTCATGCAATACTCTTCCGAGTTGCGACAATCCTTCCCTGAGTTGTAATATGCTCTATGGTCATGGATTCTAGTTGGTTGTAACCCCATCAAACCCTCGTTAGACGATGCAACCCGATAGGTAGAAACCCAGGTCAATTGTGAGTCAAGTGTCATTTTGGTTACCAAGTGAAAATAACACATAACTGAACTGATTTAGTTCCTGCCTGATCACCACTCTCCCACCTTAATAAATAGGATTTACTAGAAGGTTAAGGGATTTTGGAGAATTTAGGAATAACTTCTTTACACTTTTGTTTAAGATGTTCATCCTTGATAGATATTTTCATTTTCATTAAGTGCTTTTCATCAACATAGAGCTTGACTAATTTACGCATAGTGATTTTCCTGTTTTTTTGCTTGCATTTTTCCATTTCACATTATAGGTTTTGATCCCTTTGACATTCTATCCCCTGATCCCTTCCTGGGTGATTCTTCTACTGACTGCGTTGACCATAGCCCGAGATCAACAAAAATTGCGGGGATGACGGAAAAGAAGAAAAAGGCCCTAGATCTCTGACAGGGCACAATGAGTATGTTTGCATGTCACAATGATAATACAAACCAAAAATAGATGGGTAATGTCTCTGACAGAGCACCATGAGTATGTTTGTGTGTCACAATGATAATAATAATTAATACCATCATCCAAATTCACCTCTCTTTCCATTGCAAGAAAATGGGTGCCCCTGCAGGAGGGGATTGGAAGAAACTTCCTTGCACCACCTTGGATTATTTTCTGTTACCATAGGGTTATCCTTGATTATATATTCTTTAATATTTTGTTGATTCTCCTAAAATAGCACCTGAAAGTGTACTAAAATAGAGAAATGTGGTCTATGGTTTTCTTCTTCAAAGGGAAAATACATGTCTCCCTATAAATGAATATAAGTGTGCGCGAGAAGGGGCTTTTGGTCGATACATTAATTTGTCTTCTAATGCCCAACAGGGCTTCATGCCTCTCACTCACAGTCTTCTCTGTAAATTCACTATTGGGCTAGTAGTTTGACTTGGAAACTTGGAAATGTTGCTATCTGAGGTTCTTCCTATGCTTTTTATGTGAGGTTAATTATTCTATGGGCTACGTTCTCAATCACAGAATAGAAAAAAGAACGCAACTAGATGGAGTGATCAAGAACAGGATACTAAATCATGGATTTTATGTGATTTGGGTTAGTTAGATTACAAATAGTATAAGTGAATGTTTCCTCATATCGGCGTTTCATGCTCATACATTGCTTCATTTATTCACTGATACATACCAAAGTGGGCAGTTTCCTTGTTATCAAACTTGTTGCTCAACTATACCATGGAGGATTTTGTCCGTTAGATTTCTTAAACCTGCCAAGCTGTGTAATTTTTTTTCCCATAGTGTTTTTTTTCTTCTTTTGAATATTGTAAATTGGAAAAAAAAAATGGTTTATAAGGCAATACCTTGCATTGCCAACATATTGAGGGGTGACAGTCCTTGTACCCAAATTCACTTGATTTTTGCATGCAAATCATCAAATGAATGCAAGCCTATAAACCCTTTGAAATAAATAAAAAACTCTTCCAACACTACAAGCACTATTGGATACCACAAAGCATCAATTGTGTAGACATATAATTAGAGAAGAATTGATCTAGTAAAAAGATATGCAGCTAGAAGATACACATGGGAATATACAACTATTTCCTCACCTTGACCCTTAAGGACAAAGTTTCTTTCCAATGGAGAGGGCATGTGAAGGTCATAGCCTAAACCCCTTATTTATATAACTTATTAATGTATGAGGCAACCTTCATTCAAGAAGGCCCATTAAATAACCAGCTAATAATCAACCATTACAAAAAGGGCCCAATTTGTTAAGAGGGTCCAAATTAGTTAATATGCTCTCATTATAAGTACGACCTTGGGTATTTTAGGCTCTCTATGGATATTTATATATTTTGTGGAAGGTTATGCAATGTATTGTCAACGACCTTGATTTTATTTGGAGCACAGTTCTTGCAAGGTTCACCCTTGAAGAGTAAAATTAACATAGCTCTATATATCTTATAATAAAAGAGATATATTTGTTATTATTTGCCTCTCTTTCTCTTGTATTCCTGGATTTTGCACTACACTTAGTGATTTTACAAAGTTTTGGAGTTAATTAAAAGAAAAATTTTGTCAAAGTTCTTTCTTGGGCATGCAGTGAGAAAATTTTTGGGCACAAAATCAAAAAAGGAAAAAATAGATCTTTGTTGGTTTGTTTTGGAAAAGAGTATAACAGTGTTCAAGTAGTTTGAAAATTTTTATGCAAACCTTGGAGAATGCAATTTAAAAATTAAATTCCTCTTGAAAAATACCCTATCCTAGAAGAAAATAATTGTCCAAAATGAAGTACAATAATCGGAGATATCATTTATGTAAACTCAACATATTTTAGAATTTTTCTTGGAAGGTGAAAAATTCAACTGATTGGATATTTTTTGATAGATTGCAAATATTTCTGCCAATCCAGTGACAATAGATCTAATGATCTTGCATCATTTCATGATTGGGGTCATAATAGCCAATCAAATAAGTATAGCAGAAGTTGTGAACATTTTGCAATTTCAGCCTCAAAACATACCTTGCACAAGTTATTTTCTTTTTATTCTAGGATACCATTCCTTTGGTTAGCAATCTCATATATATTTAAACTTTATTTTGGCATTGTGTTCTAATTCCCTTTAATAACACGGTGATATATCCATAATTGGGTCATTAGGGGATTTTGAGGTCTAAAATGGGCCTCCTAAGAAAAATGTACAACAAAAATAAACTTTATAAGAACCAATAGGATTCAAGATGATGATTTCAACCATGGGGGATGATTCACCATCTTTTAAATAAAAGGGTAAAAAGACTAAAAAATAATAAAATAATAAAGCTACTTTTCCAACACGTATTTTCAACTTATCTCCCAAATTTTTTATTCAAATTTCGAGCGGGAGTACTCATTGGATGTAAAATTTAATTCTTCATCCAAGGAGTACCCATGTTGCATATTTTCAATGGACCTTGCTACACAAAAAATAAGAAATACATAAAAAAAACGTGATTAAAATCACGTCTTTTATATATTTCTCATTTTTCGTGTAGCAGGACCCATCGAAAGTATCCAACATGTGTACTCCTTGGATGAGGAATTAAATTTTGCATCTAATGAGTACTCCCACTCAAAATTTGAGTAAAAAAATTGGGAGATAAGTTGAAACTATGAGTTGAAAAAGTAGTTTTTTCTTTTTTCTCTCTAAAATTTGATGATGTCATCCACTATTATTTTATAATTTCCTTAGGAGGCCCATTTCAGACCTCAAAATTAACCTAATGAATATTACAGTAGAGGAACAATAAATGTAGGAAATAAAGTGGAATCACATTGTGTGAAACACTTGTAACCATTGCTAGTATCGCTTGCAGTACTACGACATAAGATAATACTTGTAAACAAAATCTAACCTCCATGTACCTTTAGGAATATAGGAATTTCCGTAGGTATACTTGAAGCCCTCTTTTGATAGGCTAACCAACCGTCCTATTGCTCTAAAAGACGTAGACCATCACTCGAGGAGACCACTCACAAATACTTAGGTAGTCAAGTTGTACAACTAGAGGAACGATTGACCCACCTTAGTTAGTGCCATGAGATACTATGCCATGCACTATTGTCGAGCCCTTGTATTTCAAGGAGCTATATTACCTGTTATCCATTGGTTGATGACATGACTATCGATTGATAATTTGTTTTCTAATTTGTTTATGAGGGAAAAAATTTGATTTGATTCTATAGTAACAATGGCATCAGGTGAGCCCTCCAGAGACCTCTCCATGAGAGGAGGATTATCAGGTACATTGGTTGTTTAGTTATGTCATGTTTTCAAGTAGGTTATATTTATTGTTCATTGTGAAAAATTGATTAATGTGAATTTTTTTTGTCCTGCATAGGTGGACGCACTCATATGGCTCGTGTGCCCAGACACCAAATCGAACAAGAGGATCCCCATAGACCTGTTCCCATTCATCCCCAATTTCTTAGATCCCATTCTGAGGGGTATATTATACACGGTATAGGTACACATTAGACTGTTATTTAAAATGTTCTAGTTTATGTTATATTCAACGTTGAACAGGTGAATTTTTATTTTCAAATGACATGTGTTTAATGTGAAAAAATTATGCTCCATAGGTCCAAATGTAGGAGTTGGGGTTGGCCCTATTGTTGGTGAGGAACAAAGGAGAACCATGTCTCAGCCTGTGGCATCCATCCCACACTTGGATAGTTCCCGTTCGGGTAAAATATAAAGGAAAATTTATTGTTTGATGTATGTTTAATGTGAAACTTATTGTCTGTCTCATGTACTTGTGTTATAAAACAATTTAACGTTTTGTATAGTGGCTAGTAGAGACCTTCATTCCTCGAAAGGGAACAATCCTAGTCTGATGAGTGAAGAGGATGAGATAGTTTTTCCACGTGGTATTTTCAAATGACCAGACAAGTTTTTTAAATACAAATTTTCCTTATAAATTATTTAATTTTTAATATGTGCAATAATTTAACATGTTACAGCTGATGGTCGTCGCCCTCCTAGGGGGAGAGGTCGTAGGGTTCATAATTTTGCTCAAAATCCAAGCTATGATCCCCTTTACATCCATTCCGGTGATATTCCTGAGGAGATGCCTTGGGAAGATACCATCTCCTTATTTATTGTTGATGGGATGAGGGATCATTCCATGAGATTGCACAATGAATTGCAAAGTTGCAATCTCTCTTCCCCTAGTCAAGATAGAGACTTATCGTGGGGTTGGACCATCAACCCATGTTTTTTTTTACATGATGCGTAGGAGGAGAGCGTTAGTGATTGGTATCCACTCCTACAATGAAGTTAAAAGTAGGGTCACTAAAGAAATGGCCTTATCACTATTTGACTTGCGGCCTGAAGAAAAAAAAGGTCTGAATATTGCAAGATTCAATGATCCCAATATTGCACCTTATATTTATGAGAAGTTCCTGTATGCATACGGGAAGTTCCCAAATAATGATGAGGTGCCGCAATATTTTGTTAGGATGTTCTATGCTCAATTCTGAGAGCACATGGACCCTAACTATACAGATACAGGGTCCAAATTCTATGGAGATAGAAAAGGTCATACATATGAACGACCTGATGTTATGCGAGATGTTGGGTTTAGGCCTCCAGCACCTCGTTTAGCACCTCGACCATATAGGGTAGTTACACTTCTAGAGGAGTTAGCCCTTATCTCTAGTGCTGCATCTTAGATGAGGGAGAAAATACAAGAACATATTGCAGCTGCTTTAGGAGGGGTGGAAGTCAACTTAGGGACAAGCCAACCTTCATCTAGTGCAGGAGTTTGTTCATTTGTGAGTATTCTAGATGACGTGTTGAGGGGGATGGAGTGATATGAGCTTCTGGAGTATGTATCCTCCTGTAGAGACCACTATGAGCGAGCCATTAGACAAAAAATTCACACCATGGGCGAGGTATGTACAAGAATGTTTTGATTTATTTTAAAATACACATTTATAAGATGAGCTAGAGTGCATGTAAGATGTTTTTTTGGTGTATATACATTTAGTCTCCAAAAACTTACGCTAATATATTTATTTAACTTATTCGTTTTACAACATTCTTAGAACAATATTGCTTTGCCCTTGATCCTCATTCTGTAGATCATGGACATGATCATGTATAGGTGCCACATTCATTACTATCTATCAATATTTTTGTACGTAAAATTGAAAATAAATTTATGTCCCATAATTTTATATGGTATGAGTCTTAACATTATAGAATTTTCAGGTTAGCGCTACACATGAAGGTATTCCTGAAGACATGATACCTTCATATGTTCCAGTGGTCTCACAAGTATTATCTATCTAGATTTTTATGTTAAATTGCAAGTGAATTTAAGATGAACATACTTTTATATGGTGCGTCTCTTAACATTATTGAATTTTCAGGTATGTGCTACACATCAAGGGCTACCTGAAGAGATTATTCCTTCTCAAGTTCCAGTCGTGACACAGGTATCGATAATTCATTAAGTATATTTATTATGTTTATTATATTTCTTTTCGTAAAATTTTCTATTAACTTTGGTTTCTACTTTTCAGGCTACAGATAATATTGAGATGATGCAAACTGAGACCCAAGGAGATCGTGTAGGCTTTGGGTCAGAGAGTCTACATTAAACCATGGTAACCTCTTACCATTTCTTCGTTGGTGTCATTGCCACATTATAAACAGGCTATCACAAAATAAACAATATGAATTTACTTTGTTTCCAAAGGTTAATTTTTTGTGTTTGTTATGGAGGTTGTACCTCAACAAATATTTGTGGTTCGTAGAGATGGAGATGATGCATCGGTTTGCAATAATGCTGAAGAATATGATTAAGATGGTCTTACAATATGGAAAGTTGTTGATTTTGATTTAGTTAAGTTGATTTTCAGTAAAATTTATATGGAACAGAAAATGGAGGAAGATACAGTGCATATGGAACAAAAAAGGGAGGAACTTTCACTGCATAGCTTGCCCAGTAGTATTTATCATGACCTAGGTCACTTCAAACAGTTTGATAGTGTAAAGGACTCTATGGATCACTTCTACAACCAAGAAACAAGCCAGGTATACATTTATTAAAGGGCATGCTCTTCTCATCCCCTTTTGTGATTTTTGTTGCCAAAAGAAATGTTATTTTCCATGTTTATGGTGTATTATTGAAGTTTTTAAACGTTTTTTCACAACATATTAATAAGTGTAAATGGATGAATAAAGTTCAGCAGGAATGGAACATTCTCCAAGAATATTTACCAGGTTTGTTAGATGGAAATCATAATGTTTAAATAGATTGTTAGGGAATAGTTTATAGGAATTGCTTTCATATCCTGATGTGATCAATAACTTACTCATAATAGCAAAATCTTTATTAGTTTTTGGACATCCAAAATTCATAACCTTGGTATAGAAATCTTTGAACAAGTGTAAAGTATAAGGTATAACAAGTAGTACTCCAGGTCCTTACATACATGTGGCAATATTAATAGATCTGTACAAGATTGATTTATGTGCAGCATGATGGTCTGTGGATGAGAGCATGGCAGTAGAGTATACAAGAGGGTGCACCAATACTTTTATAGGCTTTCAAATTTTACCTATTTTTTCCCTATTTATATTTTATAGCATCGGGTATGTGTGTATCTTTCCCTAAGACTTTAAAGTGGTATTTTGACATTCAACTTAAACAATTCAGAATGGATATTTTTAAGGTTTTTTTGCAAGATTTGATTGATGATATCACTTACATTTTATTGAATGTATTGTAGAAGTATAATGAAGATGGAAGACACATAACCATATTTTTTTGATCGCCTTTCTGAAGATGTTATTCAGATGATATTTGGCGCCATCCGTGATTGTAAATCTATAGTACGATGCATGGCTGTCTCCTAGGGCTTTTTTAGACATGCAACATGCATATCTTCTTTGTCTATAGTTTGTCCTGATAATTATTCTAGCTATGAAGAGAAATTGAAAAAGATATACCCAATTTTGAAAGAGTTTCAAGAGCTTCAAAAACTTTTTGTAAGGGTGGGATGACCCAAGGATGAACCAAATTTATGGGCCCGCTGCATGCGTTATGCAGAGATTGGTGCTTCTGTGGAGAAGTTCATGTTCGTGGCTGCTAAATCTAGAGATTTTTCCAAATTGGACAATGATCTTACTCGTTCAGAGTATGGGCCAGATTTTGATGATGCCATTTTAAAGAGTAGGGAATTTCCATATGGAACAAAATGGGAGAGTGAGGATCAACGGGGTGAAACGTCCAATGCTTCAATATCTACCCGGGGAAACTCCAATGGAACAAAAGATATTGATTCTTGTCATTGCAGTGAAAGTAGACTAGGCAGAGAATCTCAACAAGCTTTAATGAATCCTGGACTTATATGGAGCCTGTTCTTACAAAACATACTTTTCATCCAATTACTAAGTATACTTCCATTAGGTGAATTATATCTTTAACATCCATTTTTGGTTGGCATTTTATTTCAGATGGATGTAAAGATGGTGTCTGTGAATGCACTAGTTGAGAAGGGGGTATACATCAATCAAAAAAGAGGCTTTAAGGTGCATGGTTGAGATACCCATGTATGCAAACTGAAGAAGCCTGAAGGCCTTTGACAAGCCGAAGCAAGCACCATGTGCCTGGTACTCAAGGATTGATGACTAATTGTTATATTCGAGATTCATTAAAAATGTTGCAGATCCCAATTTTTTTTTATTTAATAGATCTGATCCATTCATTTTAGTCCCATTTGTAGATTATTTTATACGTACATTAGTTCTAAGAAGCTCATAGCATTGTGCCAGACACAACTAGCACCTCAATTCAATATGAAGGACATAAGCTTTATGCATTATTTCTTGAGCCTAGGCTCTAGAGAAGGCCTTCCTTAGAAAGTGTAAGTATGCAATCAAGATTAATATGAGATTTCAGAGGATGGATTATAAGCCCATGGTTACTCCTATGATATCAAATCTGGACTTATCAGCAGATTAAATTTCAAATTTACAAATTTGGATTGTACATTGTAGAATGTATGCCACGTTCAAAATAGGATCCTTCTTATCTAACTTCCCCTTGCATCATTATCTAAATGATCATATCCCTGTGTTATTTGCATGCAAATATAATTAATCTGCTACTAGAGGGTCTTTCTGAATTATTGCTATACCTTTTCTAGATAATCTCAACTGTAGTATTAACCATGATAAGCATTATTTTGAATAAAGCTAAATGAAATTTTTTTCTAGCCACATTTATGCAAGTTATTCTCTAGCCAAATTGATTAGTGCATTTTCTAAGGTATATCAAGCTTATATACAATACATAGCTACTGCTATACACACTCAATGAGAAATTATCAGCAATAATCTTGGGTGATAGGGTTGCCAACTAAACAAGACTAGCGATTATATTTTCAAATACACAACAATAATAGCCCCATGTTAAAAAGAAGTTTACCTGGGGCAGATCCTCATATTTGTAGAAAATATTCTTATCTGCTAGCAACATGTCGATCTGACATACCCTTTATTTTGTTCTACAATCCTTCTCAGGCATTCATTTACACTTAAAACCTTTAGGTCACATCTATTAGAAATTGTACAAAGATACAATCAAATTAACATATGTCATTCTTAAGAAAAGACCATAACAAGTGGAATATCAAGTTAAATCATCAGTGACAAGTGATGATGGGAAGATCCTCGACTCTAGAGATATATTCATTTTGCAATGGGCCAGAGTTAATATTGACATCCATTTGTATTTCTCGACTATCTCTTCTTTGGCATTGACAAGATCTAGAACTGGAAATGGATCCCCTTAATCATATTGCACAAGGAAAAGGTATGGATGTGGTTATTTAAGGAATGGCTAAGTTCCTCAATTCCATGGTGTGCAGTTGTTACAAGTAGCCATTGGTAAGCAGTGGAGGATTTTTCTTTTGGTTCATCACGTTGAGAAGTTTACTTCTTCAATGCAAGACCTTCCTCCAGAAATGAAGGTCGCTAAATCCAATTATTTGTTGTAGAGATTGTTGGAATATGTTGGGGGATTTTTGGACATAATTCACCAATAGAATAACATGGTGGAGTGGAAATGAAATTTTTTTCAATTGTTACTGGAAACAAAGTAGGTGAGGAAAAGGAGCATCTTGGAATAATTCAAGGAAAAAGTTTGCTTAGAGATGATTACACTTAATCTAAGGGTGATTAAACTAGAAGAATTAAACAACATGGGTGTCATATAGCTAATAAATTGACGACTAGTAGTGGTCTACTAGCCAATTGCTAAAAATAATGACTATAACTACCGAGGAGGCAACACAGAGATTGTAGAAAGTGGAGCAGACAAAAGAAGAGTTACAGATGGATAACTAATAACTTAATATAGTAGATAGTAGAGCTATCTGCTGATAGAGAAATCCAAGTGTGAAGTAGACAATAAGTAGAGGGGTAAATTGAGCTAGTTAAGGCCAGGATGGAAAACTTATGGCCAGAGCTACAAATGGTTAACCCTAACTTTGAAGACTTACCTTCCAAAATATCTATAGTTGAATGAATCGACATGGTATATAATTATGGATAAATTTGCAACAATAGACCATGTACCTATGAAAGGAACTTTCTATTACAAAATCTAAGGAATCCATCCAATAGAAAGAGCTTTTACAGCAGGTGTCACCCATGCTTGATGAGGCCAAGAAAATTCACACTTAACTATGGACAACCATGGGGAGAACCAACTCATATTCACAACAGTCCAAGACTGGATGGGATTGCTACTGCAGTGGAATAAGTTGCCAAAGAAGTTGTGTGAGAAGATGAAAAAGTGGAATGAAGAGGCTCGAGTAATTGCTAACCCACTCTTAAAGTATGCTAAATATGGAGAGATCCAGGAAGTATACGATAAACTATATGCCTTATACACCACTTAAATAACAGATAAAGTTACCCTGCAAGAGATCTGCCCCCAATCCCATACAATTTACATGGAGTTGCATCAGTTTTAAGCCTATATAAACTTAGAAGTTCAATACATTGATCAACGTCAGCCTATAGAGCCTGATAGTTCAAAAGCTCAATATTTCCTGGTAGGTGAATCCATTTTGGTTGATAAATGGAAGCAACAGGTTTACAAGTTTTCACAATTCCATTATAAATCATTGCAGGTAGTCCCTGAGTTGGGCCTTCATTTGAAGAGAAAAAAGAATAGAGTTGACTTTAGGGTGACTCGGAGTTTATGGTCAAGGCCTGTTGGACCCTTCATTTTGATAAAATGAACTTGTGGATGGATAAAGAGATGAGGTGTTACTGTAAGTCACCCTTGGGATCAACACTATAAATTTTACAAGACTAGGAAAGAAGTGTAAGTTAGCCTAAGACAATTATAACATGAAATAAGTAGTTAGAGAGCCAACTTGACATAGTAAACTTTAGCCGTGTGTCAAATTATATAAAATAACCATCGAGGCTAAGATGAAGAGTGATAGTGTTTTTGCGATTGTTGTTGTTACTGGGTTCTTGCCTTTGCTATGTTGTTATGTGTAGTTTTATTCTGTTATGGTTAAGATGTATACTAAAAATTATTGAAAGACTTATGTATTATGAATATAATGGATGAGTTTGTGTGCCCCCCTTTCAATTTTTTCTTTCTATGGATATCATGGGATATTTCATTGGTTATGATTTGATTATGTTTTCATTTGCATTTATGTCTGAGTTATGATTGTGATGGATGAATGGTGTATTTATCGAGTGCATGCGGAACTACCTGAAGCATGTGCACAACTTATATCTGAGTATATATGGCTAGGTTTAACCCTAATAATTCCCCCTCAATCTTACATAGTTTAAACAGTGCTTCAGGTGAGACCTTCTTCCTTTGGTAGGATTGAATATGCCAGTGCTTCTAGACTATAGTGGTGGGCCCCTTTATTTGCAACCTATGAGAACCCTAGTTTCCATTTTGCAAAAAAAATCTCAATATTTTATTGAAATTTTGAACCTAGGAAACTCTAGACTAAAAAGGAGTCAGAAGATCTCAAGGAACAACATGTTCTAATTTCAGATCTTATCCTCTGTTTCTCCAGCCAAGAGAAATAAAGCAACCTGATTCAGAACAGATTGTTTCACATGAGATCTATGATCCAACAGTAGTAGCCATCAGATCCCTCTATTATCATCACACATTCATGATCTTAACTCATGGACTTATCAAGTAGGTGAAGGTATGTTCTTTTCTAAACTTTAATCAGTGATTCCTTCAATACTAGAATAGGTGTATTTATAAAATCTTCCATGCCTACAGGATTTATTTGTTGCTCTCATATACACTTCCCTATTTTTACTAGTTTTCGAAGACGGAAACAACCTTTAGTTGGGGGTGATATTCATGCTACATTTTTATTCTATATTCCATACACTCATAACCCATATTATTAAGTGATGGTGATAGACATTTTTCCCCAATCTAAATTGGTTTTTGCAAGCTAATAAGTTCCTCCAGTCAATAAAGAAATTCCTACCGCTACCTAAAGCAGAAAGAAGTTATTTAGCTAGGTTAAGCACTGCATGAAATAATAATAATAGGGCCCATCTCTTATTATAAATAAAAGTAGGATCTATTGGCCTACTATATTTTATGATGTGCACACATTTGTGATATCGTGTAAGCCTTATCAGTGGTTTGCAGGAAAATAGAAAGCGACAACCTTACCATTGCAGCCTATGGTTGTTGAAGTACCTTTCCAATAATGGGAGTTGGATTTTATTGGTAAAATCCATGAAAATGAAAGTCATGAGTATAAATTGATTGGTGAAAATGTGAAGTTGGGTTACACTTTTTGCCCTTTTTTGAGAAAAAAATTTCATTTTTTTTGGTTCTTCAACTTTCTGCAAACTATAACAATTTTTTCTGTGTAGAATTTCATTTTGCGATAAAAATAAAAGTTGTGAGAAATTTTGTTAGCTTTCTGTTACTTATTTTTTGAAATTTTTTTATGCAGATTTGATATGTCAACTTAGCGTTTCTTTGAGTGTGTGTTTCTTAACAATCAAAGGATTCATAAGAAGTCATGTTATGTCGCAATGATGTATTCATTGAAAATTTTTGTTTTTGAAAAAACAAAATGTGTTACAAAAATCTAGACAGAGTCTACTTTGTTTTCGTCATATTTAAAAAGCCAATGGATGCATATCATAATTACTAGAATTTTTTGAACTGGACCAATACGAAAAACTGCGTATTTTTTATATGTTTCGCGTGGCAACAAATTTCTTAACATATAAGTTATAAACTAAAAATCTAAAAGCTACCCATTAGAGTCAACGGACCAATGTAATGCCCCATAATTTTTTCAATTTTTTTACAATGTATTTTGGGAGATACAAAATTTTGATTTCACTGAATCACAATGACCCTGAGAAATTGTTTGCACCCATTTTATTAGAAAAATAATTAAAATTAATAAATGTTTACGAAATTCCATAAAAGTTATATTTCCTGAAAGTAGATTCAATTCTGAAAATGCTTGTCTTGGTTCCGACAGTTAATTAAGAACCTTTCATGGAGTTTAATCAGTCCAAAGTTGCAGAACCGTTTTCAGAGCCTGGTTTTGCGTAATTGGTGGCGCGTTAGTTCGGCCGAAATTTTAGTCCAAGTTCGGCCGAACTATGTTTTCCGCTTACGAGTCGTTAAAACTAATGTCTTAATAGTTCGGCCGAATTTATCATCAAAATTTCGGCCGAACTATTGTGTAACTCTCTGTCGGCCGGAAAATTTTGTGGAGCCCCCTACAAAACACACATTTCGCGTCAATATAAATTGCCGCGAAATGATTCACAATTTTCGCACATTTCGCATATAACCACCACTTATTATTTCACCAGTTGGGTTGAAGAATCCCCTACAAATAAGGCAACCAACAAAGTTATAATCGACTTCATAGTAGAAAAGATCATCACAAGATTTGGAGTTCCTACTACAATCACTACAGATAGTGCTCAAGCCTTCAGTTCCATTGAATTGATGAGGTTTTTTCTAGATTATGGAATAATTATTTCTCACTATTCAAATTATTATGCCTAAGGGAATGGCTTTACAGAATCTGGCAAAAATAACCTAATGAATATTATAGGGAATACCCTTGGATACAATAATCAATGTTGAGACAACAAGTTGAAGTTTTCCCCTTTAAATGGCCATTGAAGAGGTTTGAAAGGAATCGTCGCCCCTTATTCATGGATTACATCCAACATATTGAAGCTTGGAGCTAGTCTTGTGCCTTATTTCATGGATATCCACCTCATTTACCTCACCTTGAGCCTAACGCACCTTGGAGGAGGCCGGTTTCATAGAATTTTGGTTTAAGTCAGTTCTTTTATTGAATTAGTAGTCACAACTTTGTGGTCAGGGATGCATGAAGTACATCATCCATTATTTATAGGTTATTTCAGAAGCTTTGTATGTTTTTTGATGTGGTATGAGTTTTGAAAGTATTAGGGAGGGAAAATGATATGGTTGGTACACTTGAAGGTCCACTTGTAGATAAGTGTGACCATTGGTGAAAAATGAAAGCTGTAACATCGGTTGATACACTGACCTAGTAAAAAGTAACAGTTTTTGTGTTCTTTTAAGACATTTCGTAAAGCGCACAATGGAAAGAAAACTGATGATCTTTCACATGTTTGGGAAATATGATTGTCGGTTTATAATTGCATATGCTCTCCTTATATATGCCTAACCTTTCTTAACACTTCATTTCATTGTTATTTTGAAATGAAAAAACTAACTATCAAATTAGAGCCTCGAGAGTCTAGTACATAGGAAAGTGAGTTCCCAATTGTATAGAGATAAAATCCACCTATCCATAGTGTCTATCAGAGATATATAACAATGGGAAATTCCACTTCTAGAAGAGCTACAGGAAACTCTAAGAAAGAAACCATGCCACTGGAAGCCCTGCCAATTCCCAGTACAGACTCTGGAGCTCACCACACCAATTCCTGACTCAGTCTAGATGATAGGTCAATATTGAAAGGAAGGAATGTCTTAAAAGGGTTAAGGTGTTTTTGAAAGGAGAAGCATCGGTTAAGAAGCATAGGAATCTATAAGCCCTAATTTGATAAATTCCCTCTATCACACCATGACCTAACTAGGAAACTCCAAAATCCATCCACTGATCCTGAGGAATAACAAGCCCAAATTATAGCTGTCACTATTGAGGACTACCCTGCTTCACTACCACATAGTGAGGGTGTTACCATTACAGATGAAGCAACATCAACATCTCCTTTGCCCGTCCAACACTTGAAAGGCTCCATAATTGTTCCAGTTTTGGATTCCCCACCTACAAATAAATAAGAAGAGTGAAATGATGATCCCATGAATGTAGAGCCCACATGTCACATAGCACAAGTAGTTACAATGGGACGAGGCTTGGGGGAAGGACACCCTGATATTCCCAGGGGAGAACTGAGTGGAGAAGAAACAACAGAGAATATCCCCATCCCTCTACCTCCACACTCTGAAATATCATGAAGGTTAACACATATAGAGCATCTCATCAATGATCCCACTACTTATAAAGTAATGCTACGCTTATGCTAAGAATATATGGATGTTGCCGCATACTAGAGAGATACGACACATTAGCGGGTGGCCTAGAAATTCACCACGTCTAGATAGTAGGTAGAGTCAGAATCTCAACCTAAGCATTTGGCACAATCCATTTCCTGGCCAACCAATGGCAGGGAAACCTCCAAATAAATACCCACTTGAAGGGGCTTTACACCATGTTTATCCAACTTTTAGGGAATTGACTCTAATAAAACCAAAAATTAATGGCCAATGACTTGACAAAGAGCTTCAACCAACAAACATAACTAACCTAGTAAAGTTATTATATCCTAATAAATTTCTCAGTATTAATCATAACTTTGATTGTTATTATATTTTCAAAAGTTTAAGTCTATTTAAATGTGAGAAGACACTGAATATAGACTAGAACTCTCTTTAGGAAGAGGATGTTGGGAAGAGGAAGACTAGACACCTTTATTCTAGTATCTCATTTTTCTAGCGTCATCAATTTCATTCTTTGCAGTAAGACTATCTAGCATCAATGCAAATTCAAAAACAAATTTATGATTTTCACATGTATGGATACACTTTGGCCTCCCACTCAGCATTGTTTCAAATCACAAATTTTTGTTTCTCAACCAATTTTGTGAAGTCTAACATCTTAAGTTTAGCCATGTGGTCAGATAGTTGAACATTTTATAGAAACACATAACTCATAGGAAAATTCCTATATCCAATAGATCCACTACACTTCAGTGCTACAAAGGCACGTGCTTTGTAGTGTAAAAATTTTCCAGAAAATATTTATAACTACTTAAGGTGATGGCATAAGATAGAGAAGTAAATGATGGCAATCATTAATTTCAGTGGGTGGGTCAATTTTAACTCCATGTTAATCTTTTATTGCAACTAAACATCAATTTCATTCTTTCAATAGACTGTCCAACATCAATGCACATTCAAAAACAGATTTATGCTAGTATCTCATTTTTCTAGCATCATCGTTTTCATTCTTTGCAGTAAGACTATCCAACATCAATGCACATTCAAAAAAATATTTTCCTTAGCACAAGGAGATGGAAAATAAAAGTAGGAGACCTCCATCATGAGAAGAGACAATAGTGAAGAGATTGTCCACATCAAATATAAACTAATCTAAAATAATGAAGAGATGCAAATATGATGACATTTGATATAAAAACTAAACTAAAAATACAATAATATATATGTAATTAAAGATTCATTCATCACCATCATATCCATGCAAAAAAAGGGGTGAATTAAGATCATCTAGGAGTAAACATCATGGAAACATTAAATCACCATAATTTAATTATCTAGAAAAGCACCCTTATCCAGTACATCATAATATATCGTTCATACCATCACACATCTAACCATCCACATGTCCATTTATTTGAAAGAAATCCACAATATAGTATTAAACTATATAAATTCCAATACATTGTAGAAATTATATGTTCTAACCCTAGAATCAAAGTTCATTGTTCATCTTAAACAATGTGTTCCACTCATATGAAATGTACTAGTGGAAAATTTTCCAAAATGGCATCATGATCATCTATCGATAACCTCCATTGTCGCCGTTTTTTTCTACTCCACTTGCTTCAACTGCAACCGATTGCTATGACCAAGTGACTATATTAGGCATAAATAACCTCTAGCTAGTAATCTTGAAAAATAATATGATCTTTACATTTCTTTACCTCTTCAAAGAAATTTCCCATTAACACCATTGAACCAATTGGGTATGTATAATTTTATGGATCATTATACTCTTGCAGCAACGTGGATTTAGACATAGTGCATCGTAATAAATAATAATGCACTTTTTCTTTATTATTTTATGGTGCAATGACAACAAAGACATCACCTTCTCTAACCATATTAGAAACACGATCATAATCATTGTCAATCACAACCACTTCATTGTCCATTTCCTTGTCAATCATGTTTCCAAATGGGGAAAATTGTGTCAATTCTTCGTGTTTCCATGGTTTAAAAAAATTCTTAATTTTGTTTTCATAGTCATCGATGGACTCTGTATGATCAATGCATGCAGAACAAAATCAAGAGCACTTTCGTTTCTCAATGCAATGTATATTTGTCATGTTCTTACTCCTAATTGAGTGTAAACTTCTTGTTTGAGGGATTGCAAGGCAATTAAATGGCAATGATCTATCAACATCACCCATTGCAATATTCCAAAAGTAGCTGCTTGAGAAAAACATGTATGAGTCAAATTTTGAACAATATTAATATTTTTTTTATAACAAAATACACACACATATCTCTAGACATGTAGAATATATTGTTAGTTAAATGTGTATGCTTACTTGTGCACATTAGCCATCCTTGGGTTCGATACATGACTTAAATTTTCTTTGCACCAATTAAAAACATCTAAATAATTTGCAAGTTGGGAAGTTGAGTGATTCAATTGATGCCTCCTAAGTGCACGTTTTATGCATGCCCCAACACCATCATGCTCTCATTTTCCATGCCTTGTCTCAAAGAAATTCTATGTATGTCGAATTTTGGTTCTCTTATGAAGACGAGACAACCAAAAGAATGATCTTGCTGATTTAAATTGACCATCACAACCATCTGACCATAACCAATGTTCTTTAAAAGTGACCCTTTGTTTCAACAATTCATTATAAATAACAGTAAAACAATGTTGAACAAAACATGTATCATGTGTTCGATTAGCACTGATGTAGAAATCGTACTCCTTAATCACCTCACGATCATTTTCATCGGTATCAAAACCATCGATATCAAGCTTTGCATGTCTATACAAAATATGCACAAATATAGATACTTAGTTTGAATGATAATACTCACTTTGTATCTCCTTTTGTGGACTAAAAGTGTAATTCTCAGCGAAATCCACCACTGATAATATTATTCCAATTTTAATCACATCACATGATTTCTTGAACTGTAATTCTTGTCATCGTGCTATAGGAAAGTGCTCAATATATTTGTATATTTGCACCCTGAACTTCTCCACAAAAGATGTCACTGAAATTTCGTTATCATATAAAGTGATATTTTTTGATGTTGTGCTTGAATCTGCAACAGGAGTGTAAGTAACATTTTCATATTTCTTCCATTTCAGACTGAGATTTGACAGTCTGGGATCATTAGGATCAATGGGATACTTTGCATCATAGAGTGCCAAATGAGATCATTCTAGGCATTTTCTTCCATCAAAACAATATTTTTTATAAAATAATTTATTATTCTCTCGTGCACATAACATCTTCGATAAAAATTCACGAACACTTGAAGGAGGGCAGTCATTTGACCAATATTTTATGCCAAAATTTACAAATGTCTCATAAAATAATTGGAATTATACATTGAATCAACAAAAACATGTGTCTCGAATAGGGATAGGCCTGACATACCATGGTTTAATCTTTACAAATGTGCTAAGGGAAACCTTCACATCAATATTACTCTCCATAAAATTTTGGAATAATTCTACTTGACTGACCTGTGTTATATGTTTGGCATGAGTTTCATAAACTCCCTTAGATATACAACATCGCACAACGTCCTTTTCATTTGGCGTCACACGAGAATTAAAATTCCAAAACTCTTTTACCCTATCCCTCACACCATCAAGAAGTCTACCATGATATGGATGCCTGCAGATATTAGCCCAACATGCAAGTTCATCATTCTCATCTAATTGAATTCTAAATTTTGTATGCCTACATAAACATTTTCTTGATGTTTTAAAAATTTTTGAAGTTGCTGACATCGACTGACTTGATGCAGTTTGTTTCACGAGTACACCTGTTAAAAGTTCTCTACAAGCATTCTTTTCAACTTGAGATCACTTTTTGCCTAGTGTGGCAAGCACCGATGTCACATTTTTTTTATACCATTTGATTTACTAAAACCTCTTTCTCACTTTTAATGCCCAATAATTCCATAGAATTTCTAAGAGATTTGTGCTTTAAAAATCAACGTAACATATGATCTTGTGCTATGATAGATTTACCTTCAAAAAGATGTTTCAACCCCCAATTTATTTTATCTCGAACTATCCTTTCAGGCATTGGTGGTCCCAATTCTTCAATTTTAGTTGGATCCATATTATCTAGAAAGTTGTAGTCGTATACAATGTTCTTGGAACTTCCAATTAATTGGAGTGAAATGCGAGGTGTGGTAGTATCTTCTTGTGGTTTTGATGTTGTCCCTACATAAAAAATACAATATTAACTTCTAATTTGAAATTGACATATACATATTTTTAATTTTAAAACTATCTTGAACTACAATTTAAAAAAAAAAAATACAAAATTCAACTTGAAGAAACTATTGACTCACTAGTGAGATCGATATCAATATTCTCTTGGACATTTGTCTTTTCAATATTCTCGTTGACAAGTTCCTCAACATTCTTTTCGACATTTGTGTTTTCAATATTCTCGTTTACAAGTTCCTCAACATTTCTCATTTCCTTGTCATTGTCATGCACCTCTACATCTCTTTCACGATGCTCTACTTCCACATTTATTTCATGGCTTAATCTTTCCCTTTCCTCTCTCATTTTTTTTTAATCTCTCATTCTTTTCCGCTGAATTAGTTCTATTTCGATCGTGCCTTGATTGGCAATTCATTTTGCTTCCCATGTTCACAAAATTGGAAACCTAAAATCCAATTCTATCTGGACCAAATACCCAAAAAAACATAAAGACTTCAGAATAAGTACTTCATGCTTTCAATAAGAGAGAAAATTAAATAATTAATTAAATTCATAAATACATTTTGCAAAAATACTTCATGCCTTCATAGAGACATTTTGGAAAATATCAAGTAATTAAATTCTTTTAAAAAATAAAAATGTAATTTTTTTCCCCATAAAACTTTCACTTCCCTTTCTTGAAAATATGTATTTTTAAAAAAAAAGTTGAATGTTTCAAAAATATTACTTTAAAAAAAAAAAATTCGCACCTAAAAAAAATTCGCTAAAAAAATTTCGCACCCAAAAAAACTTCGAAAAAAAATTTGCACCTTCGCATAAAAAAAATTTGCACCTTTGCACCCTCGCACCTTCACTGGTTCAAAATGGTGTGTGTAATATTGTGGAATTAATATTTCGAACGAGAGTATTTATATACAACTCTCGCCCGAAACATCGCAACGATACAATGAATCTTCGCAAGATTCAGTCGGCTGACGATAAAATGTTTTGATTAAAGTTTAATAAACTCTCGGACAAGAGTTATATAACTCTCATCCGAGAGTTTGCCTTGGGTAAACTCTCACACGCAAACTCTCGGCTGAGATTTTGTACAACTTTCGAGCGAGAGTTTACTCACACGGTTAAATTTAACCTGTGGTGGTTTAAACTCTTAGTCAAAATTTTAACATTTCTCGCCTGAGAGTTTATTAAATGTCTCGCCCGAGAAATTATTTTGGCCGAGAGTTTCTCGTCAATGAAAAACCCAAAAAATTTTGTAGTTTTGAGGAACCTGTAGCTTTGAAGGGGTGGAACACCTACAAAAACATAATGTTATCTTTCGAACCTGGTACCATTAGATTCATCTCTGAATATAGTTTCTAATGATGTAATATTTGTGGAGTTTCATTAAAAATTTCAATTTTTTATTAATTTTATACTAAAATGTGTCACTCTGGAATTTCAGTGTTTTGAAAATTGCAGTGAATGAAAATTCAATAACTTTAAAATGGAAACACAAAAAAAATCATATTTAAATTTCTCTCCCTTTCTTCTTCAAAAGGGCATTCTCATTTTCTTATTGACGATCACATTGAAAAGAAAATCTAGGGCTCATAAAATGTACTGAAACATCACCGTTTGTTTGTCTTCGTCCATTTCAAAAAATAATAAAAAATAGTGATTTAATCTGAAAATTACCGAAAAATAGTCATTGCAGTAATGCAATCTATGTAGATTATGATGATATGGTTTATTTACAAAAAATGAATAACCATCCCTAAAAAGAGTTAGGGTTCAAAAAGTGACTATTTATGTTTGCTTGAAAATTTCAAGTATATGCAGTTAGTAAACAACAAATTTACCCCTCTATATGTCAATATTTATAAAATAAAAAATATGACTATGGAGGTAAGACAATTCTCTACAAATCTTGTTTTTATGTCAAAGAATAATTTGCATTGAAAATACTAGTTTAGTGGAGTTGAAGTTGAAAAAACATAGAAAATTATAATTTTCAATGTAAAAAAAGGGCAAAAAGTGTTTCCCAACTTCATGTTTTCACCCAATTTAAGAAGATTATAGGTGACAAATTTATAGTTCAAACAATATTTCCATAACTTGATGAGGAAGGAAAAATCATATTGGAACCTAAAGCAATCACGGAAATAAGAACTCAACAACTACGAAATCGATCACTTTCAGAGTATCTCATCAAGTGGAAGAACTTACACACTGAAGATTCCACATGGGAGGATGATAATTTTATACAGAAGCATCTAGAACTACTCAAGCATTGAGGACAACACATTTTTGAAGGAGAGGGGCATGTTAGTTCCCTATATTACTAGTGTAGTCCCTTATTGTTCTTAGTGTAGCCTCCTTATTGTTATTGTCGTACCCCTATAGTCCCCACATTGTTATTATAGCCCACTATTGTTATTGTTGTGCCCTTACATTATTATTGTTAGGTCGGCTAGGATTATATTGTGACCCCATGGAATCCTATATATAGAAGGGAGGTTTTTTCATTTTTCATCCAATAATTTTTCATTTATGTAATGTAAAGGAGGTTTCCCCCTCAAAGAGGCTGATTTTTAAGTCATTGATCTCTCTTTTCTTCTATTTTGTGAGGTGGTTTCATAACATTATTTTCAAGGGAGGAGTGGTAGTAGATCCAAAAAATACCAAAGTGATTATGGAGTGGTCTACTCCTCAAAATGTATCAGAAGTCATATCCTTCATGGTATTGGTTGGTTATTACCAAAGGTTTATTTGAAATTTCTTAAAGATTGGGAATATGATCACAATATTGGTAAATAAAGGGAAAACATAATGTGAGTGTAGATTTGAAAAATTAAAATATTTTCTCACACATGCACAATTTTGAGGATAGCATATCTAGAAAAATACTTTATAGTTTCTAAAAATGAGGGACAAGTAATTTGTTATGATTCAAGGAAGATGAATGAGTACAAGAAAAATTGTGTCACCCATGAATTGGAATTATCATCCATTAGAGAACTTTTGAGGTCTAAAATGGGCGTCGTAAGAAAAATATACAACCAAAATAAAATTTATAAGAACCAATAGGATTCAAGATGATGATGTCAACCATGGGGGATGGTTGGATAAAAAGTTAAAAAGAGTAAAAATAATAAAACTACTTTTATTTCAACTTGTATTTTCAACTTACCTCCTTCAGGTTTTACTTAAATTTCAAGCATGATTACTCGTTGGATGAAAAATTTAATTCCTCATCCAATGAGTACTCATGTTTCATATTTTCGATGGACCCTTCTACATTAAAAATGAGGCATACATGAAAAAACATGATTGCAATAACATTTTCCATGTATTTTTATTTTTTCATGTAGAAGGGTCCATCAAAAGTATGAAACATGGGTACTCATTGGATGAGGAATCAAAATTGAGTAACCACAGTGAGATAAGTTGAAAATACGAGTTGAAAAAGTAGTTTTTCCTTTTTCCCTCTAAAATTTGATGATGTAATCTATTTTTATTTTATTATTTCCACTATTATTTTATAATTTCCTTAGGAGGCCCATTTTAGACCTCAAAATTCCCTTAATGTATAGTGCATGAATTAAAAATGTATAGGCGTTATTTTCTAGGAAGAAAGTTTATTTTGATGTCAGATCATGGAGGGATTAGGTATCTATTTGATCAGCACAAGTTGAATGCAAGAAAAGAAAGGTGTTTGGCCTTGATTAGTGAATTTTATTTTGAAATCAGGTACATAAAAGGAAAGGGAAATGAAGTAGTTGATGAACTTAGCAGAAGGCTACAAGTGGCTTGTTCGAAAGCCATCAATACTTGTGAAGTTGACATCCAAGAAAATGTTAAATATGTAACATAGTGGGATGAACATTACCAACAAGTAAGGGAATTCTTGCAGCAGGATCCAAAAGGGGTATTGTGTAAAAATTATTGCCTCACAGACGATGGCTTTTTGAAATTGAAAGGTAGGTGGTATATACTTTGCATGGGTGACTTGAAGAAGCTCATCTTGGATGAATATCATAAAATACCATATTAAAGTAATCCTAGTTATCAAAATATGATAATATCCTTGAAAAATACATACTATTACGTGACTATTATCTAGCTATGAAAATGGATATTTCCAAACACATTACCAAATGCTTGGAGTGCCAACAAGTGAAAGCATAATTTACACATCTGGTGGAATTTTTGGAACGAATCCCCATTCCTAAATGGAAGTGGGAATTCATTTTTATGGAATTCATCACCAGACTACCAAGGTCATGTAGGAAACATAATTCTATAATAGTGGTGGTAGATAAGTAGAGAAAGGTGGCTCATTTTGTAGTTGTTAAATCCAATTACAAGGAAATTAATAGTGCCTATGTTTTTATGAAGGAGATATTTAGATTTCATGGTAAAACCAAGAATATCACCTCCGATTTGAATGCCAAATTTACCTCAAAGTTTGAAAAAGTATCTTGTTTTCTATGTGGTAGAGTTAGCTTTCAACATAACATACCATCCTAAAATAGATTGAGAAATTGGAGTTAAGTAGGTGTTGGAAGACATGCTGAGAATCTATTTCATGCATCAATGTAAGAGGTGGGAAGAGTTTCAAACTTTCAATGAATTTTCTTATGCTATACCCAAGAATATCATCTTCGATTGGGATGCCAAATTTAACTCATAGTTTTTGAATGGTATACGCAATATTATCTTCTTGTATTGGGATTCCAAATTTACCTCAAAGTTTTGGAAATAATTA
The DNA here is from genome assembly GCA_034641835.2 of Pinus albicaulis. NCBI lineage: Eukaryota > Viridiplantae > Streptophyta > Pinopsida > Pinales > Pinaceae > Pinus > Pinus albicaulis. Next base: position 1,223,556,961 of record CM076580.1, read on the forward strand.
TTTGCTTGTTTTGTGATTGTGTTAACTTTCATCGTACTCTACCATACTCAAATAGATGGAAAAACTGAAATATTTAACAAGGTTTTGGAGGACATGCTGAGAATATATGTCATGCGTCAGTCTAAGGTGGGAAGTGTTTCTATCTTTGGTATAATATTCCTATAAAAATCGGTACTAGTAATCATAAAAGATGAGACCTTTTGAGGTTCTATATGGCATTAAATCTAACACATTCATCATCTCGAATGATCGAATGAATAGGGAATTTCTTGGACTTTATATACTAAAGGAACTGGAATAGGAAATAGTTGTTATCAGGAAATATTTAAAACCAGCTCAAGGAAAGAAAAATAATTATATAGACCAGAAAAGATGCACAAAGAGTTCCAATTTAAGGAAATTTTTTATCTTTGCATCAGACCAAAGAAAATTTCATTGAAAATTGGGTCTATTGCAAATATAGCACCTAGATTTTGTGGACCATTTCATATTATCGAAAGAATGGGGCCAGTGGCCTACAAATTAGCCTTGCCACCCATATTGGAGGCACGTGATGTTTTCCATATTTCTTTACTTAAAAATTATGTGCATGATGCTATTCATGTTGTTAATTGGTCTGTGATATATGAAGAATCTAGTGGAGGATTCCAACCAGAACCATATTACATTTTGGATCAAAGGCAGATTGCTCTCTAGAATCGAGTAACTAAACAAGTTAAAGTGCAGTGGAGGAAGTTTGGGCCAGATGAATCCACCTGGGAAATTTCTAATAAGATGAGGTTATCACACCCATTTCCCTTTAATAGGTAACAAAAATGTAAATGTAAATGTAATTGTAAAAATATTTATGTATATAAAGACTTCTCTTGAAATCTATGTTTGGATATATAACACTGAAGATGATTTTCCTATAAGGAGGTGGGGTTTGTAACAAACCTTTTTTATTTCCCCCTCATGTAAATATTTTCAAGTGCAACTGTAAATAATTTTGAAAAATATAAAAATGATTGGACTAAGGAGAGGACACAGATTCAGAGGTTGAGAGGAGAAGTTGCTTGGGAATTGCTTACAGAAATATCCAAGCTCAAAATTATGCATTTAATTTCCGCTTATATCCCTTTTGAATTAAAAGAAAGTTATATAGGAATTAAAAATGATGTATGGGTGCTTGAGAAAAAGAAAAAGTCAATCCTACTCTCGTGTGATGATTTGGATCTAGTAAACATTTAGCATAAAGTCCAAAAGGAGAAAAAGGAAGGGTTTGTCGAGAATATAAATTCAACATAGGAAACAATAAAAGTTATGCAAAAAAAATAAAATGAGAAGAAAAATGAGAGAATTTAGAAGAGGATACTATGAAAGATCAATTTGTGTGAACTCACTAGAAAAATCTCAGCATAAAGGCTTGGAAGCGTGTTGAAGAGTGCAGAGTAATTGTGAAGCTATGGTGTTGAGAAGGTGAAGCCACGAATGACTATGGATTCCTTCCTAGTAGGTCAAGATGTTATGTACTCTAAGACATCTCTTGGTGTTTAACAGTTCAAGATCAAGTTAATTAGATTCTGGTGGTATTTATTAGGTAGGGACATGGTCTATTCTAGAATGGTTCTAAATTCCCATGGGCATAACTGGTGGAGAAATTGTGAGCCCTAGATTCATGAAGGGTGACTCAATTGGAGATACTATGGGATGTGGATTCCTATAGTGATTTTTGTGTGTAGAACTATGTGCTTTGGATTCCTTAAATTCTTTTTTTGGGTGGAGACGCTTTATGCTCTAGAATCTTAGGTGTTAGGTGGAGGCATAATTTTCTCTAGATTCCCATGTGATTTGTTAACTAGATTGGTGCAAATTTTCCTTGAGCACTTCCCTCCTCAGGATATAAATATATATCGTTGGTGGTTAACTTCAAGAAATAATGGTAATGCAGTCGACATATGGCTGGGAGGAGAGTTAAAGTCCCTCTCTTAGTTTCCAATCATTCAACGAATAAGATAAGTTTCTTACTTGTATATCTATGTAGACCTGTGCAATATGAATGATAAATATTATTTTTATATGATAACGGGTATATCAACACTATTAATGAAGAAATATTTATTATTATGTATTTGCAATGAGATGATTTGTATGATTATTCTTAGGGCGTGAGACACTTGCAAATCCCTGTAGTTGTTGAAATATTTCTTGATTTACAAAGTTGCTTACATGATTATGTATGAATACCTAGTGAGCCTAGTTAAACTATTATGTTATTTTTAATTCCATGATTTGGGTGTCGGCATTGTCAAGGAGTCTCTATTATCTAATAATTAATTAATTCTTCTATTAAAGAGTTGTCTATGGCATGCTAGGCATTAGCATAAATTCTTAACACAAGTGTACAAAAAGAGATCACTTTAGTTGTGTGTGAAAAACAACCTTAACAAAAAAGATGGCTGCTTAACTTCCTAAGATCTGCGATAGATAGTCGAAACAAATGCAGCAAAAACCTAGATCTATGCAGTAAAAGTAATTAAATAGTAAAAAGAAATAAGAGTTGCTCCAAATATCTAATGGACAAGAAAAGGTATATAAAGAACTTTATATGTATTAACACCTTGGAAGGGAATAAAGAATGATGTTACCAGTCCCACTTAATGGGATGGGTTCTTGGCTGTCGTCAACGCTTCAAATCCAGAATTTTCTCTCTCTCAATGGTGTAGAAAACCCAAGACGTGTTGAACTCAATGGGAGCTCAAAAAGAAATAAAATAGTAGCAGCAATGAGAATGATCAAAGTGCAACAATGAAAGTTACCAAAGTGAATAATGAATGGAAAACCCTCCTATTTATAACAAAATATTGAGTTATCCTTGATAATGGTGAATAATAAAATATTATTAACCAAGATCTAGATATAACTACTTGGAATATTTTATTATATTTTATTGGAGGGAAAATGAATTTAAATTTGTTAAATACCGTTAATTGGAAATAATAAACAAATAAATGATTTATTTATAATTTCAAGAATGGAGTTGAGGAATAATTTAACAAATAATGATTTTTTTACTCTCTCTCAATGGTGTAGAAAACCCAAGACGTGTTGAAATCAATGGGAGCTCAAAAAGCAAGAAAATAGTAACAATAATGAGAATGATCAAAGTGCGACAATGAAATTTATCATAGTGAATAATGAATGGAAAACCATCCTATTTATAACAAAATATTGAGTTATCCTTGATAATGGTGAATAATAAAATATTATTAACCAAGATCTAGATCTAACTACTTAGACTATTTTATTATATTTTGTTGGAGGGAAAAGGAATTTAAATTTTTTAAATACCTTTATTTAGAAGTAATAAACAAATAAATGATTTATTTATAATTTCAAGAATGGAGTTGAGGAATAATTTAACAAATAATGATTTGTTTAATTATTTCTAGGTGATTTAGTCAAATTTAACAAGGAATAATAACTAAATAATTATTTAATTAATTATTCCTAGAGAAAAAAAAAATAATAATGATTTATCTAATTATTTCTCATAATTGGGTTAAATATGACCATGAATATTATTTAAAAAATGGTTTAATTAATTATTCCTAGAGGAAAAGCAAATAAATAATGATTTAATTAATTATTCCTCATGGGTTTCCCTGTTTGAACCAGAAATAACTTAATAAAATATGGTTTATTGAATTATTTTTTATAGTGAAAGAAATTTTACTATGGTGGTATTACATGGTGTACTTCGATCCATCTAATTGTAAATGGTTAGATGACCAAAAATTGATGTAATAGATTTCCCCCCAACATGTGAGTGTTATGAGCTAATCGTATGACCGAAGTATGTTGTACGAACACAATCACTAGACACCGAAGGGGAGTTAGAGAGAGAGAGATGTATAGATGAAGTGAAGCGAGAGAAGACAATAACCGAGGGGGCGAGACCTAAAAATTATATAAGTCTCCTTTAATGTTTGGTTACATGTTCTCAGTGAGGCGGGGGAGGCATACCTATGCCCGTCGAGATGAAAAAGTACAAAGAATAATGGTGCGGCCAGTAAAATGAGATTGAGCTATAAAGTACATGATATGCTGGCATAAAATTGTCTAGACAAAAATATAATGGATCCCACATACATACTGCACCTGGAAAACAGATAGGACTGAATATAATAATCTCTAAGTACATGAGACATAATAAAAACCAAAGAAGCCTTGATAAACAGGAAAGGGCTCTGAAGATATGAATGGATCATCTGAGTGATACATGCATGTTGTAGACGCTGCAATCGGATGGAACCAGACCGATCAAATCTGCGGAGCCACATTTAAGGCTGTAGCACAATATGAGGTCATCCAGGCATGTGGGGGGCTACCTTTAGAGCCACCCCCTCATGAGGTCTGAACCATCCCACATACACCTGGAAATCACTGGGAAAATCTGCTGGATCACCGAACCATCAAGTATACGAATTTCGATAATGCTGAAGCTAAGAAGATGAGAAACAATAAATTCAAAGGGAAATGAGGAGTCTATTTTCCTGATCCGAGGCACCGAACAAGAATGGAAGTTGGAACTGAGGTACATCGCCCTCTAGACCTATCTTCTAGAATGAATGAATTGATGTCGACAGAAGGAGGTAGGCCATAGGTGAGGTAATGAGGAATACTCAACTAAGGAATGAGGGATCATAGTAAAGTGACTGATGGACTGACACCAAGGATGATGATGGAATGGGGGGTATTGAGTAGTGAACAAATGACTCCCTTGTCAGAGCATAAAAAGAATGGATGACCTGGTAGTGACTCACTCGACTCTAGAGGGGATGGGGTAGAGTATGATTGGAGGCCAAAATGGGCTGAGGGACAAGGAAAAAATGGATGGAATACTGTAACAAGAGGTAAAGGGAATCAGGACAGAATCCATGAATGTGAGGGTGACTCGATTGAGATTCTCTAAACAAGGGTGACTCAATGAGGCTGCCACACCGAATAGGCCTGGTGGGTACCATGAAAGCATGATCAAAATATGGTTATTCATGACAAAAATCGACACATGCATTGAAAAGTATGAAGGCAAAGTGGTGGCCCAAGTACAAGCAACACAAGTGAAGAAATCTGATTTTGAGAGGCGATGAAGTGACCATTCTCGGAAAAATAACTTCCATGTGAAGTATAAAATCACCAAAAAAAAGGATACCCATTTTAAAGCTCGGTTAGAGCTTTCCAATGGTGCTAACAGTTCGTCAAACCTAGCTGCGATTTGGTCACAATTGGAGAAACAAAAATTAGGGTTTTTATTTTAATAGGGTGATTTCCCTCTAATTTGATTCATTTTCTAGTGGAATTTTGGTGAACTTGGAGAGGAGGAGAAGGCCCTAAATATTGCAGTGATCGTAGCGAACAAACTGAACGTTGGAATCGAGATCTGTCAGTTACAGGTTGGTGGCCTAACCCTACTCTACCTTTTTAGTGCATCAGTTTTTCAAATTAGGTGCCCAGAGCCTAGAAACAACACTCTTCCCATCCTCACGGTCGGCTCGCACTTCCTGGACCCTGTACTATGAGTTGCCTCGCAGTTTCTAGAGGAGAAAAATACGATCTCATGGGTACAAGGCTAGAAAAGTGCGAGTTGGCAAAAAAGGTGGACTTGTCATGTTTTTTGGTTGGGAACTGGGACTTCATGATTTTGATGCATTTTTTCTTTCTCTAAGCTGAAAAACATGTTGGTTTTGTGTAGGTATGGCAGAGCTAAAGATCAACTAGAGAGAGAAATGGATTTGCATGCACTTCGTGCTGAGATCCAGGGGGATCAGGTGGTTTGAGGCACACTTTTGAGGTACGACGTTCTCAAGTTGGTTGAGAACCCGCTGATGAGGGTAGGGGAGCCCTTGTTGTCTAGGATACTTAGCTACTAGGATCCAGAATAGGAGGCCTTTGTAGTGCAAGGGCATCGGATCGAGTTGACCATACAGGACATCTATTTCTTGACCTCACTCCCGCCACTAGGGGTGGTGGGAGATATAGATCCAGTGTTACCATGAAGGTGGAACATATCAGAGTTTGTGGAATTCCACTGTCGATTAGATACTTGTGCTAAGGGAACAACCATACCGATTGCTGATCTAGTGAGGCTAGAGACATGGGTTGTCATCGCAGCAGTATTGTGGATCTTGGGCAATTAGGCATTCCACCACATCATTGGAGGGAAAATGATGTTAGTTAAGATTTTATTGAGTGGGACCTACTATGGGTGGGCCCAGATGATGTTGTTGTCGGTGAAATGACATTTTTCACTATGCAAGCGATAGGTGAACCATGGTTGTGCTTTCAGTATAGTGTTGTGCTCATTCTTCTTTGAAAATAACCCCACACTTAAGCCCCATGTACAAATCAAGGATGGGGGCCCATGAGAGCCCAGGATGCACCGCCGGGGGCAGCTACTATGGAGAGGAGGAGGCGAGGGAGTCAAACGGGTGTTCCAACTCGAGTTCTTCACACATTGGGATCAAATGTTGCTATATATAGACAACTATATTCACAATGGTATGAATTTTTAGGGTGACCCTGACTTGCCACTTCCGTTGGGTCAAGCATGGGGACCAGATGGTAAGTGAAATTTGCTATATATTATTATGGATTGTAAGGTTTTAGAATATGTATGTGGTACTGATTCATTACTTTTTTTATGTAGATATAGCATCGGTGAAGAAGACAGGGTATATGGGATGACCTGCAGCGCTAGGGGCTGCAAAGTCTAGTAGAGCGAGAGGAGACCATGGACCTGACTATCAGGCATTGTTGGAGGATGTCTGTCGCATATGTGAGATGATGCTAGCCAATGTATCTGAGTGCAGTTGGCACAATATTGAGGACCAGTGCATCGAGGTATGTATAGGTCTACTCTCTGAGTGCTGAGGCATCATGCGGTGCATGGAAATGGCCGGAAAGGCTATGCGGGATCTGCAGGCTGCAGGAGTCAAGACATTGGCTCGGGACCCTCCAGATAGTGATTATATGTAGGGGCGTGTGGTGCCCCCAGTTTTGATTTTGAAACACGCTATGGGCATGTCGGATGTATTAGAGTAGTGGAATCCAAAACATTTATGATTTTGTTGACACATATTATGGATATGCATATTTTTTATATATGGCGAGTATATGGTTCACATTTGGTTTATTATTATTTTCTTGTGTTAAATGCATGTGATAAGTGCCAATATAGAAAATTGTTTGTAATGCTATCTACATAGTGATTATGGGCTATAGGTACATGTTTGAATGTAATGGTTGCAAATTCACGCACTAAGAACTTCACTCGTAAATATATTCTAAAAATGACATGGTTATTCACACGATACACACAATAAAATTGCATGAAAATCATCAAGGAATCTAAAAGAAAATGAAGATAAAGGATGCAATGATCAAGGGCATCGACTAACAAACCTATCACTGCATCATATTTGACCCGATTATTGGTGGCAGATCCAATGCATACACTGTTGGAGAGGACTAATGAATGAATGGGGGTTAAAATGACCCAGGCTTCCAAGGCTAGATTCTGAGAGAAGTGACTTACACCATCGGCATAACCGATATACGGTGTGGATGATGGATCCATCTGGAAGGTGTCACAAGACAACAAATGAGATGATGAACAATGCAATCTACCTAAATTCATGATAAAAATAAAACATGCATCTCGATGGGAGATGCTATGGGTAAAATCTCTTAAGGTAAAGTGCATTGTGAGGGTTAGGAAGGAGTTGACCTTCGAAATCCTCTAGGAGGTATTCCCCCTTGCCCAAGTCCTTACTAATGATGTAAGGTCCTAACCATATTGAGTCAATCTTACCATGACCAAGGACATCATGAGCCTAATCATACACTAGAACCATGATCGCCTTCGTGAAAGGTAAGAGGGTGGACCTTTCAGTCATATTGACTTTTGGCGCACTTCCTGGCCACTTCGATGGTTTTCAATGCAACACGACAGTCTTCAGAAGCACACTCAAGCATGATAAGTATTTTTTATAAAGGTTAGGTTTCTGGGAGAAGTTTAATAGCTAGGTGAAGGGAGAGGATTTCACACTTGATCGGTGAGATTGCCTCCTTTCCAAAAACAAGGTGGAAAGGAGTAAACCCAGTGGCAGTTTGAAAAGAATTTCTATAGGCCCACGGAGTAGGGAAGAGCATGAGGTGCTAGTTGGTTTTGTGCTTGTTCATAGTCTGTTGCAGCATAGTTTTAAGGATCTTATTGACCGCTTCAACTTGACCATTACCTTGGGGGTAATAAGATGATGAATATCAGTGCTCAAATCCCAACAGAGAGGATAGCTCATGCCATATATCATCTTTGAAATGTCATCCATGGTCAGATACCAATTGTTTCAGAACCCCGAATCAAGTGATAACATGGTTAAAGGAAAAGAGAGTTGCAATAGCTGCCGTGTTATTGAACGTTGGAATGGCCTCAACCCATTTGTGAAATATTCAACCACCACAATGATATAATTTTGGTTACCAGTAGATGGAGGTTGACAGTCCATAAAGTCAATGGCCCACTTGTAGAAGGGACCAGTTGATATGATAGGATGGAGGGGAGCGAGTGGAGCTCACACCTTTGGGGGGGAATAGTTTCCAATTGGAATAATGTTTGACTGCTTGAATTTAGTCACCAAAGAGAGAAGGCCAAAAATACCCAGTGCACATGACTTTCTAGGTAGTAGCCAAAGCAAAGAGGTGCCCACCACAAGCCCTGCTATGCCATGCATTAAGGACTTTATCAACTTCAACATGCGTGATAAAATGACAGAGGACATAATCAACACCGTGACGATAGAGATCGTCACCAATGAGAAGATAATGGGGGGTTGGTGTCGTATACGTCGTCGAGCATCAGGGTCAATATGGGAAGCGAAATTTTGAGTTCGCAGGTAGGTAAGGATGTCACCATACCAAGGGTCATCCAAATTAATGGCGAACAAGTGCTCATTGGGTAAATCATCATTAACGGGCAGATCTCATGCACCAGTAGGTAATTCAGAAATGAGATCAATAAGGGATAAACCTTTCTTACTCTTGGGTGTGACAAATTTAAGATCGACTCCTGAAGGATAACTATCCAATGGGCATAATTCCCATTGATGATCGTCTACTCAATAGGAAATCAATAGGGTTGGAATTGGTCACGACCTTGGTGGAACGTGTAAGGATTTAATGACGAATTTTTTCGACCGAGAACACAATGGCCAGTGCCAACTTCTCTTCATGCGAGTAGGACACATGGGGAACCACAAGGTTCTTATTCACATAATAGATAACATGTTCATTTCCGGTTTTTTCCTCCAGGATTAGGACACCAACGACTGAATGGGTGGAAGATGAGATGACAGGATGAAATCCCTCTCAAAGTTAGGAGGACTAATCAAGGGAGGAAAAGTGAGAGCATGTTTCAAGGCATCAAAAGACTGTTGAGCATAGTCATCCAAAAAAAATGGAATGTTATATCTAAGGAGTCTCAGAAACCCGTGCGTAGTGGTGGCATAGTCAGGGACGAACTGACAAAGGAAGTTAGCTTTGCCTTGGAGGCTTTGTAACTGGCGCAAGGTACAAGGAATAGGAAGCTCAAGAATGGCTTGAACTTTGAGGGGATCAAGTGTTATACCATATTTCGACATAGTGAAACCCAAGAGATGGCCGACAGGAATGAAAAAGACACATTTCAGAGGTTTGAGGTGAATATTATACTTGCGACATCGGAGAAATATGATACACAAATCATGAATGTGTTGTGCCCGATGCCTAGAATGAGCGGTGAGGTCATCAAGGTAGGCAAGGATAATATGAGCCAAACCGTGGAAACAATATGACATGGCCTGCTAGAAGATGGCTCTAGCATTCTTTAGGCTGAATTACATGACCTTATATGAAAAAGTTCCCCATATACTAATGACGTAGTTTTTAACTGATAAACATGACGGATAACGATCTGGTTGTACCCGGAGAAACCATCCATAAAGGATATAACCTCATGCCCCACACACTCATCAATGACCTGGTCAATAAACGATGTGGGGAAGTTTTCTTTGGGACAATATTTGTTCAGGTCGCGAAATTCAGTGTAGACATAGATGGTGCCTTGTTTCTTGAGAACGGGAACAAGGTGAGAAACCCAAGCGGTGTATTCAATGGGATAGATACAACAAGCCTGATTGAATTATCAATTTTGGCTTTGATAGCCTCTCATTTGGAAGGATTAATGGGTCTCAAATTTTTACAGATAGGATTGGCATCGGGCCATGTATCAATATGGTGTTCGACAATGGCGGGATCAAGTCCAGGAATATCTGAATAGGAATAGGCGAAAACATCACGGAATTCCTTGAATAGCTTGGAGTAATCCTCAATTTCTTCCGGGGTGCAATGTGCCCCCAAGGAAATGTTTTCTTATACCCCTGGTTTATCAGAAATTCTAATTTTAATGGTAGGAGAGATAATGGGATTCTAAACCAATCGACCTCATAGGAGATGAAGTCTTTAGACTCCACAGCATACTAGTCATGTGACTGTTGCGGAAGGAAGTACACACGATGGTGCATATCATCCCAAGGAAAGTCAGGGGTGGCCATTGCTTCCATAATGTCTTGATCAAAATGAAATATGGGAGGAATGGCAAAATAAAGATCACATGACATGGCGGGTCTACCTAACGCATCATCATGAGAGATATGGTTCACATAGGCATCACTAGAGAGGGTAGACGAAGAGATAGTAGATGAAACATCTATCGATGTTGAGCCCAAAGTGATTGCCGAAGGAGGCTAAGTAAAAATAGAATGGGATGCCCCGTAGGGGTCTTCCACCATGGATCTCATGGATGATGATAGATAAAGGATAGTGGCCAAAGGTTCTATCATCTCGACATCGGGGGGAGGTATCACATTGGGTTCAGAAATTCCCTCTAGTTCTGCTGAACCAAAACTCACAAGTAGAGTACAAGATCCACTACAAGCAGCCTCTATTTGGCGAACAACCTCAAGGGTGTCACAAAAATCATCGAGACGGGGAAAAATATGAGAATAGTGACCATAAATATTTGTGCGCAATGATTTTAGTTTATTAGCTGAATTGGGTAAGGTGACATGGACCCCCAGGATATCAAATTCAGGAAACATCTTGTTGAACACAGGTTTGAGACGAGGAAGCTCAGGAAAATTATGATTAGCATTCCAAACAACATCACACAAAGTGCACAGAGGTGACTGCTTTGGAGGTTTAGGAGGAGCAAGAGTTTTTTCGGGGGCTTTTTCCTTATGTTCCCTATTTTTGGATTTTCCACCCTCGTAAGATGCTTTCGCAACAGGAGTAGATTCTTGTTGACGTGGCTAAGGCACTAAAGCAAAGGGAGGGGTCTTAGCTATCGGTTGGATTGGGGTCAAAGCAGTATAAGGTTTGAGCTGACCAGGTGAAGTGTTGGTTGGGGGATCAATGTACAAGACTAGGATCCCCAGGGTCAAATTGGGAATTCTCAATGTGGCCATAATAGGTACTGAAAAGACTTTGGAGGGGGGATCTATAAATGGTATATGACCAGAAGGGTAATGGCCTGAGAAAATATCTCCCAAATGGTTAAGGATAGGAGGAACCATTCCTAGTTGAAAATGGGTGGAAGAGACACCAGCAGAGGGACAAGGTCCTTCCAGAGAAGGTCCTGAAGGCTCCATCGAGTGACCACTAGAAGGTTTTGGAGGCATAGGCTGGTGACTGGTTGAACCAGACCACTTTTGGCTAGCCCAAGACGATTGCATCATGCAAACATTTGATGAGGTGGGGTCAATGATAAGAGGGGGGTGACCATGGAATGCCCCAAGTAAGGTAGAATCTTTATAGACCCTTGGTGAAACATTGTTGAGACATTAGGGGAATTTTGAGGTCTAAAATGGGCCTCCTAAGGAAATTATAAAATAATAGTGGAAATAATAAAATATTATTTGATTACATCATCAAATTTTAGAGGGAAAAAAGGGAAAACTATTTTTTCAACTTGTATTTTCAACTTATCTCTATATGGGTTTACTAAAATTTCGAGCAGAAATACTCGTTGGATGTAGAATTTGATTTCCCATCCAAGGAGTACCCATGTTGCATACTTTCGATGTACACTTCTACATGAAAAATGAGAAATACATGAAAAATGTAATTGTAAACACGTTTTTTCATGTATTTCTCATTTTTCGTGTAGCAGGGTCCATCAAAAGTATGCAACATGGGTACTCCTTGGATGAGGAATTAAATTTTGTATCCGATGAGTACTCCCACTTGAAATTTGAGTAAAAAATTAGAGAGATAGGTTGAAAATATGAGTTGAAAAAGTAGTTTTGTTATTTTATTATTTTTTAATAATTTAATTTTTTACTCCAAAAATGGTGAATCATCCCCCTTGGTTGACATCATCATCTTGAATCCTATTGGTTCTTATAAATTTTATTTTTGTTGTACATTTTTTTTAGGAGGCCCATTTTAGACCTCAAAATTCCCCTAATGGATGCGATTGATTGCTTATCGACCACCGAAGATATGATTGACTCCGGGGAGGTCTGAGACTTCGGTTCGTAATATGTCAACTGATCGATGGTGATGATATTTCCATTGTGATTAAATCACATCTTATAGTGAACCACAGATGCGACAAACGACATCGCGTAGTTATAGCTAAGACCCAGGAGGATATTGTAATCCAAGGGGGCATCAATGACTTCAATGTCAACGCAAACAATCTTACCTGCAAAAGTGATAGGACAATTGTGGAACATGCCAAGGGGCTGAGAAGGGTGACTGTCCCAATCACATAAGCTGATGGTGGATGGGGCTAATTCAGGTGATCTGATTTTATTCCAAACAGAGGCGGACACCACGCAGGTGGATGTACCCTCGTCAATGATACATCACGAGGCATTAACATTACGAACATTGAATGGTATTTGGAAGGCGATGGATGAAGGTAAAGGGGTATGTTTTTATTTGTCAACATCAAAGATGATCAAAAAAATCATTTGAAGGATCCACAACACCCAAATCAGATAGTATAGCTTTTCGTTGTGAAGGGAACGACTGGAGGACTTCCATCGTTGACATGGCAGCAAGAGATTGTGCTAAGTCATCTGCTACATTGTAAGTGTGGGTGGCTTTGGCATAATCAACATTTCAGCGTAAGGGTCCTTTGGGGATATTGGGAATAGCCATTGCCTGAGGCTGAGGGATATGTAAGGGAGCATTGGGTGTCGAAATGGACTCTTTGGAAACTTTGGTTTGGGACTCAGTTGTAGACGTAGCAGGTGGCTTGTCATATTGGCACGACCAGGTATGAAGGTTGACATCAACAGTATTGACCTTTTCAGAATTCATCATGATAATATAGTATTCTCAAGTACCATACTATGAAGGTTGAAGGGAAACTTGACCTTGAGGGGGTTGGGCAGCCACATATCCTTGCTGAGGGAAAGTATTAGTGAACACAGCCAGTTGAGTTGGCACAATATTTGGAGGAGCCGAAGCAGTGGCTTGTTGTCCTTTAGATGTTTCTTGTGCTTCACAAAACTGGTGCATATAGGGTAATAGGGGAAAATCATGAGTATAATGGCCATAGAAACCACAACAAGAACAAGGATTATTTGTATGAAGAGGCTTGTTCTTCTTGGGTTGATCGCCTTGTTGCTGGTTTGTAGTGTTTGGCTGGTTCCCTTGGGGTGTGTTTGGTTTATTACCTTGGCACCCTTGGTTACACTGCGCTAGTTGGTTCTAGTTGAATTTCCTCTTTTTCTTGTAAATAGGAGGATTAGTCGCACTCTGCTTCACATGCACCTGGCCCTGAGGGGGAGGTGGCTGCTGTGGCAGAGGTTGAGAAGGCACAGGAGGCTGGGGTGATGATGCTAGAGGGGCTGGAGAACCGGGCTATGGATAAGGATATAATGGAGGTTGAGCAACATTGGGGTAACCAAGTGTAGCAACAACTGTCCCTGGCATAAGTTAATGCAATTGGGAAAATGCGTAAGGCGTGTTTTCTCCTGTATACATGTTTCCAGGAGGGGGATAAGTGCTAGAGGAGTTGGTCTCTCCCTGAGGAAAACCATAAACCGTGGAAGGATAAGCATACATGTGTGAAATTGATCCAATGATATCATCAACGGCGTGGGATGCCCCCGATGCGTTGGCACAACCAGGTCTAGGAAGATCTGGTAAAATGGTATAAACATAACCAGACTGGGCGTAGATCAAGTCATATTTCAACACGATTTGGAGAGATTCTTCCTTGGTCTGAGGAAAATGAGATGCGACATATTTACCAATAGAAGGAAAAATAATTCTAAGAAACTAATCCATATAGACACTGTCATCAAATGTAGGAGCTCAACACAAGCTCCTCCTTCTATGCCAATCTTGGACATGGTGAGAAAGGTGGGTGGCAGAATTTTGACGGAATGTGGTAAACAACTTGATACCGATATCATATTTTTGAGGTAGGTGGAAATAGGATATAAACCCTTTAGCAAGAGTCGCAAAGGTGGAATGAGAGGCAGTGACCTGGTCGACATACCACTTTGCAGCTTCTTCGGTGAGCGTATGTTGGAATAACCGAAGACGGATGGAGTCATCAATGATAGAATTGGATGAATACCACATGTGAAAGGAGCGAACATGATTAGTAGGGTCCTCTCAAGCGTTTCCTTCAAACTTAGGGATGTCTGGAGGAAGGTTAGTTGGCATAGCAAGCCAACCTCGATTGTGGAGTGTAGGGTCGTTAATTAACAAACTGAAATCGAGGAGGCATAAACCTACCATAAAAGGTAGCAACAGAGTACCCGGAATGGTTACGGTAGTGGCTCCAGTAGTAGCAGCTCTTGCATTAGGGCTGGGGATACCACCAGTTTGAGGACCAGTACCTGCATTGGCACCTGACATGGTGACAAAATGAGGTGGAGGGGAACCAGGTTCGGAATTAGAGCAAGGACCCGATGAGCCAGAAGCACAGCCGGTATGGGGACTCAGCGAAGGACTAACTCAAATTCTACATGGTGGAGTAAGTCTTCCTAATGGAAACAGAGGATGAAGGCCTTGGAGTCTCCGAGATAAACACCTTGGGGGCGCATTGATGACAAGACACAGATGACACGAAAAGGATGAAGAGTGATAAAAAAGGCTCAGTGAGGCAGATAGATTAATTATGATGTTTATGTCTTGGCTTCACGATGTAAATCAAGCGCTCTTCACTTTAGGTGTGCGTGTGTGCAAGCCATGTGTTAATTTTAATTAAGCCCAGATGGTTGTATAAAGAAAAGGAGAAAATGTTGAATAACTATAATTAAAACTGAAACAACAGTAAAATAAACAGTTAGAGATGCATAAATTCAACCCAAAAGAAGGCTTCCCAAACAACTAGTCTAAAAGTTGGGTGAAATTAACTCAAAACACACAAGACAACCAAAATATATAAGGTCTAAGGGACAGGGATCTAATGACTCAGATATGCTAGAAAAGGTTCAGAAAACAACAAGAAACCAGAGGGAAAATTGCTGCAAAATGGGAGACGAAAGGTTAAAACCTTAGGGGAAACAAAGGGAACCCTTGTTCACATGCATGCCATGTTATTCTCTTGATTTGCTAAATATGATTATGTCATCTAAGTAAACAATGACGAATTCATCTAGAAATGGTCTAAGTACATCATTCATGACTATCATGAAAGTATTCGGAGCATTTGTTAAACAAAATGGCATAACTAACCATTCAAACAATCCTTGTCTAGTTTTGAAAGCAGTTTTCCAAATATCCTCTTCAACTATTCTAACTTGATGATAACCACTTCACAAGTATAACTTAGTGAAATACTTTGCATGCTTTAACTAATCTAGCAAATTATCAATGCATGGGAGTGGGTATCAATTATTTACCATGATTTTATTCAGTGCACGAAAATTGATACACATGTGCCAAGTATCGTCCTTCTTTGGAACCAAAGCAATTGGTGAACCACATGGCGAAGTAGATGGGCGTATGATACCTTTGTTCAAAAATTCTTGAATTTGCTTCTTGATTTCCAAAATCTCCATAATTGACATGCGATACATACCAATGTTTTGAAGTGGAACATCCTATTGTAGCTGAGTCTCATGTTGAATTCCCCTCTTGGTTGGTAACCCCTTTGATTCTTGAAACATCTCGCCATGCTGACTTACCACATCAAACAAATCAGATTTCAATTTGTCATCACGTCCTTCAAAAGATTCATAGTCAACATCATCCTTTTTCTTGGTCATGAGAAGCACAAAAATTTTACTTGCATTAACTTGCCTCTTCATTTTCCCCGCATTAACTAAAGAAATATTTAGTTTCTTGCGATGAGCTCTCACAATATACTCCACCCCATCATTAAGAAAATGATATTTGTTCTCATGACGATAAATCACGGCCTTCCTATAATACAAATATGGACTTCCCAAGATAATCCTGGAAATGTCAAGTGGAACCACATCTAACTTGACTTATGATCAACAAATTTTGCAGTAATAGCAAATCTGAATATCCATTTCCTTGTAACCTGTAAATTGACATTCTTAACTATCCAACCCAAAGGGTATGGTTTAACACAGTTATCGATGAAATGGGAACTATTACCTCAAAAAGAGAACTCTAACAAAAAAAAACATCAAAAAACCATGAAAAAACAACTCGAAAATGAAAAGTTGTATTATGGAATAACCTTCTTTTTTTTTGGGGTAAATTTTCAACATTTGTAAAAAATGCAAGTAAAAGCCAATTTTTTGGGGTGCAAAAAACACTCTGAAAATGAAACATTGTATTGTGGAATAACCTGGTTTTTTTTCGGAGTAAATTTTCGACAAAAATTTTGTGCAAAAACCACCCCGAAAACAGAAAGTGGTTAAACAAAAAATTTAGAATAATAAAAAATTATATTAAAAAAATAAATAAAAAATAAAAATAATTGCAAAAAGAACAAACATCATTATATTTTTAATTTTTTTTTTTTTTAAATTCAAACATTAAAAAAAAAAACTAAAATTTAAGAAACGAAAAATAAAATTTAAAAAATAAAAAACATTTTAAAGATTAAAATTTAAAAATATATAGAAATAAAATAAATAAAAATATTAATTTAAAAAAAAAAACAAGTTTAGAAAAGAAGGAAATTATAAAAAATAAAATATACAAATTAAATTTAAAAAATAAAAAGAAAACGTTTATAGAATTTTGGCTTCTATGATCCATCGTAAAATTATGTAGAATTTTTTCGGTAATAATCACATTCAAATGAACATTGTCAACGCGTTTCGAACCAACCAGTGTTATTCATCATCAGGACTAGGTGAAAGATCAGTTCCGGACGTTGAGTTTAAATAGATGCAGAAATGGCTAAACTAGCCATTAGGATAACGGCTAGTTTGACTATGAAATTTAATAACTGCTAGTTCTATTTTAATTAATTTAATTATTTACTTAATTATTAAATAAAATTATATCGACTAGTTCTATTTAATTAATTTAAAAGTTTAATTATTTAATAAAATATATTTATAAATCTTTATATTTTATTTAAATTAGTTAATTAATTATTATTATTATTATTTCTTTCTTTATTAATTCCTTATTATTTAATTATTTATTACCTATTATATTATAATATTTTTATTTATTTAACTGTATGTAAATTTGTATTCCTATTATTCTCCTCTCTTAAAAAAATATAAAAATAAATAAAAATTTTGACCATTAAGAATATAGGGGAGAGATCCAACACACTTGCTTATATTCCAGCCATCATCTTTATTGAGATTTACGGGTCTTTTTTCAATTTCTAATGGCTCTCTTAACTTCTGATGATGGAAATGGTCAATCCTAGCTATGAACTTAGCCTCTTTAATGCAGATATGATGGTTAGTCTTTTCCACATGCTTAGCTAGGGTAGATGTGCGAGATCTTCCATGCTTAATGTCAGCAACATGTTCACTCATCCTTTAGTTAAGAAAATGTCTATTAAATTAAAAAAAAATTAAAATAAAAAAAAAAATTTAAAAATATATTAAATTTTATTAAATTTAAAACTTTAATATAAAAAATAAAAAAAATATTAAATTAAAAAAAATTATTAAAAAAACAAATAAATTAAATTTAAATTAATATATATATATATATATATATATATATATATATATATATATATATATATATATATATATATATATATATATATAAATTAAAAATATATATTATAGATTTTATTAAATTTAAAAAAAAAAAAGTTAACATTTAAATAACAAATTAAATTTAAAAACAAAAATATTAAATTTTAATAAATAAATGGATAAACAAATAAATTTTGAAATAAAAAATAAATTTAAAATAAAAATAAAAATAAAAATAAAACATTGTTAAAATGAAAATTTAAAAAGTTTAAAAATAAATTAAAAATGGAAAATGGAAAATAAATAAAATAAAATATTAAAAAAAATAAAATTGAAAAAGAAATTAATTTAAAAAAATAAGTTTAATTAATTAAAAAAAAAAAACTTAATTTAAAATACTCAACTTAATTCAAATAAAAAATATAAAATTTTATGTAATTAAAAAAACAAAAATAAATAAAAATAAATATTAAATTTAAATAAATTTAAAAAAAATAAAAATTTATTGAATTTTATAAAATTAAATTTAAAAGCTTAATATAATAAAGAAAAAATATGAAAAAAATTTAAAAAATTAAATTAAATTAAAAAATAAAAATAAAAATTTAATAAAACGTATAAACAAAATTAAAAATTAAAAAAATATTTTCGCAAAGGTAAAGGTGGCACCGCCCAGGTGGCGGCGGAGGCCAGCCGCTGGGCGGGCGGGGAGCTGCTTACGGCCTCCCGGGCGATTCCGGAATCGCCCTCCCACCCAGGCGGCGGTGGAGGCAGGTCGCTGGGCGGGCAGGGAGCTGCTTGCAGCCTCCCTACCTGCCCAGCGACCGGCCTCTGCCGCCACCTGGGCGGCGCCACCTTTACTGTTGGAAAATATTTTTTATTTTTTATTTTTTTTATTTGTTTTTTTAAATTTTTAAATTTTCTTTAATTTTCTTTTAAATTTTGTAATTTTTTTTAAATTTAATTTAATATTGTATTTGGATTTTTTTTAATTTGTATTTTGATTAGTAGATTTAATATTTGTTTTTTATTTTAATTTTAATTTTTATTTTGAATTTTAATTTTTTTTAATTTCAAAAAATTTAATTTTCTTTTGTTTTAATACAATTTTTATATTTTAAATTTAACTTTTTTAATTTTTTTGTTTTTTTTTTTTAATTTTGTTTTTAAATTTAATATTTTTAGATTAATTATTTTTTAAAATTTAAAATTTAAAATTTATTTATTAAATTTACTAAATTGTAATTGTAATTTTTATTTTTATTTTTTAATTTTTTTAATTTTTAAATTTTATAAATGGTTTAATTTAAAAATAAAACATTAATTATATATATATATATATATATGTATATGTATATGTATATGTATATGTATATGTATATGTATATGTATATGTATATGTATATGTTGTTTAATTATTTTCAAATTCGTATTTTTTTTTCTTATTATTATTGTTTTTTTTTTAATTTAAATTTTTAAATTTAAATTATTTTTTGTTTTTGTATTTTAATTTTAATTTTGTAATTTTAATTATTTTTAAATTTTCTAATTTAATTATTTTTTATAATTATATGGTTTTTTTTAATAACTTAGAAAGAAACGTTTTTGATGTTTTATTTATTTATTTTTAATTTTTTTTTTCTTTAAATTATGTGTTTTTTTTTTCTCCTTTTTTTAATATAATTTTTGAATATTTTTGTTTTATTTATTTTTTTTTTTAATTTTTAATTTTTAAAATTTAATTTTGTTTTTTTTTACATTTTTATTGGCTTTTTTATTGTTGTTATACATATATATATATATATATATATATATATATATATTATTTGAGTTTTGTTTGTCATGTTTTTCTTATTTTGTTTTTATGTTTTATTACCAACATGAAAATCACCACTCTAAAAGAAAAGGTTGATGATGCATCAATACGTTTCAATATTAGCATGAAAATCACTAACATTTTAAAACAAATATTCATGCTTCATAAATAAAAATATTAAAGTGTCAAAAATATGCACAAAAAAACGGGTGATTCTGCATCACCACTTTTCAAAATTGAGTGCTTTTTTGCTACCAAAAAAAAGTAGGTACCAGTTCAGTTACCTATTTCATCGGTAACCATGTTGTTTATGATGTGGTACAGTTTCAAGGTTAAGCTTTTTTACTAAGTCTTCTGAAATTAGGTTTGCTTGTAACCCCGTATCAAATAATGCATCAATATTTGTATGATTTGAAATCACTCTAACATGGAACAATTCTATCCTTGTGTCTTCATTTGGAGTTTTGTTGTGACTATTTGAGGAACACGAACTTGCTATGGCTTCCTTTCCTTTTTTAACCATGGCGATTATCTTGGTCTCATCTCTTGAATCGGATCTAACATCTTGTTGTGTAGTGGTCGCCGTCCTTTGTTTCCCTTTGTTATTTGGTTTCTTTGGCCTTAGTTCGGGATGTACTTTCCAACAATGGGCTTCATCATGCCCCTCTTTGGAACAATGTTTGCATGTAGTTTTCTACCCTTCTTTCTTGATGCTTGCATTCTTATTTCCCTTGCATTTTCCTCCCTTCTCTTTTCCCTTACCCTTAAATGGCTTCTTATTTCTACCCTCTTCATGAATGTTCTTTCCCCTTGCTTTGAGATGCGTGGCTTACACACATACTTCATCTAAGTTGTTTGGGTTAAACATAAGGATAGTATGTTTCAAGTAGGAATGTAAACCTCTAATATATTTCAAGAGTGTCTCTTGAGAATTCAATTTTACTCCTAACAACAAAGCCCTCTTTATAAACTCCCGAGTGTACTCTTGAACAATTTGTCCTTTAAGCTGCCTAAAATTGTCTTTTAATGGAAGAAATTAATCCAACCCAAGAAATGGAAATCTTACCATGGATTCGCATTTCCTCTTAAGTCTTGGCCTCGCACAAAACTAGTGTTGCTCCTTCTAGCTTTAATGAAGCCAACTAGATCTTTATGTCGTCCTCTTGTAGATTTTAAATTCTGCAGTATTACTTCCAATTGACGAATCCAATTGCATAAATTCTCTACATTAACCTCTCCATTGTACATGGGAAGTTCAAACTTGATGTCCAACTTGAGTAATGGAGTATTTCCTTTTGGGATCTTGGAATGAGTGTGTGTATGAGTTTTTGTGGTGGATATGGAAGATGAAGATGATGAGGATGAGGATGGTGGAGATGGAGGTGGCTTTCCTCCACTACCTTTTAAATTCTTCTCTTCATCCTTCTTACTGTTTGAAGATCCTTCACCATGTGGAGGCTTTGAACCTTCTCCAACTCTTTCTACCATGAAAGCTTCATACATGATTTTAACCATTCTTTGCATCTCTTTGAATTCTCTCTTAACATCCTCTTCTTCATAATGTTCATGAGTCTCTTCATAGCCTGAAATAATGGCTTTGGATTTAAGCTCAACCTTTGTAGCTTGTACCTCTTCAATCACTTCAGCCTCTTGTGCGATTTGTACCTCTTCAATATCAACTGATGGAGATGGAAATTGAGGTGCTTCAAGCGTATCTTTGAGTGGTTCTTTGGGTGAGGATGATTCTTTCTCTGCTCTCTTCCTTCTTGTCCTAATCTCAAGACTAGCTACCAATAGCTTCCCTTCTCCTCTATGAAACTTCAACCTTGTAAGCATCACAAAAATTGAAATTATTAAAACCCTTCAAGAAAAGCAAGAAAGAAACCTTGTGCTTTGATACCAACTTTATCCGAAATTGATTGTTAGTTAATGTAGTGCTAATATCAGTTTCAGATTTAAAATGAAATTGCTTTGGTTCTTATCAAATAAAAGTTTATCCATGAGCATGTGATTGAAAATTCATTAAACTTGGTGAAATTTAGTGTTTTTCATGAACTCAAAAGCATAGAAACTAAATGTTGAATAACAACATATAATAACACAAAAAACACAAATAACAGAGCTCAATAGAAAAGTTTTTGATGAAGGAGTTCACCCCTCCTGGGCTACATCTCTTTGGTCTAGCTTCATAGTGTGAGCCTTTGTATTAGCTTCAATTGTGAAAAAATTTTGTTTATAGTCTCTTGTTGCCTCTGCAACCTACTCCAATAGCTCCAAAACATCAAAATCTACCAAGAATGAATCTTTATGAGCTTTGGTCGAAAAATTCCTTAGTTATGGAAGAAATAAATTTCCTGCAATTTTGCCACTAATTCTGGAGAAACTGTAGCTAACCCCACCAAGTTTGGGGGTCCATAGGATTTGATGCGCTTTGCCAAAATAACTGCCATATTAAACTGTGTGTTAATTAATACTAATTGTAGTTAATTAGGCTAAGTCGACGTTAAACACGCTTAATAGTTAAGCTCTGCGCTAGGTTATATGGCACGGTCACATTGGATAGGGGGATGGCCCACAGGGCTGGCCCCCTCCTCCGTCTGTGGGCGCGTTCCTGCAAATTTAAATATCCGCACGTGGGCTTTTGTTTCAAGTCATAATGGAGTGGTGCATTGATTAATATTTGGCGGTGGTAAGGAGGAGGTCGTGGGGTCGAACCCCGACCTCCGCCCTCTGTGCATGTTTTGTTGCAATGTTTATATACGATATAATATATATTTATATATCTATACCAAGGTTTATAACCTTTGGCAAAGAAACACACACACACACAGATATATATATATATATATATATATATATATATATATATATATATAGTGCCATTGTATAAAGCTTTGAAATTTGGTTTAATTCATATGCGCTCCAATAATTCGATCCTTAGACTTTGCAATGTAATTTCATGTGTCAACCCTAGGCCATGGGGAGGGGGCACGAGGTAGCCCCTGGCTGTGCCACATGGCCTTTCCCCATTGGCCCAAAAATACACCAATAAAAAATAATAATCTTCACCATTAATAAACTAAAATTTATCGTTAGACTTAGGATAAAAAAATTTCCCTTCCTAGTCAACATTGGCGAATCTGGCTGTGACACTTAGCACAATGTCATTGGATGTTTCTGAATAATATTCCCTATGAAGCTGACTGGACTGCCACATCATCCCTATACCTACTCTGCTCATTTTTTTGCATGTTTGGGAAAATGAACATCAGACCATAACTCCCTCATACGAACTCAGAATTTGACTAAACGAGTCGCGTTGGAATCTTGGAGCGGAGCTCTATCCAAGTGTTCAGGTCTGAAGCATTTCTGATCACTTTCCATTTTGAGCTAAATACTGAGCCTTAAATCATCGGGCAAGTAAAAATATTCAGCCGATAGTGCACATAATAGAAGATAAACTAAAGATCATGCATCCTAACATCACTCCAATTCCTACACCACCTTCGCCATTTATCATCATCAACCTTTTCAGAAGCCACTTATAGAAAAAATATAGCGTAACATCCACCCATGATTCTTGCATCTCAACCAAATCATGCAGGAGGATGCCCCAAATGATAATGACGATGGAAAAAACCACAAAAATTGTAGAATAAAACTTGATAGTCCTCGTTTTTCATCATTTCCCTTCTATATATACATAATTGTATAACTACCTTAAGGCAAGGCCATCAATGGATCAAAATTGTTTATCGGGAAACTTCCTCATTGGAACCTTGAGCATTCTCCCAGTCAATGTCCTTTCAGAGTCATTGGCACCTTGAGCACTCTCCATCACGCTAAGTAAAACATAAAACCAAATAGAACATTTATATAGACTCACTACCCAAATTTTATTCAACTGAGCAAGACTAAGTCAAAACTACCATCAACATAGAACCAATGTCACCCCTGCCAATGTGAATTCCTATCTATGGCATTAAAATTTGGAACCCTCTTCTATCGGTTGAAACTGAAGAGGAATCACAACATATTATTAATAATAATTAGCTATATGTTTACAGAAAAAGTTCCATTGTATCCATAACAAATTGGGATGTCATTTAGAGCGAAACCCTGAAGTCATTTAGAGAAAAAAATTTAAATCCATGTCTCTTTGGAGGCTAGTGGAAGGGAGATGAAGGTGGATAAATCCATCTAAGGATGGTAGTAGATGATCCTTTAACATATAATTTCATTGGTCCAACTAAAATGTTGCATAAATTTTCTCATAATATTCACAAGGAATCCAACAATGGAATGGAATTAATTTACCTGCTAGCATCTTATGACTCTGACAACTCATCTCATTTCCTTGCGGAGTGGATCTGGGAATATTCGTAGCTCATAATGGTAACATTTAATGAGGAAGGAAACATATAATCCTAGGCAAAATATATCAAGAAAATCAATAATTAAATAATATATTTATCTTTTTCCTATTTGGAAACTCACAACGAAGGAGGAAAGTTCTAAAGATGTATTTGAAATATCTTTAAAAGGCTACCAAGCCTCGTAATAATACAACTGACTATTAGAGTCTTTTATCTTATCTTGTGTGATTGTGTTTGATTAATTAGTTCTAAGAAAATTTTATAATATCCAACTCATAGTTGAGGCTATTTAATCCTCATGGAGCCTCACCTCCTCACCTCTGATAAACTGCAAATTGATTGGTATCATAGAAATTTTCTCTTGAGGTTTGATCTTAATTTTTTTTGTTATGCTCATTTATTTAAATTAAGTGCAATGCACATGTGTGTGCCCGCCTCATATTCCAAATCACAGATCTCATTTTTTTTTACTTTCATATTTGTTTTAGATTAAATATTTGATAGCCATAATCCATTTGTGTTTCCATATTCTCTCCCCTAATATATTTACCATAGTCGTCTCTCTAAAATTTCATTTTTCTAGTAGTTCTCTCCATGTTGACATTCTTTTCCCTAGCCGCAAACTCTCTTTTAATTATTATTTTATATTAGGTTTTTCACTTGTTTCCCTGCACCTTCTAGCTGCTTTGCGCAGGTACATGTTCTTATCATAGATAACACTGAACATCAACGCTTGAAAAATTCATTCCCAAACACTGCAATTTATACATGAAGCTAGATAAAGAATCTACATGGATTTCAACGACACTCATTTATTTTCTAACTAAACTTGCCTATTATTAACTTTTAACGACTGTCACCGAAAAATTTAAGAGATTCATCCTATACTTTCATTATCACAATAAAAAAGTTCATGATTAATATTTTTGTACCTCCCATAATCACGACTTATATGTTAACTCGTCTGATAGTCTTAAGTATCAGCTAGTCTTACAAACATGACTCAAATATTTCATTTTGACTTTCTTTGCTACTATATATTGATGAAACTTTTTCTTGAGCTTGTTGCTCCAAACTTATTTCTTCTTCTTCTTACTACAGATCATGAACATGGGATATTTCTCCTTATTATTAATAAGATGATGCCAGTTCATTTCAACTCCTTCTTCAACACGTTCACTTCCATCACTGAGATTTTTTAAGTATTTTTCAATTGAGTCATTGATGTTATTTTTAACAAAGACCAATTCTTGATTGTATATATACATTAAAACTAAGTTATCTTATTCTTTTTTTTCTTCTTCTTCCTAGTTGTTACCAACACCTCCACACTGAGAAACATTCATGAGATTCACTATATCATAATTTGACTGCTTTTCATCTTCATATTTATCTTCCTCTACCAAATATTTGTACTTAGTTACATATTTCTCATCCAATTGATCTTCAACCTGGGTTACCACTCCATTCAATAGTTTATCTCTGAGTTCCTTTTCCTACAACATTTGGAAGAAAAATTCTCTTGAAAAAATTTCATCATCATATAGTGGTCCTTATGGTGTTGCATGCCCATCATTAATTGCATCATAGGGATTTTCCTTACTATCACATGCTACTATATTGTCAACTACATATATACTTTTAGTCTTGATTCCAGCTATGATGCTTTAAACATAATCTCCATTTTTAGCATCTTTATCAACTTCTAATTTCTCACTCCACTTCATGTTGTACTTAATTTCAAGAATATCGCAAAATATTTTTACATTACATTCTTCACCAAGTTCATGCAGAATACTAGACACAATGTGATCATCCAATGTTGATATAATACAAAATAATGTTACTACACCTCTACTCTTATCTCAGGGATTTGTAGAAGTTTCTTGAAAAATTTCCCATAAATCTACTGAACCAAGCAGTCGCACCATTTTCATTAGCCAAAGCTTAAATTTTTTACCTCGGAAATATGGCAGAATTGACATTAATTATTTCAATATTTCATCGGTTTCTTCAAATTCATGAGTTTGATTCAGATCTACATTTGAAATTTCATTTCAACCTATAATTTTAGATTTTCTCTCCTGATATGTTTAAGTTCTCTCTGAAACTCTCTAAGTCTCATTTTTCAACCCATCATTGCAATGAAAGTTCCTCCTATTTTCTACAACTTAAATAATATAAAGACATATTGTCACTGCACCACTTTATTTTTACCAATGAGCAAATGCACTTTGGAGATCTAATCTGAATCCCACAGATCTCTTTCCACAACCTTGAAATCATTCCTCAAGCTTCCTTGGCCACTGCATGTGCCTCTGCAAACTCTAAAATCCTTCCAGCATTGCGTTATCTACCATTTACTGAGAATTCGACATCTAGTGTTTCTCATTACTTTACACTGGAATACCCCAATATGGGACCACCCAAGACTTCCAATGTATTCCATAGCTCTTCCAGTTATGAAAATTATTCATACATGACATGATCAACAAATGGACCACCAAATGATCTGCACTCCAACAATGGTCAAACATCGCTCTCTTCAAACAAATTTCTTAGCTCGAACAACGAAATATAAGATGAAAAATCTGCACTCATTTCTAATAAATGGGCCTCACATACACACCCCACCCACTTCTCGAAGCTCATCCTTCTAATACATGACCACACTCACTGCAACAATGTAGATCCTTGCAACCTTGTTGGAAAACAAAAGAAAAAACACTTGAATGGGATTACCTTCATAGACGTATGATTCCTCCTTCAGTCACTTCCTCTTTCGCAACAACCCTTAATTCTGTAATATTCCTAAATTAGCATGCAGCTAATTGGAATGTTAAAATCTATTTTTTCTTTCTTGTTTGATGAATAAGTGTGTAGGGAGACCCATAAATCTCTTTATTAGTAATAAAACCACTTCTCATGTGAAATTGGATCATATTTTCAGCTTAATAAAGCACCCTAAGGTGTGAACAGGGGCTAGAGCATGTGGACTGGGTCAAATTTGACCAAATCAACAACAATGTCATGGAGGAGTGGCATTCAATGAGGGGCAACGCAGTTTTAGATGGAGACACATTATACGGAAGTAGTGTCATTAATGGATGGGGCTTAGGGTTTGGAAGCTCATTTCTTATATAAGGAAGAGGATGACATCCATATTATTCATGTTATGATATTTTATGTTCTAGATTATATGGTCTCTTTAGACATATATATTTCTCTAGATTTTTAGCTGAGATTGAGTGATGTTTAGCACCGGGTGTTCCTGATCGGGAATCACACCTCTTCCATTAAGAAGCTCTTGGAGGAGTTTTCACTACATTTCCACATTCAGGTTTCAGACCAAGCTTCAGTCTTTTGGTACAACAAAATTTCTGCTAAGAAATGTGTTGAGTTGTAGGGTGCAGCAATGGAAGATCTTTTTGGGTGTTTTCTGAGCTAGTTTTGCAGTGGAGGAAGGTTTCCTTTCCATTGGGAGGTCAGTAAAGGATCCCCTTGGGCTTATTTGACATCTTTGGCATCAGGCCAAGTTGATTTTATCCCATACAGTGTAGTTCCAGTCCAGATCTGCGTTATTTTGGTGAGTTGTTGCAGGGGTAAGTTCATTGCTCCATTTGGAGTGTTTTCTTTCCAATGAAGGATCAACCCTTCATTGAGAGGGTTCTTTTGGAGGAGTTTTTTTAGATCTACATCAGATTCAACCACCTCCTTCTATTTTCTTTATTTTTAGTGCATATTCATCCCTAGGGCTTTAGATCCACCATTTATATTTTGTGTATTTCTTGAAACCCTTCCTTGGTTGTCTAGGAAAAGTGTATGGGAGCATAGATCTCCATTTTTGGCCTTGTATGAGCATGATACTTTTAGATCCATCTATTTATATGCCCCAACTGCATTATTATTCATTAAACTACGTTTTTCTTGCTTCAGTACTTTGTGTAGCAGTGTATTACATGTTTTGGGTGCATTTTGGCATTGGAGGCTTCTTTTTCCTATCTTGAGGGGCTTGATCCCTAAGATCTTGTACTTATTTATTGCTGTTATACATAATACCATGGATCTATCATTTGGCTCACATGTAATGTGTTTTTACTTGCTAATATTTCTATATTCATGCACTATATTCCTGATTTTCGCATTTGGGAATATTACAGTGGTATCAGAGCATAATCTTGGCTTAGCCTGTGAAGACATTGCATTTATGTTATCAGAAGAAGAAGAAGCTTCTCACAAAAAGGAGAAGGATTACAGAAGAGACAAAGGTAAGTCTCCATTATTTGGAGAAATGGAGGGAAAGAAGTTTTCATAACTTCTTCTCCAAGCTATGCATGAGCTTAAAAGAGAAATCAAGGGAATGAGGAGGGAACGGCATGAAGGTCCCTCAAGAATATTTGCACACGAAGAAAGCTCCAATTATTCATATTATGGGTGTGAGAATTCAACCACAAAATCAAATCTACAATGTGGTACCATGCCTACATTATTGACAAGAGAAGAAGAAGAAGGAGAAACAACACAAGAGGAAACTCTTGGTGATTATCTCCAAGAATATGAATCTCAATCTAGAAGATTCAAGGAGCATCTAAACTTCCAAGGGATTTGTCAACTGAAAGACGAGAGAATACCCAGTAATCACAATAGAAGAAGAGGGTGCATGCAGCACACTTTGGGTAGATTCTTTCTGCCTAATTTTGATGGGTCACCCAAGAGCACAGCCAAGGCTTGGGTAAAGGAGGTAGACACATATTTTCAGTTGTGTCAATTTTCAGTAGAGGAATCCATTAGATTAGAAGTGCTACATCTTGAACGTAAGGCTTATGCCTAGTGGTTATTTGAATCTTCTTCATTTCATAATGCAAATATATCTACTTATGTAAAGTTCACTAGGAGGTTAGTGAAAATATTTGATTTGAAAAAATGTGAAATTTCCTTGGGAAAACAAACCAAGCCCAAGAAACCAGAACATTTGCATGAGTTGGAAGGATCTATGAGACCAAATCCATTTCAGAACATTGTTGATGGGGTTAAAGATCTGCAACATGCTTTTCCTAGGGCAAAAACCCCACTTCAGCAAGAACTTTCTTCTAAAGAAGAAGACTTGAGGATTCCTCCTTCAAGAGGAGATCAAGACAAAGGATCTCTTAATGATGAGGTATTCTCCATTGATTAGGAGAAGGAAGAGGAAGAGTTGGAAAGATCCTCCAGCGATGTGACAGGAGGAGGAGATCTACTTCCATTTGGAGATGGAGATGAAGCAATTGCTTCAACTAGAGGAGCTTTTGTATATTTGCAATAAGTTCCAAGGGATCTTACATATGAATATCATGAGAAACAAGTGTCTATGTTGATAGGAAATGAGACAAAAAAATGGAGGAAGTGTGTTCCAACATTGAATACAGTCTTGGGGACACACACTATGAGAGATCATTCCTTTGTGATTAAGACTCTTGACACCAAGGAGATGTTCGGTGTACATGGGTTGATTACATCTAAAGAAGACATCTTAGACTGTGATGACTTGTAGGAGGTAGGAGAAGATGAGAAGGAGGACCAACATCCTGTGATTGGAAACATACACACTCATCCATTTGAGGAGTTTTATGCACATAAGAAGGAGGATTATTTGCGCAGTGAGAGCAGGGACAAATCAGTCCACTCACATATGCAGCTTGCTCTAGGCCTTGATATCTCATTACATGGAGGCATTCCACCAAAGATGCCCCATGATTGGAAGAGGATGAAAGAGTTCTCTCAACATGTTTCACCACTCATAGATCCAAGAGTAGTGGGAATAATGGGAGGTCATTGTATAGCACCGAGAGTCTTGGGTAGACTCAAGGAGGAGGGAGACATTCTCCCAACATCATCATTGCCCACTCTCATTTTAGATTCTGCGCTGAGGAAGGAGCAACAAGGGGAGGAGAGCAACCTTCCAATATGTCACTTTGGCATGGGAGATGTAAAAGAGGAAGACAAATACATGACAGATGCTTTATATGACAGATCATCAGTGTTGTCACTTGGGAGGATAGATCCATACTGAAAATCCCAGCTATTGGTGTATTATTCCAGGAATCTTTTCACTTGTATGATACTTGATGACTAGCTACAAGAGGAGGGATATTAAGTCAGAGATGAGGTCATCTACTATCATGGTAAAATCTTCTTTTCTAAAGCTTCCAAGCTCAAGGAGAGGTTACTACAAAGAGCACATGAAGATTTTCTCTTTGGCCACACTTATTCCATGAAGTCATATAACACTATCATGGAGGAATTTACTTGGGAAGGCTTTGAAGAGGAGGTATATCAGCATTTAAGGAGATGGATGGACCATGTGGATATGGTAGAGATACATAACTCTATGAAGGAGTTATCACAGCCACCCCTTTCCTCTTTTGGAATGAGAGGGGATCTATCTATGAACCACTCCATTTGTATGAGCAGAGGATATGGTAAAGATATTGTTTTTATGCATAATGATTTATATGATGAATATTTTCATTTCTTTACCATACATGCGCAAGCCATTGTTCCAAGGGGGAGTATTCTTCCTTATAAACTTCATGGTAAAATTTGGGCCATAAACTATGTTGAGCAAGGCCACTCCCTAGGAAGATATAGGGAGATGATATATCATTCTGAGTGTGTACCAAAGGCACCAAACATTTCTCACATTTTCAGAACTTGTGAGAAAACTATGGCAACAAGTAAGTGGTGGGGAAACCACTTACCATATCATCATCTGAGGCAGTCAAGAGATGTATTGCGCTGGTTCCACATGTGGGACTATAATCCACCTCCATTATTTCATTTAATTATTTATGTGTCACTGGTTTTGATCCCATATATTGATGATGTGCTTATTCTTCTTATGGGAGTGATTAGAGGGAGGATGGAAGGGGTGGATGTGCCCTTTGGGAGAGAGATTCTTCATGGTTCTTATGTTTCATATTTTTGGGAGAGCATTGGACCATCCATGATTGTTACATTGGGACTCTTGTTTCCTTATGGGATGAGCCATTTGGGTAACTTGAGCACTTGGGAGGTGCCTTTCATGAGTAGATGGGAGGGGTTTTTCGATGAATTACCATTCTAGAGGGTGATTCATTTTATATGGATGATAGCTTGGAGGATGGAGCTTCACATGGGGATGAAGGTTCCCTATATTTTGCAGCCTTGCAGCTACTTGAGGACAAGCAACATTTGGGAGGGGAGGATTGTAATATTCCTAAATTAGCATGCAGCTAATTGGAATATTAAAATTTAATTTTTCTTTCTTTTTTGATGAATAAGTGGGTAGGGAGACCCATAAATCTATTTATTAGGAATAAAACCACTTATCATGTGAAAGTGGATTATATTTTTAGCTTAATAAGGCACCCTAAGGTGTGAACAGGGGCTAGAGCATGTGGAATAGGTCACCTTTGACCAAATCAACATCACTGTCATGGAGGAGTGGCATTCAATGAGGGACAGCGCAGTTTTAGATGGAGACATATTGCATGGAAGTAGTGTCATTAATGGATGGGGCTTAGGGTTTGGAAGCTCATTTCTTAGATAAGGAAGAGGATGACAGCCATATTATTCATGTTATGATATGTTATGTTCTATATTATTTGGTCTGTTTAGACATATATCTTTCTCTAGTTGTTTAGCTGAGATTGAGTGTTGTTTAGCACCGAGTGTTCCTGATCGAGAATCCCACCTCTTCTATTGAGAAGCTCTTAGAGGAGTTTGCACTACATTTCCACATTCAGGTTTCAGACCAAGCTTTATTCTTGTAGTACAGCGCAGTTTCTGCTAAGAAATGTGTTGAGTTGCAGGGTGCATCAGTGGAAGATCTTTTTGGGTGTTTTATGAGCTATATTTGTAGTGGAGGAAGGTTTCCTTTCCATTGGGAGGTTAGTAAAGGAGCCCCTTGGGCTTATTTGACAACTTTGGAATCATGCCAAATTGATTTTATCCCCTACAGTGCAGTTCTAGTCTAGATCTACGTTATTTTGGTGAGTTGTTGCAGGGGTAAGTTCATTTCTCCATTTGAAGTGTTTGCTTTCCAATGAAGGATCAACCCTTCATTGAGAGGGTTCTTTTGGAGGAGTTCTTTCAGATCTACATAAAATTCAGCAACATCCTTCTATGTGATTCATTTGCAGTGCATCTTCAACCCTAGGGCTTTAGATCCACCATTTATATTTTGTGTATTTCCAGAAACCCTTCCTGGATTGTCTATGAAAAGTGTATGGGAGCATAGATCTCCATTTTTGGCCTTGTATGAGGATGATATTTTCAGATCCATCTATTTATATGTCCCAGCTACAGTATTAGTCATTAAACTGTGTTGTGCTTGCTTTAGTACTTTGTGTAGTAGTGTATTACATGTGTTTGGGTGCATTTTGGCTTTGGATGCTTCTTTTGCCTATCTTGAGGGGCTTGATCCCCAGGATATTGTACTTATTTATTGTTGTTATACATAATACCGTGGATCTATCATTTGGCTCACACATAATGTGTTGATACTTGTTGATATTTCTATATTCATGCACTATATTCCTCCTTTTCCCATTTGGGAATATTACAAATTCAAAAGTAATGCCTCTGTCTCGAGGAGGAATGTAGTGCAAAATAACGTGTCTCCTTTTCTGTAGCAGTCCACCACGCCAAGTCTTTCAAAAAAGCATGACATTATTAAATTTTTACATGTATCTCAGCCCTTTTGGCTCAAGTTGATGACCCACAATTTTTCCATGTGGAACTTTTCTTGTGCCACTTCAAACTATGGTTACGCTTATGCACAAAAATCATACAAATTATGCAGTATGGTAAAAAAAAATTCCCATGATAGATCCACGGTTCTACACAACATGCACGTTCATGAATATGTGGCCCTCTATCTAATCAAATAATTCAATTGGAGGTGTCTCCCAACACCAACGCTTTGATACCATATGAGAGATAACATTGAACATCAAAGCTTCAAAAATCCATTCCCAAACATTGCAGTTTATACATGAAGCCAACCAGAGAATCTACAGGGATTTCACCGATAATCATTTATTTTCTACCTAAACCTACAAACTATTAAGTTCTACCGATTGTCACCGACGAATATAAAAGAGTCATCGTGCACTTTTGTCATCACATGAACAAATGTAGTGATTATTATTCTGACACCTCCCCTTAATTATGACCTATATGTTAAATCACCTATTAGTCTAAGTCTTAGCTAGGAATATGTAAACATGACTCAAATATTTCATTTTGACTTTCTTTGCTACAGTATATTGATGAAACGTTTTCCTGAACTTGTTGCTCCAAACTTATTTCTTCTTCCTCTTACTCCAAATCATGAACACCGTATATTGCTCCTTGTTATGACTAGGATGATGACACTTCATTTCAACTCCTTTTTCGACACGTTCACTTCCATCACTGAGATTTTTTAAGCATTGTTCAATTGACTCATTCATGTTGTTTTCAAAAACTTCCAAGTCTTGATTTTGTATAAACATTACAACTAAGTTCTCTTCTTCTTTTTATGTTGCTTCTTCCTAGTTGTTACCAATACCTACAAACTGAGAAAAATTTATGAGATTCACTAAATTATAATTTGAGTGCTTTGGATCTTCACCATTGTCTTCCTCTACCAAATATTTCTACTTAGTTACTTCTTGCTCATCCAATTGATCTTCAACCTGGGTTACTGCTCCATTGAGAAATTTATCTATGAGTTTCTTTTCCTGTAACATTTGGAACCAAATTTCTCTTGAAAATTTTTCATCATTATATAGTGTTTCTTAAAGTGTTTGACATCCATCATTAAGAATTGCATCACATGAATTTTCCTTACTATCACATGCTACTGTATTGTCAGCTACAAACATACTTTCAGTCTTGATACCAGTTATGATGCTTTCAACACAATCACCATTTTCAACACCTTAATCAACTTCATATTTCTCACTCCACTTCATGTTGTCCCACATTTCAAGAATATCCCAAAAAAAAATTGCATTACATACTTCACCAAATTCATGCAAAATGCTAGACAAGTTGTTTTCATCCAGTGTTGATATAATAAGAAGAACTGTTACTGCACGCCTACTCTTATCATGGGGATTTATAGAATTTTATTAAAAAAATACCATAAAACTACTGAACCAATACATCCCTCCATTTTCATTTCCAAAAGATTAAAATTTTTACCTGAAAAAGATGGCAGAACAAGCATTAATCATTTCAGTATTGCATTGATTTCTTCAAATTCATCAAGATGATTCATATATACATTTTCATTTTCAAATTCCACCTCTGCTTTTAGATTCTCTCTCTTGATATGTTTGAGTTCTCTCTAGAACTCTTTAATTATATTTTTTCGACCCATCACTACAGTGCAAGCTACTCTTGTTTTCTACCACTTAACTAAATATAACTACATATTGTCAGTGCACCATTTTATTTTTACTAGAGAAAAAATTCACTTTGAAGATCTAATCATACTCCCACGCAGCTCCTGCCACAACCTTGTAGTTTCTCCTCAACCTTCCTTGGCCACTACATGCACTTATGCAAACTCCAAAATCCTTCCAACACTGTCTTATCTACCATTTACTAAGAATTGACCATCTAGTGTTTCACGTTGATTTGCACCAACATGCTCCAAAATGGGACCACCCAAGACAGTGAATCTATTCCGCAACTCTTCTAGTTATGACAACTCTACATACAAGACATGATCAACAAATGGATCACCAAATTCTCTGAGCTCCAACAATGGTCAAACATAGCTCTCTTCAAACAACTTTCTCAGCTCGAATAATGGAATCTTAAATGGAAAATCCGCACTCATTTCTAATCAATGGGCTTCACACATACAACCCCCATATTTCTCGAAGCTCAGCCTCTTAATACACAAACACACTCACCGAACCAACGTAGATCCCTGCAACCTTGTTGGAAAATAAAAAATAAAACAACGCTTGAACGAGTTTACCTTCATAGAGGTATGATTCCTCCTTTAGCCACTACCTCCTTCGCATGCACCCTTACTTGAAAATTAATGCCACAACCCCGAGGAGGATTGCAGTGAAAAAATAACATGTCTCCCTTTTTGTAGTGGTCCACCACGCCAAGTGTGTCACAAAATCCTCACATAATAAAAAATATTACATGTATCTCAACCCCTTTGGCTCAAACTGAGAACCCAGAGCTTTTCCACGTGGAAATTTGCCTACACCACTTCAAACTCTGGTTACTCCTATGAACAACATTTACAACTTCTACAATATGGTAAAATTCTTTCCCACAACCGATCCAAGGTTCTACACAACATGCATGTTCATGAATATGTGCCTCTCGGTATGATCAAACAATTCATTCGGAGCCCTCTCCCAACACAAATTTTTTGATACCATATCAGAGATAATATTGAACACCAGAGATTGAAAAATTCATTCCCAAACACTGTAATTTATAAATGAAGCTAGTTGGAGGATCTACAGGGATTTCATCAACACTCATTTATTTTCTACCTAAACCCTCTGACTATTAAATTATATAGACTGTCACCTATAACTATAGAAGGGTCATCCTATACTTTCACTGTCACATGAACAAAGGTCGTGATTATTATTCTGGCAGTTCTCACATGTCACCCTAGTTTCACCAATTCTCATACTTTTTCTCATGTTTTTCTTTTTTTCCTTCTGCTATTTTTATTAAATCTGTACAATCCAATTTTCTCTTATCCATTTTCCACTGCCCTGTTCCTTATTTTTCTACTCATGTTCTTTCCCTGATTTTCACTCTTCACCATTTTTCCACTTATTCCTTGCTTCCATGCATTTTCATCCATCTTTGATTACTACAGTTCAACACCAAAAAACACCAACGTTTCATTTCATTATTTAGTTTTCTGGCTCATGCCACTTGGATCTCGCTTACCCACACACTCATGTTCATTTTTGCAGTTCAATCTATCTTCATTAGCAAAAACTTGTTTGCACATATACACAACTATCCATCCACATACATCTGCTCCTTTTTGTATCACACACTAACCTTGCCTCATGCCTACGCAGTCTATTTCACCTCCATTATTCCCACACTACACTTATAACAAATCTAACATGTCTGATGCCCGGTCAGTTTTCTTTCTCAAATCTACACCATGTTGTCACAATGTTTTTCCCCATTCTTGCTTTGGTGGTCCTCTACATCTACCACTACACGCCTTCATCCAAGGGTTTCTTTTTGGTTCTCACTTAGCATAATTCTAAGTAGTTCCATTTCTATATTTTTGTCATAGGTATCACAATTCACTTCAGCCCTACCACATTCATAGTCATCAAGATTTAGGATAGAAGCATATGAAGTGGGTTCCTATGGACACATGGCCTCCCACCCTGCTTTAATATGCACCTGCTACATCATCTGATTCAACAATGTTTTCAATTTAGATATATGTCGGAGCAACATTCAACTCGAGTTCTATTGGAGACATGCCTTCCCACCTCGGGATACATAGGCACATGCTACCTCCTCTTTAGGATAGCATCACCAATATTCAAAGTAGGTTCCTTTTGGGGACGTGACCTCCCACCCCACTTTAGTAGGCACTTGTTGCATCATCAAATTCAATTCAAAACAACAACATCCACATTGAGTTCCTACTGAGATCTACCTCCCTCCATCCAGCTACGGAGGCACCTGCTTCATCATCGTCTTCAAGATTGCATCAATATCAATCCATATTTTCATTGTAGTCATTTTTTACCATATCTTCAATCTTAAACCAGGAGCCAAAAAGCAGGAGTCTTTTCCATGAGGAATTGAGCAGCTAGTAACATATAACTAGGAACAAAACATATAATCCTAGGAAACTTATATCAAGAAAGACAATATCTAAATAATGTATTTTACTTTTTATATTTGGAAACTCACAACAAATGAGGCAAGTTTTAAATATGTGCTATCAAGCCTCATGTGAATACAAGAGAATCTTGGAATCTTTTATTTTATATTGTGTGATTGTGTTTGATTCATTAGTTTTTAGCAAAATTTGTAAGATCCGCCTGACATCCTCATCTCCTATCAATTGCAGATCAAGATGCCATTCTGTTGAAACAAAATTTGCAGAGAAAGAAGATTTTGTGGGCCATTGACAAGAATTGAAAACTGAAAAGAAGTGGAGTATAGGATTGATCTTCTGAGTAGTATGAATTAGTTAAATATTTACATTGGAGACATCAAAATTAAATGACTGCAGCAAGACTCAAATAAAACTAGACTAAATGAAACTAAACTGGGACACTTGGATGGACTGTTTCGACACCAAGCGGGTGGTTGGAATTAGATCCTCCAATAACCATGATATTATGATATTAGACGATGGTTCCACTCTCACTAAGCTTTCACTCAAACAATCAATGATATTAAATTATGATTCCACTCTCATTAGGCTTTCACTCAAACCATCAATCGATGATTAATGCACTGCAATAACATGTACTCACTTTATTAGTATGAGGAGATCAACGAGACCTCAAAATTTGGAGAGAAGGGTGGCTCTCAACTATTCTGCAGAGCTAGTTATCATATATTCTCGATATTCAACTCTCTTATGTTCTTCCTCTCTCTCTCTTTTCATCAACAATGCTGACTCTAGATACTGCAAGTAAAGCTTTTCATTCATCCATCTTTTCCTTCAAATTTTGTGTTCATTAGCACTATACCATGGAAAAGGGAAAATTAGTGTCTTCTGTTTCCGCTTTTATTAGGTGTTTGTACTTTGTACCTTGAATTCGAACTAGCTAACTTTAAAATTTAGCTAGGTCATGGTTCATTTATGCCTGTAAATTTAACTCCGCCTGTTCACTGTAAAGAATGGGATTCGAACCCATACCCTTTCGGACAAGTATTGTAAAGAATGGGATTCGAACGCATACCCTTTCAGACAAGTATTTAGTGATTTTAGGAAAACCTTTAGAAGGTAGTAACACAAAAAGACTGTCCAGAATGGGATTCGAACCCATGCCCTTTCGGACCAGTACCTGAAACCGGTGTCATCTTG
The DNA here is from genome assembly GCA_034641835.2 of Pinus albicaulis. Classification (NCBI taxonomy): domain Eukaryota; kingdom Viridiplantae; phylum Streptophyta; class Pinopsida; order Pinales; family Pinaceae; genus Pinus; species Pinus albicaulis. Next base: position 1,223,595,424 of record CM076580.1, read on the forward strand.
ACCTGTGCTTCCGAAATTTAGGTTTTTCTATATCACTAATGTATATTATAATTCATTTGAGGGAAACAATCCGCTCGGTATTGCTCGCTAAACCGTAATTTCTTCCTAAATGCGTAAACCCTAATTGCTTCTTAAATACGTAAATGAGATTAAATTCAGTTGACGACCATGTTCCAAAGGACTTAATCAATAGAGAAAAATTTAGGGTAAGTAATTTTCTATAATGCGGGTGACCCGATTTCGATGGAAGTCAACTTTTTTTTCTTATTTACCAGAAGTTTCCCACAGCGCGGAGACATTAAGTGGAATGATATGTTAGTAAGCGTAACTTTCAACCATTGAAATTAAAATATTTTCCATATTTAATAAATCCGAGGATGGTAGATCGAAAGTTACGGGGATTGATTCCACGCATCTGCTAGTTTCTTTTCATGTACATGAGCTATGGATTGATGGAACCATTCATTTTTCTGGTTTTTTGAGGTATCAAAGTTTTTCTACGATTTCTCTGGACTCTTGGTTATTTTTGTGACGCAGTTTGGATTTTGGATAAGTGTTTGTTTTTCTGATATATCAATTTTCTCAAAGAAATTTTTTGTTTTGGTATTTTGTTTAATTTGATTATATTTGTCTCCCTTCTCTTGAGCGACTTTTGATTTTGATTCTCTCGCCGTGGGTGACATATTTCCCTGTGGGCCAAATGGTTTTTTGTTGGGTTTTATTTTATTATTTTATTATTAATATTTAATCTTTTATTTATATTTTATCTATCTTTTTTTTCTTTTTCTTTTTTTGTCTTTTCTAAGCGCAAAATGTATCAATGACTTTATTGCCAAACTGATTGATTTCATATTAAGTACTCTGTCATTCATATATTTAATTTTCTTTTCATTTACTTTTCTCTATCACCTAATATATATTTATTATATCTAAGCCTTTTGTGATCCACACCGCAAATAAATGTCTTTCAGATTAACCATCTAATGTGGTTCATCTTCAGGACAAGATGAAGAAAGAAACCGATCTCATTGAATAAATAGTAAGGATGCGTCATTTCCCGATGATAGTTGATAAAATTAGCCGTTAAAAACTAGTTGTTATTTGACTTGATTAGTTAATAAGTTATACTTGGTTAGTTAATAAGTTATAATATTAAAAGTTTTTAGGATTTTAAGAAATATTATTAAAGAATAGATTAAAATTTTATAATTTGATAAAAATGATAATTATAGTTAATATACTAAGGGAGGGGTAAATAATAATAGAGGGCATAATCTTAAAAAAAATTAGAATTATTAATAAAAAGGATAAAACATAATGTAGAATAATTTAAAAATAATTAAATAAAAACATTAACACAAAGAAAAAGAGAACTAAAGGAAAAAGATAAGAGAGGAAATTTTTAAAATAAAAGGGACGAGAATAAAACCAGAGAAAGAAGAAAGAAATAAAGACAAAAGGCTAAAAGAATCCAAGGCAAGGGGGAGAAATCACCTGGAGAGGGCCGGTAAATTTTTTTAATACAAAATATTTATTTATTTATTTATTTCTAAACTTTTTATTAAAGGAAAAATTACATGTCGATTTCAAAAATTGTTTAGTAAAAAATATTTAAATAGTTATTTGTCTTTAATTCACATCCAATCAAATTAATTTTTTCAATCAAGTTTTACAATCAATAAAAAAAATATTTTCAAATATAATAATAATAATGGTGTTTAAAAAGGAAGATTAAAGTTTATAATGTTAATATTAATTTTAAGTAAATTTAATCACAAGCCATTTTTATTTGGAGCTTGACATGTCACTATTCAATTACATATAAGAGTGAGTTTAATGGTTAAGAGCATGTGTTTCCTCCTAGGAGGTCACAGGTTCAAAACCAGAAGGGGTAGAGTATGAAGGGATAGAATATGTATTGTTAGAAAATTATATATATTACAGAGCAATGCAACACATAAAATATGTGGAAAAACACAAGCACATAAAACACATAAAACCAGAGAGACACAGATATACATGGTTCACCCAGTTTGGGCTTCGTCCACCCCGAATAGCCAATCCTTCCTTTCTATTATCCAACAAAATGAAGAGACACAACCTACAACAGATCCGCTGTAATATCATTTGTTCTCTTTCACAGTCTCCCTATCTGTTTCTCGCTCTGAGAATACACATACAATACACAGCCACAATACAATACCTTCATAAAAAGCGAGGGGTTTCCTTGTAGGGAAAAAAACCCTAAACTAAACATAACTTCTACCGTTAAATCATCTGTCTAGTGAACGGCCCAGATTGAATAGAAATTACTATACTTTTACAAGGAAATTTTACATTTGTTTTTAGCTTCAGGGGTGTTGCCCTCGAAACCCCCCGCCAGGGGGGCGGCTCCATAAATTCACAGCTGCCCCCCCCCCCCTTGGACCCCCTAGGCAACATTTAATTACGAGCGACGTTGTCGCCCCATTAAGGTACAGGGGTCCAATGCTGTGATATAAAATAAACAAGATAATCAGGCTCCACACCCAACAATCTCCCACTTGGAGATTGATTATAGAAACTCCACCGCTGCTTCATTTGCTGGACAATGACTCCTCTTTGGACCTGGTTGTTTCTCATCTTCATCGTTATCCTTGAAGACCAATTGAAACTGAGCATAATCTTAGTTTCTCCTTGGTTACAAATTTTGTTAGCATATCTGCAGGATTCTGGCTAGTGTGCATCTTTTCCATCTTCAACTATCCATCTTCCAATACTGACCATATGAAATGGTACTTGAGTTGTATGTGTTTAGTCCTAGAATAAAATGTTGAGTTCTTTGCAAGATGAATGGAACTTTGGCTACCACTATATAACGTGCCCATATCATGCTTCTTACCCAATTCATCCATAAACCTTTGTAACCAAATCATTTCCTTACTAGCCTTTGTAGCAGCGACATACTCTGCTTCTGTTGTTGAAAGTGCAACAACACTTTGGATTTTTGAAACACAACTAACAGCTGTTCCACCTACAGTAAATACATATCCTGTAGTGCTTCTCATGTTATCTCTGTCACCTGTCATATCTACATCAACATATCCTTGTAGAGCAATGTTTGAACCACCAAAGCATAATGCCTGATTTGTGGTACCTCTCAAATATCTGAGAATCCATTTCACTGCCATCCAATGTTCTTTTCCTAGATTGTTCATGTACCTGCTTACAACTCCCACTGCATGTGCAATATCAGGCCTTGTGCAAACCATTGCATACATTAAGCTTCCAACTGCTGATGCATATGATACTTTAGACATATAGTCTATTTCTTCTTCGGTCTTGAGGCACATCTCCTTAATAATTAGTTTGAAATGGCTAGAAAAAGGTGTACTAACTAGTTTTGCATTCTGCATATAAAATCTTTTCAACACCTTTTGTATTTACTCATTATGAGACAGTGTTAATTTGCAATTTTTCCTATCTCTAGTTATTCTCATACCAAGGATTTGTTTTGCAGCTCCCAAATCCTTCATTGCAAATGAATTTGTCAATTTTCTTTTGAACACATTTATTTCCTGCATGTTAGACCCTGCAACAAGCATGTCATCCACATACAATAAAAATATAATATAGTTGCCATCATTTTTCTTTTTCAGGTAAAGACAATGATCAGAGTGACATCCAGTATAACCTTATTCAGACATGAACTTGTCAAATTTTAGATACCACTTCTTTGGAGCCTGTTTTAAGCCATACAAGCTCTTCTTTAACCTGCATACTAATTTTTCTTTCCCTTTGACCTCATATCCTTCTAGTTGCTCCATATAGATCTCTTCCTCCAAATCTCCGTGGAGAAATGTTGTCTTTACATCTAATTGTTCAAGATGCAAATCATCTGCTGTTACAAGACTTAAAATAGTTCTGATTGAAGTCATCTTAACAACAGTAGAAATTTTTTCATCAAAATCAATACCTTTATTCTTTGCAAACCCCTTCACCACAAGTCTAGCTTTGTACCTCTATTTTCCTCTGTCTTCTTCCTTCAGCCTATAAACCCATTTATTCTGCAATGTTGTTTTACCTGAAGGAAACCTAACTAAGTCCCAAAGTTAGTTATGCATTAAGGAGTCCATCTCTTCTACCATGGCTAGCTCCCACTTCTTCTTGGTTTCAACCTACATTGCTTCTTCATAACATTCGGGTTCACCAGAATCAGTCAACAATAAATAATATAATGAAGGAGAGTATCGTTCAGGGGTCTACTTATCCTAGTAGATCGTCTAACACCACTTTCAGGTGTTTGAGGTGCCTGTTGCTGTTGTGGTGGTTGTTGTTGTTGTGGTTGTTGATTATTATTATTTTCAGGCACCTTTACATTTTCTGTGATCTCATCAAGAACTGTGTATTCTTTGTTTTCTTTTTCCTTTTTCTTTTCCTGCAATTGATTCTTATACAAGGCCTTTTCATTGAATATTACATCTATGTTCCTAATGATTTTGTGACTTTCATAATCATATAAGCGATAACCAAAATCATTAACACCATATCCAATAAAGGTACATTTCTTTGATTTTGCCTCAACATTTGTTATATTTTCTTTATTAATATGGACAAAGGCCTCACAACCAAAAGGCTTTAAAAAATAGTAGTTTACCTTTTTACCTATCCATGCTTCCTCTGGAATACCACCATCCAAGGAAGTTGAAGGCCCTCTGTTTATTAGATAAACAACAGTATCTATAGCATCTGCCCAAAATTGTAAAGGCAATCCTGCATGCAATCTCATGCACCTTGCATGCTCCATGAGTGTTCTGTTCATCCTTTCTGACACACCATTTTCTTGTGGTGTTCTTGGAACTGTCTTCTCTCTGTGAATTCCATGCTCTGAACAGTACCTATCAAACTCTTTGCTGTAATATTCACCTCCATTTTCTCATCTGAGACACTTCAGCTCCTTTCCTGTCTCAATCTCAACCAAAGCTTTCCATTTCTTGAAAGTATCAAATGCATCAGATTTATTCTGAATACAATAAATCCAATTTTTTTAGTTGCATCATCAATAAAAGTAACATAATAATGAGAGCCACCAAGAGATGATACCTGAGTAGGTCCCCATACATCTGTATGCACAAGCTCTAATTTTTCGCTTTTCTTTTCTTTCCCAACTCTGAGAAATATGACTCTCTTCTGTTTTCCATAAATGCAATTCTCACAGAAATCCAAATCAATATTCTTCAAACCTGGTAACAAATTTCTTGATTGAAGAATCTTCATCCCCTTCTCACTCATGTGTCCGAGCCTATGATGTCATAATGCTACATCTGCTCCTTTGGACGTTAAAGCATTAACAGAGTTAGAAATACCATTGCATAAATACGATGTACCAACCTTTTTGCCTTTTTCTATTACCAGGACTCCTTTGGTGACCTTCCAAGTTTTATCTGTGAAAGTTGTCACACAACCTTCACCACCTAATTGCACTGTTGAAATCATATTTTTCTTCAGATTTGGAACATACCTTACCTCCTTTAATAGCCATTGGTTTCCATTCTACTGTTTTACAAGAACCTTACCCATTCCAACAATTTTTTAGGGTTTATCATCACCCAAACGGAATTGTCCAAAATCTCCTTGAACATTGTCATGAAAATATTTCTTATCAAGTGTGGCATGGAATGAGGCCCCTGAATCTACCACCCAGGAATCAGTAACATTTTCGAAAGAAATAATCAAAGCATCTTGTAACACATCACCTGTCACATTTGCTTTGTGATTGTTTTCTTGTTGTGTGTCTCCTTCTTTTCCCTTCCGAGATCTATAGTCTTCCTTTAGGTGTCCTTTATTTTTGCATTTCTAGCACACTATTCCCGATCTAGACTTGGATCTTCCTTTCCTTGATTTACTGTGATATCCTGAGCTCTTTCCTCTTTCCATTTTTCTTCCCCTAGACTCTGCACTCAAAGCATTACCCGATGTCTCACTGGAGCTTTTCCATCACATTTCCTTGCTAAGGATAACACCGACAACATCATCAACTTTAAAGTACTAGATCTAGAGACAGAGTTACTAATGGCCATAACTAAACCATTCCAGCTTTCTGGCAATGAGCACAGAAATAAAAGAGCCCTAAATTCATCATCAAAGTTTACCCCTATAGAACTTAACTGACTAGTAACTGTGTTAAAATCATTTAAATGGTCTGCAACAGATCCACCTTCCTACATCTTCATATTAAATAAACATTTCATAAGAAATACTTTGTTTGAGGCCGAGGGTTTTTCATATAATTTCGCCAATGCCTTAATCAAACCCTCTATTATTGTTTCCTTTGAAATATTGAAGGCTATCGACGTTGCGAGGCACAACCATACTGTTCCGAGTGCCTTTCTATCGAGAATCTCCCATTCCGCGTCTGTCATAGCCGTCAGATTCTTTGTTTTTCCACTCAATGGTAGGTATAGATCTTTCTGATACAGATAATCTTCCATCTGGATCTTCCACAGCGAGAAGTTTTGGCCGTTAAATTTCTTGACCCTAAATTTACCATCTTTCGCCATTGCTCCCACTCGAACCAGGAACCCTTATTTCTTGTGAGTTTATCAGCCAAATAGACCTTCAGCTTTGATACCAATTGTTAGAAAATTATATATATTATAGAGCAATGCAACACATAAAATATGCGGAAAAACACAAGCACAAAAAACACATAAAACCAGAGAGACACAGATATACGTGGTTCACCCAGTTTGGGCTACGTCCACCCCGAACAGCCAGTCCTTCCTTTCTATTATCCAACAAAATGAAGAGACACAACCTACAGCAGATCCGTTGTAATATCATTTGTTCTCTCTGATAGTCTCCCTATCTATTTCTCACTCTGAGAATACACATACAATACACAACCGCAATACAATACCCTCATACAAAGCGAGGGGTTTCTTTATAGGGTAAAAAACCCTAAACTAAACATAACTTATACCATCAGATCATCCACCTAATGAACGACCCAGATTGACTAGAAATTACTATACTTTTACAAGGAAATTTTACATCTGTTTTTAGCTTCAGGGGGGCTCCATAAAGTCGCAGGCGCCCCCTTGGACCCCCCAGGTAGCATTTAATTATGGGCAACGTTGCCACCCCATTAAGGTACATGGGTCCAACACTGTGATACAAAATTAACAAGATAATCAGGCTCCACACCCAACATGTATGCCTCCGTAGACTTAGCAGTTAAATCGCTAAAATTGGATAATAATATAATAATAATATAGGCACTCTAGTTGTCACATTTCATAGAAAATTACTTCATTAAATTATATCACATTTATATTTATTTTGTTTGTAATATAGTGTTTATCACACTCCAATTGTTAACTTTGCTAAAAAATTGTCTTGATCATGGCAAATCACATCTCTCCATATTTTTCTCTATCATGAAAAAGGAAAATTTCCAAAATGAAATCTTTTGCATCCTCTTTGCCACTATATTTATGGGATGTTGTCTTCCTTGCAATACACTGGAAAAAAAAATCTTCTTACCCAATCCTTGACATTATTAATTCCCCACCCATTCAATGTTTTGGACCTAAGTCTTGACATTATTAATTCCCCATTCAATTTTTTTTGTTACGATTCAACATATGACAAACAAATTTTGTTGTAGTGTGACATGTCACACCTAAACAAACTATACTATATATGACACTTAAACAAATTTTGTTGTAATGTGACATATTGCACTTAAACAAACTTTTTTGTGATGTGAAATATCACACTTACACAAAAATTTCAATGCAAAGGTTTAAAGATACTTATAAATTATAGTTGTGAAGAAATGATGTTTTAAAAGGACATAAAGGAAAAAAAAAACGATTCACATGATACAATAGGCTTGTAAATGAAATATATAAAATATTAAAATAAAGTTATTTAAAAGCATGCTATATTAAAATAAAGTTATTTAAAAGCATGCTCATCACGGATGCTTTTAAGGTTTAATGTGTATAGCATGAGAGTTTAAAACAAATGCAGCACAAGGTGTATCCTATATAAACTTTTAAATGTCACACAACAAAAGCAAAAAGCAAAAATCATAAAACTTATTAACATAAAATTTATCACACCTAAAAGTGAGACATATAATGTTTAAAATCTTTATAAGAGTGAGGAGTGAGATATTGCATCTAAACATTTATGAGTGTGATGTGGGGCACATTACTCCAAATTTATAAAGGCTGCAACATAGTTGAATACACCGTAAGTGCTTATCAATGTAATGTTCTTTCAATTTAAATAAAAATTAGATTTTTATTCTAAAGTGTTATAGTTTTCTCTTGTGAAATGATAGGGTTTGTGCATTACATATACACTTTGGAGAAGAACACGACGTTGGAGATGATGATTCTCTTACGACTTTTGTTGTAGCATTGGGGTTTCTGTTCTAGTAGAAGACATGGAGAGTGGAGTTAACATGCTACATAATTTTAGATCCTTTTTCTTGTGTAATGCATGGAGGTTAGGTCAAGATCATGGAGAGGCTAGCTTGCTCAATTTTGAGGTTTGTGTGATTATTTGTTTGATTTTTTTTTTTATATTATATTCTTGAAGTTCCATGTAGGTTTTGGTGCTTGCATACTTGATGCACAAGTTGAAGGCCTAAGGTTTAAGGACTCAAACCCTAGGACAAACATCTAGACTTAGAACTTAGAGTTAGAGTTGTTTTCTTGTGGAATTGTATGATGCAACATGGATTAAGCATATAAAGCTTAAGGAAGACAACAACACGACCATGGAGAGCATGTCCGATACAAGCTTGTTGTATGTGCCAAGGACAACTTGCAATGTCAATACTAGATTGTTGAGGATCTTTGGGGAAGTTACTAGTAATTTGTGTTAGTAACACTTCTTAGCAAGGAAGAATTGGTGGCTAAGGTTTTCCTATAATTTTTGTAGCTAAGGTTTGGAGAACTTAACTTGTAGCATGTTTGTGATAATATTGTGATATGTAATTGGTTTTAGTGGTCCAAACTTATAGATTTAAAGTGGTCCAAATTTAATTTATTTATAAATTTGATTTTTAATATATATATTATACTCATTATTAAATAAATTTCAAACATTTATTATTCATACTAATTTAACCTAGCATATAATTATAGTTAGATTAGTTAAATAATTTTAAAAATAAAAGTAACTTACTCTTATTGAATAATTTAATATTTGTAATTAAATCTTTAAATTAAATAAAGATAAAAAAAATAAATACTCTCATTTACTATTTGAAATTCAACCTTTCAAAAAATGGATATAAATGAGATTTACAAAACTGTAATTCTCTGCTTTTCAAAATCTCAACATAGGCAAAAACGACACCCTAATATCTTGTCACAAAACGTGGAACTAGACTCGAATCATCTCAATGATCTTCATGAATTGAAAGGAGAAGCCTTCGCTTATACTGCTGGGACCTGTTAGTGACACTTATTATGAGAGATTATGTGGACAAAGCTGCCAACAATGTTCGCATATTGGCAACGCCTCAGAAGACAATTTCAAGCAATTAGAGCTCAAGTTATATATATATATATATATATATATATATATATATATATATATATATATATATATTTATTGCCATCTATTACATCAAAAAAAAAATTAAAGTGATTTGTGGGAATTAACCCCCTCAAATAAACTCAAATAACCATTTACATTACTCTAACCTACAAGTCAAGATTTACAGGCTTCCCCAGCCATTTACTCTAATTCTTACGAGTCCTGTCAAGAATGGGATTCGAACCCATGGTTAGTTACAAAATTCTGTCATGAATGGGATTCGAACCCATGGTTAGTTACAAAAATCTGTCATGAATGGGATTCGAACCCATGGTTAGTTACAAAATTCTGTCATGAATGGGGATTTGAACCCACGTCTGTCCCTATTTGGAATGGGATCTTACGAGTCCTGTCAAGAATGGGATTCGAACCCATGGTTAGTTACAAAATTCTGTCATGAATGGGATTCGAACCCATGGTTAGTTACAAAATTCTGTCATGAATGGGGATTTGAACCCACGTCTGTCCCTATTTGGAATGGGATTCGAACCCATGGTTAGTTATAAAATTCTGTCAAGAATGGGATTCGAACCCACATTTGTCACTACAATTAAGAATGGGATTCGAACCCACGTTTGTCACTAAAATTCTGTCATAAATGGGATTCGAACCCACTTTTGTCACTAGAATTCGGAATGGGATTCGAACAAAATATTGTCACTAGAATTCGGATTGGGATTCGAACAAATAGTTAGTTACAAAATTCTGTCAAGAATGGGATTCGAACCCGTGCCCTTTCGGACCAGTACCTGAAACTGGCGCCTTAGACCAACGCGGCCATCTTGACATATGTCTAGCAACTAACGTGAGTTTTCATGTTTGGTCATAAAATTGTACTGTGATTCAATTGACAGAAGTGGTCTCCTGGATATTGTTGGCTGAACCCTAATTGCTTCTTAAACAGGTAAATGAGATGAAATTCAGTAGACGTCCCTGTTCCAAAGGAGTCGATCAATGGAAGAGTTGTTGATGTAATATAGGGGTAAAGTACTCACGCGGGTTACCCGATTTCGATCTCTGTTCACGTTTTTTAGATTTACCATAAATTTTCCACAGCGCAGAGACATGCGTGGATTGATATCCTATAAAGCACATGTTTCAACGATTGAAATTATAACATCCTCACTCACCTCAAACAAAAATTGTAGTCACCGAAGTAAATGAAAATCTTATCATCTAGGAATGGTAGTAAAGATTTCGATCAGAATCCGAGAGTATTTCTGGAAGGATGAAGCGGACTCCCTCCCACACGATGGTGGATTGGCGGGTAAGCTGATGGCTTTGAAGCACTCCGTCAGGAAATGGGAACGCCATAAGAAAAGACTGCAGAGATTGGAGCTGTCTGAAATCTCTGAGCGCATTGCCCAGACTTATGAACTCTTTTTGACCCACCCTCCTGATGCTGGTCAATATGAGATATTGAAATCCTTGGAAGACAGGAAGACTGCACTTCTTCGAATCGAAGAGCTTACGTGGAAGTTAAAGAGCCGCTCGCAGTGGCTAAAAGAAGGGGACCTCAACACTAAGTACTTCCATGCTTGTGCTTCCGGCAGAAGAGCTAAAAATGCCATTTGGTGCATTCATGATAAGGAGGGTACCATCTTTTCGGATGAAAAGGAGATTAGGAGATATGCTGCTGTATTTTTTGAAGACTTCTATAAGCGTGATGAGGACATCTCTTACCTCAACCAACGGTGGGTTCTCAACCACATGCCGGTGATGTATGACCAGATCTCTGCAGCGAGCATCATGGCTCCCATAACAAAGGAGGAATTACTGCTTGTTCTGAAATCATTCGCCAAGGACAAAAGCCCTGGGCCTGATGGGTGGCCAGTGGAATTTTTCATCTGTTTTTTCGACCTTATTGGGACTGAACTGCTGGAGTTGGTTGAATCGATTCGGACAGAGGGGCGGATACCGGGTGCCATTAGCGCCACTTTTATCGCGCTCATTCCTAAGACTTCGGATCCTATTACCTTCTCCGACTATCGCCCTATTGCTCTGTGCAATGTCTTATACAAGATATCATCGAAGCTGATTGCTAACAGGCTCAAGGCAACTCTCTCTAAGTGGATCTCAGATGAGCAGTATGGTTTTCTACATGGCAGATCGATTCATGATGCTGTGGCAATCGCGCAGGAGGCTTTGCACACTATGCATGATACGAATCAGGGTGGTATTATATACAAGGTCGATCTTTACAAGGCCTACGACTCCGTAGACTGGTCTTTCATCAGATTGGTTCTGTACAAGATTGGTCTGCATTTGCCTGCCATTAGATGGATCATGGCGTGTATTTGCTCAGTGCGATATAGTATCATCATCAATGGGATCCCTTCTTCGTTTATCAAGGCTGAACGGGGGCTGAGACAGGGCTGTGCACTGTCTCCGCTCATATTCCTTCTTGTCATGGAGGGGTTTAGCCGTTTGATCAATTGTGCTGCTAGGGAGGGATTTTTTACAGGGATGTTGGTTTCCCCACAGGTCAGGATCACCCACTCACTTTTCGTTGATGACCTATTGATTTTTGGTTGCATCCTTCAAGAACACTGGGCTTTCCTTCGATCTCTGTTGGACAGATTTGGCTCGGCCACCGGCCTTGTCATCAACAAGCATAAGTCTAAGCTGCTTTTTGACCATGGCGAGGCGGAGGATATTCGTCTTATTGCTGAGATTCTGGGAGTCAGTACTGCCAAATCCTCTGAAGGCATCTCCTACTTGGGGTTCCGTTTGAAGCCCTGTTCTTATTTGAATAAAGATTGGGAATGGTTAGTTCAGAAATACAGGAACAAAATTGCGAGCTGGACTAATCGTTGGCTCACGTTGGGCGGGAGGTACATACTCACTCAAGCTGTACTTTCGCAGCTCACTGTATATTGGGGGCATCTTTTCCTTATACCTGCTCAGATTTGCCATAGGATTTGTGCCATTATGTCACATTTTCTTTGGGCCGGGGGGGGTGATAAGAAAAAATTTCATCTTGTTAAAATGTCAGAGATCTCACGCCCAAAAGTCTTGGGCGGCTGGGGGCTTCTGGATATGAAGATTTTCTCATTGGCTTTATTAGCCAAGTCACTTTGGAGGGCCCTGTCGGGTAACGGCATTTTCTCAAACATCATGATGGACAAGTATGTTGGATCTAGATCTATGGAATATTTCATCCTCGGCCCATTGGCGCCACACAAAGGAGCGTCCATGATCTGGAGAAGTATGGTTAAAAGCTTGGGGATCGTTAAGAAGCAAGTTCGGTGGAAGCTTGGCGATGGGAGGAGGATCCCTATCTCGTGCCCCTTCATTTTGGGCGCTTCATATGAACAAGGCTCTGACCTGCACTTCATCCACAGGCTGTCACATAGAGGGCTCTTTTTCATATCGGACCTCATCTCTCATTAGGAAAACGGTGCTCCTGTCTGGAAGACTTTTGAGAGTCTTGGCTTACAGGAGGAGGATAGGGATTCGTGGCTGAACACCATCGTTGTTTTCCAGGGGGCGGGCTTCTTTTTTCAGCCAGCCGGTGATAGGATTGTGTGGGGCGGGTCTTATAAAGGCACCAACATCTCGGTAAAAGACCTGTATACGAACCTGATTGTTGAAGTCTCCTCCCCTAATGTTATTCATGGATTCACAAAGGTGTGGAAGTGGAGTATTCCCCACAAGATCCTGCTTTTCAACTGGCTTCTCTGGAAAGGGAGGATCCTCACGTGGGAGAATCTCCAAAAGAGAGGTATGATCGGACCGGGCTGCTGTATCATTTGCAAACAACACCTGGAATCTGTCTCCCATTTATTCTTTGAATGCAAACCTGTTTTGGGATTTTGGGAATTGATTTCTCAATGGGCTGGCTATCCATCTTGGTATCCCCAGTCTCAGACTCAGGCGTATGAATTTTGGGCTTCCAAGGGTGTTGGGCTCAAATCTTTGCCCTTCTACGTATGCTGGGAGGTATGGCGCTCCAGGAATAATATGCTGTTCAATGAGGGGCAATGGGAGCCCCACAGGATGTACCGGCAGACTCTGGAATGGTTACAAACTCCTGCTGCTCCGGATGAGAACATAAGGGACCTGTCCATCAGGTTTAGACCCCACGAGGTCAACTTACCGGCACTCTTTTTCGATGGTGCACAGCAGGAGGGGGTCTGTGGCTGTGGCGCCTGGCTTAAATTGGATAATGGGGAGCGCTACAACATCTCCTGGAATGGCGGCCCCGGCACTAACAACAAAGCTGAGCTACTTGCCCTGTGGAGCGGTCTCCTTGTGGCTCTCCACCTTGGGATCCCTTGCATAGATATATATGGGGATTCACAGGTGGTTATTGGAGGTATCTCGGGCAGAACTACTCTCCGAAGTCCTCATCTATGTGGATGGGTCGAACATATTACCCACCTTCTCTCTCAATTTCAGAGGACTGCCACCCACCATATCTTCAGAGAGCTAAACAGCAGGGCAGACAGACTCTCAAAAATTCGGCTGACACATGTTTTTGGTTTCATCTCGGTCACATATATCAGCGATAACAGTGCCAAGACCTCCTACTCCTTCCCTTTGTAGGCTTTTCGGCTCTCTCCTTTTTTTTGGGGGGGATGCTATGATATGAGGCTTTCACCTGCTCCTGTATTTGTTAAGCTCTCGATGCATGTCTGTACATCCTTCATGCTCTGTCATATTTTTGGCTACATCGCCCTGGCTTGTCTGCCTCTCGCTACCGCACTTGATATCATTTATGTGATGTATCTGCACAATGGTCAGTGTTATAATGTTTTTTTCTTTAGTACCATCGTTTCTATGTTTTTTTCCTCCTTCAGCGCCAGGGTGCCAGTATCTGTTGCTGGGCTCTGTCTGCTTTGGTGAGCCTGTATGGTTTCACGACTATGTATGCTGAGGACCTATACTCTGTTTGTTTTGTTTTCCTATGCCTGATCGGGAATTTCCTCTCTCCATGCCGAGACTGGCTATCTCCCCCTCAGCCGCTCATGTATCTGGATGTTGGACTGTTTTGACCATGAATTAATTCCAAAACAACGATTTTTCTCCTGTTGAAAAAAAGAAAAGAAATGAAATTATGAATTAAAAAATATATATACTTTTTGTAATTTTGAAAATAAATTTATTTGTATTTGAAAATCATTATTTGGTGATGTATTTAGTTATTTAAATAGTAGCACAATTCTTAATTGTATTTAGTAATTTAAGAAGTATCATAATATCTTAAGAATGTATATAATACTAAAACCTTTTAGCATTTTCAATTTATGAAAAATGAGGCATACGTGGTTTACTCATCATGTATTGGAATTAGCCATATAACAAAACACATTCATGAATCATCTTCCATAAGACAATGACACATTCATTTATTATAATATATATATTTGTAAGCTTTATATATTATATTTTATAATTAGTTGTAAAAATCTAGGGTAACTATTTTAATTTTAATTTTTTTGAGTTTTTTTAAATATAAAATATATTTATACATTCAAAAGATATATTATAAATAATAGAAATAATAATTTTAATAAAAATGTTTATTTTTACATTTAAATGAAAAATTAAAATATAAAATATAATTATATAATAAATAATAAATTTAATACAAATTTTTATTTTTACATTTAAATGAAAAATTAAAACATAAAATATAGTTATATTATAAATAATAAAAATAATAATTTTAATAAAAAAATGTTTATTTTTATATTTAAATGAAAAATTAAAACATAAAATATAGTAGTAGGAGTTGAGTAAATACACATGTTGTTTTCTTAACGGTAAAGAGTTCATAAATTTATATAGTTGATAATTACTAATTTTTTTAAAATCACATATATTAATTTAAATATTAAAATCATATAAATTTTCAAGTAATTAAATTTGAGTATTTTATTATTATTATTATTATTATTATTAAAATAAAATATAGAAAAACATATTAATTAATAAGATTTTAATATAATAAATGCTATTATTAAAAAAAGTTGTTGTTTAGTTGTTTTATGTTTAGGAAGTTTTTTTAGTCCAAAATTTTATAGAAACTTGTTGGAATTATATGTCCAATATGTGAACTCTGCATACATTCTAAAGAGGATTTTAAATAGAAAAAGGCATAGCTCAGTGAAAAAATGTTTTTTCTCTTTACTTTAGTAGCTATTTGTTCTTTCTGTGTTCACTCACCCATATTTCACACATATTGCACTTTAACTGTGTAATTCATATTTATAATGGTGTCACCTTCAATATTTTTGTGTCCATAGCTTTGTGCTTTTTTGAGCTAAGCTCTTTACACCTATATGGTGCACTGTTCTTGTTTATCTCCCTTCCATCCAAACATAGGTGCTTGAGCACCTACATACTCCCATATATGTGACCATGTCCCCTGTGCATAACCATCACAAGTTTGAACCATAACCATCCATACCATACATCAGAGACCTAATATTCTCCAATGTCAAATGTTTAGATACCCTTTTCCTATAAATTGTCAAACTTTCCAACTAATTCTACAATTTGTCATTTTACTTATCATATTGTGACAACACATACCAAAGTACATATGACAAACAAACTTTGTTGTGGTGTGATATGCCACACCTAAATAAACTTTACTACATATGACACTTGAACAAATTTTGTTGTAATGTGACATATTGTACTTAAACAAACTTTTTTTGTGACGTGAGATATCACATTTAGAAAAAATTAATTAATTAATAATAATAATAATAATAATACTAATAATTCAATGCAAAAATTAAAAGATACTTACAAATTCTAGCTAGCACTTAGGGTGTATCAACTATGTCTAGCTAACTTACTCAATCTTCATCATGGCGTGATTCCTTGCTTGAAAGAAAACTCGGTTACTATATTCTTGATGTTCCCATGTAGGTTTTGGTGCACGAGTTGATGCAAGAGATGAAGGGCTAGGGTTCAAGGACTCAAACCCTAGGACAAACATGTAGACTTAGAACTTACTGTTAGAGTTGTTTTCGAATTGTGTGATGCAACATAGATTAAGCATGTAAAGCTTAAGGAAGACAACAACACAACCATGGAAAGCATGTGGTGTATGTGCCAAGAAAAATTTCACTTCATAGCAAGGAAGAATTGGTGGCTAAAGTTTTCCTATAATTTCCATAACAAAGGTTTGGAGAGTTTTCTTTATACCATGCTTGTGATAATATTGTGACATATACTTGGCTTTAGTGGTCCAAATTTATATAGATTTAGAGTGATCCAAATTTAATTTATTTATAAATTTGATTTTTAATATATATTATCTTCATTATCAAATAGATTTCAAACATTTATTATTCCTACTAATTTAACGTAACATATAATTATAGTTAGATTAGATAAATAATTTTAAAAATAAAACTAACTTACTCTTATTGAATAATTTAATATTTGTAATTAAACCTTTAAATTAGATAAAGATTAAAAAAAATCTCTTATCTACTATTTTTTAATCAACCTTTCAAAAATAGATATAAATGAATTTTACAAAATTGTAATTCTCTTCTTTTCAAAATTTCAAGAGGCAGAGAGGCAAAGACGACATCCTAATTTCTTATCACAAAACGTGGAACTAAACTCGAATTAGCTCAATGCTCTTCATGAATTGAAACGAGAAGCCTTCGGCTAAGGTAAAGGAAGTATTGTTGGGACCCGTTAAGTGACTCTTATATATATATATATATATAACAGATTGATTATGTGGACAAAGCTGCCAACGACGTTCGCATATCGGCAACGCCTAAGCAGGCAATTTCAAGCAATTAGGGTATCGAGTTATTTTTTAAAACAAATAAATATTCATATATTTCGCATACATATTTCCATATATTACATCAAAATATTTATTTGTGGGAATTAACCACCTCAAATAAACTCAAATAACCATTTACATTACTCTTAACCTACAAGTCAAGATTTACAGGCTTCTCCAACCATTTAATTCTGTCAAGAATTACATGCTGCTCCAACCATTTAATTCTATTAAGAATGGGATTCGAACCCATGGTTAGTTACAAAATTCTGTCAAAAATGGGATTCGAACCCACGTCTCACTAGAATTCGGAATGGGATTCGAACCCATGGCTAGTTACAAAATTCAGTCAAAAATGGGATTCGAACCCACGTCTCACTAGAATTCGGAATGGGATTCGAACCCATGGTTAGTTACAAAATTCTAACCCACGTCTGTCACTAGAATTCGGAATGGGACTTGAACCCATGGTTATTTACAAAATTCTGTCAAGAATGAGATTCGAACCATCATCTGTCACTAGAATTCGCAATGGGATTCGACCCATGGTTAGTTACAAAATTCTAACCCACGTCTTTCACTAGAATTCGGAATGGGACTCGAACCCATGGTTAGTTACAAAATTCTGTCAAGAATAGGATTCGAACCCACGTCTGTCACGAGAATTCGGAATGGGATTCGAACCCATGGTTCGTTACAACAATTCGGAATTCGAACCCACGTCTGTCAAGAGAATTCGGAATGGGATTCGAACGGGATTCGAGCCCATGGTTACTCACAAAATTCTGTCAAAAATGGGATTCGAACCCATGGTAGTCACAAAATTCTGTCAAGAATGGGATTCGAACTCGAAGTCGAGAATGGGATTCGAACGCATGGTTAGTTACAAAATTCGAAGTCAAAAATGGGATTCGAACGCATGGTTAGTTACAAAATTCGAAGTCAAAAATGGGATTCGAACCCATGGTAGTCACAAAATTCTGTCAATAATGGAATTCGGATTCGGATTCGAACTCATGGTAGTCATAAAATTCTGTCAAGAATGGGATTCGAACCCACGCACTTTGTAAAAAGGGCATAAAATTGGCAAGGCCTTAGACCAACTCTTCAACCTTGACTATTCGTTGACAATGAACCTGAGTGTTTTTATTTCACCATAAAATTCGTACAGTGCCTCAATCGACAGAAGCAGTCTCCTGGATTTTGTTCGCTGAACCCTAATTGCTTCTTAAACAGGTAAATGAGATTCAATTCAGTAGACGTCCCTGTTCCAAAGGATTTGATTAATGGAAGAGTTGATGATGTCGTATAGGGGTAAGTATTCCCGTGGGTGACCCGATTCCGATCACTGTTCACGTTTCTTTTAGATTTATTATAAATTTTCCACAGCGCAGAGACATACGTGGATTGATATCTTATCAACGATTGAAATTTTAACATCCCGATTCACCTCAAACAAATGTAGTCACCAAAATAAGTGAAAATCGTTTAAGTACGTTGATAGACATTAAAAAATAAAATTATGAACCAGTCTAGATCCATCTTAACTCGGATCTATCAAGCTTCTAGAAGGATCAAATCGAGGTGCAACCTTTTTTTTTAGTGAAAAACTTGAGGAAAAGTTTGCACCTCGAGATATTTGATCCCTCTCGGTGCTTGATAGATCCAAAGTTAAGATGGATCTATTTATTCGATCTAAGATCAGTGTGTTATGAGAAAATCTATCGAATATATGATTAATTTTATCAATAATATGTAAATATATCAAATATTAATATAATTATTTTAAATATGCTAAATATTTCTGAGATTAACTTGGTCATTTTAATTTTAAATTTTCTTAGTTACCTCAGTTCGTTGAGATGATAATTATTGTTAATAACTATAATGATGAAAAATGATGAAATATTTTTTTTAAATGCAAAGTGACAATAATAGTGTTAAAAGATAGAAAATGTGAACAATAAGAACGTACTCATGTTACAATCAATCTCAAACTATTTTCTTCTACTATTCTTATTTCCTCCCTTGTTAGTTTTGTTATCTTTTCATATCGATTGTATGAAAAAGAAAATTTAAATCGTAAACCATTTAAATCTTTAGCTCGATCTGTTGTAGTAAACATGATACCTTGTCTCTCTTGCTCTCCAATATTAATAGCTTAAATTACTATAACACAAAAATCAATCTACATTGTTAAAAAAAAATTGTGCTTACACTAAAATCAATGCATATTGTTAATCCAATCACTTTAATATTAATGTACTGTCATATATCCAATTACATCAAATCATAAATCAACATATACATTGAAATCAATGCATTTAATGCAAGCAATCAAATAAGATTAGAGAATAACTTCTACATTGAAATCAATGCACCTAATGCAATCAATCAAATAAGATTAGAAACCAACATCTACTGCCAATCAATGCATTTACTCAAAGCAATCAAATAGGATTAGAAATCGCCATCTACACTGAAATCAATGCATTTAGTGCAAACAATCAAATAGGATTAGAAATAATCTACATTGAAATCAATACATCTAGTGCAAGAAATCAAATATAATTATAAATCGATGTCTAAATTGAAATCAACACATCCAGTGCAAGCAATCAAATAGTATTAGAAATCACCACCTACACTAAAATCAATGCATCTAGTGCAAGTAATCAAATATCATTAGAAATAAATATCTACACTAAAATCGATGCATCTAGTGAAAATAATAAAATAGGATTATAAATCACCATCTCCACTTAAATCAATCCATCTAGTGCAAGAAATATTTTTCCCTCTCTCCACCCTCCATCCATATCTATATCCCCCTCCATCTCTTATTTTTTGTCTCTTTATCTCACCCCCCTAAACACATATGCTCTCGCACTCCATATATATCATTCTCTTTGTCAATCACCCCCTCTCCCCATCTCTCTCTTCTTCCCTCTCTTCACCTTCCATCTATATCTCTAACTTCCCCTTCTCTCCCTCTACCCTGCTAATATCTCTCTTTCCTCCTCTTGTCGTCTCTCCCTCTCTCTCCATCTTCCTTACCACTCACTCTCTCTCTAGAAACCAAAATCTACACTAAAATCAATGCATTTACTCAAGGAAATCAAATAGGATTAGAAATCGCCATCTACACTGAAATCAATGCATTTAGTGCAAACAATCAAATAGGATTATAAATCATCTACATTGAAATCAATTTATCTAGTGCAAGTAATCAAATGTAATTATAAATCGACCTCTGAATTGAAATCAACACATTCAGTGCAAGAAATCAAATTTTATTAGAAATCACCACCTACACTGAAATCAATGCATCTAGTGCAAGTAATCAAATATCATTAGCAATAACTATCTACACTAAAATCAATGCATCTAGTGCAAATAATCAAATAGGATTAGAAATCACCATCTCCACTTATATCAATACATCTAGTACGAGAAATATTCTTCCCTCTCTCCACCCTCCATCCATATCTATATCCCCCTCCATCTATTCTTTTTTGTCTCTCTATCTCACCCCCCTGAACACACATGCTCTCGCACTCCATATATATCAATCTCTTTGTCAATCACCCCCTCTCCCCATCTCTCTCTCTTCTTCCCTCTCTTCACCTTCCATCTATATCTCTATCTTCCCCTTCTCTCCCTCTCCCCCGCTAATATCTCTCTTTCCTCCTTTTGTCCCCTCTCCCTCTCTCTCCATCTTCCTTATCACTCACTCTCTCTCTCTCTAGAAACCAACATCTACACTGAAATCAATGCATTTACTCAAAGAAATCAAATAGGATTAGAAATTGCCATCTACACTGAAATCAATGCATTTACTACAAAAAATCAAATATGATTAGAAATCATCTACATTGAAATCAATTCATTTAGTGAAAGTAATCAAATGTAATTATAAATCAACATCTAAATTGAAATCAAAAAATTCAGTGCAAGCAATCAAGTTGTATTAGAAATCACCACCTACACTTAAATCAATACATCTAGTGAAAGTAATCGAATATCATTAGAAATGAATATCTACACTAAAATCGATGCATATAGTGCAAATAATCAAATAGGATCTTATAAATCACCATCTCCACTTATATCAATCCATCTAGTGTGAGAAATATTCTTCCCTCTCTCCACCCTCCATCCATATCTATATCCCCCTCCATCTCTTATTTTTTGTCTCTCTATCTCATCCCCCTAAACACACACACTCTCGCACTCCATATATATCAATCTCTTTGTCAATCCCCTCCTCTCCCCATCTCTCTCTTCTTCCCTCTCCACCTTCCATCTATATCTCTATCTTCCCCTTCTCTCCCTCTCCCCCTCTAATATCTATCTTTCCTCCTTTTGTCCTCTCTCCCTCTCTCTCCATCTTCCTTATCACTCATTCTCTATCTCTCTTTCTCCACATTTCTCTTTCTATGTCTTTCTTCTTACCTCCCTCTCCCTCCCCCTCCAAGTCCATCTCCCTTTCCCTCCCTCTCTCCACTCTCTCACATCCTCTCTCTTCCTTCCTCTCCCATCTCCCTCTCTCTCTCTCTTCACCCACCAAATATGTTACTATACCCTCCCCCCCCCTATCTCCATCTCTCCTTATTTGTCTCTTTATCTCAGCCTCAAACATACACTCTCTCTCTTTGTCTCTCCCTTGTCACTCCTTCTCTCTCTCCACTTCTCACTCTCTATATTTCTTATTTCCTACCTCTCTCCCCCTCCAACTCCATCTCTCTATCAATCCCTCTCTCCTCCTCTCTCTCAAGTCCTCTCTCTCATCCTTCCTCTCTCTCTCTCTCTCCTAACTCCCTCTCTCTTCCCTGATCTCTCTCTCTCTCTCTCCCCTCCAATACTCTCTCTTCCCCCATCACTCTCCTCCTCTCTCCCTTTCTCTCCTACCTCCCTCTCTCTTTTCCCTCCAATCCTCTCTCTTCCCCCATCTCTCTCTCTCTCTCTAATCCTCTCTCTTCCCCCATCTCCCTTTCTTTCTCTCTCTCTTTCCGCCCCACTCTCTCTCCAACTACATTACTATATCCCTCCCTCTCTCCTTCTCTCTTATTCTCTCCCCCCTTCTTTCCATACATCTTACCTTGTCTCTTTATCTCACCCCTAAACATACATACTCTCTCTCCATCTCTCCCTTATCACACACACACACACACACACTCTCTTTCTTTTGAGTTATGTAAACTAATGAACATAAATATTCGTAAATATAAAGCAAATTATGGAATAAATATGAAAAGAGGTTTTATTTACTTACCATACCTCCGGTTTATTTATATTTTTATTTATTTACCATACCTCTTTTAGAAAACTTTGGTATTTTACCCATAGGTTTGTTATATAATTAGATTTTTATTTATAATCCTATTTGATATATTGTTATTTATCTACCTTACCTCTTTATACCTCTTTTATATTTATTTATTTATTTACCACACTTATTTTATAAATATGGTATTTGGCCCATGGTATCAATATTAATTTGTCCCATGGTATTCGTCCCATAGGCTTCATCTAAATAAAACCTCTTTTTTAAGTTTTTTTAAATATAAAAAGGTTTATGGAGTAAATATAAAAATAATTTTTATTTATTTACCATACATCTAGTTTATAGATATTTTTATTTATTTACCATAGCTATGGACTAAGTATAAAAATAGGTTTTATTTATTTACCATACATCATGTTTATTTATATTTTTATTTATTTAAATATTTATGTCTTTAAATATTTCAATTTATTCATAGAATATGAGTTTTCTTTGTAAAAATTCATTTTACAAATATTTAATTAAAAGAAATATTGAAAGATTTTGGATTTTGATTTTTTGTGTTGAATTAATTATTTTCCTTTGATTCAGGAAATGATATTGACTTTATTAAAGAGTAAAGATGTTTAAAATTTTACTTTATTTGGAAATTCAATGTGCTAAATTTTTTTGTGAAAGGTAAATTTATGATCCATTCAAATTCACGTATATAATTTACTATCCATTCAAATTATATAAATAATACATGGTTGTATTTTAATAGTTAATCTCAGCCCATTAATAAGTTAAAAAAGTTATAAATAATCTAAATATTCAAGTTATATAAAATTCAAGATTAGGTTAATGTTTTGGCCAACATTACAAAAAGTAAAATTTATTATTTTTTGAGAACGTGACATACCCGACATCAGGGTCATACTGGACTATAGATTGTACCTCTCGGTGCAATATATATATATATATATTGAAGATAAATTCATGCCAAAATCCAGCAAATTGGGTATCACTAATTTTGTTTCCAGCAATGTAGTATGACCTACAGAAATTAATATTCCTTGACTTTTGACAAATGGAATTGTAATTGCACAGTTAATGTACTGAGAAAAACAACTGACTTATTTCCAGGTGTCTATATCACTAATTTTCCTTTACTTTCCAAGAACTACGAGTTTTATGATTTGACAAAAAAAAATTAATAATATTTACATGGAGAGTTTTATGATTTTACAAAAAAATTAATGATCTTCACATCGACTGTGTCATGTTTCCAGGAGTGAAACTACAGACCAAGAGCCTCCACCACTTGGACATGAGTTGAATAACGATAAGAGGTTTTGGAATGGTATTTGAGTTATTCATTATTCATTAAGACTATAGTGGAATGTGACAGCGACTTTTCTTTCCAAATTTTGAATAACACAATTAGCTATGGCATCTCAGCCCTTGGTATAACTTCACGAAAATTTCGCATTTAGAGGTCATTTTCTTTGGCATCTTAGCTATGTAGGTTCTTAATACTCACAAATAGAGATAAATACAAAGTGGACCAATAGCATGAAGTAATATTCGTTGAGAACTGGCTTGTAATTTGCAGAAAATACAACGAATACTATTTCTTATAGAATAAATGTTATTAATTTCTATTTCTTATGAATTGAAATGCTATGGCATCTCAACCATGTAGTATGACTTTGACATTGAATATTATTTTTTTTTCATATTGAAAGGATAAAATGCTATGGCATTTCAGCCATGTAGTATGATTTTGAAATTGAAAACTATTTCTTCTCCAGACTCAGAGAATAAATTGCAATGGAATCTGAACTCCTATTGTTAAAATTTTTGAAAGACACTAGGGAATAAATGCTTTTTCCCTCAATACACAGAGTTCACATAGAGTTGCGGAAATTACTTTAATCGCAACACTTTTACAGAAGTTTACAGGAACTCACTTAATCCATCCCATACAGTTGCGGAAATAAATTCAAATAAATATTTATTTCAATACAGAGTGGCGGAGATCAAAATCAGGAGATCAAAATCACAAATATGGAGAGGAGCATATATAATCAACTAATTTTACTCACGGTGAAAATCAGTAAGGTAAAACACATGCAAATTCGCGACTAATCAAACTTTATATTATAACTTCAGATACATTAACATATGGAGGTTGTGGCTCCTTCACAAGTAAAACAAGACTTCTTACTTGGATTTAGAGTAACACACAGTAAAATTGTTTTCAAACACCCACCAAAATTAGCTCCACGATTTTATCCACTTGTCTTTCCAAACTTACATCCGCCACATTACACAACACTTTATCTCTCTTTCACTTGCTCACTCTCTTACTAAATTACATGTAAAATGTAAACATATATATCTAAGACATTTAATTCGTGACAGACACAATTTAATACATAGTGACATCATTTTCTGAACATTACAGAACTTGCGTGAACTAAATAACACTTGCAGATTAGATATTTTCGCATGCACATTTAGTAACCATGCATTAACTTCCTATTTGAATTTAATTATTTAATCTGTTGAAGAATGGGTAATTTTCCTTTGCTCGAGACTTTTTCTTATCTGCACACGTAATTCGCAACCTACAAAACACTAACTGAGGTATGGCTGCTACAAGTTCATTTACTGTGGTGGTTGAGATTAATTTCCAATACTCCCCCTTAATCGCAACTGCCGTCATTGACCATTCCCAGACAATCTCTGAGATAAACAAATTTTTCACGTGCCAATGGCTTTGTGAAGATGCCAGCAAATTGTTCTTCTAACCTACAATGTTGCAACACAATCTCATTGTTGTTAACCAATTCTCTTATGAAATGATATTTGGCATCAATATGCTTTTTCCTTTTGTGAAAAACAGAATTCTTTGATAGTGAAATTGTTGAGCTGTTATCACAGAAAATAGTGGTTGCCCCATCTTTTTCATGACATAAATCTCGCAACATCCTTCTCATCCAAAATTCTTGACACATTGCTACTGTTGCAGCAACATAATCAGCTTCTGCTATTGACAATGATATTATCGGCTGCTTCTTGGAAGCCCATGAAATGGCTCCCAAACCCAAATGAAAAATATATCCTGACATGCTCTTTCTATCATCAACACTTCCTGCCAAATCACTATCAGTGTAACCAGGCAGCCTAAAATATTTAGTTGTGATACTTCTTTGTCCCATTGACATACTTTAAAATTATTTTCGCTACTTTCCAATGTGTCTCCTTGGGTGTCTCCATGAACCTCGACACCAAACTCATTGCATACATTATATCAGGCCTAGTTGTGGTCAAATACATTAGGCTACCCACCATGCTCTTGTATATTGTCAGATTGACATTGCTGCTGCAATATTCCTTGCTCAACTTCAACCCCATGACGGTTGGATTTGGTGATGGTTTACAGTTCTTCATATTAAACCTTTACAAAATTTCTGTTACATACTTTTCTTGAGAAATTAAAATTCCATTTTCTGTTTTCTTTACTTCTATTCCCAAAAAATATCTTAACAACCCCAAGTCAGTCATTTCAAACTCACTTTTCATGACTACTTTGAAATCAACGATGAGAAAATCATCACTATCTGTAAAAATCAAATCATCTACATACAAAATGTCAAGGAGAATCTTACCGTCATTTTCTTTGATGTAGAGTGTGAGTTCACCATGACATTTTTTGAACCCATAGTCCATCAAGTAAGCATTTATCCTACTATACCATGCTCTTCATGCTTGCTTCAGCCCATAGAGAGCTTTCCACAACCTACACACCTTGAATTCTTGGCCTTCTATTTCATAGGTAGGAGGTTGCGCAACATACACATTCTCTTTTAGCACTCCATTCAAGAATGCTGACTTTGCATCCATCTGATAGACTTTCCATTTCTATTGCGCTGCAATTAACAACATTGTATGCACTGTCTCCATCCTCGCGACTGGCACAAATGTTTCCACATAGTATTTTCCATGATGTTGCTTGTAGCCTTTGACAACGAGCCTTACTTTATGCCTTTCAATCTTGCCTTCAACATTTCTCTTGGTCTTATAGACCCATTTCACTCCAATGACTTCTTTACCTTATGGGAGGTCCACTAACTCCCATGTGTCATTCTTTTCTATTGTACCAATCTCTTCATTCATTGCTTCAATCCATTTTTATTCTTTTACTGCCTCTTCGAAATTAATTGAGTCATCAACATGACAAAACAAAGCAAATAAAGAGTTCAAACCATTATCATTATCAGCTTCTTAATCAAAAATTTCACTTAAGTTTCTAAATCTTGGTCTTCTTGGTGTGCTTGGATTCCACTTGAACTCGAGGGAGTTTCTGATCTCTTTGTTGTGCTTGGAGAAGCACTTTCTTGATTTCTCAAGACTGTTATGTTTCTAGCTTGTGGTGTGATTGTGTAGGTGGAGGAGGAACCATCGTGGAGGAATTATTTTCTACTATGCATTCCTCTTGCTCTTCGTGAGACACACATGTATTCAGATTCCATGTTTTCTCTAAGCTTCCATCCTAAGCTTCTTCTTCAATGAAATGCACATCTCTGTTGACTATAACTTTCTTGGTGGATGGATTATCGACTTTGTATGCCTTGGACTCATAACTGTATCCAAAAAAGATACACTTCTCCCCCTTGTTGTCCAACTTCTTCCTTAGTTGATTTGGGACATGTTCATAAGCCACACATCCAAATATTTTCATGTGAGTGACAAACTGCTTTGTTCCACTCCATGCTCCTTCTAGAACTCTGTTCATAATAGCTTTGTTTGGGCATCTATTCAAAATATACGCTGCACAATTAACAGCTTAAGCCCAATACTCATTTGGAAAATGATTTTCCTTCAAAATACTTCTGACCATGTCCATGATGGTCCTATTCTTCCTTTCTGCAACATCGTTTTGCTGTGGTGTGTATCTTGTGGTAAACTGCTTGTGTATGTCATTTTCCCTACAGAAAAGTAGGAAATATTTGGAGATATATTCTCCACTTCTGTCGGTTCTCAACACTTTGATGTAGTGCCCACTGTGCTTCTCAACAACAACTTTGAAGCGGTAGAACTGTTCAAACACTTCACTCTTCTGTTTCAAGAAGTACACCCATGTCTTTCTGGTGTAATCATCTATGAATGTCAAAACATATTGGCTGTCAGCTAAAGATGGATTTTGCATTGGTCCACACAAATCTGAGTGGACAATCTCTAAGGGTGCCTTTGCCCTTATACTCTTCCCTGCTGGGAATGCTTCTCTATGTTGTTTGCTCAAGAAGCCGCCTTCACATAGGCTGTCAGGTTTCTCAATGAGTTGTAATCCTTTTACCATCCCTTTTCTATGCAAGAGGTTCAAACCTCCAAAATTGAGATGTCCAAATCTCAAATTCCATAACGAGCTCTCATCTTTCATTTCTTCTTAAAAGATTTCTTGTGCAACAGTTGCTACAACACCTCATTCCTTCAAGTTTGTTCTGATATTGAGAGGAAACATCGTATTCTTTGTCATGTGCGCTTCTACAATGACCCTTTTACTTGGAGGTATGTCCATGATAGTACACACATCATTCTTAAAAAACACATTGTAGCCCTTGTTCACGAGCTCTCCAATGCTTAGAAGGTTACATTTCAGGCCAGGTACATAATATACATATGGCACAAATTTCTGTTCTCCCTTCCTGTGAGTATTGATACTCTTCATTTTCCCTTGACAGAGACTTTGCTATCAGCCCCTGTTGTCACTTCAGACTTCACATTCTCATCAAGATTGGCAAACATCGTTGTGTTTCCAGTCATGTGGTTACTACAACCTAAGTCTAATAACCATACATCTTATTGTTTTTCTTGTGCTACATTACATGTTAGAAGCACATTACTCTGGTTCTTATCTTCTTTTGCGAAATTTGCATTTTTCCTATTATTCATGTCATTTTGTTTCTTTCTACATTCATTGGCACAATCCCCATACTTTTTATTATAATGACATTTGACTTGGGATTTATCCTACCTTTGTCCTTGTGCTTGGTGTTGGCTTGAGCCTTCACTTTGATTCTGATTGTTGCCCCTTCCACTTGTTCTTGTAGGGTTGTTTCTTCCACCTCTCTGTGGGCTTCTTCCTCTTCCTCGGTAGTCTGATCTTCCTTGACCTCTACCTTTGCGAAAAGACATCTGTATCTTGAAAGCATGCTCCAATGAGGAGTTCGTTTTTCTATTCAGTCTATGTTCATGAGACATCAGGGGTGCATGAAGCTCATCCACTGAAAATATTGAGAGATCCTTTGTCTCTTCTATGGCCACTACTATGGCATCAAATCTTGAGGGTAGACTTCTCAAGATTTTCTCCACTATTATTCTTTCCTTAAATGTCTCTCCATGAGACTTTATATGGGTAACCAACCCAATCACATGTGTGAAGAATGATTCTAGGTTATCAGACTCTTTCATACAGAGAGTTTCAAAGTCTCTCCTCAGCATTTGTAGCTTTGTTGTATTCACTTTCTCCATGCCTTGATAGGTTGTCTTGAGAATATCCCACACCTCCTTAGACCTTGTTGCTGCTACAATCCTTGGGAATATACTCTCATGCACTGCTTGGAAAATATATAAGAGGGCTTTAATTTCCTTCTTCTTATTATCTCTCAACACATCTATTTCTATTGTTGTCAAGAAGAATCTTACCGTCATTTTCTTTGATGTAGAGTGTGGGTTCACCATGACATTTTTTGTACCCATTGTCCATCAAGTAAGCATCTATCCTGCTATACCATGCTCTTGGTGCTTGCTTCAGCCCATAGACAACTTTCCGCAACCTACACACCTTGTGTTCTTGGCCTTCTATTTCATAGGTAGGAGGTTGCGAAACATACACCTTCTCTTTCAACACTCCATTCAAGAACGTTGAATTTGCGTCCATCTGATAGACTTTCCATTTATGTTGTGCTACAATTGACAACATTGTATACGCTGTCTCCATCCTCGCGACTGGCACAAATGTTTCTGCATAGTCTTTTCCATGATGTTGCTTGTAGCCTTTGACAACGAGCCTTACTTTATGCCTTTCAATCTTGCCTTCAGCATTTCTCTTGGTCTTATAGACCCATTTCACTCCAATGAATTCTTTACCTTATGGGAGGTCCACTAACTCCCATGTGTCATTATTTTCTATTGCACCAATCTCTTCATTCATTGCTTCAATCCATTTTTCTTCTTTTACTGCCTCTTCAAAATGAATTGGGTCATCAACATGAAAAAACAAAGCAAATAAAGAGTTCAAACCATTATCATTATCAGCTTCTTGCTCAACAATTTCACTTAAGTTTCTAAATCTTGGTCTGCTTGGTGTTCTTGGATTCCACTTGAACTCGAGGGAGTTTTTGATCCCTCTGTTGTGCCTGGAGAAGCACTTTCTTGATTTCTCAAAGCTGTTCTATTTCCAGCTTGTGGTGTGATTGTGTAGGTGGAGGAGGAACCACTGTGGAGGAATTATTTGCTGCTGTGCATTCCTCTTGCTCTTCGTGAGACACACATGTATTCAGATTCATTATTTTCTCTAAGCTTCCATCCTAAGCTTCTTCTTCAATGAAATGCACATCTCTGTTGATTATAGCTTTCTTGGTGAATGGATTATAGAGTTTGTATGCCTTGGACTCATCACTGTATCCAAAAAAGATACACTTCTCCCCCTTGTTGTCCAACTTCTTCCTTAGTTGATTTGGGACATGTTCATAAGCCACACATCCAAATACTTTCATGTGAGTGACAAACTGCTTTGTTCCACTCCATGCTCCTTCCAGAACTATGTTCATAACAACTTTGGTTGGGCATCTATTCAAAATATACGCTGCACAATCAACAGCTTCAGCCCAATACTCATTTGGAAAATGTTTTGCCTTCAACATACTTATAACCATGTCCATGATGGTCCTATTCTTCCTTTCTACAACATAGTTTTGCTGTGGTGTGTATCTTGTGGTAAACTGCTTGTGTATGCCATTTTCCCTACATAAAAGTAGGACATATTTGGAGATATATTCTCCACTTATGTCGGTTCTCAGCACTTTGATGTAGTGCCCACTGTGCTTCTCAACAAGATCTTTCAAGTGGTATAACTGTTCAAACATGTGAATGGAATTTACGATTGTGATTAATCGCATCGCATCAGAGTAATCACAAATTCCATTCACATGTTTCGATGCCCACTGTGCTTCTCAACAATTGATTTGAAGTGGTATAACTGTTCACTCTTCTGTTTCAAGAAGTACACCCATGTCTTTCTGGTGTAATCATCTATGAATGTCAAAACATATTGGCTGCCAGCTAAAGATGTATTTTGCATTGGTCCACACAAATCTGAGTGGACAATATCTAAGGGTGCCTTTGCCCTTATACTCTTCCCTACTGGGAATACTTCTCTATGTTGTTTTCCCAAGAAGCCGCCTTCACATAGGCTGTCAGGTTTCTCAATGAGTCATAATCCTATTGAACCCTTAGTTAAACTGAGAGGGGGGGGGGGGGTGAATCAGTTTAACACATTCATCGTCTTTTAAAACTTTTCATTAAACCTTATTTACACCTTCATTTATGTCCAACTTAATATGTGAGAAATATTAGAATGTGAGCAGCAAGTATTAATATAATATAACAGTAGACTTAATATGAGAGCAGCAGGTATTAAGCAGATGATATAAATCAGATCAACACATAAATATCATGCACAGAGACACCAGATATAAGTGAAAACCATAAAGAGGAGAAAACCACGTCTTATTATTGTTTTGATGCAAAGGCGAGCTCGAACTCCCTCTACCATTGTTTTACGCGAGCCTGACCTACGGGGAGGATCAACCTCAGTGCAAACTACAACTTGCAAGGAAGCACCAACTCCCTTCAATTTTCTACGACACCAACCTACGGGAAGCTCCACCCTCGATCAACTTCTGGCGAAGTAGCTATCAAGCTGCAACTTGATAGGGAAGCTCCAACTTCCTCAATTTATCAAACTGAATGTTTGGTGATTTACCTCAGATATCAGCTCTATTATGTAGCTTCTCTTTCTGCTTTTCTTTTCTTAATATTCTCTGCCTGTCTCTTCTATACTCTACCTTCTCTATATTTACCCTCTCTAACCTCTCTTATGCATATCCAGTTGATATTATTTATAGAGTTCCTCACAAGACTGTTTGTATTTCAATAGGAATTTGCAGTGAACAGTCATGACTCTTTGGCTTCTGTCTTCTCATTCAATAAATATAACTGTAGGTATCAATTTAACATTACAGTGGGTTATTTTTTCTCTACCAGAGACTTGCCAATGCATCACAAACAATAAAAATCAATTAAAACATTTAAAATCAAATTACAATGAGAACTCCAGCTCAACTCATTTAGTATTTTGGTTCGCTGTGCATTTGTCTTTTCTTTGACTGTGTCTGTCTTTTCTGTGACTGTGTTTTATCTCTTTTCAGCTCTGTTTGCTCTTCTGTCCTCTGTTGTGGTGTAACTGCTACATACATGTAATTGTTCTCTTTATATCAGTGCATTTTGTATATATATGTAACTGCTAACTTTAAATCTGGGCAAATTCCAATGCTTTTTATATAGCAAGTGTCTTGTTGATGTGGTGAGTTCCCCAAGCAGAAAATACATACACCACGACCTTTGTTTTATGGCCCAATATAATTGCACACATCGCAATTTTATTATATTAATAATCGCTCTCCACCTTAAGCCGAGCCCCGTGGGTCCATAGACCATGTGGCACTTTTCAATATAATCGCAACAACTTTATATATATATATATATATATATAACAGCGCCTTCACAAATTTCCGATTGCGATTAAGTCTTCTGCGATAGTTGCGATGTGATTAATCGCAATCGCAAGTTTCATTGGTATGTTCCACTCCTCAACCTTCGTGTCGATGCGATATCCCCACACAGCATAGATATATGCTTATATGTGTGTGTGTGTGTGTGTGTGTGTGTGTGTGTGTGTGTGTGTGTGTTCTCCAATTGAAAAGTAAAGACCCATGAATTTACTTTGGCGAATGCCCAGCACGCACCTCATTTTCTATAAATTTCGACTTTAGCACAATATATAAATAATATCACCGTGTATCCATATTCCCCGAATCAAGCGTTATAAACATTAGTATAAGGGTTCGATTCCATTTAATCAATGGAATATCATATATTTGGGCCCACTTGCCATGCTTTCCGATGATATACACTACTCCTCGACTTCTTCCTATTGCGATTGATCGCAATCGCAATTTCCATTTGAATGTACCAATATTCCAATGCTCCGAAGCTCCGATTGTGTTTATTCTGATGCGATGCAATTAATCGCAATCGCAAATTCCATTCGCATGTTTCGATGCCTTGCATAACTTCGATTGCGATTACTCTGATGCAATGCGATTAATCGCAATCACAAATTCTATTTGCATTTAACGAGAACATGCAAATAGAATTTTAGTTGCAAGTGATCTGCTGCCAATTTTTCTTCGATGTAATCAATGTGCAGACCGAACCATATTTTATATGACGAAGTTTATACGACTATCGCATCCGGCTTTCCCAATCACAATCACAACTTCCTGTTTCAATGTTTCGCTGCTTTGTTTTTCTCCGATGCGATTTCGTCCCACCTTGTGGTACTTTGGTTATCATAAAGTGCTCCACTTATAAATATATATATTTATGCTTTGAACCTTTGTTTATATGATCCAGGCTTCATCACAATCGCAATTCTTTGGTTGCATGTTCTAACACATATCCATTATGTTTTATAAACCCATCGGGTCTGGGCTTCATTGCAATCGCAATTTTCTATTTATATGTTCTGCTGCCCTTATAATCTCCGATGCGATTGGGAAAGGGTCCCACCATATAAGGCTTTGATACCTTTGGTTCTTCGTCCATTAGAGCACTCCATTACAAATTTATATATATATGCTTTGAACCTTTGTGTATAAGGCGCTGCATATATATATATATATATATAAGTTTTATGTTTCATCTTTAGAGTATCCTCCAGCGGGTTAAGCGATTCTCGAAATTTATTTATATATATGCATACATTGCTTCTTGGGTTATGATTCCTGGAATTATATATATGTATCCTTCAGCCTGGGTTACAGTTCCCGGAATTTATGTTTAGAGTTTCTACCAGCTGGGTAGTGATTCTCGGAATAACAGCTCTGCCTCTACCTCTGCCTTCGCTGCTTCTGTCACTCGACCTCTGCCTCTACTGCTGTGATAACGGTTCTGCCTCTGCCTCTGCCTCTGATAAGGGCTCTGCCTCTATATTCACTACCTCTGCCTCTGCCTTAGCTGCTACTGCTGCTCGACCTCTACCTCTGCCTTAGCTGCTACTGCTGCTCGACCTCTACCTCTGCCTTCGCTTTACATATTAACTGCTGCTGTTTTTTGCCTATCTTTGCATCTGCTGCCTTCTTTGTATGTCTCTGTCTTTGCTGCCTTCGTTGCCATCAATGACAATATTTCCAACAGTCTCCCCCTTTGGCATTGATGGCAATACACTTCCTCTGTTTTCTTTTTAGGATCATTTCTTCTGTTGCTTGCTCTTCCTCTCCCTTTGAAATCAATGGCAAGGGGTTTGAATTCTTAGTGTAGACTCTATTCTTTGATCCTGTGTTTTTATCCTTCTTCAATATTTCGTGCATTTCCTCTCCCTGAAATTTTTGACTTTGTACGCTGCTTCTTCAACCTTTGGATTAGATTTACGTTGGGTTCACTACTCTTCCATGTTCGGTTCACGTCTGGTTCACCACTCTTCCGCTGCACCATTGACCTTTTCACCTTTTTATTGATTCTTTTATGCTGAATGTATTCTTGCCATAATCCTTTTGATTCTGAGGACCTTTTTTCATGCTTCCCTTGCTGATTGATCTCCCCTGTAGAATGATATTTTCGTTTCTGTTCTCCCCTGGAGAATGATATTTTCGTTTCTGTTCTCCCCCTTAGACTGTGCTTTCTCTTCATATTAGAGAGTCGCATCTACAGATACTAGCCCTAGTCTGTCTCTCAAATATTCAAATGGTTCTCTGGTAAGCGGTTTAGTAAATATATCTGATGTCTATTCTTTTGTTGGTACATACTCCAGTTTTACTATCTTCTGAGCCACTTGTTCTCGGAGAAAATGATACTTAATTGGGATATGTTTAGTTTTTGAGTGAAGCACAGGATTTTTAGATACACTTATAGCACTTGTGTTATAAAATTTTATTGAGATAGGTTCATAAATTCTTACCTTCATGTCTTGGAGGGTTTGCTTCATCCACATGACTTGTGTACAACATGCTGCTGCTGCTATATATTCTGCTTCTGCTGTAGACAGAGAGATAGATGTTTGTTTCTTTCTTAACCATGCCACCAGATTTTCTCCTAAATAGAATCCACCTCCACTTGTGCTTTTCCTATCATCCACACAGCTGGCCCAATTTGCATCTGTGTATGTTGTCAAAGTGAAGCTTTTGCCTTTAGGATACCAAATTCCATATTGTGCTATTCCTTGTAGATATCTAAATATTCTTTTTACTGCCAGAAGATGGTTTTGTTTAGGAGCTGATTGATATCTAGCCACTAGTCCTACTACTAGCATGATGTCTGGTCTTGATGCAGTCAAATACAAAAGACTTCCTATCATGGATCTGTAGAGGTTTTGATCTATATCAGCAAACCCATCATCAGCACACATCTTGCATCCCGTGATCATGGGAGTTGACACAGGTTTGCAATCCTCCATTTTGAACTTTTTCAACATTTCTTTTAAGTATTTTTCCTGTGAGATGAACGTACCTGTGTTCTTTTGCTGAATTTGAAGTCCTAAGTAGAAACTGAGCTCTCCAATCATAGACATCTCAAACTCTGTTTTCATCTCATCAGAAAACCCTTTTGCTAGTTCTTCTCTATTGCTTCCAAACATAATGTCATCAACATATACTACAACAATCAAGAGTTCATTTTCATGGGCTTTTATGTATAGATTGTTGTCTACTCCACCTCTCTTAAAGCCTTGTTTTTGCAAATATTTATCTAGTCTTGAGTACCAAGCACGAGGAGCCTGTTTCAGTCCATAAAGAGCCTTCTTTAGTCTGCATACATAGTCTTCTTTGTCTGTTAAAGAGAAACCTTCTGGTTGTTCCATGTAGACTTCTTCTTCTAGATCTCCATTCAGAAATGCAGATTTCACATCCATTTGATATACTTTGAAGTTTTGGTAGCAAGAAAAGGCCAGAAACATTCTGATGGCTTCCATTCTGGCTACAGGGGAAAATGTTTCATCGTAATCAAGTCCTTCGATTTGTGAATATCCTTTGCAGACCAGTCTGGCTTTATTCCTGATTACTTGTCCTTGCTCATTCATTTTATTTTTGAATACCCATTTTGAGCCTATGACATTTTTCTCAGTGGGTCTAGGAACTAATTCCCATGTATTATTTTTCTCAATTTGGTCCAATTCTTCATTCATAGCATTTACCCAAGACTTGTCCTTGCTGGCTTCTTCGAATTTCTTTGGCTCTATTTGTGACAACATGGCTATGTATACCTCTTCAGTTTGTTCTGTTAGCTGCCTTCTTGTTTGGACCCCTGATCTCTTGTCTCCAATGATCTGGTCTTCAGGATGATTCTTCTGAGTGTATCTTGAGGGGGTTTTAGAACTCAACTCTGTATCTTCTATTGTCTTGCTTGTTTCGTCATCATCTTGGTTTTCTTCTTCATGGTTGTCTGATGGACTGCAGCAGTCTGTATCTCTTGTATTGTTTGGAAGTTCTTCATCAAATCTCACATCAATGCTTTCTACTATTTTTCGAAGAGTCTTGTTGTAGCACCTGTACCTTTTACTTTTGGATGCATATCCTAGAAATATCCCTTCATCTACTCTTGCATCAGCTTTTCCAAGATTTTCATCATTATTCTTTATGTAACACTTGCTTCCAAAGATTCTGAAATGTTTGATTGAAGCTGGCTTTCCATGCCATAGTTCATAGGGAGTCTTGTCACTGCTTGGCCTTAAGTGAGCTTTATTAAGGATATGTATTGTTGTGTGCACTGCTTCTGCCCAGAAGGTTTGAGCAATATTATTCTCTTGCATCATGGCTCTGGCAATTTGTTGAACATACCTGTTTTGTCTCTCTGCTACTCCATTTTGTTGAGGTGTTCCTGCAATAGTAAATTGTTGCTTTATTCCATGTTCATTGCATAGGTCAGCAAAGTCATAATCTGTAAATTCACCTCCTCTGTCTGATCTGATGAATTTAAGCTTGCATCCTATTTTATTTTCTGCTAATTCTTTGAAGATCTTAAATTTTTCCAGAGATTCTGATTTATTCTTGAGAAATGCAACCCATGTCATTATGGAGAAATAATCTATTATCAACATGAAGTAGGATTCTCCACTTGGAGTTTTGGTTCTTGCGGGTCCACACAAATCCATGTGCACAAGCTGTAGAGGTCTTCTTGTTGATAACTCATCTTTGGCCTTGAAGGATGTGGGAGTCTTTTTGCCTAATTAACATGATTTGCATATGGTATTAGAAGGCCTCTTTATTTCTGGCATGTCTCTGATAGCTTTCTTCTTGCTTAGTCTGATGATGTGATCGAAGCTGAGATGTCCCAACCTTTTATGCCATAACCATGACTCTTCTAGTTTGCTAAGATGACATGCTTCATCTTCCTCTTTCACAATGTACACATTACTCTCTGTTCGAACTCCTTTGAGCAGAGTCTTACCTGTGGTGCTTGATCTGACTTCACAATCTTGTGCTCTAAAAAGAACTTCACAGCCTTTGTCACACATCTGACTGACACTTAGTAAATTTTCTTTCAGCCCATCTACAAATAGTACATATTGGGCCTTTCCTCTGCCATTGTCTATGCTGACTGAGCCTTTTCCCTTGATCTTTCCTGATTTATCATTGCCAAAGTAACATTGCCAGATTTCTTTTCATCAAGAGTTATAAACTTGCTTTTGTGTCATATCATGTGTTTAGAGCAGCCACTGTCCAAATACATTGGCTTTTCAGATCTTGAGCAGTTAGAGCCAGGTCACACTTATTCACCTTCTTTATCCACTGGAGGCACCCTTTTGTTTGGTATCTTTTGTGAGGTGATGAACTACATCTTCTTAGAGGACATTTGGAAGGTATATGTCCAAATTGATTGCATACACAACATTTGATCATAATTTTTGTATAATTATGAGTATGAACAAAATTTCTTTGATTCATAAACCTCCTTGAGGTGTTAAACATCAATCTTTGTCCATACTCTCTACACTCAGTGATTTTATGGCCAAATTCCTTACAATAAAAGTAGTAACCATAGAAACTATTTGCATACCTGATGTAAGGTTGTCTCTTCCATTTGTTTGCTTGGGGCAGTCTCTTCAATGTTTGCATCTTTTGCTGGTTTGAATTACTCCTCCTTGCATGACAATATGCAGCAATGTGTCCCAACTTGTGGCAAACATAACAGGTGGCATTCTTCATGGGAGGGAAGAATCTCCTTTGATGGTTTCCAAATTTTACATACTCAGGGGTCTTATTATTTATTACATTCTTTGCTACTAGTGGTTTCTTCTGATCTCTGTCTTCCTTATTACAGGTTTCTTCTTTTGTAGGAATTGTTTGAGCTACTTCATCATTCTTCTTTGCTTTTACAAAAATAATCTCTCTGTCAACCTTTTCTTTGCTTTTACTTGATTCTCCTTCATAGCCTATTCTAGTTTTTATCATAGGGGATTTTTGAGCAACCAGAATTTAATTCAACTTACTAGAGCTTGTTGTTTGAGAAGAGCTTATAACCACTTTCCTTTGAGAATTTTCTAGTTTCTTCCTGAGACATACTACTTCTTCTTCCAGCTTCTCTTGTTCTCGGGTTTTATCCTTGATTTGTTGAAGTAGCATGTCTTTTATATTCTTGGCTTCTTCAAGTTCTACCTTCAGCTGCATGAGGACTTCTGAATTTTGTTCTTCTCATACAAACTTGAGGAGAATGTCCTTTTGTTTTCTGCATTTCAGCTTGAGTCTATCAATCTCTTCTAGAGCACTTCTTAGCTACCCCTCAAGGTCGACTTCACCTTCTTCTTCTTCATCTTCTAGCAGGAGACCTTCAAGTTCTTTTATAGCCATCAATAAAAATTCAGAGGTTCCATCTTCACTTGAGAGTTCAT
Organism: Pinus albicaulis; assembly: GCA_034641835.2. NCBI lineage: Eukaryota > Viridiplantae > Streptophyta > Pinopsida > Pinales > Pinaceae > Pinus > Pinus albicaulis. The sequence goes on from CM076580.1 coordinate 1,223,634,289, forward strand.
CTGGGTCTTCAGATGTGCTGTTGTCTTGTTAAGCATAGAAGGATTTTCTGCTGAACTTCTTTCCTTTCTATCAGTTCTTTGATGTATTTTTCTCTGACTCTTGAGCCTGATTCCTTACTTTCTTGTGAGGACACTTAGCAGCATAGTGTCCAACTCTTCCATAGTTAAAGCATTCGAAAGGAAGTTTACCTTTGTATTTACTTGACCCTCTATCCAGTTTCTTAACAAATTTTGCTTCTTCTTCATCCGAACAAGAGAATATGTCTTCCTCTTCTTCTTTCTTCTTTTCTGTTTTAAAGGCAGCCTCCCTCGAACTTAGCTTCTTCTGTGGGAGCCTCATTTCATATGCTGTTAGATTTACAAGTAGTTGGTTCATGGTCAAGGTCTCCTAATTAGTTGTTTCTTCTATAGCAGACACCTTGGGATTAAACCTAGGTGGAAGAGATCTTAGAATCTTTTGTACAATTACAACTTCTTTTATGTTTTCTCCTAGAGCCTTCATGTTATTTACTATTTCTGCAACCCTTAGAAAGAAGTTAGCTATATCTTCATCATCATTCATTGTTAAGTTCTCAAACTGGGCTCTATAGACTTGAATTTTAGCAGTCTTTACCTTCTTGTATCCCTCATGTATATTCTCCAGAGTATCCCACATTTCTTTGGCAGTGTTTTTGTGCATTACTTTGATAAACTCTGCTTCACACAATCCATTTAATATGGCATTCATGGCTTTTGCGTTAGCTACAAAGTATTATTTGGCTTCTTTCTCTGAGGCAGTTTCCTTCGGGGCATATCCTAATTCCACAGCATCCCAAATTTCTATTCCTAGAGACATTATGTATGTCCTCATTCTGATTTTCTAGAAGGCATAATTTGCACTCGTAAAGAAAGGGTCTTTATTGGTTGAGCATCCTTCTTTACTATCCATCCTAAGAACCTAGAATCTCCTTTCAATTGTTAAATTGGTACAAAGGAACCTTCTCTGATACCAATTGTTGAACCGTTAGTTAAACTGAGGGGGGGGGGGGGTGAATCAGTTTAACACATTCATCGTCTTTTAAAACTTTTCAGTAAACCTTATTTACACCTTCATTTATGTCCAACTTAATATGTGAGAAATCTTAGAATGTGAGTAGCAAGTATTAATATAATATAATAGTAGACTTAATATGAGAGCAACAGGTATTAAGCAGATGATATAAATCAGATCAACACATAAAAATCATGCACAGAGACACCAGATATAAGTGGAAACCCATAAAGGGAGAAAACCACATCTTATTATTGTTGTGATGCAAAGGCAAGCTCCAACTCCCTCTCACCACTGTTTTTCTGCAGGCACCAACCCACAGGAGGATCCAACCTCAATTCTGCAAGCTACAACTTGCAAGGAAGCACCAAATCCCTTCAATTTTCTGCAGGCACCAACCTACAGGAGGCTCCAACCTCAGTCAGCTACAACTGACATCTATCAAGCTGCAACTTGATAGGGAAGCTCCAAATTCCTCAATTTATCAAACTGAATGTTTGTTGATTTACCTCAGATATCAGCTCTGTTCTGTAGCATCTCTTTCTGCTCTTCTTTTCTTAATCTTCTCTTCCTCACTCTTCTATACTCTGCATTCTCTATATTTTCTCTCTCTAACCTCTCTTATGCATATCCAGTTGATATTATTTATAGAGTTCCTCACATGACTGTTTGTATTTCAATAGGAATTTGGAGTGAACAGTCATGACTCTTTGGCTTCTGTCTTCTCATTCCTTTTATCTGCTCATTCAATAAATATAACTGTAGGTATCAATTTAACATTACAGTGGGATATTTGTTCTCTTCCAGAGACTTTCCAATGCATCACAAACAATAAAAATCAATTAAAACATTTACAATCAAATTACAATGAGAACTCCAGCTCAACTCATTTAGTCTTTTGGCTCGCTGCGCATTTGTCTTTTCTTTAACTTTGTCTGTCTTTTCTGTGACTGTGTTTTGTCTCTTTTCAGCTCTGTTTTCTCTTCTGTCCTCTGCTGTGGTGTAACTACTGCATACATGTAACTGTGCTTTTTATATCAGTGCATTTTGTATATATATATATGTAACTGCTGACTTTAAATCTGGGCAAATTCCAATGCTTTTCATACAGCAAGTGTCTTGTTGATGTGGTGAGTTCCGCAAAGGGAACATACATACACCACGGCCTTTGTTTTATGGCCCGATACAATTGCACACATCGCAATTGTATCATATTAATAATCGCCCTCCACCTTAAGCCGAGGCCCGTCAGTCTACAGACCACGCGACACTTTTCAATATAATCGCAACAACTTTATATATATATATATATATATATATATATATATAGATATAACATTGCCTTCACAAATCTCCAATTGCGATTAGGTCTTCTGCGATAGTTGCGATGTGATTAATCGCAATCGCAAGTTTCATTGGTATGTTCCACTGCTCAGCCTTCGTGCCGATGCGATAGGCCCACACAACATAGATATATGCTTATATATATATATATATATATATATATGTTCTCCAATCGAAAAGTAAAGACCCATGAATTTACTTTGGCAAATGCCCAGCACGCATCTCATTTTCTATAAATTTCGACTTTAGCACAATATATAAATAGTATCACCATGTATCCATATTCCTCGAATCAAGCATTATAACCATTGGTATAAGGGTTCGATTCCATTTAATCAATGGAATATCATATATCTAGGCCCACTTGCCATGCTTTCCGATGATATACACTACTCCTTGACTTCTTCCAATTGCAATTGATCGCAATCGCAATTTCCATTTGAATGTACCAATATTCCAGTGCTCCGAAGCTCCGATTGTGATTACTCTGATGCAATGTGATTAATCGCAATTGAAAACTCCATTTGCATGTTTCGATGCCTTGCATAACTCCGATTGCGATTACTCTTATGCGATGCGATTAATTGCAATCGCAAATTCTATTTGCATGTTCCGGTGCCCTGCTTAACTCCGATGTGATTGACCTCATGCGATGCGATTAATCACAATTGCAACTTTTATTTGCAAGTGATCTGCTGCTAGTTTTTCTCCGATGCGATCAATGTGCAGACCCGACTATATTTTATATGATGGAGTTTATACGACTATCGCGTCCGGCTTTGCCAATCGCAATTGCAACTTCCTGTTTGCATGTTCCGTTGCTTTGTTTTTCTCCGATGCGATTTGGTCCCACCTTGTGGTACTTTGGTTATCATAAAGCGCTCCACTTATAAATATATATATTTATGTTTTGAACCTTTGTTTATATGATCTGGGCTTCATCGCAATCGCAATTCTTTGGTTGCATGTTCCGACACATATCCATTATGTTTTATAAACCCATCGAGTCCGGGCTTCATCGCAATCGCAATTTTCTGTTTATATGTTCCGCTGCCCTTATAATCTCCAATGCGATTGGGAAAGGGTCACACCATATAAGGCTTTGATACCTTCGGTTCTTCATCCATTAAAGTGATCCATTACAAATTTATATATATATATGCTTTGAACCTTTGTGTATAAGGCGCTGCATATATATATATATATATATATATATAAGTTTTATGTTTCATCTTTAGAGTATCCTCCAGCGGGTTAAGTGATTCTCGAAATTTATTTATATATATGCATACATTTCCGCTTGGGTTATGATTCCCAGAATTATATATATGTATCCTTCCGCCTGGGTTACGGTTCCCATAATTTATGTTTAGGGTTTCTACCAGCTGGGTAGTGATTCTTGGAATAACGGCTCTGCCTCTGTCTCTGCCTTCGCTACTTCTGTTGCTCGACCTCTGCCTCTACTGCTGTGATAACGGTTCTGCCTCTCATAACGGCTTTGCCTCTATATTCGCTGCCTCTGCCTCTGCCTTAGCTGCTACTGCTACTCGACCTCTGCCTTTGCCTTCGCTGTACATATTACCTGCTGCTGTTTTTTGCCTATCTTTGCATCTGCTGCCTTCTTTGTCTGCCTCTGTCTTTGCTGCTTCCATTGCCATCAATGAAAATATTTCTAACAAATCTTTTTACCATCCCTTTTCTATGCAAGAGGTTCAAACCTCCAAAATTGAGATGTCCAAATCTCAAATTCCATAACGAGCACTCATCTTTCATTTATTCTTGAAATATTTCTTATGTGACAGCTGCTACAACACCTCCTTCCTTCAATTTTGTTCTGATCTTGATAGGAAACATCCTATTCTTTGTCATGTGCACTTCTGCAATGACCCTTTTACTTGGAGGTATGTCCATGATATTACACACATCATTCTTAAAAAACACATTGTAGCCCTTGTTCACGAGCTCTCCAATGCTTAGAAGGTTACATTTCAGGCCAGGTACATAATATACATATGGCACAAATTTCTTTTCTCCCTTCCTTGTGAGTATTGATACTCTTCCTTTTCCCTTGACAAAGACTTTGCTATCAGTCCCTGTTGTCACTTCAGACTTCACATTCTCATCTTATTTTGCAAAATTTTCATTTTTCCTATTATTCATGTCATTTTGTTTCTTTCTACATTCATTGGAATAATGGCCATAATTTTTACAATAATGACATTGGACTTGGGATTTATCATACCTTTGTCCTTGTGCATGGTGTTGGCTTGGCCTTCACTTTGATTCTGATTGCTGCCCCTTCCACTTGTTCTTGTAGGGTTGTTTCTTCCACCTCTCTGTGGGATTCTTCCTCTTCCTCAGTAGTCTGATCTTCCTTGACCTCTACCTTTGCCAAAATACATCTGTATCTTGAAAGCATGCTCCAATTAGGAGTTCATTTTTTTGTTCAGTTTATGTTCATGAGACATCAGGGATGCATGAAGCTCATCCACTGAAAATATTGAGAGATCCTTTGTCTCTTCTATGGCCACTACTATGGCATCAAATCTTGAGGGTAGACTTCTCGAGATTTTATCCACTATTATTCTTTCCTTAAGTGTCTCTCCATGAGACCTTATATGGGTAACCAACCCAATCACATGTGTGAAGAATGAGTCTATGTTATGAGACTCTTTCATACATAGAGTTTCAAAGTCTCTCCTCAGCATTTTTAACTTTGTTGTCTTCACTTTCTCCATGCCTTGATAGGTTGTCTTGAGAATATCCCATGCCTCCTTAGACCTTGTTGCTGCTACAATCCTTGGGAACATACTCTCATGCACTACTTGGAAAATATAGAAGAGGGCTTTACTTTCCTTCTTCTTATTATCTCTCAACACATCTATTTATGTTGTTGTCAAAGCAGCTAGCACTATTGCGTCTACTGGTTCTTGGAAACCATGTTCCACCAGCTCCCATATATCTTGTGAAGAAAACAGGGCTCTCATTGTAATGGCCCAATAATCATAATTTTTTCCATTAAACTGTGGTATTTGTGGATTAGTGAATCTTGTGCTTGTTGCTACCATTTTCACTATGTAAACAAATTTCTCATTGTGTAAAAATTTTCTCACTGCATGAAAGCTTTCTTACTACTGGAGAATAAGTTCCACAAAAATTTCAAAACTCTTTTAACTCCTCAGTAAAAATACTATATTTTACTGAGATTTTTAAACCCGCTCTAATACCATTTTAAATTTTTTGAAAGACACCAGGGAATAAATGCTTTTTACCTCAACACACAAAGTTCACACAGAGTTGCGGACATTACTTTAATCAACAGAACACTTTTACGGAAGTTTACTCAGATTTGTGGAACTCACTTAATCCATACCATACAGTTGCGGAAATAAATTCAAATGAATCTTTATTTCAATACAGAGTGGCGAAGATCAAAATTGTAACTATGGAGAGGAGAATATATAATCAACTAATTTTACTAATGATGAAATAGAGTAAAACAGAGTGTTGTGGTAAAACACAGACTTGAAAAATTCCAGAACTATATCGCGACTAATCAAACTATATATTATAACTTCAAAACATGAAATAAATTAACATATGGAGGCTGCAACTCCTTCACAAGTAAAACAATATCCTTCACAAGTAAAACAATATTTCTTACTTGGATTTACATTCACCAGGGTTGCGGAGTAACACACAGTAAAATTGTTTTCACGCACCCATCAAAATTCGCTCCACGATTTTCTCCACTTGTCTTTCTAGACTTACATCCGCCACATTACACAACACTGTATCTCTCTTTCACTTTCTCACTCTATTACTAAATCACATGTAAAATATAAACATATATATCTAAGACAATTAATTCGTGACATGCACAATTTAACACAGAGTATGGGCGGACATCATTTTCTGAACATTATAAAACTTGTGTGAACTAAAAAAAAACTTGTAGATTAAATATTTGCCCATGCACATTTACTAACAGTGCATTAACTTCCTATTTGACTTTAATTATTTAATCTGTTGCGGAATGGGTAATTGTCCTTTTCTCAGAACTTGTCCTTCTCCGCAACCTGAAAAACTCTAACTAAGGTATGGTTGTTGCCAGTTCATTTACTATGGTGGTTGAGATTAATTTCCAACACCTATGACTTCAGGAATGGCACTACACTTGTACAAAATACATTGAATATTGTTTATTCTCTACACTCTATAAAGGAATACTTTACTTGTAAAAAATACATTGAATATTTTTTATTCTCTATACTCTATAGAGGAAGGCTAGACTAATTCGCTATGGCATATCAACCATATCCTACCCGTTACAAATAAAGATGAAGACTAACGGGTTGAGGGCATGAAATAATATGATAAATAAATATAAAACCAAAATGGGTTAATGAGTTGATGGAAAGAAGTAATATTCCCTAAGAAATGGCACTGTGATTGCAGAAAAAACAACTGCTATTTATTATCTATACTGAGAAAGACCCCTGACTTATTTAAAAAAATCTTTGTCATTTGTTTTCTTTCTAACGTTCTAAACGTTAAGAGTATTATGATTTAAAAAACATTGATCAAAGCAATAAAGCATCCAAATTTTTATAATTTAAGAGAGATTGGCCTAATCATAATAGTTCTGTAGCTTGCATTTTTGAGTTTGTGAGAGCAATTTGGAGCAACATTTATCATTCATTTGGAGATCTGATGTTTCAGTGTTTCTGGTTCATGTTTTTTTTTACTATATATATATATATATTTATATATCTGCCAGCACATTACCCTATATTGGAGTCTTGTGTTTACAAATAGTCTGGAGGATCTATATCCATATCTGATCCATTTCATTACAACTTAGGCAGCAAGTAACTGGAATTTAAATATATATCAAAAATGTAATAAACAGTTGAAATGGTCTACTAAAAATAAACTAGCAAGAAAATTCAACATCTTGCGATTGTTGTGGTATAGTGCATGTAAGGGCATATACTTATTTTTCACTAGATATGTGATCCCTGATAATCACATCTCTTGTAACTTGGTTGTTAAGAAGTTCAAACAGATTCAGTGAAAACAGATTCAATGCAACTTGTGATGATATTCAAACTTCCAAAATTGTGCTAAGTTGAACTAGTATACAGAATTTTGATCCAATGTGTTTTGAGTTGAAATACTGAAAATAATTTAGATTCCAGTTGTTTCCTTATGCATTTTTTTGCATCTAAAATGAATTTTTTGTCAAAGGGTGATCGCTTTTGTGCAAAATTGACAATTTACATTGTTCTATACTAATCCTTCACTCTTTTGTTTTTGTGAGGCCTACATTTTAGTTAGTCTTCAAACATTTGCATTCCTGAGTAATAGTTAGATGGTTCGAGAATTGTATATTATTAACATTGGTTGATTGCACCCTTCATGATTAAATGGAGGTTATTGCAGTTGGTTCAGTGGCTACCCTGGTAAGGATAGAGATAAAGAAAATGTGGGCCAAGCGCATGAAGTAATATTCCTTGAGAAATGTTTTGTAATTTGCATAAAAGACCATGAATACTATATGGGATCACGACCTACATAGATTTTGAATTCAAATAAATATTAGAAAATAAATATCCCTCTCCTGCTCTATTGATAATAAATTGGTTTTTTCATAACAATGCCATTTTGAACTTGAAACAATGATGAATGTCATTTGAAAAATAATGGCACATAGTCATTCAAGCTTTTCACCATTGATAATAAATTGGGTGTTTTATAACAATGCCATTTTTAACTAGAAAAAATGATGAATGTCATTTCAAAAGTAACGCCGCATAGTCATTCATGCTTTGGATCTAATGTTAGGTAAGCACTTTGTGGAAGTTGTGGAGGAAGTGTTGAATGAGGGTGTCCTAGATTAGCTGTATAATATTACAGCTGGAAAAAAGGAAGATTTCCAAAATTTCAAGGCATATGGAGAGTGAATTTACACAACATATTCTCTTTGGAAATGGACTCAGAATTTTCCTAATTGATAGCAGAATATCGGCTATTAGCATTCCACACATCACTACATGGTTTTGCGATTATACAAGTGTATTGGCATAGAATTTGATGGCCCGCCGAAGTTTTCTTGCACAACTGAAATGGTCAAATTCGTGGAACAAGTGGATGAACAATTAATGCCATAGTAGAGGATTGCAGCATTAGATCTCACTTTGGGAAAGACCCTCAAGAGATGTTGGGAAACCCATAAGAGTGTGTTGTCCCACCAGTAGCAGATCCAATTCTTTACTGATTTTACCTATACTTTGCAGCTTAAAATAAACATGTGACTGATCCAGTACCTGCAAATTATCCAGTAGCTTAACCACCACCTAATATCGTCCAACATCATTTTATGTCCCAGAACCAATAAATTCCCTTCCAGCAGCGGCAGAGGAGCCCCTTTCAGTTCCAAATCCTCGTCCAAGGCCGCTACCTTGCCTGGCATTACTTCCATTTTGAGAGTGAGAAGAAATGTTAAGAGTATTATGATTTAAAAAACATTGAACAAAACATCCAAAGTTTTATAATTTAAAAATGATTAATTGGCATAATAATAATAGATTTGTAGCTTGCGAGGTTAACTTATTTAATCTCCATGGTTGGGACATAAGTTGAATAACTATGACAGGTTTTGATAATTTGGATCTGACACAAAAAATCCACTCCAACCTTTAAGAAAGACAACTCACCTGCAACTATATCAAGTTAAGTTGTGCTCTTCATTAAAATAACACAAAAAATAAGTTGATCCAACCAAACTTTAAGAAATACAACTCACCTGCAAACATATCAAGTTAAGTTGTGCTCTTCATTAAAATAACATAGAAATTAAGTTTATCCAACCATGCTTTTCGTTGGAATTACACAACACATAAGTTGATTGACCTCGTGAAAATAATTGACTATTGTTTCAACATTACGTGTCAACACTACATGCAATAAAATATACACCAGCTTTATCAATTCTAGGGGGGCTGAATTTACCTGGTGATTCTTGTTTATTGAATTTACCAGGTGACTCTAGTTTGCGTTCAACGTGAGATACAGGGTCTCCCATCCTTGACACATTGTCATCTAAAAAAATTTAAGCATTGCAATCACTTACAAAATTGTATAATAAGATACTAACCAGTTCTAATTACTAAATGTTATTAAAGAGTAAAGTTACATTGTGAATATATCCTTTCTTCAAAATCACTTTTCCATGACTTGCCTTTTTCATGAAGAAATCTTAATCAATACCAGACACACCTCTACGTGTAAAAACATTAAAAAAATAACAGATACATTAAAAAAATAACAAATGTCCAGAATTCATGTAGTGCTTATACTTTAAAGAAATAACAATGGTCCAGAATGCATGTAGTTCTTGAACGCATGCCACATGCCCTTGTCTATCACTATTATTCTCTCTAGAATAACCGCATACAATTCATAGGTTCGATTTTTTAAAACATGTTTAAACAAGCTCCTGTGTTTGGATTACTACACTTCTTTTGCCTTAACTACTTTCTATAACAGAGAATCGACAAGAGAGCCACACAACATCGTAGAGAGCCACACAAAGCTCAGAATTTCATGTCTCAACATTGTTAGCATTGGGTTTTGATATTTTATACTTTGTGAGCATGGACCTTAAGCAAATGTTAAGCATTACAGATATACGAATTGTTAGCTATGCAAATTCATAGCTATGCTGATTTTCAATATTCACATCCTTGGTATTAATGATATGCATCCAAAGACACTGAAGATATTACAACTACTTCTTTTGAGGCAGATCTTCAATGGCATCTTCCTGAAAGTGATCTTCAATTGCAGAATGTATCCAAGCCTATCATGGCTCCCCATGGCATCTCAGGCAAAAGATTAATGACCTTTCCCGCTAGAATGGTCAAGATGTATGATTCATCCATGCCATGCTGAAGAATCGCCTGCAGGCTTCACACAAAAACATCCAATTCCTCTAAAGAAAAATTGGTAACCAGTGATCTGAGTGGATTATGCGAATGTAGCTAAACAGAGTGTTGGATTGGATTATGCGATTGTAGCTAAACAGAGTTTTGGATGTATCTGTGATTTGTAGAAACAATTTTAAAGGTCGGAGAGAGGGGAATCAAAACTGCGTAGCAAACTGGTTTTGGCTATGTGTATTGTTCATCTGGGTTAACTGGGCTAACTGCCACTACTAGTTAAATATGAAGAATGAAAACTATTGGTTATAGATGAGTAATGAAAATGAGAGGATAAAAATACCATGCGAACAAAATGACAAACAAGCCTTGGTGAAATGAAAAACAAACCAAGTGGAAGAATGAAAATGAGAGAATAAAAACACCAAGCGAACAAAATGAAAAACAAGTCGTGGTGAAATGACAAACAAACCAAGTGGCAGGAAAACAAAAAAAACAAGTGCAAGTGGCAGGAAGTGACAGCAAACTAAAACCAAAATGGCCCAAAACCAAAATGGGCGATATGTATATTTAAGAGTGTATAAGATTATACTAGCATTTGAGGTCAAAAGACTAATGCTAGACTAATGCTAGCATTAATCTAGCTATGAAAAATGTGAGTGAATAAATAACCTTTTAATCTTAGAAATGGAGTATCAACTTTGGGATATAATGTAATTTTGCTTCCATGTTGCCTCGTTACATGTGAGGTTTCCAATATGACTTCAATTCAGAACTTAGGTTAAACTTTCTTGAATCTAAATTATGAAAGTGAAATTTTGGTTAAGTTTTAGTAAATCGACCTATCAACACAAATTAATATATGGTCAACACTCAATCGAACGTTATAGCCCCATTGTCGTTAGCAAAGACTAATAACACATTCATTTATTTTACCCACAATGTATTGGAATTAGCCATAAAAATAAATAAATAAAATAAAATAAAATAAAATTATGAATAATCTTCCATAAGAAAATAACACATTAATTTATTTTAATATATATTTTTAAAAGTTCATACTTTAAATTTAATAAAGTTTTATAGGTTTTATTTTATAATTAGTTGTAAAAATATAGGTTACCTATTTTAATTCTTTATTTTAAAGTTTTTTTGAATATTAAATTTATTTATACATTTAAAATATATACTATAAATAATAATTTTAATGAAAATTTTTATTTTTACATTTAAATTAAAAATTAAAACATAAAATAGTTGTATTAGAGTAATTTTTTATTTAAAAAGAATAAAAATAAAAACAATTATTTTTTTCTTTTATAAAAATCATATTTTAGTAGGAGTTGACATAAAGCAATAAATGCACATGTTGTTTTTCTAACATGAGCCAGTTCATAAATTTATATAATTGATAACCACCATTTTTTTAAATCACATATATTAATCTAAATATAACTAAAGTCATATAAATTTTCAAGTAATTAAATATCATTATTATTATTAAAAAATTAGAATATAGAAAAACATATTAATTAATAAGATTTTAATATAATAAATGTTATTATTAAAAAAAGTTGTTGTTTAGGTGTTTTATGTTTAGGAAGGTTTTTTTTCCAAAATTTTATAGAAACTAACTGGAATTATGTGTTCAATCTGTGAACTATGCATAATGCAAGTATCCTATGAGTTTTTCAAGGAACTAAATCTATTTCTACATTTTAAAGATGATTTTAAATAGAAAAAGACACAACCCAACAAAAAAAAAATCTCTTTACTTTAGTATCTATCTTTTCTTTCTTGGTTAGCTAGCAGACCTCTTCGATATTACACAACACAACTACTTTCTCTCTTCAGTCACACATTTCTCACACATATTGCAATTTAACAGTCTAAATCATATTATAATGGTGTCACCTTCAATTTTTTTGTGTCTGTAGCTATGTGGTTTTCTGAGCTGGGCTCTTTACACCTATATGGTGCACTCTTCTTGTTTAGCTCCCTTCCATCCAACCTCTTTGAAATATAGGTGCTTGAGCACATACATACTCCCATATATCTGACCACGTCCCCTGTGCATAACCATGACAAGTTGGAACCATACCCATCCATTCCATACATCATAGACTCAATATTCTCCAATGTCAAATGTTTAGATACCCTTTTCCTATCAATTAGAAAAAAATTCAACTAAATATACAACTAATGTCATTTTACCTATCATATTGGGACACCACATACCAAATTACTCAACCATTGATATTCATCCATAGTGCCTGGCATTCCTTTCCCATCAAATGATGGATTGTTCAAGAAATTTTCCATAATCTACTGTAGACGATAATTTTCCAAATGCAATTGGACACCACATACTAGAGTTCTCAAATTTTGTTATATGTTCCCAATATATATTACTTTGGCATTTCGGTCCTACACATGGTGTGAAACTTCAACTTTCTAGCCTTTCTGCAACAACCTTTTTTAGCTTCCCCTTCATGTAAATATTTTCATGTGAAATTGCAATTAATTGTGAAAATATAAATATGACTAGATAATGGAGAGGACACAAATTCAGAGCTTGAAAGGATAATTTTCTTGGGAATTTCTTGGGGAAGTAGACAAGCTCATAATTCTACATTTTATTTCCACCTATATCCTTGATGAATTAAAATCAATTGAATTAAAAAAAGGCATATGGGCACCTGAGGAAAAGGACAAGCCAATCTTGCTCTTGTGGGATGATTTTTCTCTGGTGAACACACAACAAAAATTTGAAAATGATAAAAATGAAGGGAGCTTGGTAGAGATACTCTCAATAGAGTACATAAGGAAAGTTATGCGGACAAAAAATAATGAGAAGGAAAACGAGAGGATATATAAGAGGAGATTGTGCAACATCAGTGCGTTGAATTCATTGGAGAAAGCCAAACATAAGAATAGGCTTAGAAGCATGCTCAAGAGTGTGGGTTAAAGGAAAAACTATGGTGTTGAGAAGATGGAGTCACGATGGACTCTAGATTCCTACTTGGGAGTTGGAGACGTTGTGTAATTTGGGACTTCTCTTGGTGTTAAACAGGTGGAGACTGAGTTCTCTAGGTTCTTGTGGTATTTGTGAGGTGAGGTCACAATGTGCTCTAGATTCCTATGGGTGTAACATGTGGAGACAATATGGGTCATGGATTCCTGAAGGGTAGAGCAGATGGAGATACTCTTGGCTCTAGATTCTTGTAGTGATTGTTAGGTGAAGTAATATGTGGTCTAGATTCCTTGAAGTGTTAATTTTGGTGGATACATTGTGTGCTCTGGAGTTCTAGGTGTTAGGTGGAGGCATGATGTTCTTTGGATTCCCATTTGTTTTTTCAATTATATTCGTGTGAAATATCCTTGATGACTTCACTCCTCAACCTTAAAATCTGGCTTAGGGTTGGTTAACTTCAAGAAAGAATGGTAGTGTATTTGGCCTACAATTGGGAGGAGAGTTGAAGTCCCTCCCTCAGTTTTAATTCATTCATCTAATAAGATGGGTTGCTTACTTTTATCTCTGTACATACCTGTGCAATATGAATGATAAATAATGTTTTTATATGACAATGGCTGTATCAACACTATAATTAAGGAATATGTGTTCATGTGTATTTGCAATGAGATGGTTTGTATGATTATTCTGAGGATGTGAGGGACTTAAAGAACCCTATAGTTGCTAATATATTTCCTGATTTTCAAAGATACTTGCATGATTTCTTAAGACTATCTAATGAAACAAATTAATTTTTTATGATGTTTTTGATTCCAAGGTTTGGGTGTTATCACTACCAAGGAATCTTCATTGTCTAAGAATTAAGTAATTTTATTATTAAAGAGATATGTATGGCATGCTAGGAATTAGTGTGGATTTCTATTGTACGTGGATAAGTATTTATTTCTTTATTCATGGACTCATAAAAAAACAATGCATGATACACTAGAGGCTCTAATAGTGATGGTTCATATTCATTCTATAGAAGGATGTAGTATTGACGTAGTAGAAATAATAAAATGGTGTTAGCCATGGATTGGATTTTTATAATTCCCATTAATAGTTGGATTAAAAAATTTGTGAATGTATTCCATCGATAGTTAGCACTTGGACTGGTTTTTATTGATATAAGGATGTCTTCCTATGAATATGGATTCTTTGGGAAAGGATAGGCTACCAGAGGAACCTTGGCTAGTTCGTTGAAATTCTTAAGGAAAACCTTAATCATACAAATTCTAAAAGGTAAAGAATTAATCTTTGTATTTAGGTTGGATTTAAGTGATCTAGATATATCTAGGAATATAGAAACCTGAAATAAATTTCAAGGTGAAGTATCATGGAAAAACTAAATTCATATTTATCCGAATACATCCGTAAAAACACTAAGTTGAGGTCTATCTAGGATGGGGCCCAATTTGGTTAAATCACACAAGGTGTGGATGAGTGTCCAAAGTTGGATATCTAAGGTGGCATAAATAGTTCGAGTGTCAAATGTTTTTTGGGGTCCAAATGCACCTGGTAATCTAGATTATTTGTGTTGTGATAAAATGTGGGTATCATTAGGTTGCTATAGGAACTAGATATAACAAGAAACCAAGAAATAACATGTGAAGCCATACATGGTGGGGATTATGGGTTAGATGATATGGAAAGGTTTATGTGGACTTAGTCACATCCACACTGGTGCAAGGATGGTGTGGAACTGCCTAGGTGAGGTCATGCAGCCATGTGGGCACCATATGTATGTTGTTATAAATTAAATATCAAAGCAATGAAACAAAAATATTGGAAACAAAAAAAAGAGCAAACTAAGGCAAATATACATGGTTCATCAAATTTGGGCTACAAACACAAAGAAGCAACCAAACCTTCCTTTTATATTACCCAACAAAGTAAAGGGATACAATCTACACCACATTCGCTATAACTTCTCTTTTCTCTCACACAATCTCCTTCCCTCTTTTTCAAAAATAATATTACATAACCGCAATACAATTCTCTCATTTAAATCTAGGGTTACCTTCTAGGGAAAAAACCCTCAATTTACATAACTTCTACCATGAGATATTTTTCCTAATGAACAATTTATATTGACTATAAGATTACAATATTATACAGCTCATTTTTCTAAAAAAATTGCTTTCAATGGTGCTTCCCCTAAACCCTTGCTAGGGGGGGGGGGGGGCTCGAAATCATGTTGTCCCCTCCCCCCCATGGATACCCCTACAACACCAGTGGTGGGGGGGAGGGGTGGAGCCCCCAACTCTCCCCATCAACAACTGGTTTGTAAAAGCGTTTGGAACAAGACCTCTAAATCAAGAATATAATCAAGCTCCTCACCCAACATGTGTTGTATGGGTGTTGTTAGGGTCCTATAATAATAGGGTTCATAATTTTTGAATTGACTATGATTAGTCTTGTAAATATGTACATGCCTTGCTTTCTGCAAGTTGTTTTCCCATATTTGCAAATAATAAAAGAATGAAAAGAGGGTAAACATCCTAAAATAAAGATCAAAGGACTTGAAAAGAAAAGATCAAAAAGAATAAAAAATGGACCCCAAAAGAAAAAAGAGATAAGAATAAGACATGAAAGTGATGCAATTCAACATGCCACTACTTACTTTTACTGCAAGAATAATGATTATGTGAAGCTTATTTAAAATGCCATAATCCATGATAAGTTAAATAGCTTAATCTTGGCTTTTCATGCTTTAAATTTCATGTTTATAGATAGAGAATAAAGATCTGTCAAACAGTTTAAACTTGACAAATTGGTAGATAGTTAGAGAATAAATGAGGAGCTCAATAGTTTAATCTGAGCCCTTGGATGAAATAAGGTTAGATTTAGATAGTTTATGCTTTAAAAAATGGATTTAGGGTTGCAAGCTCAAATGATCCCATGCAAATAATGAAAAAATGATAGAATAAATGATGGGTAGGTAGAAAGAAGTTGTACAGGGCATGTAATAAAAAATCATTTAGCAAAATTACTAATTTCCCTCCACTCAAAGTATTCAGTATTCAAAACCTTCAGTTAAAAAGGCTCAAAGCATTTCTCTGACTTTTGTTGGGACCAGACCCAAGGCTTAATAATTGATTGGTAATAAGTATTGGATTCCCTTCATAGAAAACCCATTTCTTCAACATAATCACCCTTTTCCTAAAATAAAAACCCTTTTCCTAATGTAAAACACCTTTCTGCTTAGGGAAAGTAAAAATCCCCTTTAACTAATCTCATTTCATTCAAAAATATTCAAAAAAACCCAAAAATACTATTTATCCTAAGTATTAAGTGTAAATGTTTAAAGTGGGGCCATCATTGTACCCAAATGCTTAAAATACACTTTTAATTAGTACATTTATGTATATTTCCACTCATTATATCCATTTTAATATTAACATTTAATTTATTTTATTAATTTCTTATAAATCCCCCCCCCCCTGGTAGTTATATTAACTCATTTATGTTAAATACCCTGAAACCCACTTTATAATATTAACCTATGGTTCTAAAAACACACGTGAATTATCCTACTTCCCCATAGTTAAAACATATTATATATAATACTATCTTCCCTTCTCTTTACACCTCCATATCACTTATTCGCCGTGTAAAACCGAATCCCGCCTATCATGTTTAATACATTAGTTTATACATTTAAAACTTTATTTTCAACATATAACTTAACCCCGCCACATATAAATCTCCCGGGCCTGACGCCCCATATGCCGAGCTAATCCACCGATGAATCTCAGTCGTTCGCATCTCCTTAACCCGATCCGACGAACCATATGCAATATCGCATTTTCAAAATTGCGATCGTTAATCAATTTGAGATTTGTGAAATGGGCAATATTTCCCTCTTCTCTCTCCTCCAAGTGGCGCAAAATAATTGGATCACATCCTTTGGAATGAAACCATTTACCGCCTTCTCATCATGCGATAACCGCTCGATGGTATTCTACTCCCTAGCGCCAAATCGCCATCCCATTATGAATTGACCGGCATTAAATGCACATATTGCTTAACCCTAATGTTCTATAAAACTACAAATATGCGTAGTTTAAACTTTTTTCTACATTCTCTGCACGTTTAACCATCTCTGACTTAAAAAAGACGCCATTGCCCTTTGTTTACGTACTCAAAGAACCAGAAATCCATTTTAATTGCTGCTAAGACCGCCTGAAGCCTCCAGTCTACTTCCAAAGGACTTCAACAACTACCAAAAGTATCCAAGCACCTCAGAAAACCTATTTCAAGACCAAATACCTACAAAAATAGGTATTCCTCAAAACAAAGTAACCTTCTTGTCATTTGAAAAAGAAATTTCTGCAATTTTGAGCCTTATAAAGTTTGTCTTCCCATAGAAAGGCCTTAATTACCTTCAAAGAAAGTATTTTATGTAGGAAACCTGATAAAACCATAGTTTAGAATACTTTAACCTGTTTTAATCGAAATTCAAGTTTTAAGCCTTTTTGCAGACCTTAGAGAAACCCTTGACTAATTCAAACCCTTTGCAAATAATTAGAAACATTTTATGCATGAATTAAACTATTTTTAGTCCATTTTATCCAAGAAGAGTAGAAAACCCTTGTTGTATCTTGTCCTGAGTTTGTAAAGAGTTTGAAGACTAGTTTTGGAACTAAATTAAAGGTTAAAACCATAAGAAAGCCTAATTTTACCTATTACAGTTCAACAGATCTCTGTCATACCAGAAATACCTTCTGTAAACAGTTTAAGCTTACAGAAGAGTACAAAAAATCTAAAAAAAGAGTTTGAAGCATCTAGAAGGTCAAAATTGTCAAGATTAAACCCATAAATGGCTTCAAAAAGCACCATTGTTATAAATCCACTACAACCACATGTTTATATGCTGAGCATACACCTCTAGCTGATGTGGATTACAAAATAATTGATCCAATAATTGAATTTAATCTACTACATCTCCACTGCTGGAGTCTAGAAAAATCCTTAGATCAGGGAGATGAAGTTCAGATTTGGGAGTCCAATTTACCCAAATATGTAGTTCCACATACTCATCAGTGTCCAAAAGTCATTAGGTTGTGTCAAACCTACTATTCCCCTGACCAAAGAGCTATGGTTGATGCTAACAAAGACGTATTGTTTACTATTACTGCAGAGTCTATAATCTAATGCTTCAGCTAAAACCATATCCCAATGCAGTCTCATTATCCATAGAAGCTCTCACAAAGTTTTATATTGAGTTAGACTTTCCTAAAAGATTTGAGATATTTCAAACTTTCATGCATGCATATGTTGAAATCCCAAAGATTAATCCTCCCTATTCATCTTCCAAATTTCCTGAAGGATCAAGGCATGCCATTTCTATGTTATCCTTTATTTTTGGTTATTTTACTGATGAGCACATTCATGAGTCTATTATTGGTTTTGTATCCACATTTTTGCCTGGTCAACCTCCTTCTGGCATTTAAAACTATGCTGAGTACATAGTTGATAGTATCCATGATCAGCTTGTGAAATTGCCCACTCAAGGAGTTTTCAGATATTCATCATTCCTCTTTCATATATTCCTCTACTTCCAAGTAGATAAATTCCCAATAAAACTTTAGAAATTGGATGTAGAAGGTAATCCATTGTCAGTCATTTTCTGGACCTCTCTAATCAAAAAAGAATCAACAGAATTCACTTATGTGGATTTCATAGATTGTTTTGTTCATCCATTGATAAACATGTTGACAAAAAATGTACATCCAAAGATAAGTAATGAAATAAAGAAAGTGTTACAGCTGTCAGAACAAAGTAGAACTAGAGATTGGTACCTTTACCAAAATCATACAGAGATTAGAGTCTATGGGTCAAACCTTTTGCCCTATAAACTGCCAAAATACTTGCCAATGAGAGTTTTTTCCTTAGAGTATATAAGAAAAATTCTCAATTCAAATTCTATCAAATTCTTGGCTGCTAAAAAGAAGACTCAATTCAAATTAAAGAATCAGGTGGGTCCTTTCATTTGTAATCACAGGGAAGCAGGTGTTGAAGCAACAAAACAGTTGCTGGAATATAAATTTAAAGAAAGTTTCTTGTGGAATTATGATCCTAATGGAATACTTAGTAAAATGGGGGTAAAATGCAAATTAACCCCTTATGTCCATGATAAAAGGCCTGATATTGAACAATTTTCTAATCAAATAGAATGGTTGGACAATACTTTGATGGAACCAGTTAAACAGGGTGATACTAGTCACACACTGAAAATTGTAAATCAAGAAGATAAAGCCACAAAGAGAATTAGAGAAGAAGGAACATATACATCTGAAACAACAACAAAGACCAAATTCAAAACTAGATATAATAAGAAACCTAAGCTCAATCTAGTGAACAAGGATAAGGAAACAATTGAGGTTCTAGATGAAGAAAACACAGATAATAACACAGATGTTGCTATAGTTATTGTGAATGATCAAGAAAATAATACTCCAGACACTCAAATGATAGAAAAACAACAAAACATGGAGGGATCCTCATCACAACAAGCAGAGAATACATACAGT
Organism: Pinus albicaulis; assembly: GCA_034641835.2. Classification (NCBI taxonomy): domain Eukaryota; kingdom Viridiplantae; phylum Streptophyta; class Pinopsida; order Pinales; family Pinaceae; genus Pinus; species Pinus albicaulis. The sequence continues at coordinate 1,223,654,155 of CM076580.1, forward strand.
GATATTAAAGAGAAATATAAAGAAATCAAGGCTAAGAATGAAGAGTTAAAAAATGAGATTTATTCACAGTATCTAAAGCAGACTCCAGGAAATCAAAACAGATTACTCTCAGCCTTTGATTACACCAATAAGAAATTGTTTATGACAGTGCTACAGCCAGCAGTGCCTAAACCTACAACAATAGTAGATTATAAGAAAGTTGACTTTGAATTGCCAGTTGTTAGCATTCATCGCTTAGATCAAATTGAGTTTGATAAGAAAAGCTATGAAATGATTTATTCTACTATGACCACCAAGGCAATGAGTGCCGAGAAACTTCAGAACACTATAACCAATTTGAGAGATCAAATTAGGATTGAAAAAGCTTCCTCTTATGCTAAGGACACTAGAATCTATTCCTTAGAAGAACTGGGAATTGAAGTAGGGTATGACCCTTCAAATGTAAAGGATGAGAAGAATTAGTGAAAAATAAAAATGTTGAAATTGTAGCACATAGAAAGTAACTAAAATTGCCTCCAAAAGAACATCCACACGCAAAATAAATTGTGCAGGAGGAAAATTAGAAAGACGAGATGATGAGTCTTATACTCCAAATGACAACACAGATTAAGGAAATGGAGATAGAAATGGACAAGCTTGTCCAAGAGAAATAAGCTAAAAAAACTCAAAGTGCTCCTCCCACAGTCATCCCCATGGTAACTACATCAGTTCCCTCAACTTTAGCAGAGGAGTTAGCACCAAAAGTGCCATTGGCCACAGCTATGCCAATGACTTCTTCCACTACTTTTGCTACGAAATCATTTACTTCAGCAGTGCAACAAATAGATGAGGCCAGCAAGCTCATAAAAGCTATGGAAGATATGTCCATTCAAAATAATGAGATCAATAGGTTAAAAGAAAAAATCAAGAACTTAAAAGATGCCAAGAAATTAGCTCAAATCAATGCTAAAACAGAGGAACAAAAAGCCAAAAGGTTAAGTGAGCAGTCGAAGAAGGTTGAAGGAGAATTAACCTTGAAAGAACCAATGGCTTACATAAAAAATCAGTTGTGGTCCAAGATCATTGAGTCAATCAATGACACTTGGCCTTCCATTAAGGTAATCTATGAACAAAAAGATTTGCTTAAAGTAGAAAAAGAAGAAATTGTGAAGACAAAGGAAGAGCTTGGTGCCAAACCTGAAGAGGCCTAAGAAATAATCAAGTTTTTAAACACCAAAAACAAACAAGAATTGGATGAGATTGGGATAACTGATAAAATTGAAACAATACTTGAAGTGAGAAAGGTAACTACAAAGAAAAACTTGATGAAGCAACTAGAAGAGAAATGCCAAAACATGGATTTGGCCATAACTAGATTTATGGTAAAGTTTGAGATATTAAGGCAAAAAGGCTTGCCAAAAATTCTTGTTTTAAATGATAAACTAATGAAGCTAGAGGATTACAACAAGAAGATCAGAGATTTTTCCAAAGAACAAGTAAACAAGGCAGATTGGCAAGGAGTACCTACAGGAAAAGTGTTGCATAAAAGAATTGAAGATTTGTTTTATTTACAGCATGAGATAAAACATCTCTTTGTGGTCAAACTAACCTTTTTTAGATACATAGAGGCTGATGAAAATTATAGAAAACTTACCAAGATGAAATTACATGATGAAGAATTTTGGAAAATTTTTACCGATTTGTTGTAAAAGACAATTTATAGTGAAAGAGGATGAAAAACAGATTGTTGTTTTTACAACATATTTTTAGTGCAGTAAAGCAGTCAAAATAGAAAATGAAAGAGTATTAGTGGTTAAAGTGTATCAGTAAAAGAGTATCAGATGAGAAGATAAAGTTTCAAAACATATTAAAGATCTTTTTGCCAACATTGAAGACAAAACAACAGCCAGTTGCACCTAAATCCAAACAACATTTCTATTTAAATTGAATAAATATGACAACTTGCAAGTTGTTAAGCAACTGTCACTATATTTTTGTAAGAGATATTTTATTTTCCTTAGAAAAATCCTATGAGTATTCTAGGATATTTTGTATAAATTTTTGTATAAATACTCCACTCTTTGAAGTATTATTGTGGACTAAATTGCTGACGATTTCTATAGTCAATATTTCTATACCCGAAGGGCTTTTGTACCAAGTTTCAAGTCAGCAAGGTTGGATCAAATCAATAAAGCATCATGTTTTAGGATTCATGTGTTGGGCCAACTTAAGTGAAGTACTCTCTACTGTTATTTGTTAAATCTTCTTATGTTTTCCATTCATACATAAATGTGTTCCAAATTTAAATGTGAAATCAGGAAGTGATATATCAGAATTTTTTAATAGCACTCTGTTATTTACTGGTTTTCATTTTGATGTTTTCTACTGATTTCTAGAGTAGGGAACCCTTAATTTATCCCTCTTTCAAATGACCTATGTCTTATTCACTCCTTATCCAGATCAAAGAATCCTTGATTGCTCTTTATCCTGATTAAACCACTTCACCAATCAGCCTCAAATATCTTAAGTGACTCAACTATCTTGCCATGAAAACATTTGACTCTAGACCTTGATCCTGGCCTGTATGTTTGATACATTGACTCCATTTTCCCAATGGAAAAACATATTTATCTCTATCCATCTCATTAAGTGATTTTTCCCACCAAACCAAACCAAATTTCCCTATATAACTAGCCTAAAATCAAACATAAAAAATAAAGTTAAATCTTATAGAGAGAGCCCTCTCTGAGCCTTAGGAAGGCTAGATCCTAGAGCTTGAAAGTAGGTCTGTGGTTACCTCTAATATTCTTAAAACTATAAAATCAAAATCTAACAACTTTGGGAATTGTTAGAGTGATAACATACTGGTGACTCCATTAGAGAACTAACCAATACTAAGTTTTAAATAGGTCTTAAAGGAGATATTTTTCATTATCCTTTCACCTTAAGACTGTTTTATAAGTTGTGAGTATAACTTCATAAAAAATTGTAATTTTGGCTTCCATAAATATCTACTATACCAAGTCAAAGCCAGATCCTAAACCTACTGCAATAGTAGATGATCCAGACATAATTGGGAAAAACAATAAAAAAGTAGAAGATTTAGGTAATAAAGTTTCCTTAGTTAGAGAAAATTCCCTTCCAAAACAGTTAGCAACTATACAAGACATTTATTTTGACTTAAATTTTGAACATTATTTATTCAGAAACAAATTAGAAAGTGATTTAAATAGCACTGTTATAAATCCTTATTTTATTTCATCTCTTGAAATTAAACAGGAAACTGTTTCATTAGATTCTGAATCAAAAATATTTGAAGCTTATGATAAACTTATGAAATAAATGCTACTATACTTAAGAAAATAGATGAAGATATTTTTTAGCATTCAGTTGAATTAGCTGCTCTATCAACTTATACCCCATAAGCCTTCTACCACTCATTTAGATACCAATATTTTAGAGTCACAAGGTTCATCCCTATTTACTACCACATCATCCATAATATCCACCACACTCCATTCCACAGATCCATTTATTCCTAAACAACCATTCCAACCTAGAGTATTATTTCCATCTTCCCCCACCTCAACACCACCCACTAGTTTTCCTTCTACATTTTCCAATACATCATTCTCATTCCCAAGCACTTCTTCATATATCCCAGTTTCATCTTCTAGAATCCCAACTACACCTTTTAGTTCTTCAACCATATTTTCCAGTACATCATCTTACATTCCAATCTCATCAACCACTTCTTCAACTGCATCAGCTAGTACTTCTAGCTCTAGCTCAACCACTTCCAACTTACCTCCTAGCCAAGCTATAATTCAAGCCATGGATGCTAGGTATGCTCCCTTAGTCCTTCCAGGACAATTACATGACATGCCTCAAGATTACCACAGTAAAATACCTCAATTTGATGAAACCACTCATTACACTGCCCAACAACATATTAATAAGATGACCGATTATTTTGAGCTTCATGAAATAGATGATTCTGATGTACAAATGAGACTCTTTGCTCAAACATTAACCGGGGAGGTAAAAAAATGGTTTAAAGGTCTTAATCCTAGTAGTATTGTTGATTTAGCAGTTTTTCATAGATTATTTTTGAATAAATGAGAAAAGAAGAAAAATCCACTTCAAATATTATCTAAATTTGATGCTATGAAAAGAGCTCCTAATGAAACAGTCCAAGATTACTGTAGTAGATATAACAACATTTATAATTAAATCCCTCCTAGTCTCAAACCCACTCCAGACTCTGTCCTTCTCAAATTCTCTGATGGATTTGATACAAACATAACCTATCAATTGAGAGACAGAAATGCCGTTACTTTATAGGGAATGCAAACTAATGATGTTAGTGTAGAGGTAAATATATTGCCTAGAAAAGCTAGATTAAGGAATGAGAGGAGAGTAACAATAGAAGAAGAAACATCTAGTTTAGATGTAAAAATAGATCAATTAGCCAAAAATTTAGAGAGAATGATGGATAGATTAGACAATATAGAAAGGAGACCATAATGGGATAACCAACAAAAAATTAGAAATCCCAACTTTAGGAAGAACATAAACACAGGGAAATCTAAAGAATCAACACCTGACCAGACAATAAGACCTCCTTTTCAAGAGAACTATGCTGAAAGTTCTCATCAAGATGAAAATGAGGAAGACACCATAAATCTAATGGGTATAAATGATGATAACACTATCTTTCTCACACAAGAAGACCAAGAGCTATTTGAATTGCAACAACTACAATTAGATTCAAGTGAATCATTTGACTACAAACAAGTTTATGATTTTGCTATCAATGAAGTACATAAGCAATGTAACCTTAGAAGCAAGAAAAACATAGAACCTTCTACTAAGAAATTTGCACAAACACAAACTGAGAAAACAATAGAAGCTCCCACTACAAAAGTTTTGCAAATTCTCCCTAGGGAAAATAAGCAAAACTCCAATTCATCCCAAAAGATTGCAAGCCCTAAAATTTCACCTAGTCCCAAGATTGTTTATATAACAGATGAGGTTGTCCAAACATCAACAGATTTACAAAACTTTACTGCTGTCAAAACAACTAATTCTGCTAAAACAACAATTTTATATTCCAAAACACCCACTGCTGATCCAAAATCTACTACTGCCAAAACAACTTCTGATAATTCAAAATCTGAAAAAACATTTACTACTTTTCAAACTAATCCAGAAAAGAAAAGTAAAAATGTTAAGACAGTAGAAACACAAACTAAAAATGAAAAAACAGTTATAGAAAAACAAGACAAACCTAATCAAACTACAATTACTAAAGAAGAAACAATTCATCTTGCAAAATCACAACCTCCATTTAATATTCAAGCTAAAATTACGAAATTAAAAATACTAATTCCTTTAACAAAATTGGTAAAACATGATTTGCACAAAAAAACTATCACTGAAACCTTAAACATGAATGATGGAGAAGATTCAGTAAATCTAAATGATGATCAACCCAAGTTAATTTTTGGTCTTGATATTAATGGAAAACACCAAGATGGAGCAGTTCCACCATTTTACATTAGCTTAACTGTTCATAACAAAATATTACACAATGCAATGCTGGATTCAGGGGGCTTCACACAATTTAATGCCAAAAGCAATAATGGAAACCCTGAATTTAGATATCACTATGCCTTATAAAGATCTCTTTTCATTTGATTCTAGCAAAGTCAAATGTTTAGGTTTGATTAAAGATTTGTGTGTCACATTAGTTCAATATCCTGGTAAAAGCATACTCATGGACATTGTAGTAGTTGACATCCCTCCCAAGTATGTAATGCTCTTATCTTGCTCATGGGGAGCCAAATTATAGGGATCTCTACAACTTGATATTTCATATGCAACCATATCAGTTTTTGGCCAACCAAATAAACACTATAGGGAAACATTAATGAAATACATGGTGACTAGTGTAGAACGACCAAGAAATTACCCAATTTACATCAAACCTATTGACATGTATTCATTCATCTTATGCAACTCTAAAACTGATACTGAAATCAAAACTAAACTAAAAGATAAAAACAAAACACCAAATAGTGAAAATATCTTTCATGAATCATTATGGCACCTAGATTTTGATGGTGCAGTTAATAAAATAGGAGCAGGAGTAGGAGTTTGGATAACTAATATGGAAAAAAATCATGCAGAAGGCCATGCTTTCATACTAAATTTCAAATGTACCAATAACATGGCTGAATATGAAGCTCTCATTTTAGGACTCTAGATTGTTAGGAATTTAGGAGGTAAAAGAATATCAATTATGGGAGAATCAGAGTTAATTTTAAAACAGATAAATGGAGAATATTCTATTTATAATCCAAGATTAAGCCAATATAGAGAAACTGTGTTAGATTTGATCAAAGAACTGTTAGAATGTAGTTTTTCTGCAATACCAAGAAAACAGAACATACAGGCTCACTCCCTAGCAACTTTTGCTAGTACTTGTAATCTGCCATTTCAGTCAAATCATAGATATACTGCAGAAGTCAAAGACAGACCAATAATTCCAGATAATCTTAAATATTGGCAAATTTTCTCACAAGATCAATAGACTTACCATCTTATGAACAATGAATGTGAATTTCAGAATTGTAAAATAGACACAGACTGTACAACAAATCAGAATTTAGATAGTGAAATTGATTTCAATAACATAGATGTAAATAACTTAAGTTTTGCTAAACCTACTAAATTTAGTCAAACAGACATAGATAATTTAGGGAAAGTAGAGATTGATGAGATAGTTGATGATGAATCTGATATTTTGAACTTAAAAGATAACTTTTTACCAAAAGGCTTGACTCCTTTAGAAGATTTATTTGACTCCAATGATGTTGCAAGAAAACATAAAATGGAACCACTTAGATCTGATATTGAGGAATGTAATATTGTACAGATTTGAAACCTAAGATGATTAAACTTTCTAAAGCTTTACCTCGAGAAGAAGAAAAAAATACATAGCTCTTTTTAAGGAATTTCAAGATGTTTTTGCTTGGAGTTATGAGGACCTAAAATCCTATGACACTAGCATAATACAGCATAAAATACCTATAAAAGAGGACCAAAAAACTTTTAAACAAAAGTTAAGAAGGATCAATCCTATTTTGATGCCTTTAATTGAAAAAGAGGTAAAAATAATGTATGATGCCCAAATAATTGCACCAATCAGATATTCTGATTGGGTTTCTAATCTAGTTCCCACTAGGAAAAATATAGGAGAAATTAGATTATGTGTTGATTTTAGAAATTTAAATAAGGTATCCTTAAAAGACAATTACCATTTACCAAATATTGATCAAATTTTACAGAGGGTAGTTGGTTATTATAGGATTTCACTTTTAGATGGATTTTCAGGGTATAACGAAATTCTAGTCCAACTAGAAGACCAAGCCAAAACTGTTTTTACTACTCCATGGGGCACTTTTATGTATGTAAAAATGCCTTTTGGGTTAATGAATGCAGGAGCCACTTTTCAAAGAGCTATGGATATAGCCTTTGCAAAGGAAATTCATGAATTCTTAGAAACTTATTTATATGACATTACTGTATTTTCAAAGACTTATTATGAACACTTAGATCATCTCAGGAAAGTCTTTCTTAAATGCAGAAAATTTGGTATCTCTCTAAACCCTAAGAAAAATTTATTTGTATTAGAAGAAGGTAAGTTACTTAGACACACTATATCTAAAGATGGAATTAGAATAGACCCTACCATAATAGAGGCAATTCTTAACATTATTCCTTCTAGGAACACTAGATATTTCTCGTTTTTATGACTAGGATGATGCCACTTCATTTAAACTCCTTCTTCAACACGTTCACTTCCATCACTGAGAGTTTTTAAGTACTGTTCAATTAATTCATTCATGTTATTTTCAAAAAATACCAAGTCTTGATTGTATATAGACATTACAACTGAGTTCTCTTCTTCTTTTTCTGTTTCTTCTTCCTAGCTGTTACCAATACCTACACATTGAGAAATATTCATGAGATCATAATTTGAGTGCTTTTCGCCTTCATATTTGTATTCCTCTACCAAATATTTTTACTTAGTTACATCTTTCTCATCCAATTGATCTTCAGCCTGGGCTACCGCTCTATTGAGCAGTTTGTCTCTGAGATTATTTTCCTACAAAATTTGGAATCAACATTCTCTGAAAAATTTGTCATCGTCATATAGTGGGTTATAAGGTGTTGCATATCCATCATTAAAAATTGCATCATAGGGAGTTTCCTTACTAACACATGCTACTCTATTGTCAACTACAGACATACTTTTAGTCTTGATCCCAGTTACGATGCTTTCAACACAATTTCCATTTTCAACACCTTTATCAACTTCAACTTTCTCACTCCACTTCATGTTGTACTTAATTTCAAGAATATCCCAAATATTTTTGCATTACATTCTTCACCAAATTCATGTAAAATACTAGACAAAACGTGTTCATCCATTGTTGATATAATAAGAAACAATGTTATTGCACCTCTACTCTTATCTCGGGGATTTATAGAAGTTTCTTAAAAAAATTCCCATAAATCTACTGAAACAAGCAGTCCCTCCATTTTCATTGTCCAAAGCTTAAATTTTTTACCTCAGAAAGATGGTAGAATTGGCATTAATCATTTCAAAATTTCATCGGTTTCTTCAAATTCATCAAGTTATTCAGATCTACATCTAGAATTTGATATTCAACCTATACTTTTGGATCTGGAAGTCTCTTTTCTCAACCCATCACTGTAATTCATGCTCCTATTGTTTTCTACAACTTAAATGAATATAATGGCTGTTGGACAGTATTTTGAATTACGGATAAAACACGCTTCCCTAGACAAGTGCTAATCTAGAACAACAGGTTAAAGACTATACAAATGATTTTCCTACTATAAGAACAGACACATAGAGTGGATTATATGCTTACTTGGAATCCAAGCGCTTCCAAATGATTCCTTCTATCGCTCTCGTTATAGCTTCAAATTCTAGCCAGCTGTGCAAAATATTTCCTGCAAGAATGAACACTAAACAATAGAAGATAGCAATAATACATATGTCTATTCAAGTTAGTTTTCTAAATTACTAAAGAATAAACCATATACATCAAATAAGATACTCCAATATGGAAAATCAAAGCCAATACAGATTCATGTAGGGAAAAGTAAGTTGTATTCTTTATTAACGATAGAAGGGGAGGTTACAACCAAATGAATGATTTTGTGTCACCATCTCCAGCAGCATCCCAACCTCATCACAATGCAGATATCTCCAGCAAATTGTCACTAAAATCAATATCCTCAATGAAAAATCCACCAGCATTTCTCTACACCAATTCTTCCTTATCAAACACTAAGATCTGTGCTCAATTTATAGAGAGGCTGAGGTAGTTTTACAATCAATGACTTTCCAATAATAGGCAAGACATGTTACCAATATTGTAGATGTCAAATGGACACATGGATTTGAAGTTTGACACATGTGAACTCTTCTAGAAGGCACTGGCCAAGTGGAGATTCTAGAACAATGATAATTTCTCTCCCAGTGTGACCAACGCACCCATAGATGTCAGGAAGTGCTTTGTAGAGCAGCCTTGCATGGGGCTACTTGCATATGCAATGCACTTAGTCCCTTTAGAGGTAGCATTGATGAGCTCTCATATGATATATTATAAACTTCAAACCTTGGAAACCTTTGCAGATGAAAGTCTTTGATTGATCTTTCGTGATCTTTTTCTTAGGGAATATAGCAATTGAAATGTTAGGGGATGATAGACCCTATACATTGGTCCTGGAGATGATGCCCAGTTAACCAGGTCATTAGGACTGATGCTCAAATTGACCTATAACAATTGCCCCCTAAAGAATGAAGTTGGAATAATAACAACAATATTTTGATTGATATGCTTTACACTGTGATGAGTTGTAGATTAAGCATAGTGGAGACCTGCATCAATCTTACAATACATTACATCATGATATATCTCTTGATCATAATTTCTAAGGGTAGGCATTCGCATGTTCAACACATAAACAATCTAATAACATGTACATAATTCAGAAATTTGTCGACATTGGAATGTTGCCCAATGCAGACACCTACAGATATAGGCTCATGTTTGGATGACAATCTGTATGTAAGGTCACCGTACAGATGATGTGTACAAAAATCCTAAATCGCAGCCTGGATGGCTGAAACTAGATCCGGGGTCTTCTTATCTCGTTCACTCGATCATTCGGGTACAAGTCTAGCCATGCGAATATATGATTTGTTTTCGAACATGGAAAGATGTCGTTTGATTATCAGCCAATGATGTGAGTTGTTAACAAACGCGAGAGAACCACCATTAATGAAAATGGCCCTCAAGGTACTGCAGTGAATTTCGTAAGGCATGAATAGATGATTTGATGTCGAACACCAAACAAAATATTTCAGTCAAAAGTCTGGAAGCGAGGATCTTGTCGATGCTATAACAAGCCTCATGGTATTGGAATCTGATGTTTTTAAGTGAACTTCATAGATATTGATTTTTCGTTGACAGGATGTCAGCTTATTGTGAAACAAAAGTTACTGATTTCGGAGACAAGGGTATGACTTGATATAGCAATTTTCAGGGATGACGGTCATGAGAATAAAGGTTTATGAGTATTGCCTAAGGATGAGTTTATTCACTGGGTGAATTCTCTTGAACATATTGGCGACATTGTGATGATTTGGTAGCATTGACCCAAAATCGAAGTAAAGGTATAATGAACCATAGGTATAAATGAACCGTCAAGATGATTACCCAACCCAAATAGTCACAAACATGGAGTGAAGGAAGTGTCATTTTAGAGAGCGACTTGCTACCATAAATAATTTTTCTCACTTTTCCCAAATTTTCCTCGGTCATTTGTCGACCAATACCTCTTTATTTTTTAACAAGCTTGAGGAGGATAACATTTTCTTGATCTATAATTCAACCCTTCGGGAGAATAAAGTATTTCTATTTAATAATTTAATGATTCTAGCGATGAATGAAACTCAATTCTTGCCATGATCGACAAGCTCGTCATTATTTTATGTTTTAACGAGCTTAACGACAGTGATAACCCAATCCTTTTTCATATTTAGAGAGTTTGAAAAAGTAGACGAAATAAAACTCCATAAGTACTTTTTCATAAATTTGTCACTCAGATCCGAAAAAGTGTAAAATAATATCTGAGAGAACCTCTTTGGTCATGTTTAACCAAGGTATTCCTTTTTCGTAAATAATCTATCTCAGTTTGGAAAACGGTTAAACTTATACTGAGTAGATATCAATTCATTTACTTTTACGAGCTCAAAAAGACAAGTGCTCGGCAATCTTTTCACATTATCAGAGTCTGAAAAGAGCTAAAAGAAGATTCCAGGGGTTCCTTTTTCACTGTTATAGAAGCTCGAAAAAGAGATAAAAGTGTGCTTCAATTTTTTTTCGTTTTTAACAAAGCTCAAAAAATAAGGAGAAAAAGTATGCTCTGTGGTCAAGTCATTCTTTGAAATAAATCTGCATGACTAATCTGTTCATCAGTTGTATATCCTATTTAGAACAATATCAAATGGATTAAAAATACCTGTTTTATGATTAAAAAACATAATAAAACTATATTCATAGCAATAAATTCAATTTGAAAATAATTAAATGACTATTAAAAGTAGTTTCACTATTCATTTTTACCATTCCATAGTTACCATTTTCATTTTGGAGCTCTGAACCTAATTTTTCCCTCGAAGTTTAGCTGTTGATTGTCATCGTTTCTGTGGACGATTTTCGTTGCTGTTTGATCCAAGTTAGTGATATGAACCTCCTATTTCCTTTAGTATTCATTTTATTTCCAATTTCTGCAAATTTTTAGGGTTTTAAGGCCCCTAGGGTAAATTATGCCTAAAAAGAGGGCAACGCGCCCTTGAATGTCGAAACCTATGTTGCATAGCAGGTACAATGAAGGGTACTTGCATATGAAAAGCATTGTCTCTTGTTAGGGAGTGCGTTCGGCACAATTCAAGTTTTTGATTTTCTCATTATGCCCAAAATTGACCTAGTTTTTTGCAATGAATGGAATCTAATGGATCTTATGGTTGTATTTCAGGTTTCCATCGGATTACAATGACGATTATATGGAGGGAAAGATAACATGAAGAACAGGATATGTTTGCCTTAAATGATCCGGGTACAGTAAGAGACCTAAGAGATTGTGGACTGATTAAGTACTTCAAATTGCCTAGGATGAGGCAATAAATAGAACTATTAGAGTTCTTAGTTCGAGCATGGGATCTAGCTATAGAGGCATTTCGTATTAAGAACCAAGTGGTTCCTATAATAATCGAGGATGTGTACTTTATTATAGGTTTTTCGAGGAGAGGCTTGCCCATTTCGCTCTCAGGGTCTGTTGTTGGAGGAGAGACAGTGAGAGATTGTGTTTTGCAACATTGTTATCCAGGGTTAGAGCCAAGCAAAGATGGAAAGATTAATATCTGGGATGTTAGAGATTTTCCCTTGAGAACTATCATTTTCACGATTGCAAAACTTGTCGGCACCGTTACACTACATGTAGCAAATACATCGTATATGCAGTACGCGCTAGAGTGTATGGAGCCAATAGTCTTCAACTGGTTTGAAGTTGTTATATCTTAGATAAAGGAACAACTGCATAAATAAAAGGGAGGAAGGAAGAAAAAATTCATTTATGGTTCTATCCTTATATCCTTCGCCTTGGAACGGATTCCACTAATGCAACCACAACATGTGACACTGGATATAGCTAGTCCTAGAGATCCTCGAATGCAGATATGGGTAGAAATCACGAGTCGGCATGCAAGACAATCTACTATTGTGTTCTCTATTGCATTCTTCACCTGGTTCCGGCGACAGATTGTCGCCATCGATGACTATGCATACGCAGGCGTTGATTTCTGAGGGGATCCATATTTAGCATTACCAGAAGGCGCTCAGTGGGGTGCAATAGGTAAGAATGTTTTGACCATTTTTTTTTATTTTTATAAGGTTTATACAATGTTTTTATATTTTTATGTTTTCCCAAGACTAAAATAAATGTTTGATGTAATGTAGATGTTGGTCATGTTCAAGCAGTAGTGGAACTGGAGCATAAAGCAAATGTGCCAGCAGAGAGGGTTGTCGGGAGAGCAATCCTCCAGGATCTTGATATGGATGAGACTCTGACTGAACTTCAGCAGCACATAGAGGGTTTGACCTTTGGGATTCCGGATTTCCGGATCAAAGAGCTTCCTATGCGACTGCAGTGACACACTATTGGGGTTCCTAACCATTGGATGCAGTTACTTCGTAGGATAGCTAGATCTATAACATGTTACCACGAGCACCACTAGTTTAATTGTGACATTTTGTATACATTTTGAGGTCAGATGACCAATGTGTCTTGGGCACAAATTTTGTAAAAACCTATAACTATATATCTATATGATTTCATTGTTTTCCTATGTTTATTGTGAAATCCTATTCAATGATGTGAATGTTTTCTTTACATATGTTGCAAATGTCTGTCTAAAATTTGATTAGCTAATGAATCAGTTAATGTGTTCAAATTTCTGGAAATGTATTGATATTGAATAAAATCAAAGTGTCTTTCCAAAAGTCGAACTTTAAGGAAAAATCTATGCAATGTTGGATTTTGAACAGTATAAACACTATTAAGTTGTAATACCACAAGTTGTGAGTCTAACCTTATGATGATACAGTTAATACCAAATGATATGGCATTAGAGAGAAGTTCGATCAACGCACTATATTCAGTGATATTGTTTGTCGATCTACCAATACAAATCCCTTGAAAACTCACTAACTTGTCGTTCAGAGCGAAAATGGCCCACGCTGCAGAGGATAAATTATACGTACTATGACTAGCACCATCATCATATCCAACAAAGGGTTCCAAATATTCAGACATCTACGATGAAATTTAAAGCGGATTACTAACGTCAAGAAAACTCTAAAAACAAATTAAGATAGTGAATGAAAATCAACAGCATATATATACAATATAATACAAAAAATTACTACGCTCATGATTAAGCATAGTAAAATTTCAAATACAGCCCATTTCTAGGCTGCGCCAACAAAATTCCATCATAATCAACCAACTCATAGGCGCCCTTAGCAAGAACTCTTTTGACAATATAGGGGCCATGCCATAATGGCTCAAACTTTCCTGTACCTATTACATCAACTTCTTGATCATAAAGAAGGACCAAGTCACCCTCTGAGAAAATGTGAGGCTTGACATTTTTGTCGTATTGCACCTTTATACAACTCTTGTGTGCTTTGTTGGCCAATTGGGCTTCACGACGCATTTCATCAAGATGGATGAGGTTAAGGAGACACGCTTCTTCTTTTGAGGTGTTAGGTAACAATTCAATTGCGAGTTTTATGATGGTATTTCACATTGAATTGGTAAGATAGCTTCTAGACCATACACCAACTGAAAATGAATAAAGCAAGTTGAGTTTATCACTGAGGTTCGATATGCCCACAAGGCGGAGCACAGGATCAAATGCCAGTTTCTTTTACGAACTCCTATCATTCGTTGAAGCATACGTTTAAGAATTTTGTTGATAGCTTCAACTTGTCCATTTGATTGTGGATAATAAGGAGTAGAATTATCATGTGAAAATCCTAAATTGGAAGTTAATTCAGCCATCATGTGATTGCGAAAATGCTTCCCATGATCTGTAACTATAGCCTGTGGGACCCCAAACTGTGCAATAACATGATTAAAGAAAAACAATGCAGCTGCCTATCCCGTGTTGTTGAATGTAGGCATCACTTCGGCCCATTTGGTAAAATAGTCAACTATGACAATAATATAACTGTGCCCCCTCGAAAAACAAGGGTTATAGGTCATGAATTCAATACCCCATTTTGAAAATGATCCCACAAAGACAACAGGATGAATTGGCGTTAGTGGTTTGCGGATTTTACGATAAAAAATCTGGAATGCATGACAAATTCTGACTGCGAGGATGCAGTCTCGAAAAATAGTAGGCCAAAATTAACCGGCGTGGAGTATCTTCTGTGTGATAGTATATCCATAAAAATATCCACCACATGCCCCAGCATGACAATCATTTAACACTTTTTCGATCTCCTCATGTGTGAGGCACCTCCTTAAAATGGTATCGACACCACGATGATAAAGTGTATCGCCGACGATCAGATAATCTTTGGCTTGGTATCGAATATGTCGTTGTTCAGAGCGAGAGGTATTAGGTCAAAAAGTTTGGGTTTCGGGATAAATGATGAAATCCCCATATCAAGGATCAGATGATCCGATCAGAAACAGAGACTCGTCAGGAATTGATGGTTTCGACTTAGTTGCAGTACTATCAGAGGGAAGGTCACAGAGAAGCTCAGCCAAAACTAAAGACTTCTTTGACTTGGATTTGATGAATTCCAAATAAAATTCCTGCAAAATAACAATCCAATTTGAATATTTGCCCCCAGAAATTGACGTGATAAGATATAAGTCACGGGGTTGCAATCCGAAACTATAGTGGCTTTTTGGAGCAGGATATAATGGCGAAATCTTTGGACAGCTTGAACAGTTGCCAAGGCAAGCTTTTCTATGTATGAATATTTAACTTCCATATCATTGAGATTACGACTCAAATAATATATCGTATGTCCAATTCTATTTTCTACTTGGACTAATACCATAGCAATAGTCATTTCAGCCACAACGATATATAGGAAATAATCATTTTGATAATTAGGGGGATACATTAATGACGCTCGGACAAGTGTGTCCTTGAAAGCATCAAAAGAAGCTTGCGCAACTTGGTCTCAATGGAAGGGAACCCCTTTTTTAGTAGTCGAGTAAATCATTTAGCTATTTCGGTGTAGTTTGGAATGAACCTTCTTAGGAAGTTAGCCTTTCCTTGAATTTTCTGTATCTGAAGTAAGTTTGACGGCGCAGACAAATCAAGAATGGCCTGAACCATCAATGGGTTGATTCTAATTCCTTCTTTTGAGACTACGAATCCAAGCAAACGACTAGAACCAACACACAACACACATTTATGTGGATTGAGGCATATTGTGTAGTGTCGAAAACATAAGAAAATGGCTCTCAAATGCATCGGGTGATCAGTATGATTTCTTTAATGCACTGGTAAATCATCTAGATATGGTTGAACAATGTGTTTGATGTCATTGAAAGCATAATCCATTGCTCTTTGAAAATTTGTCCCAATGTTATTTAAACGAAACGAAAGTTTCCTATAAGTGAATGTTCCCCAGGGACAGATGAATGTTGTCTTATGTTGATCATCTGGGCAGATATTGGTTTGATTGTAGCCAGAAAATCCATCCATGAACGAAACAATTTCACATCCAGCACAATCGTCAATAATCTGGTCGATAAATGGAGTAGGATAGTTGTCTTTTGGACAAGTAAGATTGACATCCTGATAATTGAAGCACACTTTAATGGTTCCTTGCTTTTTCATGACAGGAACGATATTGGAAACCCACTCAGTTAGCGGTACAGGGTATATGAAACCAGCACATAAAAGTTTTTCAAATTTTTCTTTGATGGTAGCGGCTTTCTTCGGATGAATAGGACGAATTCGTTGACGCACCAGTTTGACATTAGGGTACACATTAATAGTGTGTTCAACTATAATATTATCTATGCCTGGCATTTCCTCGTAAGACCAAGAAAATACATCACGGAATTCATGAAAGAGAGAGCGATATGATTTGAGTTCTGATGGAGAACAAGATACACTGACATGAATATTTTCTACAATGCCAGGTTTGGTCGAAATATCGATAGAAATGGTTTCTTCAATATTTGACAGATTTTTCTCGGAATCGATTGCGTTAATGGGAAAAGAATTTGAAAAGAAATTTTTTATAGATGGGTGATATAGTTCACTAAGATTATTTTCTTCATAATCAGGAAGATGGGAACGATGATGATAATCTTCCCATGGTTCTACCTCTGACATCATGGCTTCCAAAATATTCTCATCTATCAATAGCATTAAGGAAAATGGATAAGATGGAGTACCAAAATCTACGGAACAATCAACCCAAACACTCGGTGACGCTGATTTGGGATTTGCTGCCCAAGCTAGATATATTGATTGCTATGCCAGATAAATAGGGATGGGCGGAAGAAAATCATCCAACATAGAAATATCAAAATCACTCGTACTCTCCCTTAAGCCAGATAGAGTGGAAGAGATCATGTAGCAGGTCTCTATACTTGCAATTTATGCCGACGTTTTGGGTGGCAGTAACGCAAAGGTTCTCATAAGAGTGGAATCATTTAAGAGTCCTACACTAATGTTCTGAAGTTCTAGTTGGGGTATGTGAATGAACGGAACACTTCCAGTTACCTGCGAAGCAGAGGAAAAGAAGGATAGTTGATTAATGACTGTGATTGTACCTTTATGTGAAAAGGCAATCATTCTAAAATATGTAGAAAAAATTGCAGTAATTGCAAATACCCATGGCCTTCCAAGTAAAATATTATAGTAAAGGGGTCCGTCAACAACCTCAACATCAATATTCACTATTTTTCCCTCTAGTTCAACATGCAGGTTATTAATAATACCACAAGGTTTATATGTACATCCATCAAATGCCTTCAATGTCATTGATGATTGTGATAAGCACGGTAAGCCAAGTGACTTCCAACAATTTAGAGACATAATGCATGTAGATGCTCCCTCATCAATAATAGTGCAATGAACAAGGTGATTGAGAACATTTACCTATATGGAGAATGCCAATTGTGCTGGTAATTGCGGCACATAGCCCGTATGATTAAAGATGACAAGATTAGAATCAGTCGGATCAATTCCAGCAATAGCTGACAATAAAGCCTGTTTTTGGGAGGGACAATTTTGTAATACCTCAAGAGTAGACATAACTGAAGGGGATTGAGCCAAATATTCAACTATATTATAATTTTGTGCAGCTCTTGCTCAAGGATTATATGTCGATTTATGAATTACTCCCTTTGGTGGCTTGATTATCAATTCAGGAATAGCAATAGGCGGTACTGATTCTATAGATGGATTCATTGTCAAGGTAGTAGGTTGATCAGTGGCCTGACTACCATAATATTTATTATGCTTTGACACCAAAATATATGTTGAAGGTTTTGTGAGAATAAACATTAACACTTGGGAACTAGGAGCTCGATCCGTAGCAACCATGTTTGTGTCTGGATTTGGAAATGGGTTTGTCAACACAACTGATGCATGGGAAGTCTTGATGATTTTTTAGACTTCAGCATGGTGAGGAAAATCCCTAACAAAGTGTTCCTCATTACAGATTATGTAGGGATAACGAGGTTTCCGAGGTCCAGACGATTGATAAGATGATCTTTCCTGCGGGTTAGAAGTTTACTTTTTCTTATATTTCCCCTTTTTCTTATTTCTGGGTTGCTTGTCACTTTTGTCTTTGTCAAATGACACAGAATTAATTTTGGAAGCAGGAGCAGGATCAGATGTAGTATTGTGATGTGTGCTTGCAGTTTCTATCAAGTCGACTCCAGCATGAGAGTCCTTTAGTTAAGGAGGAAGAGTAAAATTAGATCTCGGAGCGTTAGGAATTTTTTCATAGAGCATGCTAGACTGAGTATAAATCAATTCTAAATATTGGGCACGTGTGATAAATTTCTCTTCTGTGACGATACCACCCTTAGCCACATCCTTAGTTATAGATGGTAGCAAGGAATTAATGAACCATTCAGCAAGAAGCTGATATGGAACAAAGGTCTTAACCATTCGACGACGACGACGCCACTCATGAATATGATCAAAGATGTGAGTAGCATTAGTCTGTTTGAAATTGGTCAAGAGTTCTATTCTAGTTTCATATCTGATGGGTAATTAGAAATGAGTCAAAAAGACAGTAGCTAGGGCTGTGAAATTATCAAAAGAAGCTCTAGGTAGTTCAATGTACCATTTTGCAGCCGGACCTGTGAGCGTACGCTAGAAAAGACGTAGTCGAACAGAATCATCATTCAGGGAGTTTGATGAACACCATAAATGATAAGTCATGACATGAGTCGACGGATCTTCTCCAGGGTTTCCATTGAAATTAGGAATATATGAGAGTAATTTATGAGTTATCACCAGCCACCAAGGATCATAATTAATTGGATCATTAGTTAGCCGATTTAAATATGGTAACTCTAAAGTTGCAACAAAAGACAACTATTGATTAAGGTTAGGTTGAGCATAGCTAGGCATAGCTAGGGTAAGATGGAATTGCTTGAGCAACAAGCCTTTCAGCACCAGCATAAGGAATCTGCTGCTGGTAACCTAGATAGGGGTTGTTTGAAAAGCAAACGCTTGAGGATTCTGTTGACCAAAACCTGGATATGATACTTGTTGAAATGAACTTTGAGGCATTTGCGCCTGTGGCTGCCAAGGGGTCAGTCCACCAATGTTATAACCCAAATTAGGATAACTTGGATTCGGTTGATAGGTATAGCCAGGTTGCGGTTGTGGCATCCCATAAAATGGTAAACCAGCTTGTGAATAGATGATTTTGGATACAAGTTGTTGTAAATTAACCGAAGGGCTTGGAGTTTGTGGACCCAAAATTTGATGGTATTTAGTTGAAGGACCCGATTGATAGGGTTGTATAAAATTTTGATTCTGTAACAGGGGTAAAGATGTATTAACAAGTGGTAATGATGTGGGTGTAACAGGTTGAACTGGTTGATACGATTGTATAACCATTTGTGGTTGAATAGGTAGAGTGGTCTGCCATTGAAAAACATGCATTTCAACATTATATTGACCAAAAAGTGACGGAGTACTGTCATATTGGGTGACCAAAGGTTTCCCCCCAACATGAGGAGGATAATAAGACGGAAAATATTGCTCTCCAAATGCTCGGAGTCTAGTTGATATGGTACTTGAAGGAATAGAACCAGAAGGACCGACTTGATATTGCCCTGAACATTTGTATAATGAATCAATTCGTTCAGTACTCACTATAGGATTACCGGTTAAAATACTGGATGATGACATTGGTAAAGTCCATGTATTTGAAGATGCACCAAAGAAAATTCTAGATAATGATTTGTAACATGATGGGACCAAAGGGCCACCTTGAAAATATGACTCTGGTGAAGTTGTAAACATCGATGGAGTAGCTAGGGCAGGAACTGATGTAATTGGAGTAGATGGCCCAACCGAAGATGTTGGTTCAGTTATGGTTACTTGAACAAATTTATACCCTTTTGAATCAATGGGAGTTTGAAAAGGAGCAGGATCAACAAAAGCAGATGGCGTCGATTGAGAAAAATACTCGTATAGGTAAAATTCCTCCCCAAAATCGGTTGGAGTTAAAGGTGTATCATCTTGTGGGATTTATTCAATCACAATTAAACCGGGGGGGAAGTATTTCACCATCAAGCACAAAGTATATTTCAGGTGGTTGACTGTGTGATATGGGAGATTCAATAGCTATAAAACTTTGTGGGATGACCAAGGTAGGAACAACTTCTGGTTGTACGACTTCAGGATTCAGATGTTTTGGCAAAGAAGAGATAGGATCTAAATCAATTTCTGGTTGAACAATGTTGGGTCCAGGAGGTATGGTTTCACTGATTGGATGGATCATGACCACGGGTAGGTATGAAAACTCTGTTTCGACAACAGTAGATGAACCGAGATGTGTAGAAATAGCTTGAGCTAACTCTCATTTATGGGAAAATAATTTTTCACCAGAGGTACGAATTGTACTTGATTTGACAGATCATGATCACCTTCACCTACCAGAGGTAACTTCTGGCAGTAAAGGTGGTTTTAACACTAGTCTACGCGAACGACGGGGGAAAGGATTTTGTTCTTCCACGATTACTAATTTATTTTAACAAAAAACAAAAAAACAAAATAAATGGGTAATGCTAGGCAAAAGGTTTAGCAAGAAACTCTGAACTGCAGAATACCTCCTGGCGAACCAAGAAGCACGGGCTGGAAATCTCCCTGAATGATGTGTTCGGTGTATCAAAATTTACAAGGCGGCTGACTCGGTTCACTATGGATGGATAGCACCTAAAAGTTGTCCTCCCAAATATACCCAAAGGTACGTGGAGGCCCAAGTCCGTATTAGCGCTATCTGATGCAAAACCGCACAGTGAGAGCACCGCTTTATACTTATCGTACGGTAACATTGCCCGATATAACCGAAAGTACGTGGAAGAGCTTTTATATACTTACGTACATGGAGTGAGGTATCACACTTGGAATGTATCGTAGACAAGTTAATGAAAACTGCTATGTTTTACGACACCAATACACATCTCTAGCCTAGACCTTCTAAATGTTATTGTTATGGTTCCAATGCTTTGTTAGGTAAGTTGAGATTAATTTTATGTTGATCGTGCTGAATAATTTTCCTTTCAAAGGTTCACCGCGATAATGTATTGGAAAATTCCTAAAATGCAACTAAGAATGATAAGCAACATTTCACTTTTAGTTTTTCAATGAAAATCCTAGCTACTAGAGGGAAAGAGCAATCAATTTGCAAGCAAACAAATCAAAGAACACAAACTAAATGTAGATTTCCTAATTTTTCCTTTTTTGCAAAACGCACAAACCGCTACATGCAAATGCAGATTTTTCTTTTCAGTTCCTTTAATGTTATGAATGCAGAAAAGAAACTAAGTGCACTAAATCAACAAATTCAAATGCCTTTTACTTTTGAAAAATGAGAAATACAAATAACAACTTCTCTTTTGAAGGAAAAATGAGGAATAAGACAACAATTTATCCTATCAGGAAATGAAGAATTTACGCAATGTCCTTTTTCAAAAGCAAATGGTTCTAATGCGACAATAAAAATGCTTTTAAATTAACTTGCTAGTTATAAAGAAAAATTCTTTAAACAAACATTGAACAAATTTTCTTTCAAAGGAAGAAGAGGTAGATAAATTCACTGGTCAATATGAGGCCTAGGCTTCTCAAAACACAACAGCAAACAAACTAAAACAAACTACAAAGACAAATTCAAGGGAATTTGGATGGCTTCATGAGGCAACGTAGTCTCTACAGAGAGACAGTGCTTTGCAACACAGGCCTGAAAGGGAGACAGTTCTATGCAAAGCATTGTGTCCTGTCTAAGAGTGCGTTGGGCGCAGTGTCAAAGGAAAAACACAGCTGTTTAACACACTTATTTTGCAAATTTGGATCTTAAAAATAATAATCTTTGTGAGTAACAACTACTGGGTGAATAAACAAAGAAAATCAGAGGCTAAAACACCTAGGATAAAGAGTAATCTCCCCATCAGAGTCGCCAATTTGTTGGACAGAATTGTGAATTACGGATAAAACATGCTTCCCTAGACAGGTGCTAATCTAGAACAAAAGGTTAAATACTATATGACTACTTTCCCTAAATAAGAACAGACACACAAAATGGATTGGATGCTTACTTGGAATCCAAGCGCTTCCAAATGATTCCTTTTGTCACTGTCGTTGTAGCCTCAAATTCCAGCCGACTGTGCAAAATATTTCCTGCAAGAATGAACACTAAACAACAAAAGATAGCAATAATACAGATGTCTATTCAAGTTAGTTTGCTAAATCAGTAAAGCATAAACCATATGCATCAACTAAGATCTTGCAATATGGAAAATCAAAGCCAATACAAATGCATATAGGGAAAAGTAAGCCGTATTCTTTATTAATGGTAGAAGGGGAGGTTACAACCAAATCATTGATTTTGTGTCACCATCTCCAGCAACATCCTAACCTCATCACAATGCAGATATCTCCAGCAAATTGTCACTCAAATCAATCTCCTCAATGAAAAATCCACCTGCATTTCTCTACACCAATTCTTCCTTATCAAACACTAAGATCTGTGCTCAATTTATAGAAAGGATGAGGTAGTTTTAAAATCAATGACTTTCCAATAATAGGCAATACATGTTCCCAATCTTGTAGATGTGAAATGGACACATGGATTCGAAGTTTGACACATGTGAACTCTTCTAGAAGGGACTGACCAAGTGGAGATTCCAGAACAATGAGAATTTCGCTCCCAATGTGACCAACGCACCCATATATGTCGGGAAGTGCTTTGCAGAGCAGCCTTGCATGGGGCTACCTGCATATGCAATGCACTTAGTCCCTTTAGATGCATCATTGATGAGCTCTCATATGATATATTATAAACTTCAAACCTTGGAAACCTTTTCAGATGAAATTCTTTGTTTGATCTGTCTTGTTCTTTGTCTTAGGGCATATAGCAATTGAAATGTTAGGGGATGATAGACCCTATACATTGGTCATGGATATGATGCCTAGTTAACCAGGTCATTGGGAATGACGCCAAAATTGACCTATAACAATGACATATTTCCAGTGCACCACTTTATTTTTACCAATGAACAAATGCACTTTAGAGATCTAATCAAAACCACACACATCTCTTTCCACAACCTTGCAATCACTCCTCAAGCTTCCTTGGTCACTGCATGCGCCTTTGCAAACCCTAAAATCCTTCCAGTGTTTCTCTATCTACAATTTACTAAAAATTCAACATCTAGTGTTGCTTGTTGCTTTACAATGGCATTCCCCAATATGGGACCAACCAAGACTACCGATATATTCCACAACTCTTCCAGTTATGACAACTATTCATACATGACATGATAAACAAATGGATCACCAAATTCTCTGCGCTCCAACAATGATAAAACATCGCTCTCTTCAAACATATTTTTTAGCTTGAATAGTGGAATCTAAGATGGCCAGTATTCACTCATTTCTAATCAATCAGGTTCACATACACACCCCACCCACTTCTCGAAGATTGGCCTCTTAATACATGACCGCACTCATTGCAAAAATGTAGATCCTTGTAACCTTGTTGTAAAACAAAAGAAAAATGCTTGAATGGGTTTACCTTCATAGAGGCATGATTCCTCCTTCATTCACTACCTCTTTCGCAGCCACCCTTAATTCAAAAATAATGCCATGGCCTCGAGGAGGAATTCAGTGCAAAAATAACATGTTTCCTTTTCTGTAGCAATCCACCATACCAATTATGTCACAAAAGAATGACATAATAAAAAATATTACATGTATCTCAACCATTTTGGCTCAAATTGATGACCCAGAGATTTTCCATGTGGAACTTTGCCTAGCCACTTCAAAATTTGGTTATGCCTATGCACAATAATAAAAAATTCTGCAGTATGGTAAAATGATTTCCCACGGTCAATCCACGGTTCTACACAACAGGCGCGTTCATGAATATGTGCCTCTCGATCTGATCAGACAATTCAATCGGCAACTTCTCCCAACACCAATGCTATGATACCATATCAAAGATAACATTGAACTCCAAACCTTGAAAACTTCATTCCCAAACACTGGAATTTATAGATGAAGCCAACCGAAGAATCTACAGGGATTTCACTGAAACTCATTTATTTTCTACCTAAACCTGCAGACTATTAACTTCTACCAATTGTCACTGATGACTATAGAAGAGTCATATTGTACTTTTGTCATCACATGAACAAAGGTCGTGATTACTGTTCTGACACCTCCCCTCAATCATGACCTATATGTTAACTCACCTACTAGTCTAAGTCTTCGCTACGCTTAAAAACATGACTCAAAGATTTCATTTTGACTTTCTTTGCTACAGTATATTGATGAAACATTTTCTTGAACTTGTTGCTCCAAAATTCTTTCTTCTTCTTCTTTATCTAGATCATGAACATTGGATATTACTCCTTGTTATGACTAAGATGATGCCACTTCATTTCAACTCCTTTTTTGACATGTTCAATTCCATCAATGAGAGTTTTTAAGCATTTTTCAGTTGACTCATTCATGTTGTTTTCAAAAAATTCCAAGTTCTGATTGTGTATAGACATTACAACTAAGTTCTCCCCTTCTTTTTATGTTGCTTCCTCCTGGCTATTACCAATACCTACAAACTGAGAAAAATTTATGATATTCACTAAATCATAATTTGAGTGCTTTGAAACTTCATCTTTGTCTTCCTCTACCAAATATTTGTACTTTGTTACATCTTGTTCATCCAATTGATCTTCAACCTGGGTTACTGCTCCATTAAGAAATTTAATACCTATGAGTTTCTTTTCCTACAAAATTTGGAACCAACTTTCTCTTGAAAAATTTTCATCATCATATAGTGGTTCATAAGGTGTTTCACGTCCATAATTAAAAACTACATCATAGGAAGTTTCGTTACTATCACATGCTACTGTATTGTCAGCTACATAAATACTTTTAGTCTTGATCCCAGTTACGATGCTTTCAACACAGTCACCATTTTCAATCCTTCATCAACTTTAGATTTCTCACTCCACTTCATGTTGTACTTCTTTCAAGAATATCCCAAAATATTTTTTCATTACATACTTCACCAAATTCATGCAAAATACTTGACAAAATGTTTTCATCCAGAGTGTTGGAATAATAAAAATAAATGCTACTGCACATCTACTCTTATCTCGGAGATTTGTAGAAGTTTATTGAAAAAATTCCCATAAATCTACTGAACCAAGCAGTCCCTCCATTTTCATTTCCAAAAGCTTAAAATTTTTACCTGAAAAAGATGGCAGAACAAGCATTAGTTGTTTCAATATTGCATCAGTTTCTTCAAATTCATCAGAATGAATCATATTTACATTAGGCATTTCATATCCCACCTTTGCTTTTAAATTCTCTCTCCTAATATGTTTGAGTTATCTCTAGAACTCTTTAAGTCCAATCGTTACAATGCAAGCTCCTCATGTTTTCTACCACTTAAATAAATATAAAGACATATTGTGAGTGCACCACTTTAGTTTTACCAGAGAAAAAATGCACTTCAAAGACCTAATCGTACTCCCACGTAGCTCTTGCCGCAACCTTGCAGTTGCTCCTTAACCTTCCTTGGTCACTACACGCACTTCTGCAAACTCCAAAATCCTTCTAGTGTTGTGATATCTACCATTTACTGAGAATTCAACATCCAGTGTTGCACAATTATTTCCACCAGCATGCCCCCATATGGGACCACCCAAGATTGCCGATCTATTTCACGACCCTTCCAGTTATGACAACCCTTCATACAGGACAAGATCAACAAATGGATCACCAAATTATCTGTGCTCCAATAATGATCAAACATAGCTCTCTTCATACAACTTTCTCTTCTCAAATAATGGAATCTTAGATGCCCAGTCCACACTCCTTTCTAATCAATGGTCTTCACACACACAACCCCTACATTTCGCGAAGCTCGACCTCTTAATACACGACCATGCTCACTGCACCAGCGTAGATCCCTGTAACCTTGTTGGAAAACAAAAAGAAAACAATGCTTGAACGAGTTTACCTTCACATAGGTTTGACCTGAAGCAGAACCATAGGATGGTCCCGGCTGATATGCAACGTTAGAAACAATAGGATACTGTGGTTGCATCGGTAAAGAAGGCTGGATTTTCCCCCAAGGACCATAGACTGGTCTCGGTTGATACCCCGGCTGAGGCTGAACAGGTTGACCAGAAGGGCTATAATACTATCCTTGCGGACCGTACGATGGCCCTTGTTGGCCGACAGGATAGCCTTGAATGGGCTGCCCCTGTGGATCATAAAGATAGCCAGGTTGGCCCGCAGGTTGGCCTTGGAAAGGCTGTCCTTGCGGGTTATAAGCCTAGTTATAAGGTAAACCTTGAGCATAGAGATAAGCCTCAGGAGTGGGTAGATGTAAAATCTCCCCATGCTCATCATACTGACCTGGGAAAGCGTACACGGGAGTACCGTCCTGTGCATAATGCGAAAAGTAAGAATGGTTAGGATCTTGGGAGGACAGTCCAACCTTGGCGTTCGGCTGTTGCAAAGACAACCGATACTCCTCCGGAGAAATATTCTCTGATATAGCAGTCACTAGATAAACATCTTCAGGAGTCGGCACAGCCCTCGCAGCGGATGCCGTGACAACAGGAGAAGAGGCGGCCACACAGACAGTGGTCCGGATGGGAACAGAAGTAATGGGCGTCTGAGGAGACACCCCGGGTGTAGTAGCAGCTGGCCTCGAAGCAGGAGATGACACCCCCATAGAGGCTACGGAGGAAATGATCTGACCCAGAGATATGTATCCCTGTGGTAAAGAAGGATTGGCTATTGACATGTCAGCCAGCTCAGAGTTGTCTCCCTGAAACAATCTTCGTGGGAAGAGCTGATAGTCTTCACCAGACGTTGGGATTTCCTCACTAGAATCACTCATGGTTGATCCTGCCATTAAATCTCGCAAGAGACGGCGAGGACTAGGAGGAAATACAGCAGCAACAAAAGGCGAACCCGATGTAAGAGAAAGGAAATCAGCTCCTAATCATCAATTCGAGACACGAGGAGAATTAGAAAGGGACAATTGAACTCCTTTGTCCTCGAAGGATTGCTCGGCAAGCACAGTCCCAAATCGGCTTCGGGAAACAATAGGCTGCTGTGGTTCAACAGAGGATTGGGAAGCCTCTGAAGAATCGTCCGTGTAAGGACTACCAGTAGACGAAACCGAAGGTTCCGCCACTATGGCAAAAGACCAGAGAAAAAGAAGCAAACACACACACGGGCTGAAAAAGAGTCAAGACACACGATCAAGCGGTCAACAAGCAATATCTAACAGGGCGTATAATCGTGGGTGATTAATTTTTACCACATTGAAAAATAAGAAACTCTACCGTTTCATGTTTTAAGAGTCGAGAAACGATAAAAAGATGACTCTATCTCTTTCAGATTTGACACAAGCGTGAAAGGACAAGCGCTTGACGGTCTTTTCAAATTTAGGGAGTCAGAAAAGACCAAATGACTGCTCAAGAATACTAGGCACAAAGGGTGTACCAAATAACCGTGAACTGCAATATACACCTTGGTTTTAATAATGAAGAAGAAATCAGCCAAGGACTTTCTGTATGTGCAGGCAATCTCCCCGAATGCTGTGTTCGGTGTATCACGGGTATAGGGCGGCAGACTCGGCTTCCTGTGGATAAAGGATTGAAAACCTAGAGGGTTCTCCCTTTATATACGCGACGGTACGGCGAGCACAAGTCCGTACTAGCGCTGTCTAAAGCCAAAAGGCGAACGACAGCTGCTAGGTTTAAAGACGCCGGAACACGTCTCTAGCCTAGACCTCTAAATATGTTTCGTTAGATTTCAATGCTGCCTTAGGTTAATTGAGTGGATTTTAAAGTTGATCTTCAATTAGGTTTCAATTTTCAGGCCCTAACGAATGTATTGTTTCAAAAACTCCTAAATGCAAAGCTACATGCCACAGTAGACCATTTCGTTCGATGAAAACTAGCTACAGAAGAGTTGAGAGTCTTTACACAAACAAAATGATTGGAAGACAAACAATGAGATCTCTAATGCAACTAATGAAATCGAAAATTTTTCATTCCAATCACTAATTACTAGTAAAATCGAAAAATTTCAATTTGCACTAATTAACCAAAAGAAAAAGAGATTTTTTTTATAATTTTCAATGTTTGATAGCTAGATACACTAAACAAACTGAAAATAAATGGAACAACTTGAGAAACGATATTGAGAGAGCAAAACGAACAAATTTCACTCAATGACACAAGCAATCAGATCTCAAATCGACCAAAGTCTCTCAAAACCAAGAAAAGACTCAAAGGCTCCAATGGACCGTGTGATCTAGGCCCAAAGCAAGACCAAATGAAATTTGAATGAAGAAACGAGCAATCACCCAAAAATCGCAACAAAACAGTGAACAACTACTAAAAGGATGCGGAGGAGCAATCAGAGAGTTGACTGGATAAACGAAACACCAAAACTCCCAAGGAGGGCTCGATACACAAAGCCACTAGATGCCCTAGGGCTTAAAGCGTGAAATCGATAGATAAAAGAAAACAACCAAAGGACGAAGGCAAATTCCCAGTCAAACATGACTCCAACACACTCAGGTAGTCGAAAAATCAAGAAGAAAATCACTGACCAGACCTAGAGAGCTCAAAACTGAGCAAACTCAAATACCCTACAGGAATGGCGCGACTGTAAGGCTGCAACTGGCGCCAGCAAGCAATTGGCGCGGGCTATACAAAAGCAACATGCGCCAATTGGCGCGACTGTTGGGCTAAAAAGCGCGCTAGTCGAGTTTCTCAGCCAAAAACAAAAAGGAACTACTCCAGAAGCAGATCAATGTAAACTAAGCAAACCAAGAAGCAAAAAACAGCAAAAGAACCCAGCCCAGAAGGCTAACCAAGCAAGGAAAAACATAAAACAATCAAAACGAGACAATCTAAATGAGACAGTGAAATCTAGACGATCCCCAGTGGAGTCGCCAAATTGTTGAGGAGGTAAATCCCCTCTGCGGACAGAGGCGATCCCTACTAGCCCAGCAGGGGTCTAGCAACAATCATCAAATGTTACAGTGCAAGTTCCTAGTTACGAATACAATACCAAAGATGGAGGCCTACCTGGAATCCAATGCTATGATCCGTAGAAGAGAGCGTTCCCGTTCCTCAGCTTCGGCAGATCACGATCCTCCCACGATCTCCACGGATGGACACCTGCACATGCAAGAAACAACATGAATACAAGCATAAAATCCAGAATACGCAACTATATATCAGTCAGAAAGGATATAACTCGTTATTAACATAAGTGAAAAAAAGAGTGGAACCATAACCGTAATCATTCATTAAATAACAATCGAAAGAGAGTACAACCAATGTTCTGACGTCGCGGTCTCCTTCGGATGGGTCTCCAGTCGTTCACGTCTCGCAAAGCTCGCCAGGGAAAGGGCAAACCTCTCCAGAGTCTCTCGATGATAGTCTCCTTACTTGAGTCGGCCTTAAGGGAAGAAAGAGGGCTCTTACAGCACAAAGGCTCTTGGGAATTTGGAGATTCAAAGCTTAGGCACTTCAAGACTAGCTTGCAATGGAATTGTGCAGGCTTTTATAGATGGGGAAGGAAGGAGTTGGGATCCCTATTATTGTGGGATTGGCCCTATCAACAAGGAAGGTTCCATGGGAGGTGGCAAACCACTTCCCTTCCATGGAACTCCCGCAGCGAAACCTCCCAACTCAAGATAGGCAATGGTTTCTGAGTTTGTTGAAACACAACTTCTGCCATCTTTATTTAAAAAACACTCCTTAAATTGGCTGGCGCGACTCTTGCTCTGGGACAGAGCACCAGTTGGCGCGGCCTCTTTGTAGTATTTTCCTCATTGGCGCGAGTGATGAACTGACTGCCCGCGCCAATGAAAAAGGAGATGTTTTCATGATTTTTTGCAAGGAGATGTCTTTAGGGAAATTGAATCTCATGCATAGAGGAATGCATTGATGATGATTTGAAGGCATGACAATGTTCACAGGTCACAAAATGGGTCCTCCATTGTGCGGGACGGGGAATGTTAGGGACGGTGACAAATTACTGTGTAACAGATGCCCCCTAAAGTATGAGGCCCGAGAGAGAGAGGGGTGAAATGCTTTTACAAGAACATGTTCAACTGAAGCCCCACCGTCGGAAAACATGCACAGAAAAATACAACTGATATCTCAAGTACATGATGTATATGTGGTATGGGCGCAACCATCCGAAACAGAGTACATTATAATCCGGATCCAGGGTATGGGCGCAACCATCCAGCGAGGATCAAATAAATAGACTCAGGTATGGTCGCAACCATCCAATCAGTGAGTCATGTACATAATGATAATAATCCACAATCGCAGCCTGTTTTACAACAGACACAATCTAGGGTCTTGTGCTCCATCTCGACCCAAACAAAGTACAAGTTCAAGCATGCGAATATGTGAGCTGAAGTCGAACATGCAAGAACATCGTCTGATTACCAGCCAATGATGAGAGCCGTTAACAGACGCGAGAGGAACCACCAATAATGACAATGGCCCTCAAGGTACTATAGGTAAAATCTATGGCGTGTGAATCAATGAGTTGGTGTCGAACACCCGCAGAATCACTCGATCGGAGGCCAATGATGAAAACCCCACGTCAAATGCAACGAACCTGCCATTGAGGCATGCGGGCTCCAAGGTACCATGAAGGAGTCTCTAGATCAACTTCCTGGATAATGAGTTGAAGTCGACAGGAAGTGACCTTGATCGAAGGTGGGCCATAATGCTTCCCACATCATCGACACAAGACAGAGGAACATGATGTTTTTGTTGTGAATCAGGATCGTATGAGAATCAGAGGAAGGTTGATATTCGCAGAGGCCAACTTCTCTTGAACATATAAACGACACGACAGTGGACTTGGCAGTATTTGACATCAACGGATCAGAGGTCATGGTGACGAGGCAATGAGTAGATGAGAGGTCAAAAGGGATTATCCAAACCCACGGAGGCAAAGTGAAGAAACGAGATGAGATGTCCCCAACCCGACACGAATGCAGACAAGTGCCATGTTCAAGAGCGACATACTGCCGACGACAACGACGATGGTTCCATTTTTACCCCACCATTTCTGGCGAGTACCCCAATTATTTTTTATAACAAGCTTGAAGGGGATAGCATATGCTTGTAATATAATTCCGCCCTTCGGGCGAATCCATCCTAGTGCATTTAACGAGTCCTAGGAAGGAGGAACTCGGAGAACGTCATTTCGACTGGATCCGATGTCATCAGGGTTTAACAAGTCTGACAAAGGGAGAACTCGGTGTCTTTTCATGTTTAGAGAGTTTGAAAAGACAGCAGCAAAGCAAACTCCACAGGTCCCTTTTCGTAAATAGTTCCTCAGATCCGAAAAGGTAGAAAACAATATCCGAGAAAACCTCCTAGTCGCGATAAGCTAGGGTATTCCTTTTTCGTAATCAATCCATCCCAGCCCGAAAAAGGGGTAAACGTATACTGCGTAGATGTCGATTCGTGTCCATTTTAACGAGATCGAAACGACAAGGGCCTCGGAAATATTTTCATGTTTAGAGAGTCAGAAAAGAGCTGAAAGATGACTCCGAAGTGATTTTTTCGTGTATTTAACGAGTCCGAAAAAGTATAAAATACAACTCATTTCCATCGTTAAAGTCGCAAAACCCTGCTGCTGCACATACCAAGCAAGCGTAAAACCCATTTTTGACATAACATATTAAAATATTTGATAAAAATAACTTTTTAAAACTCATTTTATGTCAAAAAAGTTATAAATATGCCAAAATGGTAAAAATAAAATTACATTTACTATTCACCTTGGTAAAAAGCAACAGTGGTCCATTTGGAGTGGAAACTTCTGACGGCGATTGCGACAGATCCGGTCGACCATTCAGATTCTCGTCTGCTACAGGTAAGAGGCGCTTCCCTGCTCTTCATTTCCATCCATTTTTTAATAGTTTTCCCTTGTGTATCAGTCCTCTGTGGCCACTCTTTGAAATTTTAGGGCCGCGCTCATTGGCGCGGGTATCGGGCACGGACCCGCGCCAATGGGATCTTTTATACAAAGGGCTCGCGCCAGTGGCCGAACCTAAAATTCCGCCTAAAAATTCGATATTTTAACCAAATTGAATGGAATTTGAAGCCTACCAGAGATCTAACTAAGGGTTTATGACCATATGGATGCAGGTAATCAAGCAAAATGGTGATTGAATGGAAAGAACGAGAGCATGGAGAAGAGGATGAACAAGCCATAGAAAGTGAGGCTTGCATGAATGCCCTCAGAAACTGTGGGCTGAAGAAGTTCTTCCTTACACCCTATCTACGAGCTCAGCCCGAGCTCCTCCAGTATTTGATCAGTATTTGGGATGAACATGAACAAGTGTTCAAGTTGCGAGATCAGGTATTGGAGCTGGAGGTTTCTGATGTGTATTTTATCATCGGATTGTCTCGCAGAGGTCCGATCCCTGTCTTGACTGGAAGTAGACCATCTGGCGAGAAGATGGAAGAAGTGATGGCACGAGTGTGCCGAGGAGCACAAATGGGATCAGGGAGAAAAAAGGTGGATATCCACACTATCCCTGATCTGGCATTGAGAGTTGTTCTACATACCATCACACGGGCTGCAGGGTCGCAGGCACCGCACGAGGCCACAAAGGCCCAACTCCTGCTGGCCTCAGAATGCATGAGTCCCTTACTATTCAACTGGGCAACAATAGTAACAATAAACATGAAAAGGCAGCTCACAAAATGCAAACAAGCTAAACTGAAACAGTTTGGCTATGGTTCCATCCTGGTATCGTTCATTCTGGAATGCTTACCAATCTTCCAGGGCAAAGGGGCCTCAGTAGCAGATCTGATACCACGAGAGCCAAGAATGGCTCGCTGGGCAGCACTAATGCCCAGAGCTGGAGGCGGCCAACAGATGTCCTAGAGGCCAGATTTCTTTAGGTCGTTACGGCGCTAGTTTATTGTAATGGAGGACTGGCCATACGCAGGAACTGACTTCACCGGAGACCCAGATCTCCCACTGCCAGAAGGAGATGACTGGGACGAGGAGTTGGGTAAGACCTCATGTTTTTTATTTTTATGTTTTATGTTTTTTTTTGTTGATACACATGCGTCCTAACACATTTTATATATGTATGTAGATGTGGGACCTGAGAGACCAGTTGGGATGTCTCCAATCTCACGGAGGACTCAGCTCGCCCCTGATCCTCAAGGAGAGGGCACTGGAGGAGAGGAGCTGATCCAGAATCTCGAGGGCATTGCCCGAGGGATCCCCGACTATGCTCGGCTGGCGGACGTACCGATGGCATACCAGTGTCATACGGTGGGAGTTCCAAGTCGGATCCACCAAATCCTGAGACGCTTAGTGCATGCAGTCACATGCTATCATGAGCACCATACGGATTAGCTCTTAGGATTTATACCACACCTATTTTTTGAGAGACGCATCATCTCCAGATGTACTTAAGACGATTATGTATATTTTGACTTTATGTGACACACTCTATGTAAACATTTCGATATCTATATATATATGCATATCTATTTCTGGATGGATCTTTCTTTACATGTGATGATGATTTACAAATTGCGCAAATGTCTGTCTAATACAAAATTTTCTACTGCATCTGTTAATGTATTCAAATGTCTGGGTCTATGATGATATGTAATGTAGTCAAAATTCCTTTCCAGTAATCGAATACGCAGATACAGACGTAAAATGGACAGGTTTCTTACCGAATAGTGTCCGTTCAGTTGTAACACTACAAGTTGCGAATCTAGATACACGAGCAATTCACGGATACCAAGGTTTACTGTCTCGGTTAACAATTCTAACACAACACTATATTCCGCGATATTGTTCGTAGCACGTCCTAAACACACTCCTTGCAGGTTGACCAGCTCACCAGCAGGATCATAGATTACCCAGGATGCTGAAGACAGATTCCTGGTACTGCGGGAGGCACCATCCGCGAAACCAACAAATGGATGAATAGACATCTGCATAACCAGCAAGACCCGATCAGCAGAAAGATGTTTACAAAGCACACCACACTATACATGCACACAAATGAAAATCACACACCTATGTACACACACCACACCAAGAAATCACTTTAGGCATAGTACTTTTTGAGGTACAACCCATTTCTGGGTTGTGCCAGCAGAACTCCTTCATAATCTATAAGCTCGTAGGCCCCGTTTTTCAAAACGTGTTTTACTATATAGGGCCCATGCCACATAGGCTGGAACTTACCGGCTCCAAGCTTGTCATCTGCTTGATCGTACAGGAGGACGAGGTCTCCTTCGATAAAGGAACGAGGAGAAACAGATTGATCAAAATGAGTTTTGACCCTCTTCTTTTGTGCTTCGATAACCAAAGCAGCCAGACGACGGGTTTCATCCAACCGTTCCAGATACAGAAGACGTTCTTCCTCAGCAGAAGTATTAGGTAGAAGCTCCACAGCTAATTTTAACGAAGGAATCTCGCATTCAACCGGAAGAGTTGCTTCCAGGCCATACACCAATTGAAATGGTGTGAACCCAGTTGCACTCTTTGCGGATGTTCGGTATGCCCAGAGAGCTGAGAACAGTTGGAGATGCCAATTGGATTTGTGAATACCAACTGTTCGCTGAAGCATAGTGACCAAAACCTTGTTCACTGCTTCAACCTGACCATTCGCCTGAGGGTAATATGGTGTTGAGCTGTCGTGACGCAAGCCCAACTTTGAAGTCAGCTCCGCCATCATATAATCTCGGAAATGAGTACCGTGATCAGTGACGATGGCTTGAGGAACCCCAAACCATGCAATAACGTGGTTGAATATAAATTGAGCAGCCGTTTTCCCGTCAGCAGCTAGTGTAGGCATCGCCTCGGCCCACTTGGTGAAGTAGTCGACGACGACAATTATATACGCATGCCCCCCAGCCGAGTGAGGGTTACACGTCATAAAATCCACACCCCATTTCGCAAAAGGGCCGACGGTAATAGCGGGATGCAATGGTAAAGGCGGCGCGCGCATCTTGCGCTGAAATATCTGGCACGCATGACATTCACAGACTGTAGTGATACAGTCTTTGAATATGGAAGGCCAGAAATAACCTGCTCGCAGAATCTTCTGGGCAGTAGCATACCTGGACATATGTCCACCACAGGCGCCACTGTGGCAGTCATTTAGGACCTTTTCAGCCTCTTCGAAGGTTAGGCATCGTCGGAGGACCGAATCTACTCCAATGCGGTATAAGGTATCTCCTACTATACGGTAGGGCTGGGACTGGTGCCGAATCCGACGGCGGGCAGCTTTATCCAACTCAGACCGAAACGTCGAGGTCTGAAGATACACTATTATGTCACCATACCAAGGGTCACGAGTACTGATGAGGAAAAGTGTTTCGTCTGGTATATGGTCTTCAGAGTGTGAGGGAGCAGAGTCAGTCATTGCCCCCAAGCTAGGCATAAAAGAGGAGCGATGATGTCCATCGCCCCAAGGCAGCTCCT
Organism: Pinus albicaulis; assembly: GCA_034641835.2. Lineage (NCBI taxonomy): Eukaryota > Viridiplantae > Streptophyta > Pinopsida > Pinales > Pinaceae > Pinus > Pinus albicaulis. Next base: position 1,223,690,084 of record CM076580.1, read on the forward strand.
CAAGAGACATAGTTTCAATGATAGCCTCATCGGAGGGAAAAGTCTCTTTGAGAGGATCAGGTGAATCAGCCTGACCAAGCCAGGGGGATTAGGTAAGCGTGAAAACCATGTCGGAGCATCGCCCACGAGGAGGGTGGGAGGATGGATACGGCAACAATTTCACGGTAGTTGATCTCTCTTTGGGGTCGAGCATTGATTCTCCAAACTCAAACACTGGCTCAGGCGTAGGAATAAGCCAAGGGTCATCAGACCTGGACATCATGTTGACTTGAGCGGTGTGCGGTGGCGGTGCGGGAAAAATACCCATGAGGACCGGGTCTTTGAAGAGACCAGGTCCCACACTGTCGGGGGGATTCGGAATCTGATCCACGTATGGCACGTTGTTCTCAGAGGTAGAGGTGAAAAATGACAACTGATCCACCGTGACAATCTTGCCCTCGTGAGGGAACTTAATGAATCGAAAGACGGTGGATGGCACGCAGAGCATGGCATGGGTCCAGCTACGGCCAAGAAGTATGTTGTAGTTGAGTTTAGCGTCAACCACTTCCACTTCCACGTTGACAGTCTTCCCCTGTAATGTGATCGCTAGACTCTCGAGAACACCCAGGGGTTTGGATTCCCGACCATCAAATGCCTCAAGGGCATTGGGAGATGACGACAGGGCTGGAGAGCCAATGGCCTTCCAGTAAGCGGAGGACATAACGCAGGTAGATGCACCTTCATCCACGACGGCCCTATGAATGTTAAGACCGTTAATCCTGACTTGAATAATCAGAGCGATTTGATGTGGAAGCCGGGCAGTGAAATTCTCTAGATCGAAGGTGAGAAGACTCGAGTCGGCGAGATCAATGCCCCCGATAGCAGACAGTAAAGCCTTCCGTTGCGAAGGAAAACTTTGAAGAACTTCTAGGGCAGACATAGCAGACGGTGCCTGTGCCAAATCCTCAACAATGTTGTAATGTTGAGCGGCACGAGCATTCGGATTATAATAAGATCTTCGAAGGACACCTTTAGAAGGTGGTTTCACAACGGGTTCAGGAGTAGGCTTCTCGATTTCCAATGGACTGGAGACAGGTGGGGGAGGTGGTCCATCCGCAACTGCCTTCCCGGGTGCCTGCCACGATTCATTGTAATCCTTCGACCACGTAGCAACAGAGATAGGCGCAACACTCTTCACCATGAAAACCTGAGACCCAAACGGTGGAGATGGTGATGGTTGTTCGACCATCTGGGTCTGCTGAGATGGAAATGGCTCTTTTAAAACAGCCAGAGTCCCTTTAGGGCCCTTAAGAAGTTGACTAACCTCAGATCGTCATGGAAAATCCTTAGTATAATGGTCCCCTTCACAAATGAGGCAAGGGTACCTCGGTTTACGCTGAGAGCCATCCTCAGTACGAGATTTAGATTCTAGCTTCGGGGCATCAGATTTATATTTTCCTTTTCCCTTCTTTTTCCCCTTGGAAGCTTTCTCCGTAGGATTGGCCTGAACGGAATTCACTTTCGCGTTTTTACCAGAATTGGAGGGGGCGGGATTAGCAGGAGCATTGTTGGAAGAATTAGACTTCTGCTTCCCATTCAAAGATTTCTTCAAATTCTGAGAGACAGAACCAATGACACCATCCACCACAGGGGTAGGCAGATCCTTAGAGGTTCCGAACCGCGGGGCATCAGGCAAGATATCATAAAGCGTGCCGGACTGAGAATATACAAGATCCAGATATTGGGCACGCGCGATAGCTTGTTCCTCCGTCACACACGCTCCCATCGCGATATCCTGAGCGATTTTATTCACAAAGGAGGTGGTGAACCAGTGAGTCAAAATCTGATCAGGTATGTGAAACTTGATCAGTCGACGACGACGCCGCCACTCATGAATGTGATCTGAGATGTGAGTGGCCTTGTCCTGCTTCAGGGAAGTCAGGAGGTGCGTCTCGGCTTCATAACGAACCGGTAACTGGAAGTGCGTGAGGAAAGCCATGGCTAAAGAATTGAAATCTTGGAAAATGCCGCAGGATAACTCTATGTACCACTTAGCAGCAGCTCCAGTTAAAGTACGCTGGAAGAGGTGCAGGCGAATCAAATCATCGACCCAAGAGTTAGACGAACACCAAAGATGATACGTCATCACATGCGCCTGGGGGTCCTCTCCATCTTTTCCCTCAAACTTGGGGCAATCACCTGGTATCTTGGTGGGAACCAGAGGCAAATATGGATTATGTAAAATCAGATCATTGGTCAACTTTGAAACATCCGGCAACTCCAAGGTGGCCAAGAACGGCAATGGCGGATTGACCGGCATGCCAGACCCAGGATGAGGACCGTTACCTGTACTCCAGAATGGTTGTGAATATCCTTGCCCATGACCCATGGAGTTGTCTAAAGTTGGATTACGGCGAAGTAGGGGGTGTGAGTCGATATAACCGGCCAGAATTTGAATCTTTGGTAACGGTGTGGGGCTTTGATAACGAGTATAGACCACGATTATATCGCTTTGGTGTAAAGCGAGAGATTGAATTGGTACTTGGTATAGGTAAAGCCGGGTGGAGGAGGATAATGCGAGAGCTTATACGGGGTGGTTATAATTCGATTGAGATTGACCATAGGATTCCAGGGACCACGAGGGATAGTAAGTGCCATTGATAGGTGGAACCTGCGGAGCTTGATAACTAGGGCGCAACTGTTGATTTGGCTGCGACATCGAATAAATCGGCTGCTGGGCAGGGTTAATGGAATGAGCGAGGGCGCACGAGTGAACGGTCGACCGGTGAGAGGGCGACTGTGGTGAACGAGTTGACCGAGTGAGAGGGGTTCGGCACCGAATGACCGAGGTTGACCCGGAAAAGACGGACGACATCGGTTGCGCGGAGTTGACACGAGTACGTAAGTGAGCCCCGGGTTGTGCCGATGGGCGGGATTGGCACGGAGGGCGGGACACGGTTGTCTTAGGATGAGCGGGATTGGCACGAGTGATGAACGAGGACCGGTGCTTGCTGAAGCGGTTTTGACTTTGAAGCGAGAACCATAGGATGGTCTAGGGCGATATGCAACGTTAGAAACAACGGATCATGGTTGCATCGGTAAGAGAAAGCCCGGATTTGCCCCCCAGGACCATAGACCGGTCCCGGTTGATACCCCGGCTGAGGCTGAACAGGTTGACCAGAAGGGCTATAATACTGTCCTTGCGGACCGTACGATGGCCCTTGTTGGCCGACAGGATAGCCTTGAATGGGCTGCCCCTGTGGATCATAAAGATAGCCAGGTTGGCTCGTAGGTTGGCCTTGGAAAGGCTGTCCTTGCAGGTTATAGGCCTGGTTATACGGTAAACCTTGAGCATAAAGATAAGCCTCAGGAGCGGGTAGATGCAAAATTTCCCCGTGCTCGTCATACTGACCTAGGAAAGCATACACGGGAGTACCATCCTGTGCATAGTGCGAAAAGTAAGATCGGTAGGGATCTTAGGAGGACAGTCCAACCTCGGCATTCGGTTGTTGCAAAGACAACCGATACTCCTCCGGAGAGATGTTCTCCGGTATAGCAGTAGCTAGATAAACATCTTCAGGAGTTGGCCCAGCCCTGCCGGCGGATGGTGACAATAGGAGAAAGGCGGCCACACGGACGAGTGGGCGAACGGGAACGAGCGGCGGGCGTACGAGGAGACACCCGGTGTGGTAGCGGTGGCCTCGAGCCCGGAGATAACCCCACCCCCACGCAGAGGGTACACGGTGGAAATGATCTAACCCGAAGATACGTATCCACAGCAAGTGAGGCCCGGGCGGTGACATGTCAGCCAACTCAGAGTTGTCTCCCTGAAACAATATTCGTGGGAAGAGCTTATAGTCTTCACCAGACGTTGGGATTTCCTCACCAGAATCACTCATGGTTGATCCTGCCATTAAATCTCGCAAGAGACGGCGAGGACTAGGAGGAAATACAGCAGCAACAACATTTGAACCCGATGTCAGAGAAAGGAAATCAGCTCCTAATCTCAATTCAGACACAGGGTCCGAAAAGGGCCAATTGAACTCAACTGGTCCTCCAAAGGGTTGCTCAGCAAGAACCGGTCCCCCGTTAGGAAACTTGGAAACAATAGGCTGCCACGGTTCAGCAGAGGATTGGGAAGCCTCTGGAGAATCGTTCGTGTGGGGACACAGCAGAGCGAAACCGGGGGCGCCCGCGCGGCAAACGACCCGACGAAAAAACCCAAAACACACACACGGCCTGAAAAAGAGTCAAGACACACGATCAAACGGTCAACAAGAAATATCTAACAGGGCGTATAATCGTGGGTGATTAATTTTTACCACATTGAAAAATAAGAAATTTCACCGTTTCATGTTTTAAGAGTCGAGAAACGATAAAAGATGACTCTATATCTTTCAGGTTTGACACAAGCGTGAAAGGACAAGCACTTGACGGTATTTTCAAATTTAGGGAGTCAGAAAAAACCAAATGACTGCTCAGGAATACTAGGCACAAAGGGTGTACCAAATAATCGTGAACTGCAATATACACCTTGGTTTTAATAATGAAGAAGAAATCAACCAAGGACTTTCCGTACGTGCAGGCAATCTCCCCGAATGCTATGTTCGGTGTATCACGGGTACAGGGTGGCAGACTCGGCTTCCTGTGGATAAAGGATTGAAAACCTAGAGGGGTCTCCCTTTATATACGCGACGGTACGGGGAGCACAAGTCCGTACTAGCGTTATTTAAAGCCAAAAGGCGAACGACAGCTGCTAGGTTTAAAGACGCCGGAACACGTCTCTAGCCTAGACCTCTAAATATGTTTTGTTAGATTTCAATTATGCCTTAGGTTATTTGAATAGATTTTAAAGTTGATCTTCAATTAGGTTTCAATTTTCAGGCCCTAACGAATGTATTGTTTCAAAAACTCCTAAATGCAAAGCTACATGCCACAGTAGACCATTTCGTTCGACGAAAACTAGCTACAAAAGAGTTGAGAGTCTTTACACAAACAAAATTATCGGAAGACAAACAATGAGATCTCTAATGCAACTAATGAAATCGAAAATTTTCCATTCCAATCACTAATTACTAGTAAAATCGAAAAATTTCAATTTTCACTAATTAACCAAAAGCAAAAGAGATTTTTTTTTATAATTTTCAATGTTTGATAGCTAGATACACTAAAAAAATTGAAAATAAATGTAACAACTTGAGAAACGATATTAAGAGAACAAAACGAACAAATTTCACTCAATGACACAAGCAATCAGATCTCAAATCGACCAAAGTCTCTCAAAACCAAGAAAAAGACTCAAAGGCTGCAATGGACTGTGTGATCTAGGCCCAAAGCAAGACCAAACGAAATTCGAATGAAGAAACGAGAAATCACCCAAAAATCGCAACAAAACAGTGAACAACTACTAAAAGGATGCGGAGGAGCAATCAGAGAGTCGACTGGACAAACGAAACACCAAAATTCCCAAGGAGGGCTCGATACACAGAGCCACTAGATGCCCTAGGGCTTAAAACGTGAAATCGATAGATAAAAGCAAACAACCAAAGGACGAAGGCAAATTCCCAGTCAAACAGGACTCCAACACACTCAGGTAGTCAAAAAATCAAGAAGAAAAGCACTGACCAGACCTAGAGAGCTCAAAACTGAGCAAACTCAAAAACCCTACAGGAGTGGCGCGACTGTAAGGCTGCAACTAGCGCCAGAAAGCAATTGGCGCGGGCTATACAAAAGCAACATGCGCCAATTGGCGTGACTGTCGGGCTAAAAAGCGCACCAGTCGAGTTTCTCAGCCAAAAACAAAAGGGAACTACTCCAAAAGCAGATCAATGTAAACTAAGCAAACCAAGAAGCAAAAACAGCAAAAGAACCCAGCCCAGAAGGCTAACCAAGAAAGGAAAATCATATAATAATCAAAACGAGACAATCTAAACAAGATAGTGAAATCTAGACGCTCCCCAGCGGAGTCGCCAAATTGTTGAGGAGGTAAATCCCCTCTGCGGACAGAGGCGACCCCTACTAGCCCAGCAGGGGTCTAGCAACAATCATCAAATGTTATAGCGCAAGTTCCTAGTTACGAATAACAGACCAAAGATGGAGGCCTACTTGGAATCCAATGCTATGATCCGTAGAAGAAAGCGTTCCCGTTCCTCAGCCTCGGCAGATCACGATCCTCCCATGATCTCCGCGGATGGATATCTGCACATGCAAGAAACAACACGAATACAAGCATAAAATCCAGAATACGCAACTATATATCAGTCAGAAAGGATATAACTCATTATTAACATAAGTGAAAACAGAGTGGAACCATAACCGTAATCATTCATTAAATAACAATCGAAAGAGAGTACAACCAATGTTCTGACGCCGCGGTCTCCTTCGGAAGGGTCCCCAGTCGTTCACGTCTCGCAAAGCTCGCCAAGGAAAGGGCAAACCTCTCTAGAGTCTCTCGACGATAGTCTCCTTACTTGAGTCGGCCTTAAGGGAAGAAAGAGGGCTCTTACAGCACAAAGGCTCTTGGGAATTTGGAGATTCAAAGCTTAGGCACTTCAAGACTAGCTTGCAATGGAATTGAGCAGGCTTTTATAGATGGGAAAGGAGGGAGTTGGGATCCCTATTATTGTGGGATTGGCCCTATCAACAAGGAAGGTTCCATGGGAGGTGGCAAACCACTTCCCTTCCATGGAACTCCCGCAGCCAAACCTCCCTACTCAAGATAGGCAATGGTTTCTGAGTTTGTTGAAACACAACTTCCGCCATCTTTATTTAAAAAACACTCCTTAAATTGGTTGGCGCGACTACTACTCTGGGACAGAGCACCAGTTGGCACGGCCTCTTTGTAGTATTTTCCTTATTGGCACGAGTGATGAACTGACTGCCCGCGCCAATGCAAAAGGAGATGTTTTCATGATTTTTTGCAAGGAGATGTCTTTAGGGAAATTGAAGCTCATGCTTAGAGGAATGCATTGATGATGATTTCAAGGCATGAAAATGTTCACAGGTCACAAAATGGGTCCTCCATTGTGCGGGATGGGGAATGGTAGGGACGGTGACAAATTACTGTGTAACACCTACATTTCTCGAAGCTCGACCTCTTAATACACGACCATGCTCACTGCACCAGCGTAGATCCCTGTAACCTTGTTGGAAAACAAAAAGATAACAATGCTTTAACGAGTTTACCTTCACATAGGTATGATTCCTCCTTAAGTCACCACCTCTTTCACAGCCACCCTTAATTCCAAAATAATGCCATAGCCCCGAGGAGGGATGTAGTGCAAATATCGCTTGTCTCTTTTTTTGTAGTGGTCCACCATGCCAAGTCTGCCACAAAAGCATGACATAATAAAAAATATTACATGTATCTCAACCCTTTTGGCTCAAATTGACGACCCAGAGCTTTTCTATGTGGAACTGTGCCTACGTCACTTCCTACTCTAGTTACACCCATGCACAACAATCACAACTTCTTCAGTACAGTAAAATTATTTCCCTAAGACGAATCCACGGTTCTACACAATAGGCGTGTTCACGAATATTTGTCTCTTGATTTGTTCAAACAATTCAGTGGACGACCTCTCCCAACACCAAGTTACGTTCTGATACCATATCAAAGATAACATTGAACACCAAAGATTGAAAACTTCATTCCCAAACATTGCAATTTATACATGAAGCCAATTGGAGAATCTATAGGGATTTCAACAACACTCATTTATTTTCTACCTAAACCCTTCGACTATTAACTTCTACCAACTGTCACCTACAACTGTAGAAGGTTCACCCTATACTTTCGTTGTCACATGAACATAGGTCGTGATTATTATTCTGATAGTTCTCACATGTCACCCTAGTTTCACCAATTCTCTTACTTTTTCTCATGCTTTTCTTTTTTTTTCTGTCTGTTCTTTTTATTAAATCTGTACAATCTGATTTTTTGTTATCTGTTTTCCACTACCCCTTTCCTTATTTTTTTTCTCATGTTCTTTCCATGAATTTCACTCTTCATCATTTTTCCACTTATTCATTGCTTCTGTGCATTTCCATCCACCTTTGATTACTACAGTTCAACACCGAACAAAACCAACATTTCATTTCTTTATTTAGTTTTCTGGCTCATGCCACTTGGATCTCACTCACCCACACATTCATGTTCATTTTTGCAGTTTAATCCATCTTCATTAGCAAAAACGCATTTGCACATATACACAACTCTACATCCACATACATCTTCTCCTTTTTGTATCAGACGCCAACCTTCCCTCATGCCTATGTAGCTTGTTTCGCCTCCATTACATAACAAATCTAAAATGTCCTATGCCCGATCACTTTTCTTTGTCAGATCTCCACTATGTTGTCATAATGTTTTCCTCTAGTTTTGGTCTCGTGGTTCTCCACACCAACCACTACACACCTTCATCCAAGGGTTTCTTTTTGGTCTCACTTAGCATAATGCTAAGCACTTCCATTTGTATCTTTTTGGCATAGGTATCACAATTCACTTCAGCCCTACCACATTCACAGTCATCAAGATTCAGCATATCAACCTCCGAAGCAGTTTCCTCTCGACACATACCTCCCACCTCGCTTTAATAGGCACCTGCTACATCATCTAATTCAACACAGTTTTCAGTTTAGATGTACGTCAGAGAAACATTCAACTCGAGTTCTGTCAGGGAAATTGTTGGAAATATTGTCATTGATGGCAAAGAAGGCAGCAAAGAGAGAGACAGGCAAAGGAAGCAGCGAATATAGAGACAGAGCTGTTATCATGGCAATGGAGGCAGCAAATAAGCAAATGAAAGAAGGAAAAGAGACAGGCAGAGGCAGAGGAAGCGAATATAATAGAGGCAGAACTGTTATTAGAAGCAGAGGCAGAGGCAGAGCCGTTATCAGAGGCAGAGGCAGAGACAGAGCTGCTATCGAAAAAGGCAGAGGCAGATGCAAAGCAGAAAATTTCGAGAATCGCTATTCCAGCAAAGTATATATATATAAATCTCATTTCGGGAATCGTCACCCACGCTGGAGTATATATGCAGCACATTACATATATTGCGCCTTATGCATAGAGGTCCAAAGCATACATATATATTTATATGGAGCGCTTTGTAAAAAAAGAAACAAAGGTAACAAAGCCTTATATGGTGGGACCCTTTCCTAATCGCATCCATCGCAACATCGCAACATCGCACCATCGCAACATCGCGCCATCGCACCATCGCAACATTGCGAAATCGCAATATCGCACAATCGCAACATCGCGCCATCGCACCATCGCAACATCGCAACATCGCGCCATCGCACCATCGCAACATCGCACATCGCAAATGTTACATTGCGCGTTTTTTATTTTTATTTTTTGATCCGCCGATCGCCGTTGCGACATGTTATCTGCTGTCAGATGTGGGGCCCGACCCTTTCATATATTAGAGGTTGTGATTCGATTTATTGGATTGTAATATAAGACCAAAGACTTAAGGTGGAGGGTGATTGTTAATGTAAAATTGTTGCAATTATATTAAAAAGTGCCGCGTGGTCCATGGGTTATATATATTCATCGGCTTAATGGGAGGCCGATTATTAATATAAAACCATTGTGATGAACGTATGTTCCGCTTGCGGTACTCGCCACATCAACAAGACACGTACTATGTATAGAGCGTTGGAATTTGTCCAGATTTACAGTCAGCTGGTATAAAAAGCACAGTTACACGTATGCAACAGTTACACCACAACAGAGGATAGAAGAGAAAACAGAGCTGAAAAGAGATAAAACACAGTCACAGAAAAGACAGACATAGTCAAAGAAAAGACAAACGCACAACAAGCCAAAAGACTAAATGAGTTGAGCTGGAGTTCTCATTGTGATTTGAATGTATAAGTTTTAATTGATTTTTATTGTTTGTGATGCATTGGCAAGTCTCCGAAAGAGAGCAAATATCCCACTGTAATATTAAAATAAGCACCTACAGTTATATTTATTGAATGAGCAGATAAAAGGAATGAGAAGACAGAAGCCAAAGAGTCATGACTGTTCATCTAAATTCTTTGTGAAATTCAACGGTCATGTGAGGAATATATAAATAATATTAGCTGGATATGCATAAAGAGGTTAGAGAGAAGTAAATATAGAGAATGCAGTATAGAAGAGTGAGGGCGAGAGAAGATTAAGAAAAGAAAGACGAGAGATGCTACGAACGGAGGCCGCGTCGAAGGTAAATCGACGAACATTCTTTTGAAAGGTAAGGAAGTTTGGGCTTCCCTAATCAAGTTGTAGCTTGATGAATCATCGAGTTTGTAGTTGACTAAGGTAGGAGCCTCCTGTGGAATTGGGCCTACGAGAAAGATTGAAGAATTGAAGGGATTTGGTGCTTCCTTGCAAGTTGTAGCTTGCAAAAGGTTGGAGCCTCCTGTAGGTTGATGCCTGCAGAAAAAAAGTGGTGAGAGGGAGTTGGAGCTTGCCTTTGCATCACATCAATAATAAGTTGTGGTTTTCTCCCTTTATGAGTTTCCACTTATATCTGGTGTCTCTGTGCATGATTTTTATGTGTTGATCTGAGTTATATTTTATGCTTAATACCTGCTACTCTCATATTAAATTCTACTGTTATATTAAATTAATATTTGCTGCTCACATTCTAAGATTACTCACATATTAAGTTGGACATGAAATGAAGGTGTAAGTAAGTTTTAATAAAAGGTTTAAAAGTCCATGAATGTGTTAAACTGATTCACCCCCCCCTCTCAGTCTAAATAAGGGTTCAACAATTGGTATCAGAGCCAAGTTCCTTTGTACTAGTCTAACAGCTGAAAGGAGATCCTAGGTTCTCAAGATGGCTAGAAAAGAAGGATGTTCAACCAATAAATCCCCTTTCTTCACTAGTGAAAATTATGCTTTCTGGAAAATTAGAATGAGGACATACATAATGTCTCTAGGAATAGAAGTCTGGGCTGCTGTGGAATTATGATATGCCCCAAAGGCAACTGACACAGAGAAAGAAACAAAACAAGATTTTGTGGCTAATGAAAAATCCATGAATGCCATCCTGAATGGATTGTGTGAAGCAGAGTTTATCAAAGTAATGCACAAAGACACTGCCAAAGAAATGTGGGATACTCTAGAGAACATCCATGAGGGGGACAAGAAAGTAAAGACTGCCAAACTTCAAGTCTATAGAGCCCAGTTTGAGAACTTAAGAATGAGTGATGATGAAGACATTGCCAGTTTCTTCCTAAAAGTTGCAGAAATTGTTAACAATATAAAAGCCCTTGGAGAAACCATGCCAAAAAGTATAATTGTACAGAAGATTCTAAGATCTCTTCCATTCAGATTTAATCCCAAAGTGTTTGCAATAGAAGAAACAGTTGATTGGGAGACCTTGACCATGAACCAGCTACTTGGAAATTTAACAGCATATGAGATGAATCTCCCACAGAAGAAGCCAAGTACGAGGGAAGCAGCCTTTAAAACAGAAAAGAAGAAAGAAGAAAAGGGAGACATATGCTCTTGCTCGGATGAAGAAGAGGCAAATTTTGTTAAGAAATTGGATAGAGGCTTAGGTAAATACAAAGGTAAACTTCCCTTCAAATGCTTTAACTGTGGAAGAGTTGGACACTATGCTGCTAAGTGTCCTCACAAGAAAGTAAGAAATCATCTTCAAGAGTCAAAGAAAAATAAATCACAGAACTGGCAGAAAGGAAAGAAGTCCAGCAGAAAATCCTTCTATGCTCAACAAGACAGAAGTTCATCTGAAGATTCAGATGAACTCTCACGTGAAGATGGAACCTCTGAATTCTTATTGATGGCCATAGAAGAACTTGAAGGACTCCTACTAGAAGATGAAGAAGAATAAGGGGAAATCAACCTTGAGGGGGAGCTAAGAAGTGATCTGGAGGAGATTGACAGACTCAAACTAAAATGCAGAAAACAAAAGGAGATTCTCCTCAAATGTGTGAAAGAAGAACAAAATTCAGAAGTCCTCATGCAGCTGAAGGTAAAGCTTGAAGAAGCCAAGAAGATAGAAGATATGTTACTTCAGGAAATCAAGGATAAAACTCGAAAACAAGAGAAGCTGGAAGAAGAAATTGTATGTCTAAGGAAGAAATTAGAAAGTACTCAGCAGAAAGTGTATGTAAACTCTTCTCAAACAACAAGCTCTAGTAAGTTGGATGAAAATTTGGATGCTCAAAGATCTCCTTTGATAAAAACTGGAATAGACTATGAAGGAGAATCAAGTAAAAGTCAAGAAAAGGAAAATAGAAAAATTATCTTTGTGAAAGCAAAGAAGTATGATGAAGCACCTCAAATAATGCCTACAAAAGAAGAAGCTTGTAAGGAGGGAGACAGAACCCAGAAGAATCCTCGAATAACAAAGAATGAAAGAAATACTTAGACAACAGAAGAAGGCTGATGTACTCTTAAGTCTGTCAAGTTTGCAAGCCATCAAAGGATATTCTTCCCTCCTATGAGGAATGCCACCTGCTATGTCTGCCACAAGCTGGGACACATTGCTGCATATTGTCATGCAAGGAGGAATAATTCAAACCAGCAAAAGATGCAAATAGTGAAGAGAATGCCTCAAGCAAACAAATGGAAAAGACAACCTTACATCAGGTATGCAAACAGTTTCTATGGTTATTGTTTTTATTGTAAGGAATTTGGCCATAAAATCATTGAGTGTAGAAAGTATGGACAAATATTGATGTTTAACACCTCAAGGAGGTTTATGAATCAAAGAAATTTTGTTCATACTCACAATTCTGCAAAAACTATGATCAAATGTTGTATATGCAATCAAGTTGGACATATACCTTCCAAATGTCCTTTGAAAGGATGTGATTCATCAACTCATAAAAGATACCAAACAAAAGGATGCCTCCAGTGGATAAAGAAGGAGAATAAGTGTGACTTAGCTCTAACTGCTCAAGACCTGAAAAGTCAGTGGTACCTGGACAGTGGCTGCTCAAAACACATGACTGGAGACAAAAGCAAGTTTATAACTCTTGATGAAAAGAAATTTGGTAATGTTACTTTTGGCAATGATAAATCAGGCAAGATCAAGGGAAAAGGATCAGTCAGCATAGACAATGGCAGAGGAAAGGCCCAAGATGTATTATTTGTAGATGGGCTGAAAGAAAATTTACTAAGTGTTAGTCAGATGTGTGACAAAGGCTGCGAAGTTCTCTTTAGGGCACAAGATTGTGAGGTCAGATCAAGCACCACAGGTAAGACTCTGCTCAAAGGAGTTCGAACAGAGAGTAATGTTTACATTGTGAAAGAGGAAGATGAAGCATGTCATCTTAGCAAACTAGAAGAGTCATGGTTATGGCATAAAATATTGGGACATCTCAGCTTCGATCACATCATCAGACTAAGCAAGAAGAAAGATGTCAGAGACATGCCAGAAATAAAGAAGCCATCTAATACCATATGCAAATCTTGTCAATTGGGTAAACAAACTCACACATCTTTTAAGGCCAAAGAGGAGTTATCAACAAGAAGACCACTTCAGCTTGTGCACATGGATCTGTGTGGACCTGCAAGAACTAAAACACCAAGTGGAGAATCCTACTTCATGCTGATAATAGATGATTTATCCAGAATGACATGGGTTTCTTTTCTCAAGAATAAATCGGAAGCTCTGAAAAAATTCAAAATATTCAAAGCATTAGCAGAAAATCAAACAGGATGCAAGCTAAAATGCATCAGATCGGACAGAGGAGGTGAATTCACAGATTATGACTTTGCAGATCTATGCAATGAATATGGCATAAAACAACAATTTACTATTGCAGGGACACCTCAGCAGAATGAAGTAGCAGAGAGACAAAATAGATCTGTTCAACAAATTGCCAGAGCCATGATGCAAGAGAATAATATTGCTCAAACCTTATGGGCTGAAGCAGTGCACACAACAGTGCATATCCTTAATAAAGCTCACTTAAGGCCAAGCAGTGACAAGACTCCCTATGAACTATGGCATGGAAAACCAGCTTCAATCAAACATTTTAGAATCTTTGGAAGCAAGTGTTACATAAATAATAATGATGAAAATCTTGGGAAATTTGATGCAAGAGCAGATGAAGGGATATTTCTAGGATATGCATCCAAAATTAAAGGGTACAGGTGCTACAACAAGACTCTTCGAAAAATAGTAGAAAGCATTGACGTGAGATTTGATGAAGAACTTCCAAACAATACAAGAGATATAGACTGCTGCAGTCCATCAGACAACCATGAAGAAGAAAACCAAGATGATGAGGAAACAAGCAAGACAACAGAAGATACAGAGCTGAGTTCTAAAGCTCCCTCAAGATATACTCAGAAGAACCATCCTGAAGATCAGATCATTGGAGGCAAGAGAGTAGGGGTCCAAACAAGAAGGCAGCTAACAGAACAAACTGAAGAGGTATACATAGCCATGTTGTCACAAATAGAGCCAAAGAAATTTGAAGAAGCCAGCAAGGACAAGTCTTGAGTAAATGCTATGAATGAAGAACTACACCAAATTGAGAAAAACAATACCTAGGAACTAGTTCCTAGACCCACTGAGAAAAATGTCATAGGGTCAAAAGGGGTATTCAAAAATAAAATGAATGAGGAAGGACAGGTAATCAAGAATAAATCCAGACTGGTCTGCAAAGGATATTCTCAAATAGAAGGACTTGACTACGATGAAACATTTTCCCCTATAGCCAGAATGGAAGCTATCAGAATGTTCCTAGCATTTACATGCTACCAAAACTTTAAAGTATATCAAATGGATGTAAAATCTGCATTTCTGAATGGAGACTTAGAGGAAGAAGTTTACATGGAACAACCAGAAGGCTTCTCACTGACAGACAAAGAAGACTATGTGTGCAGACTGAAGAAGACCCTATATCGACTGAAACAGGCTCCTCGTGCTTGGTACTCAAGACTGGATAAATATTTGCAAAAATAGGGTTTTAAAAGAGGTGGAGTAGACAACAATCTATACGTAAAAGCCCATGAAAATGAACTCCTGATTGTTGTAGTATATGTTGATGAGATTATGTTTGGAAGCAACAGGGAAGAACTAGCAAAAGGGTTTGCTGATGAAATGAAAAAAGAATTTGAAATGTTTATGATTGGAGAGCTCAGTTTCTATTTGGGACTGCAAATTCAGCAAAAGAACATAGGCACATTCATCTCTAAAGAAAAATACTTAAAATAAATGCTGAAAAAATTCAAATGGAGGACTGCAAACCTATGACAACCCCCATGATCACAGGATGCAAGCTGTGTGATGATGATGGGTTTGCAGATGTAGATAAAAAACTCTACAGATCCATGATAGGAAGTCTGTTGTATCTGATAGCATCAAGACCAGACATCATGCTAGCAGTAGGACTAGTGGCTAGATATCAAGCAGCACCTAAAAAAAACCATCTTCTGGCAGTAAAAAGAATATTCAGATATCTACAAGGAACAACGCAGTATGGGCTTTGGTATCCTAAAGAAAAAAGCTTCACTTTGACAGCACACACAGATGCAGATTGGGCCAGCTGTGTGGATGACAGGAAAAGTACAAGTGGAGGTGCTTTCTATCTAGGAAAAAGTCTGGTGGCATGGTTAAGCAAGAAACAAACATCTATCTCTCTGTCTACAACAGAAGCAGAATATATAGCAGTAGCAACATGTTGTACACAAGTCATGTGGATGAAGAAAACTCTTCAAGACATGAAGGTAAGCATTGATGAACCTATCTCAATTAAATGTGATAATACAAGTGCTATAAGTATATCTAAAAATCTTGTTCTTCACTCAAAAACTAAACATATTCCAATCAAGTATCATTTTCTCCGAGAACAAGTGGCTCAGAAGATAGTAAAAATGGAGTATGTACCAGCAACAGAACAGACAGCAGATATATTTACCAAACCACTTGCTAGAGAGCTATTTGAATATTTGAGAGACAGGTTAGGGGTAGTATCTGTAGATGTTACTCTCTGATATGAAGAGAAAGCACAGTTTTAGGGGGAGAACAAAAACGAAAATATCATTCTCAGGGGGAGATCAGCCAGCAAGGGAAGCATGAAAACAGGTCCTCGGGATCAAAGGGATTATGGCAATAATACATTCAGCATAAAAGAATCAACAAAAATGCAAAAGGGTATGTCATGCAGCAGAAGAATAGTGAACCTGATGTGTATCTAATCCAAAGTTTGGAGTAGCAGCGTGCAAAGTCAGGAAATTTCAGGAAATGCATGAAATATTGAAAAAAAAGAATAAAACCACAGCATCAGAGAATAGAAGCTTCACAAAAATTCGAACCCTTTTCCATTGATGTCAAAGGGGGAGGAAGAGCAAGCAACAATAAGAAGAGGAAGCAACAGGAGAAAGGATCCCATCAGGCAAACAGAGGAAGTGTATTGCCATCAATGCCAAAGGGGGAGACTGTTGGAAATGTTGTCATTGATGGCAAAGGAGGCAGCAAAGAGAGAGACAGGAAAAGGAAGCAGCGAATACAGAGACAGAGCTGTTATCATGGCAATGGAGGCAGCAAAGAAGCAAATGAAGGAAGTAGAGGAGACAGGCAGAGGCAGAGGAAGTGAATATAATAGAGGCAGAACTGTTACCAGAAGCAGAGGCAGAGGCAGAGCCGTTATCAGAGGAAGAGGTAGAGACAGAGCCACTATCGAAAAAGGCAGAGGCAGAGAAGAAAATTTCGAGAATCGCTATTCCAGCAAAGTATATATATATATAAATCTCATTCCGGGAATCGTCCCACACTGGAGTATATATGCAGCACATTACATATACTGCGCCTTATGCATAGAGGTCCAAAGCATACATATATATTTATATGGAGCGCTTTGTAAACAAAGAAACAAAGGTAACAAAGCCTTATATGGTGGGACCCTTTCCTAATCGCATCCATCGCACCATCGCAACATCGCAACATCGTGCCATTGCACCATCGCAACATTGCAAAATCGCAATATCGCACAATCACAACATCGTGCCATCGCACCATCGCAACATTGCGAAATCGCAATATCGCACCATCGCAACATCGCACATCGCAAATGTTACATTGCGCGTTTTTTATTTTTATTTTTTGATCCGCCGATCGCCGTTGCGACATGTTATCCGCTGTCGGATGTGGGGCCCGACCCTTTCATATATTAGAGGTTGTGATTCGATTTATTGGATTGTAATATAAGACCAAAGACTTAAGGTGGAGGGTGATTGTTAACGTAAAGTTGTTGCAATTGTATTAAAAAGTGCCGCGTGGTCCGTGGGTTATATATATGCCTCGGCTTAATGGGAGGGCGATTATTAATATAAAACCATTGTGATGAACGTATGTTCCGCTTGCGGTACTCGCCACATCAACAAGACACGTACTATGTATAGTGCGTTGGAATTTGTCCAAATTTACAGTCAGCTGGTATAAAAAGCACAGTTACACGTATACAACAGTTACACCACAGCAGAAGATAGAAGAGAAAACAGAGCTGAAAAGAGATAAAACACAGTCACAGAAAAGACAGACATAGTCAAAGAAAAGACAAACGCACAGCAAGCCAAAAGACTAAATGAGTTGAGCTGGAGTTCTCATTGTGATTTGAATGTATAAGTTTTAATTGATTTTTATTGTTTGTGATGCATTGGCAAGTCTCTGGAAGAGAGCAAATATCCCACTGTAATATTAAAATAAGCACCTACAGTTATATTTATTGAATGAGCAGATAAAAGGAATGAGAAGACAAAAGCCAAAGAGTCATGACTGCTCACTCCAAATTCTTTGTGAAATTCAAACAGTCATGTGAGGAATTATATAAATAATATTAACTGGATATGCATAGAGAGGTTAGAGAGAGTAAATATAGAGAATGCAGAGTATAGAAGAGTGAGGCAGAGAAGATTAAGAAAAGAAGAGCAGAAATAGATGCTATAGAACAGAGCTGATATCTAAGGTAAATCAGCAAACATTCTTTTGAAAGAGTAAGGAAGTTGGAGCTTCCCTATCAAGTTGTAGCTTGATAGATGTTAGTTGTAGCTGACTGAGGTAGGAGTCTCCTGTAGGTTGGTGCCTACAGAAAATTGAAGGGAGTTGATGCTTCCTTGCAAGTTGTAGCTTGCAGAATTGAGGTTGGAGCCTCCTGTAGGTTGGTGCCTGCAAAAAAACAGTGGTGAGAGGGAGTTGGAGCTTGTCTTTGCATCACATCAATAATAAGATGTGGTTTTCTCCCTTTATGGGTTTCCACTTATATCTGGTGTCTCTGTGCATGATGTTTATGTGTTGATCTGAGTTATATCTTCTGCTTAATACCTGCTGCTCTCATATTAAAGTCTACTGTTATATTAAATTAATATTTGCTGCTCACATTCTAAGATTACTCATATATTAAGTTGGACATGAAATGAAGGTGTAAGTAAGTTAAACTGATTCACCCCACCCCCCTCCTCTCAGTTTAACTAAGGGTTCAACAGAGATGTCTTCCCACCTAGGACTATGTAGGCACCTACTATCTCCTCTTTAGGATAGCATCACCAATATTCGAAGCGGGTTCTTTTTGGGGATGTGCCTTCCCACCCCACTTTAATAGGCACTTGCTACATCATCAAGTTCTTTTTGGGGACGTGCCCTGCCACCCCACTTAGTAGGCACTTGCTACATCATCCGGTTCTTTTTGGGGACATGCCTTCCCACCCCACTTTAGTAGGCACTTGCTACATCATCAAATTCAATTCATTACAACAACATAAGCATTGAGTTCCTGCTGAGATGTGCCTCCCTGCGTCTGGCTACTGAGGCACTGCTTCATCATCGTCTTCAACATTGCATCAACACACATTGCATCAGCATCAACCTATATTTTCATTGTAGTCATGTTTCACCATATCTTCAATCTTAACCCTGGAGGCGGAAAGCAGGGGACCTTTTTGTGAGGAATTGGGCAGCTAGCAACATCTAATGAGAAACGAAACATCTCGTCCTAAGCAACTTATATCAAGAAAGACAATATCTAAATATCTAAATAATGTATTTAGTTTTTTTCTATTTAGCAACGGTCTAAATATACTTGGAATTTCTTTAAAAAACTAGAAAGCCTCATGATAATACAAGAGAATATTAGAGTGTTTGTAATTGTGTTTGATTCTTTAATTCTGAGCAGAGTTTGTATTACCCGCATCGAGATGAGGCTAGAGCGTTACCTCCTCACCTTATCAATTGCAGATCAAGATGCCATTACTGCAAGAAGAACTACACCTGTCGTCCATTCTGCTGAAACAAAATTTGTAGAGAAAGAAGATTTCGTTTGCAGGCCATGATATTAGATGATGATTCCACTCTCACTAGACTGTCCCTCAAACAATCAATTGATGGTTAATGCACTGCAATAACATGTACTCATTTTATTAGTCTGAGGAGATCAGCGAGACCTCGAAGTTTGGAGAGAAGGGTCGCTCTCGAGTATTCTCTACTTCTGATATATTATCAAATGCATGATATTCGACTTTCTTATGTTCGAAATAGCTCACATTAAAGAAACTCCGACTGTTCACTGCCCTGAATTCAGAATAGCTCACTTTAAAGAAAATCTGCCTGTTCACTGTAAAGAATCGGATTCGAACCCATAACCTTTCGGACAAGTATTGAGTGGTTTTAGGATCGAAAATAGTAACACAAAATTACTGTCAAGAATGGGATTCGAACCCATGCCCTTTCGGACCAGTACCTGAAACTGGCGCCTTAGACCAACTCGGCCATCTTGACATATGCTTCAAACATTTTGGTTTTTCTATATCAGTAAATGTGTATTATAATTGATAGGAGAGAAGATGTCCGCTCGGTATTGCTCGCTAAACCCTAATTGCTTCTTAAACAAGTTATTAAGTTTCAATTCAGCATAATAACTTAATAACTTGCTTCTTAAACAAGTAAATGAGATTAAAATCAGTTGACGGTCATGTTCCAAAGAAGTTAATCAATAAAGAAAAATTTAGGGTTAGTAATTTTTTATAACTCTGGTTACCCGATTTCCATCGCAGTCAATTTTTTTTTTTATTTAGCAGAAGTTTTCCACAGCACGGAGACATTAAGTGGAATGATATGTTATTAAGCGTAACTTTCAACCATTGAAATTAAAATATTTTCCATATTTGATAAATCCAACGATTGTAGAGCGAAAGATACGGGGATCGATTCCCTGCATCTGCAAGTTTATGTTCATGTACATGCGCTATCGATTGATGGAACCATTCATTTTTCCACGTCTTTTGAGCTATGAATGTTTTTCTACTATCAGTTTGGACTGCTGGTTATTGTTGTGACGTAGTTGGGGTTTTGGGTAGGTGTTTGATTTTCTGATCCATCGACCAGAGAAATTAGTTGTTCAGGTACTTTGTTTAATTTATAGGATTTGTCTCATTTTCTTGGGCTACTTTTGATTTTGATTTTTTACTGAAGAAATGTAAGAATTCATTTTATAAAAAAGGATTTTTTGTTTTTCGATCTAGTCTGAAAAAAAAAAAAAAAATATGTACATATGGAATCTTCATACAGTTTGGTTTTTTTATAGACAATTTAAGGGATATGTGGTCAATTTTTCTGAGTTGTTTTTAATGTGATTATTTGGATTTTCGTGTGTTTAATTAGGCAGAAAAATTTAAGGTGAAATCTTGATTTGTATTATTTAAACTGGTTTTTTTACTATATATATGGATTCAGCACCCTGAAAAAATTCTATGGCACTTCAATTGCACAAAGTTACTTATCAAACTTATGATTTCAAAAAATTAAACCTAAAAAATCTACCGAAAAACCTTCCCAAAACTATTACTAAAAGCAACTCATATTTTCCATATATATATATTTGTTGAGTTTTATTTTATTCTTTATTTACTAATATTTAACCCTTTATTTTTATTTCATCTTATATTTTTTTGGATCTTTGCCAAGGGCCAAATGAATCAATGACTTCATTGCCAAACTGATTGATTTCATATCAAGGATTTCGTAATTCATATATTTAATTATCTTTCCATACACCTACATGTCGATTTCAAAACTTGTTTAATAAAAAATATTTAAATATGTATTTGGCTTTAATTCCTACATCCATTCAAATTAATTTTTTCAATCAAGTTTTACAATCAATAAAAAAAATTATTTTCACATATCAAAAATAATAATGATTTTTAAAATGGAAGATTAAAGTTTATAATATTAATATTAATTTTATTTGAATTTAAACACAGAGCCATTTTTATTTGGAGCTTGACATATCACTATTCAACTATATATAAGTGTGGCCTTAGTGGTTAAGAGCATGTGTTTCCTCCTAAAATATCATAGGTTCTAAATCACAGGGAGTAGAGTATGTATGTCTTTGTAGACTTAGACTTAGCAGTTAAATAGCTGTTCAAAAATAGATCCCTTGTTCCACAAATAAAAAGATCTCATACACCAATTTGATGTCTCGCTTGGCAGTGATCTTAAAATTAAGATAATAATAATACTTTTTAGTCCGATATTCAACATTGCTAGAAATTTGTCAGATATTTAACATTGCTAGAAAGTTGTCTTGATTATGACAAATCACCAAATAAAATCTTTTGCATATTATTTGTCATTATATTTATAGAATATTTTATTTCTTGAAATACACTCAATTCTTACCCAAGCCTTGACATTATTAATTCCCCATTCAATGTTTTAGACCCAAATCTTGACATTATTAATTCCCCATTCAACTTTTTTTTGTTGCAATGCAACATATGACCAACAAAATTTGTTGTGATGTGACATGCCACACCTAAACGAACAAAGTTATGACAAACTTGAGTACATATGTCAAATTTTGTTACAAATTTTTTGTGATGTGCCATATCATACTTAAACAAAAGAAATTCAATGCGTTAAAAGATACTTATAAATTATAGAGGTGAAGAAATGATATTTTAAGGGTACGTAAAGGAAAAAAATTTAAAATGATTCACATGATACAAAAGGCTTGTAAATGAAATATATAAAACATTAAAATAAAGCTACTTAAGAGCATGCTCATCACGGATGCTTATAAGGTTTAATGCGTATAGCACGAGAGTTTAAAACAAGTGCAACACAAGGTGTATCCAATATAAACTTTAAAATGCACAAGGTGTATCCTATATAAACTTTAAAATGTAACACAACAAACTTTAAAATGTCACACAACAAAAGCAAGAAGCATATGACTTATTCACATGAAATTTATCCCACCTAAAATTGTGAAAAGTGAGACATATCATGTTTAAAATATTTATAAGAGTGAGAAGAGCGATATTGCATTTAAACATTTTTTAGTGCGATGTGGGGACATTATTCCAAACTTATAAAAGCCACAACATAGTTGAACACACCCTAATTGTTTATCAATATAATGTACCGCTAATTTAAACACAAATTAAATTGTTATTTTATGGTGTTATGGTTTTCTCTTGTGAAATGATAGGGTTTGTGCTTTACAAATACATTCTAGAGAAGAACGTGACAATAGAGATGATCTTATGAATTTTGTTATAGCATGGTTTTTTTTCTCTATTAGAAGACATGGAGAGAGGAGATAACATGCTACACGACTTTGGATTTTTCTTTTTATGTAATGCATGGAGGTTAGGACAAGATTATTGAGAGACTAGCTTGCTCAATCTTGAGCTTGGTGTGATTTATTGCTTGGAAGAAAACTCGGTTACCATATTCTTGTTGTTCCATGTAAGTTTTGGTGCTTGTGTTGATTCACAAGTTGAAGGGCTAGGGTTCAAGGACTCAAATCCTAGGACAAACATGTAAACTTAGAACTTAGTGCTAAAGTTGTTTTCCAGTGGAATTGTGTGATGCAACGTGGATTAAGCATGTAAAGCTTAAGGAAGACAACAACACGACGATGCAGAGCATGTGCGATACAAGCTTCGTGTATGTGCCTAGGAAAATTTGCAATGTGAGTACTAGCTTGTTGAGGATCTTTGGTAGAGTTACTAGCAATTTTGGCTAGGAGCACTTCTTAGCTAAGGTTTGGAGAGTTTGCCTTGTACCATGCTTGTGATAATATTGTGATATATAATTGGCTTTAGTGGTCCAAATTTAATTTATTTATAATTTGATTTTTAATATATATTATGTTCATTATCAAATAAATTTCAAACATTTATATTCATACTAATTTAACCTAGCATTAAATTAAATTATAGTTAGATTAATTAAATAATTTAAAAAATAAAACTTACATTAGATAATTTAATATTTGTAATTAAACCTTTAAATTAGATAAAGATAAAAAAATAAAAAATACTCTAATTTACTATTTGAAATTCAACCTTTAAAAAAATGGATATAAATGAGATTTACAAAACTCTAATTCTCTGCTTTTCAAAATCTCAACATAGGCAAAAACGACACCCTAATTTCTTGTCACAAAACGTGGAACTAGACTCGAATCAGCTCAATGATCTTCCTGAATTGAAAGGAGAAGCCTTCGGTTAAGGTAAAGGAAGCACTGTTAGTGACTCTTTTATATATATATATATATATATATATGAGAGATTGATTATGTGGACAAAGCTGCCAACGATGTTGGCATATTGGCAACGCCTGAGCAGACAATTTCAAGCAATTAGGGCTCAAACTGTATTTCATTTCAAGTTAAATATTCATATATTTCGCATACATATTACCATCTATTACATCAAATTTACTTTTTAAAGTTATTTGTGCGAATTAACCACTTCAAATAAACTCAAATAACCATTTACATTACTCTAACCTACAAGTCAAGACTCAAATAACCATTTACATTACTCTAACCTACAAGTCAAGATTTACAGGCTTCTCCAACCATTTACTCTAACTCTTACGAGTAAATGGAAAAGTTTAAACCTTCTAATAACCTTTTAATAAAGTTTTTTAAAAGATCATACTTTAAATTTAATAAAGTTCTATAGATTATTTTTTATAATTAGTTGTAAAAATGTAGTTCGCATTCATTTATTTTAATATATATATATATTTGTTAAAAGGTCATATTTTAAATTTAATAAAGTTTTTTAAAGGTCATACTTTAAATTTAATAAATTTTTATAGATTATATTTTATAATTAGTTGTAAAAATGTAGGTTAATTGTATTTTTTTTAAAGAGAGAATATTAAATTTATTTATACATTCAAAAGATATATTATAAATAATAAAAATAATAATTTTAATAAAAAATGTTTATTTTTACATTTAAATAAAAAAATAAAATAGTTATATTATAGTAATTTTTTTTATTTAAAAAAAATGTAAATATAAATAATTATTCTTTTCTTTTATAAAAATCATATATTTAGAAAAAGGAGCTGAGATTAAGCTTTGTTTTCCTAAATTCATATAAATTTTCAAAGTAATTAAATTTGAGTATTTTATTATTATTATTATTATTATAAAATTAAAATACAAAAAAACATATTAATTAATAAGATTTTGATATAATAAATGTTATTATTAAAAAAAGTTGTGGTTTACTGGTTCTATGTTTAGGAAGTATTTTTTAGTCCAAAATTTTATAGAAACTTGTTGGAATTATATGTTCAATCCAAGTATCCTATGAGTTTTTCAAGGAACTAAATCTATTTCTATATTCTAAAGAGTATTTTAAATAGATAAAGGAACAACTCAACCAAAAATTGTTTTTCTCTTTACTTAAGTAGCTATCTATTCTTTCTTGGTTAACTAGCAGATCTCTTGGATATTACACAACAAAACTACTTCCTCCTTTCACTCACCCATTTCTCACACATTGCTCACACATATTGCACTTTAACAGTCTAATTCATATTTATAATGGTGTCATGTTCAATTTCTTTTGGTGTCTCTAGCTTTATTCTTTTTTGAGCTGAGCTCTTTACACCTATATGGTGCACTATTATTATTTAGTTCCCTTCCATCCAACCTCTTTGAAACATAGGTGCTTGAGCACCTACATACTCCCATATATGTGACCACGTCCCCTGTGCATAACCATGACAAGTTTGAACCGTAACCATCCATACCATACATCAAAGACCCAATATTATCCAATGTCAAATGTTTAGATACCCTTTTCCTATAAATTATCAAACTTTTCAACTAATTCTACAATTGATGTAATTTTACCTATCATATTGGGACAACACATACCAAAGTACATAACTGTTCATATTCCCCATAGTACCTGACACTCCTTTCCCATCAACTGATGGATTGTTCAAGTGATTTTTGATAATCTATAGTAGATGATAATTTTCCAATCAAAATTGGACACCACATACTAGAGTGCTCAAATGTTGTTATCTATTCCTAGTATAAATTACTTTGGCATACTGGTCCTATACATGGCATACAACATCAACTTTATAGCCTTTCTGTAACAACCTTTTTTGGTTTCCCCTTCATGTAAATATTTTCATGTGCAACTGTAATTAATTGTGAAAATATAAATATGACTAGATAAAGGAGAGGACACAAATTCAGAGCTTGAAAGGAGAATTTTCTTGGTAATTTCTTGGGGAAATAACCAAGCTCATAATTCTACATTTTATTTCCACCTATATCCCTAATAAATTAAAATAAATTTGTACAATAATTTAAAAAAGGCATATGGTCATGTGAGCAAAAGGACAAGCCAATACTGCTCTTGTGGGATGAGTTTGATCTGGTGAACACACAACAAAAAATTGAAAACGATAAAAATGAAGGGAGTGTGGCAGAGATACTCGATAGAGTACATAAGAAAAGTTATGCGAACAAAAAATAATGAGAAGGAAAACAAGAGGATATATAAGAGGAAAATATGAAAGATCAGTGCATATGAACTCATTGGAGAAATCTCAACATAATAACAGGCTTGGAAGCACGCTCAAGAGTGTGATGTAAAGGAAAAACTATGGTGTTGAGAAGGTGGACTCACGATGGACTCTATATTCCTACCTGGGAGGTGGAGACATTGTGTACTTTGGCACTTCTCTTGGTGTTAAACATGTGGAGACTAAGTTCTCTATATTCTTGTGGTATTTGTGAGGTGAGGTCACAATGTGCTCTAAATTCATATGGGTGTAACATGTGGAGATGATATGGGCCATGGATTCCTGAAGGGTAGAGTAGATGGAGATACTCCTGGCTCTAGATTCCTATAGTGATTGTTGGGTGGAGTACTATGTGATCTAGATTCCATGAAGTGTCCATTTCGTTTCGGTGGATACATTGTGTGCTCTCGACTTCTACGTGTCAAGTGGAGGCATGATGTGCATTGGATTCCCATGTGATTTGTTAACTATATTCGTGTGAAATTTCCTTTATGGCTTCACTCCTCAATCTTCAAATCTAGATTAGAGGTGGTTAACTTCAAGAAAGAATGGTAGTGTCGTTGACCTACGATTGGGAGGAGAGTTGAAGTCCCTCCCTTAGTTTTCATTCATTCATATAATAAGATGAGTGTCTTACTTGTATCTCTATGTATACTTGTGCAATATGAACGATAAATAATGATGTTATATGGAAATGGGTGTATCAACACTATTAATTAAGGAATATGTGTTCATGTGTATTTGCAATGAGATGGTTTGTATGATTATTATGAGGGTGTGAGGGACTTGGAGATCCCTATAGTTGCTGATATATTTCCTAATTTCCAAAGCTACTTGCATGATTTATTAAGACTATCTAATGAAAATAATTAAATTTTTATGATGTTTTTGATTCCAAGGTTTGGGTGTTATCACTATCAAGGAATATTCATTATCCAAGAATTAAGGAATTTTATTATTAAAGAGCTATGTATGGCATGCTAGGAATTAGTGTGGATTTATATTATACATGTATAAGAATTGCTTTCTTTATTCATGGACTCATAACAAAATAATGCATGATACACCAGAGGCTCTGATAGTGATGGTCCATGTCCATTCTACAGAAGGATGTGGTATTTTCGTAGTAGAAATCATAGAGTGTTGTTAGCCACAGATTGGATTTTTATAATTCATATTAATAGCTAGATTCACAACTTTGTGAATGTATTCTATTGAGGGTTAACACTTGGACTAGTTTTGATTGATATAAGGATGCATTCCTATGAATATAGATTCTTTGGGCAAGGCTAGGCTACCACAAGAACCTTGGCTAGTTCATTGAAATGCTTAAGGAAAACCTTAAATCATACAAATTTTGAAAGGTAAAGAATTAATCTTTGTATGTAGGTTGGATTCAGGTTATCTAGATTTATCTAGGAATATGGACACCTGAAAGAAATTTCAAGGTGATGTGTCATGGAAAAACTAAATTTAGATTTATCCAGATACATCCACAAAAAATCTAAGTTGAGGTCTATCTAGGGTGGGGTCCAATTTGGTTAAATCGCACGAGGCGTGGATGAGTGTCCAAAGTTAGATATTTGAGGTGGCATAAATAGTTAGTGTCAAATTTTTGTTGGGATCCAAATGCACCTGGTAATATAGATTATTTGTGTTGTGATAAAATGTGGGTATAGTAGATTCATGTAGGAACTAGATATAACAAGAAACAAAGAAATAACATGTGAATCCATACATGATGGGGACTATGGGTTAGCTGATATGGAAAGGGTTATGTGGACTAAGTCACATCCACATTGGTGCAAGGATGGTGTGGAACTGCCTAGGTGAGTTCATGTAGCCATGTGGGCACCATATGTATGTTGTTAGAAACATAAAAGAAAACAAATGTGATATTAACAAAAAAAAATTACTTAATGTTGAATAAAGTTAAAAGTAGCATACATACACAATTTTCCATTTACAGATATAATAAAATCTACCTATACATATTGTATAAAAACTTATGAGTGATAAGAACATTATTAAAATAGTGAAAAAAAAACTCACAATTTTATAAACCTAATGTTTACAATCCAATATTATTAATGTTAATAAATCAATTTTTATGTCTTTATTAATGTCTATGTTTAATATTGATGTTCAATATAAATATTAAGAAAAAACCATTTTTTTAATATTAAATAACTTAATGTTATAAACCTCACATTATAAAATAACCTAATGCTACATGAACTAAATGATATAAAAATACCAAAATTTTTAATTCTAATGTCATTGAACCTAAATAAAACTAAAGTTATGATTCCTTTTCTTTAATGAAATATTTATATTGATGTTTAATGACAATGTTCACATTAATGTACAAATGCAAAATTTAATTCTATATAAATTTCTATGTTTAAAATTGACATCTATATTTATTATTAATATTAATGTTAATAAATCTAATTTTTACAATCCAATATTATTAATGTTGATAAATCTATTTTTATGTTTCTATTAATGTCTATGTTTAATATTGATGTTAATGTTTTGATGTTTAATCTAAATATTAAGAAAAAACCATTTTTTAATATTAAATAGCTTAATTTTAAAAACTTCACATTATAAAATAACCTAATGCTACATGAACTAAATGATATAAAAATACGAAAATTTTTAATTCTAATGTCATTGAACCTAAATAAAACTAAAGTTATGATTCATTTTCTTTAATGAAATATTTATATTGATGTTTAATGACAATGTTCATATTAATGTACAAATACAAAATTTAAATTTATATAAATTTAATGTTTAAAATTGACATCTATATTTATTATTAATATTATTAGTATTAATATTAATTAACATTAAAAGATATATCAATATTTAAACTAAACATTAATAAATACTTTTTTATTAATTTGAAACATTTATATTTATTATTAAAGTTAATATCAATCTATATTATAAATTATTAATGTTAATATGATTCAATATTCATTTTAATAATATTATGGTTAATTTTAAATAATAATAATAATTTCTATGTCAATTTTAAAAATTTGTTTATATTATTAATATTAATAAAAAACATAAATATTGAACTTAATAGCACACATAAATATTGAAAAATTGAGTGATTAAAATTCCAAAATTAAATAATCAATCCTATTCTTTAATGAAATATTGAGATTAATATATAAATGTAAAGTTTCATTTTATATAAATTTCTATGTTTAACATTGACATATATTTATTATTAATATTATTAATATTAATTAACATTAATAAAAAACGTAAATATTCAACTTAATAAGACACATAAATATTGAAAAATTGAGTGATTAAAATTCCAAAATAAAATAAATTTAAACATTTTCAAAATTATAATGTCATTAAACCTAAATAAACAACTTAAAGTTATCTATCCTAATAACAATACTACTAAAATTGATAATTTCTATGTCAATTTTAAACATTTATGTTTATCCATTTTTATTAATATTAATAAAAAACATAAATATTGAAAAATTGAGTGATTAAAATTCCAAAATAAAATAAACTTAAACATTTTCAAAATTATAATGTCATTAAACCTAAATAAACAAATTAAAGTTATCCATCCTAATAGCAATACTATTAATATTCATAATTTCTATGCTAATTTTGAAAATTTATGTTTATCCATGTTTAATAATATTAATAAAAAACATAAATATTGAAAAATTGAGTGATTAAAATTCCAAAATAAAATAAACTTAAACATTTTCAAAATTATAATGTCGTTAAACCTAAATAAACAACTTAAAGTTATCCATCCTAATAGCAATACTATTAATATTGATAATTTCTATGTCAATTTTAAAAATTTATGTTTATCCATGTTTATTAATATTAATAAAAAACATAAATATTCAACTTAATAAGAGACATAAATATTGAAAAATTGAGTGATTAAAATTCCAAAATAAAATAAACTTAAAAATTTTCAAAATTATAATGTCATTAAACCTAAATAAACAACCTAAAGTTATCCATCCTATTTTTTAATGAAATATTTATATTGACATTTAATGACATTGTTCACATTAATATATAAATACAAAATTTAATGCCATGGTTCACATCTATATTTATTATTAATATTATTAATATTAATATTAATTAACATTAAAAGAGATATGATATTTAAAATTAATATTAATAATTTTTATTAATTTAAAAACATTTATATTTATTATTAAAGTTAATATCAATCTATATTATTAAATTATTAATTTAATATGAATCAATATTTATTTTAATAATATTATTTTTATTTTTAAATAATAATAATAATAATAATAATAATAATAATAATAATATTAATATTAATAATTTCCATGTCAAATTTAAAAATTTATGTTTATATTATTAATATTAATAAAAAAACTTAATAACACAAATAAATATTGAAAAAATGAGTATTAAAATTCCAAAATAAAATAATCAATTTTATTATTTAATGAAATATTAATGCAAAACTTTAAGATGGCCATTTCTATTTAGAAAATTGTGGATTATTCTTAAAATTTGAGGAATAAAAACAAATTCAACTATTTAAATAATATTATTGCTCATTTTTATTTACTTTAATAATATTATTGTTAATTTTAATTGTTAATTTTAAATAATAATAATAATAATAATAATGGCAATAATATTGAATAATTTCTATATCCAATTTAAAAAATATTGTTTATATTATTAATATTAATAAAAAACAGAAATATTGAACTT
Organism: Pinus albicaulis; assembly: GCA_034641835.2. Taxonomy (NCBI): domain Eukaryota; kingdom Viridiplantae; phylum Streptophyta; class Pinopsida; order Pinales; family Pinaceae; genus Pinus; species Pinus albicaulis. The sequence continues at coordinate 1,223,720,668 of CM076580.1, forward strand.
AATAACACAAATAAATATTGAGAAAATGAGTATTAAAATTCTAAAATAAAATAATCAATCTTATTATTTAATGAAATATTAATGAAAAACTTTAAGATGGTCATTTCTATTTAGAAAATTGTAGATTATTTTTAAAATTTGAAGAATAAAAACAAACTCAACTATTTAAATTCATTCTTACGTTTAACTTCATTTTCATATATCAAATTTCAAAATTTTCTACAATCTAATTAAGTTCAATAATATTACATAAAATTGACACTTCCCTACAACCTAAATTCACTTGTTATTGCTGATATGAATTTTCTGAATACTTAATTGATAATATAACAATAGAGAAAAAAACAAAAGTAAAGTTGTGTAAATATAATGAGTATAGAATCTTTCTTCAATGAGACAATTTAGTTCTTAATCACAACCAACAAAAATCAACCGCCTAAAACTTTTCTAGGCCTAGTATGTATAACCTGCAGAAACTAAGTCGAATTGTGTAGATACCTATTATCTATATTAACTAACTGGACTCGTGTAAATACCTATCCTCTATACTAGTAAAGAAATTATTATAATTATTATTATACATTAAACTCTCCTTACAACTTTTTATATATATTAGTAAAGAAATTATTATAATTATTATTATACATTAAAATCTCCTTACAACTTTTTATATATAGATATATGTAGTTCGTTTCATTCTTAGTACCACCAAAGTGATTATTTGTTGGATATTGTTTTTGGTTCGCTTACTTTAAGTAACACTACAACCATTTAAAAGAATACAATGGCGCTTGCACACGTTTAACTCCATTAGTCACTTGGACATAGGATTTACTTTAGGGTAATAATAAGTGGTTGATTTTTTTCAATGATGCTTTGGTTTTTGTGTTTATTTCTGGAATATGCTCCTACGTGTAACATGTTGGGACAAATTTTCGAGGCACATCTGGCCACTATTGAGAATCATGCATTAATAAAACGGCATATTTAACCATGATTATGTGGACCATTTAAACTTTCAACCTACTTATTCATGATTTTCACGTATTTGTGTTGTGATTTTCATTTTTCTTTTCAATTATTTCGGTAAATCTGTTCTAATCGATTATTTGCGGTTTTACTATGATCGATTCAAAAACCTAATTTTAGGTCAATTTTCTCGAGACCATACTCACTCTTTTATCATAGAGTACAAAGGATGTTTTTGATTACAAGGATCTGAGAAGAGTTTTTCCTATTTGATATGTTGAGCTAATGAATAAACATGTATATATTCTAAAATGCATAGAAATATAGACATGCTCATCAACACAGATTCATGTATTGCATGAGGTTATAGCTTGAAAGAGTGCTTATGCTGAAGTATTCTTAATAAATTAAGAATGGAAAGTAATCCAAAAACTTGTAAATCTGTGAAACAATGAAACATAAAACCCATATTTCTTTATCTTGAATATTAATTTTTCCCACCTTGATCTTAGAATCTATATTTATAATATTATAAAATTAGGTTTTTCTGAATGGTTGAGATGTTTTATTTTCTATTAAAAAATGGGGATCACATCTGGTAAACCCTGAACTTTTTGCGTTGCATTATATCCTTTCGATTTGGTCCATGAGAGAAATTTTCTGAGTCATACCCTCGTCATGCCACAAAATTATGAATCAACATGTTCTCGTTGAAATGTATCTCCTCAGGTTCTAGTAATGTGTGGAGGTACTCTTTTTTTGGTATTTGCTGTAATTATTTTGGACATACTACAGCCCTTAAAGCTGTTAGATCTAGGCTTAGACAATTTCGTTTTTGGTCTGCTTATAACTCGTTGCGGTGGCCAACAGACCTGGTTTCCTTCGGGCAGGTTGAGGTCACTGCATTGGTTTCATATTGTATGACTCTCTGCCCTTTATATTATCTTAAATGAAAGGTCCTACGAAGTTTACAAAAAAAAGAAAAATCTGCACCAACCAGGGAAGTATGGCTAGTGGTTTCATTTTTTTATTTTATTTTTCCTTCTATTTTTTCCCATGGCCCTGCTTGGACACCTGTAGAGTGATTTTTCGTTTTTTACACCTTAAAATTGCTTGCAATGTGATTTAAACATGAGTGATTTTTCGTTTTTTACACCTTAAAATTGATTTCAATGTGATTTAAACATGAAAGTATTATCGAAATAAACAGGATGGAAGTGCCTATTGGAGTGGCCAAACATGATCTAATCCTTTGCTGCAACTGTAAAATTGAAAAATGTTATTTTTCTTTAAGGTTAATTCATTAGAAAACCCTAAAACATGTCCATGATATCATATAAATACATTTTACTTCTACGAACAAAACAAGTAACACTCTGTGCATGGACTATTTCAAACATGAATGAAACAACTCAACGAAAAAATAAATTAATACATGTGGTATAATCAACAATTTCAAGGGATTTTAACCTAATAAGGAAAAGTACAGAAATAAACATGGTAATATATGATTGAAACTTTTTTATAAAAATCCCTATTTAAAAAAAAAAAAAAAATTAATGGTTGAAATTTCTACACACCTTATTTGTGAGCATTTAATCATTGTCGTTACAAGCATGGTTTCCATGTGGCGATACCTATTGATTTTATTTTTATTTTATATTTGTGGAGATGTGGCAATGGGGTTATTAATAGTGTTCACTACAAGCATAACTGCTAATGCCATTTGGCACATGCAAACCCAACTCTTCACATACCACCTTGTCAAATTGAAAATTACATAAAGCACACATAGCCATGTTTCAATACAATTTTTTATTTTTTATTTTATTTTTCCTTAATCCTCATACGTGGTGATTAAGGGCGGGCATAGTAAATTTTTAATCATACTTCAATAAAAAATTAATTTAAACATGGTTTAAACACCTTATTTAGATATGCAAGGAAGTTATCACTTGCAATTTGATTTGTTGATGTGGGGCAACGACTCTGACATCTTTCAATTCACACCATTAGATCAAGATGATTAACTAGAAAAATCATTAAAGAAGCCAATTCGAACAGGGGGATGCCTATCAGCTTAATTAAAAAAAAAACTTTTAAAATACAGTAAATACAATAAAATTATATCTCAATCAATCAACTATTATATAAATATTGTTATGAAGCCTATCTCTCAATTAATATAAAAAATAATTTTGACATAAAAAGGTGTTAACAAGAGGTAGGAAGTCAACAAAAGAACTCATGGAGCAAATAATTCAAACCTTTGTAGAAGAAATTCCATGTTTTATTAAATCTGGTATTTATGGATGGGAAACAGAAGTCATAAACAATATGGATGAAGAGGATGATATGGCATTAGAAGATCTTCATAATGTCATTGGAGATCCACGGCATACCGGTGGGTGTATTTCTCTGTTCCATCACTCAATTCAAACTTATTGGTTAATAAAATCTTTACTGTAGACTCATGGGTGAATGGAAGTTAGGGTCCACCATGGAAAACATAAACAAAAATATTCAGAAAATCAACCTCCGTCAACAGCATTAGTATGCTAGACTTGGTAGAATGGAGAAGGATATAAAAGCTTTGCAGCAGGTTGAAATGGCCAAAAACCCTGCCCCAAGATTATTAGAGATATTAGTACTTCTTTTTTAGTGCCTAGTTTTATTTTATGTAAATGTTATTATTACGATATTAGTTATCATCAAACTCTGTATAGGTTATTAAGGTTGTTTATGTTTTGATTGGCATACATTGCACTTAGATGGCCTACAAGTTTCCTTCGGCAAGTTGAAGTCTAATTTTTGTATCCATATTACTCTGCTTTTAAATTAATAGAAAATGAAAACGGTTAAAAAAAACATAGAAAAGTGTTTATAATCAAAATTAAAACTCGGCTAAAACAGCCAACAATGTGTTATGTAATGGTGTGAACACGAAGTTGTGACCAGTTAGCGATAGAAGATGTTATATTGGGTAAAGATGAATTAAAGAATCGAATATGTCCACGAAAAAGCAGCCTTTTTATATTCCTATTCCTGCTACCTTTCGACCATTTTACTGGTTATTTCAACTTTTTAGGGTTTACGTTCTCTTTTTAAGGTTCACCCACTTTTTGTTTTAGAGCCACTATACCAATATTTTTTTATTTTTTTTTCGCATATAGTTAAAAAATTCTTGCAATGTTATGTGCAATTGCTGTAAAATATTTTGTCCTCAAACGTTTTGGTGGTCAATTTGGGCATGGGAAGCGAACCAACTCCAATCAATAATCAATTTGCGCATCGAATTTAGGGAACCATCTCCAATCAATAATCAATTTGCGCATCGAATTTAGGAAAGGCGCAGGGCGGTGTTGAGAATAAGCATCTGCCACAGATGGTTGAGATTGTGTTCATGGGAGAGATCCTAATTATATTATATATATAGTGTTGAAGTTTGTGCGTTTATTTGCATTGCAGCCGAAATTTGTGAGTTTATTTGGTTGCACGCAATCGCAGTAGCAGTGAGAGTTGGAAGGGTTGCATATATATATAATTATGGCTCAACAACTACTTCACGGGACTATGGATGTAACGATATGTGAAGCAGATTCTTTGAACGATACACCACGTGGATTCATTGGATCAACGCCCATGATTTTCAGAAAGGTGAATGGATTATGGCATCTCCTCCATTTCTAACTCTCATATCGTTATCCCAATTTATCATAAATTTACAATTGTTTTTGTACACATGACAGTTGATGCTATCCCAATTTATCATAAATTTACAATTGTTTTTCTGTTTTTGTACACATGACAGTTGATGAACAGCGCACAAGCAGCGATGGGAGTCGGCGGTGGTGGGTCTGGCAAGGGATGGAGCGATCTGTACGCAACGATCGACGTGGAAAGGGCGAGGGTGGGGCGTACACGTGTTATTGTCGAGAATTCCGTGAATCCCAAGTGGAATGAGTCGTTCCACATCTACTGCGCTCACATGGCAAGCAATGTGGTAGTGAGCGTTAAGAGCAATAATGCGATAGGGGCAACCCTGATTGGTCGGGCAAAGGTGGCGGCCGTGGACATCCTCCAGGGTCGACTCATCGATCGCTGGGTTCCACTGTGCAACGAGAATGGAGACGCACTCCGTGGAGGTGCGAGGGTCCGTCTCAAGCTTCAATTTTGGCGTATAATTCCATCCCTGCTCACCCCGGAATTCGAAGGAGTTCCGTATACTTTCTTTAAGCAGTCAAAGGGGTGCAGGGTGACGCTATACCATGATGCTCATGTGCCCACCTCTTTTAACCCCACCCTGGGATCCCAGGTGTACCGGCAGCACCGGTACTGGGAGGACCTGTTTGACTGCATCTCAAAAGCGAAGCACCTTGTTTATATCACAGGTTGGTCTGTGTATACGGGAATAAGGCTGATGACAGAATCGGGAGGGGAAAGTGAAGTGCTAGGGGAGCTGCTGAAACGCAAAGCAAATGAGGGAGTTAGTGTACTGCTGCTGGTGTGGGACGATAGGACGTCCAACACATATGTTCGGAAGAAGGGTGCTATGGGTACTCATGACCAGGAGACATTCGATTATTTTGCTAAAACCAAAGTCCGGTGCAAGTTGTGTCCCAGAAATCCCGATGATGGGATGAGCGTTGTGCAGGAGATGAAGATTGGCACCATGTTCACTCATCACCAGAAAACGGTTGTTGTGGATGTGCCTTCCACTTCCAATTCCAATTCCAAGCGACGACCAATCGTGGCATTTGTGGGAGGTATTGATCTGTGCGATGGAAGGTACGACACGCCTTCCCATTCTCTATTCAGGACCCTACAAGGACAACATAGTGGCGATTTCCATCAGCCCAATTTCCCTGGCGCCTGCATTGAGAAGGGCGGCCCAAGGGAGCCTTGGCATGACATACATTCCAAGCTGGAGGGCCCCGTCGCATGGGACGTTCTCAAAAATTTCGAGCAGCGCTGGAAGAAGCAAGGCTATGCAGATGCAAATGTAAATGTTTTGGACAAGATTTGTCCTCCAACCCCAGTGTCATCTTATCAGAATGATGTGGAATCGTGGAATGTTCAGGTATTTCGATCCATTGATGGGGGCGCTGCTTTCGGATTCCCAGAGAGGCCAGAGGAAGCAGCAAAGGCTGGGTTGGTGAGTGGCAAGGATGTAATCATGGATAGGAGCATTCAGGATGCATATATCAATGCCATTCGCCGCGCCAACAGTTTCATCTACATCGAGAATCAATACTTCCTTGGGAGCTCCTTTTGTTGGATGCCAGATGGCCGAGACAGTACAGAGTTGGCAGACATTGGAGCTCTTCATCTTATTCCCAAGGAATTGTCTCTCAAAATTGTGAGCAAGATCCAGGCCAGGGAAAGGTTCTCAGTTTACATTGTGGTGCCCATGTGGCCCGAGGGAATCCCGGAGAGCGCACCAGTGCAGGCAATATTGGATTGGCAGAGAAGAACAATGGAGATGATGTATCTTGATATTGCATACGCCCTCAGAGCAAACCAGATGTACGATGTGAACCCACGTGATTATCTTACCTTTTTCTGCTTGGGCAACCGGGAGAAGAAATTGAGAGGTGAGTACGTGCCGCCCCAAAGGCCCGACGATGATACACATTACAAGAGAGCTCAAAACAAAAGACGCTTCATGATCTATGTTCATTCCAAGATGATGATAGGTACTACTAATTACTTAATCTATGTTGATGATGATAGGTACTAATTAGTTAATCTATGACGTTCATTCCAAGATGATGATAGGTACTAATTAGTTACACTAATTCCTTGTAATTTTTATTTGTTTTGTTTTATAACTACACGCAGTGGACGATGAGTATATCATTGTTGGATCTGCAAATATCAACCAGCGCTCTATGGATGGCGGAAGAGATTCTGAAATAGCAATGGGAGCATACCAGCCCCATTACGTGTTAGGCAGTAGAGGAGGAGGAGCAGCAGCAGCAGGTGCAAGAGGGGAGATCCACAGCTTCAGAATGTCATTGTGGTATGAGCACATGGGCATGCAGCTAGACAAGCTCTTTCTTCAACCTCAAACCCTAGATTGCATCAGGAAAGTGAACGCCATCGCCCAAAAGAACTGGGAGTTATATGCGAGTGAAGAGACGTTGTACGAGGACTTACCTGCCCACTTGTTGACTTATCCTCTCCTCGTAACAAACGATGGAAATGTGGGTGAGTTGCCGGCCTTCCCAAACTTTCCTGACACAAGGGCTTCTGTTCTGGGCTCCCAATCTGAGCATCTGCCTGCCATCCTAACAACCTAAAAACAACTGTCACAAGTATTTTCACTTACATTTTATAGGAACTGTCTGAATAAGAATTTGTTATGTTTGTGATGCCGTAACAAATTTTATGTGCGGTTATAGAAAAAGGTGTATTGGGTTATACTTGTAATCTATTCCAAACCAAACCATCATGAGCATGAGGATTTAAGGCATCAAAAATCCTAAAACTTGACGGTTGTAGCTCTGATTTTCAAAAAAAATCAGCTAGATTTTTCAAAATCATACTAGAAAATTTTTTTTCCCAAAAAAACACTTGAACTACCCTTAAAATTATGTCTCATTTATATAAAACTTAAAATAAAAACTCATATTTATATAATAATAATTTTTTCATAGAGCTTATGCATGCATAGATCACTATTTGTTGTAATGACATCTCAATAGTGGACATGGAGGATCAAATATCTTCATGTTGTTCATAGAGAAAAACAATTTCAATTAGAATTGCCACCTCATCTTCATGTTACTTTGATCTATGAATAATACTTACTAGCCTTACATGGGTGCATTTGTGGATCTTCTTTCTAGCTACGAAACTTGCTTGTTTATGTTGAAGTATATTGTTGGTTATTTTATGTTTATGTGATGAATGAAAAAAAAAATGGCTAAGTGTTGAAGAAGTATGTAATATCTCAAATTGGGATTAACAGTAATAAAAATGCAAATAGACAAAAAAAACTATGGCAACATAAAATACAACCTCAAAACATGCAAATTGGAGCCAAAAGCAATGAGCCATTTCATTAAAATACTGGAGATGAAAAATAACTACAAAAGTGCTAAAAAAGATAGCACTCTAGCTAGCTAAGTTGGGAATGGCCTCAGATTCTCCCACCCAAAACACTGCTCTATTGCTTCTCTACTGGACTCTCCCTTTGCGTTGCTTGTTGGAAAAATGTTGTTGCTCACTGACTTCGGACTACCTCTTGGGCTGCTTCCACTGCTCAGAAAATTCTAGGAATTTGGGAAGGTGATCCTTGCCCAAAACTCTCAGAAAGGGTTTCCTCTAATTCCAACCTTCAAAATCTAATCCTTTTCCCCTAGGTCATGTAGGTGCTGATTGAGTAGGGTCTGCGTAAATGAGCTGATCTGTTGCTCAGAAAATTCTGGGATTTTAACCACGAACTCTACTCAAAAAACCCAGAAAAACCTAGGAAGGGTTCATCCTAGTTTTGACTTCGGAAAATTGGCCCTCTTGGGCTTGGCTCACCCAACTACTGGGAAATTCGAAATCCGGACTGGAACTGTTGGTAGATGAGTGTTGGGTATGCAGAGCTATGGACTAAACTTAGATATAAACTCGCTGCAGCTGCTCCCCAAAGCTCAAATATTGAAGGGTTGATCCCTTCACTGAATTCCAAGTGGAAATACCTTGGAATTTCTCCCTCTCTAGCACTCGCCTGCTGCTGGACTGCGTAAATTGTTGGGTGACTCCACTGCTATAGGAGGGACTGCATGTGGCCTGATGCCAAGATATTGAATCTTCTCCCGTCGAATAATATAACTCCTCTCTTGAGCGGGCACTCAAAGTCCCCCGAGGATGAGGTTGGGATCTCCACTTGGAGACACCCATGTACTAAACATCACTGCAAACTCGGCTAAATAGCTCAAGTGTTCTCAAGTCATAAAGACCAGAAAATTAGAATATGCAAAAATGATTTCCATGGCTGCCCTCACCCCCTTTTTATTCTTGTGAAACCCTACATCCTTGGGTCCACTCATTAACCATGTTGCTTCTTAGCCCCTTGGCTTTCACACTTACTACACATCCTTGGGTCCACTCATTAACTACGCTGCTACTTGGCCCCTTGACTTTCACACTTGTTGTGCTTCCCTCTTGGCCTTTTGGCCCCATAAGAGCTGTGTTGTCCACATTAGCTCTAAAAAAATGGTTTTATTTTAATTGTTGGGTATATGGGTCCCTTCACCCTTTTATTTACCTATTGAATTTAAGAAGAAAAGAAATTGGCAAAAATTAATATTTCTAATTAGCTATCAGCTAATTAGGAATATTATAGTCCTCCCCACCAAAACGTTGCTTGTCCTCAAGAAACTGCAAAGATGTGGGCCACCATATTAGCTAGATGAAACTAAGGCCCAATGCCCAGATTCCATAAAAACCCCTCACAGTGGCTATGCCCCTGTGTCAGGCTACCCGAAACAGACCCCTCAATGCCGGGATCCCAAACTGATCTCTCACCACACCTATCATCAATCAATCCTATTGGATCCCAACGCCACCATGGCCAATGATCGCCCAAGTCCCCTAGCTTGGACTACCAACTGCATCTGGCTATAGCTACTGCCCCATGAGGTGAAGACCGCCAACATGCATCAATGCTCCATGGCTCCTGCTATGTCCTAGCTCTGACTATACAAGCTACCCCACCAACTGCGTACCAACTCATCACCTCTCTCCAATCCAACCCCTGACTCAATCCAATGTTGATCCTACTCTCCCAAAGTTGAGATGGAATGCTGAAGAGCTGTCGACATGTGCCCCATTACCAACTTGAAACTGTAGTATCTGTCATGTCTACGGGTCCCTGCTCCGCTATGCTCCTGACTAAGAAGATCATACCATCAATAGGATACCAACTCATGATCTCCCTCCAGTCTATCCTGGTTGAAGAATCCAATGTGTTGACATCTGCATACACGTTTGGAGTGTGGTCGCTAGTCCATACTCAACTCATACTGCCGACGAGATATACCTGCAGAAGAAAGCCCCTCTCTCTATAATCAGCCAATGTGGGCAAGATATGTTGCAAGCCCCGTAAATGTACTCCTGGATAGTGCTTATCCCTGAAATTACTACAGCTCTGCTAACTGCATGTGCATCTATCTGCACCTCATCAGTGGGTTGGCCCAAAGATGGATGTTCCACCATCTCCAACAACTCCTCCCTCTCCTGATCAGAAATGTTATATTCCTGTTGTCTACTAGCATCCTGCAGAACTATCCCATCAACCTCCAACATCTCCTAAGGATAAGTATCTACAACTCCTGTCATTGTACTAGATGTCCGTGCAGCTATCTACTCCTCCTCAATGGCTGACCCTAAGGTTAGTCGCATATCCTCCACGACTCAATGTGAGCCTCTATCTGGCTCTCCTCCAAAGGGCTGTCATGCATAATATGCATAGCCTCCTCCTCAGATGACTCATGCTCAACCATATGTTGCTCCGAATGAATCATCACAAGTGACTCATCATCCTGAATATCTCCCATTGAGTCCCCTGACTGCTCACCCTGCACGCTGGAAGAAAAATCTGGTCTACTGACATCAACTCCACATGACTGCTCATGCTCCCTAAAAGCATCCTCATATGGCCCCATGGACTCATCTGAAGAAGAGTCTCCATCCTGGCATACAGATGGAAATTAGTTGCTACATGCCCTAAACAAGCCATTCCATTGATGTTTTCCATCATGAAAGTTTCACTACTTAGATGCCAGTTGAAGTTCCCCATTGAGCCATAAATGCAGCCCTAGACTGCAGTAAATGCTTTGTAAAGCATCTACTCCCATGCAAGGTTGCGTTGCAGTGGATCTAGGCCCAATTTAGAGTGCGTTGGTCAACTGGGAGTGAATAGTTCATTGGATTCTGGGAATCTTCCCAACATCTAGTGGCTTCTAGAAGTTGTTCTATCTTTCACCTCATCTGCTATCTTTGAATATGGACACCATGGAGCCATTAATCCTCTTATCCTCCTATTCCCATGAATAAGGAAACCTCTTCATCCATTTTTGGAAAATCCATTCAATGATTCATTTATGCCAAACTATCTTCATCTACTTATTAATAGAGCACTGATCATAGTGCACAAGGGAGAAAGAATTTGTATTAAGTAGAGTTATGCTAGTGAGATCACAAGTCTTGGAGGTATTGTGCATGTAATGTTATGCTACTGGATGGATGATGTTGGTGTGATGAGGATGGGACTAAAGCTGGAGGTTTGACATCGAATCGATCAACTGGTTGTAACTTATCCTTCTACTTCATAATAAAGACATTTGTTCCTTTCCTAATGCATGTGTCAATGATGTTATATGTGTATTTACAAATGCAATCGATTCAATTTGTTTAACTTGAATAGGTCATATTTCCTTTATGTCATTTTCTGTCTTGTGTTTGCCATTACAAGTACCAACCAAGCGAGTTCAGTTCGATTGAGAGCTAAGGAGGGAGGCGAGGAAAAGCGAACAGATTACAAGTAGGTTGTCTTCCCTTATCTATTCATTTTAAGGAAAATGTTAGATATCTTTATTTCTATTGTTCTAAATGCACCACCACACTTAGGGAAATCATACTTATCCATAGGTTTGATTTCCATAAAACAAATCGAAGGATCATCCCCAGTGGTTTTATCCTTATCGATCAACCTCTAGTAGACTTTACTTGCTTATTTTCAGTCATTTGAATGTGTTTTAGCAAAATTAGTGTGTTTGATTGCTTTTTTAGAGTTCCCTTAGGCACCAACGCGTTTGTGGTCTTGACACAGTGCTTTGCATAGCACTGCTGGCTTAGGGACAATGCTCTACAATGCACTATCTCCCACTCATGGGTGTGTTGCCCCTGTGACCAACCAAAATCTATCATATTTTTTCTTTTGAAATTCATTTCAGTGTCTTTCTTGTTGAAGTTTTAAGTGATTGATTGCCTCTAGGGACCAGATTGCCTCTATTGTTATTGGCTCACTTTGGATTTGTTTAATAAAAGTTTCTTTTTGTTTTCTTTATCATTGTCGAATAGTTCCGATGTTAAATTTTACATTTGATCAATTCATTCTTTTCGGAAAGAGGAATTGTTGTTTCAATCTTCGTTTCTATTGAAAGTTTTGAGTGGTTGTTTGTGCATCATAGTTTCTTTTTCGTTCATCTAAAATGAAAAGAAATTGAAAATAAAAGCATGCATTTGCATATAGGGATTGTGAGTGCTATAAAGGAATAGTTTAGGGAAATTGCATTAGATGTGATCATTGTTGATTGCTTACAATCTGATTGCTATATCCCTTGTAGCTAGTTTTTCATTGTCGAAAATCAATTTGAAATGTGTGCTTATCATTCTAATTGCATTCTAGGAATTTTCAACACATCTCGTGGTAAACTTGAAAGACAAAATGATAAGCAAGGTCAACATAAAATTTATCTAAATTTATCTAAGGAAGCATTGCAACATTAACGATAACATTTAGAGGTCCAGGCTAAAGACGTGTTCCAACGTCATTAAACATAGCAGCTATCGTTAATTGTCTACAATACATTTCTAGTGTGATACCTTATTCTATGTACGTAAGTATATTGCAGCTCGTCCACGTACTTTTGGGTATATCAGGTGGTGTTCTAGTACCTGAAATATAAGGGGATGCTCTCACTGTGGGGTTTCACATTAGACATCGCTAATATGGATTGGAACTCCACGTACCTTCGAGTATATTTTGGAGGACAAATTTAGGTTTCTTACCATCCATAGGTAACCGAGTCAACCACCTTGTCCAATGTGATACACCGAACATAGCATTCGTGGAGATTTCTTGCACATACATAAGTCCTTGGTTTACTAGGGTGGTATATTGTAGTTCATAGTTGCTTGGTAAACCTTTTTCCTAATATTATCCTCTTTTTGTTTATTTGTCTTTGTATTAAAATCAATCAGCAATCGTGGAAGAAGATTAACCGTTTCCCCATCGTTCACGTAGGATAGCGAATAAACCACATTTACTGCCAGAAGTTACACCTAGTAGATGAAGGCGCACTCATCCTATTTAGTCCAGTACCTTTGGTGTTTCATCTGATATACTAGAGACATCGTATCCTTTAAGTATCGAGTCTCGAGTTGTTTTGACTAATCCCGGTTTATCTGCTATTATCGGGACGGAACCCTCACGGTTACCTGAGGACACTGAAATTCAATCTAGTGAAACGGTAAATCTGGAACCCAATCTTGTTCAACTGGAAGCTAATCCAGAAGCCATTGTTCTCTTACCTAAACATATTGATCCCAAATTTGAAGAAAAAGTAGTTGTTCCCATGCAACCATCTGATCCTCATTCATCCATAGCCATTGAGTCTTCCTCTTTACCATAGAGTTTACCGCCTGAAATTTATCTTCGGCCTAATGGTGAAGTACTTCCACCTAGTTTGATTTCAATAGAGGAAGAACTTTAGGAGGATACAACCCCTTCATCTCCCACTCATTTTGGGTCGGGGCTTCATTTGTATCCGTCTTTTCCTCATTTGACCTGCTCTGCTCCTATTGATCCTTTTCACTCTCAAGTTCCTGTAGATTTGTTAGAGTATTTGCTAGGTTATTTAACCATGGCAAAGATAGAATCCCAGACTGTACCATCTGTTACAGTTGTGACATCATAAACTGTTACTTCATCTTCGATGTTTTCGATGACACCTGAGTCTCATATTTATGGTGGTCCGTCCATCCCACTGGGTTACCAGGCTTTAAATGGAACCTACTCTGGTGTCTCCTCTAGTCCATGGCCTTCGTCCATGTCAACATCTGGAATTCTATCTGGTTCATCTCTTACAAGTACTGAACGGCCTGATCCTTTATTGATATCATCAGCTCAATATCAGGTTGGTCCATCCAATTACCTTCCATCTTATCCATTACCTGCTAGATACCCATAATATGAAAGTCAGTATGTGCAATATCCTTATACTCCATATGCTGGGGGGCCACAGATATTCAAGCCATATGGAATTACTTCGTCGTTTTTAGGTAAATCATATGCTAGAATGCCCGTTTTTCAATGGCAGTCTACTTTTCCTATTCAGCCGCAAACGATTGTGTATCAATATCAACCAATTCAACCTACTGCATTTGTGCCTACTATGCCTGTTATTTCTTCTATGGTTGTTGCTCAGTCTGCTCAAGTGGGTCCTTCAACCCCTAAACCTCAAGTTTCAGGTCTACAGACTCCGTCTTCCCAGGATGGTATCCAACAACCATCTGTATCGGGAATTTCATAACCGAAGGCAAGTTTACATTTGTCACAGGCTTCTACTGGCCCTGTTTATTCACAACCTGGTCCGAATTATCCAAGCGGGCAACCGTTTTATCAGATTCCATGGCAACCACGAAAACCATTCCAACAGTTTCAAGCTTATCCAGTTCCTGGTCAACAAGCCTACCCCTATCTGGGTTACCAACAATAGAATCCATTTTTTGGTACACAACATTCTATTGCCCAGGCAATTCCATCTGATCTTGGTTATGCTCAACCTGACCAAAATATTTAGTTGGCATTTGTTGCAACGTTAGATTTACCTGATTTAAATCAGATCACTAATGATCCCATTCATTATTTGCCTTGGTGGCCAGTGATTCCTCATAAATTACCCTCATACATTCCAAAATTCAATGGAAATTCTTGAGAAGACCCATCTACACATGTCATGAATTCATCTAATTCCTTAAATGATGATTCTGTTAGATTGCGTCTTTTCCAGTGAACGCTTACTGGTCCGGATGCAAAGTGGTACATTGAATTACCACAAGCTTCTTTTGATAACTTTACAGCTTTAGCCACTACTTTTTTAACCCACTTCTAGTTACCCATCATATATGAAACCGGAACAGAACTTTTGACCAGCTTTAAAAATACCACTGCTACTCATATATCAAATTATATACATGAATGGCATCATCGTCCTTGAATGGTTAAAACACTTGCTCCTGATCAGCTTTTAGCTGAGTGGTTTATTAAGTCCTTGTTTCCATCTATCACCAAGGATGTGGCCAAAGGTGATGTTGTCACTGAAGAGCAAGTAATTTCTTGTGCCCAGTATCTGGATTTGATTTACACTCAGTATGGCACACTCTATGAAAATATTCCAAATGCGTCGCTACCAAATTTTACTATTCCTCCTTCTTCATCTGGTCAAGACACTCATGCCGGCGATGGCATGATTGGTTTTTCTAGCACTTTAGCAGAAAATCGACCATCTAGTTCTACACTTGTTGTTTCAAATCAAAACCCTTTTGCGTCTGATTATGCGTCTTCTTCTAAAATCCATGCCATGTCATATGAAAAAGGCAAAGGTGACAAGAAACTTGGAAGTAAGAATAAGGGGAGATATGAGAAGAAATCAAATTCACCCCCGCAGGAAAAATCATTTGATTCATTTGGTTCTTTTTAGAAACCTCATTACGCTTGCTTGTTATGTAATGAGGTGCATTTTACGTGACATTGTCCTCACTTCTCAGAAGTCTCAAAGCTTCTTAATACTTTCGATGCATCTGAAGTGTTGATAAATCCTTTTCCGAACCCGAAAACCCATATGGTTGCTACGGATCCCTCTTCTAGTTTGCAAGTGCTTATGATATCCACCACTAAGCCCAAAACTGATGTTTTGGTGTCTACTCGAAGTAAAGATTACAGTAATCCATTTTCATCGTCAAATGGTTGGGCTACATATCAACCTACCACTACGAATTCGACCTCATATGACTCGGCTCCACCGCCTATCATTCCAGAGTTAACAATAAAGTCGCCGAAGGGAGTTGTTCATAAATCAACATTCAACATTCACGTGTATTCTCAACCCATGAGAGGATTATGGAATCCCTGATGTCGGAAGAAGAACCATGGGAAGAATCACATCAATGATCCCATATTCCATATTATAGTGAAGATAATCCAACTGAACTATATCACCCTACAGTCGTTGATTTCTTGACGAATTCTATCCCTATCCACGCCACTGATTCTAAGTGACACCCATCAAATATCGAAGAAAATATTTCTATCGATATTTCGACCAAACCTGGTATTGTAGAAAACATTCATGTCGATGCGTCTTGTTCTCCATCTGAACTTGACACTTACTACTCTCTTTTTCAAGAATTCCAAGATGTATTTTCTTGGTCATATGAGGAGATGCCAGGTATCGACTCCAACAATTTTTAAAACGAGATTCAAATGTATCCTAATATCAAGCCAGTATGACAACACCTTTGTCCTGTTCACCCTAATAAAGTTGTTGCCATTAAAGTAGAGGTTGAAATTTTTTTGCATGTTGGATTCATTTACCCTATTCCACTTACCGATTGGGTTTCTAAGATTGTTCCTATCATGAAGAAACATAGGACAATTAGAGTGTGTGTCGATTATAGGGATGTTAATCATGCTTGTCCAAAAGACAACTATCCCACTCCCTTTATCAACCAAATTATTTATGAATGTGTCGGATGTGAAATATTTTCTCTCATGGATGGATTTTCTGGTTACAATCAGATCAATATTCACCCAGAGGACCAATATAAGACTACTTTTAGATGTCCCTGGGGTACATTCGTTTATGGAAAGCTCCCTTTTGGTTAAAAGAATGATGGGGCTACATTCGAGAGGGAAATGAATTATGATTTCCATGACATCAAGCACATTGTTCAACCGTATCTGGATGACTTACCTGCACATTCACGGAAATAGGCTGACCACCCACTACATTTGAGAGCGATTTTTTTACGATTCTGTCACTATAAAATACGCCTCAATCTGTACAAATGTGTGTTTGGTGTTGGTTCTAGTCATTTACTTGGATTCTTTGTGTCAAAAGACGGAATTCAGCTTGATCCATTGAAGGTCCAGGGAATTCTGGATTCTCTTGCTCCTTCCAATCTACTTTAGTTACAGAGATTCCAACGGAAGGCTAACTTTCTAAGGAGGTTCATTCCTAACTATGCCGAAATGGCTAAAGGATTTAATCAACTCTTGAAAAATGGGATTCCCTTCCATTGGGATGAGGTTGTGCAAGCTTCCTTTGATGTTATTAAAGATACCCTGATCTGAGCATAATTAATCTATCCTACAAATTATTAGAGTGATTATTTCATGTATCTCTCTGCTGCAGATACAACCTTCGCTATGATTTTAGTCCAAGAAGAATATGGGATTGAAAATATGATCTATTATTTGAGTCGTAATCTCAATGATACAAAAGTTAAGTACACATACATTGAGAAGCTTGCTTTGGCACCCATTCAATATGTATAAATATTTCGCCATTATATCCTACTCTGAAAGACCATTGTCATTCAGGATTGCAACCCTATGACATACATTCTGTCATGTCAATTTATAGGGGAAAAATATTAAAAATGGATCATCATTTTGCAGGAATTTGATTTGGAATTCATCAAATCCAAGTCAATGAAGTTTTTATTATTTTTTGAGCTTATCTGTGACCTTCCTTCGAGTAACACTGAGTCTATTACGAAACCATCAATTTCAGACGAGTCTTTGTTCCTGATCGAGTCATCTGACCCGTGGTATGGAGATTTCATCATCTATCTCTAGACCAAAACTTTTTGGTCCAATCCCTCTTGCTCGCAACAACGACATATTCGATACCAAGCCAAAGATTATCTAATAGTTGTCGATAAACTTTATCGTCATGGTGTCGATACTATTTTACGTAGGTGCCTCAGTCATGAGGAGGTCGAGAAATTTTTAAATGATTGCCATGTTGGTGCATGTGGTGGACATTTGTTTGGTTATTCTACCACGCAAAAGATTCTACGCACTGGTTACTTCTAGCCTACCATATTTCGCGACTACATTATCGTGGTTAGAATCTGTCATGCTTTCCAGATATTTGATCATAAAACCCGCTTGCCACTAGCACCAATGAATCCTATCATCGTTATTGGACCATTGGAAAAATGGGGCATTGAATTCATGACATGTAACCCCTGATTAGTTGGGGGGCATGGGTATATTATTGTCGTCGTCTACTATTTTACCAAGTGGGCTGAGGTGATGCCTACATTCAACAACATGTGATAGACAACTGCATTTTTCTTTTTTAAACATGTGGTTACACGGTTTGGTGTGCCGCAAGCCATAGTCACAGATCATGGAAAAAAAATTTGCAATTACATGATGGATGAGTTGACTGCCAACTTAGGACCGTCGCATGATAGTTATACCCCTTATTATCCACAAGATAATGGATAAGTTGAAGCTATCAACAAGATTCTTAAGCGTATGCTTCAATGCATGATTGGGGTTCATATAAGAAACTAGCATTTGATCCTGTACTCAAATTTATGGGCATATCGAACCTGGGTGAGAAACGCAATCATATTTACTCCCTTTCAACTGGTTTACAGTCTGGAAGTTATCTTACCAATCCAATGTGAAATACCATCATTGAAACTCAAGATTGACCTGCTACCTAACACTTCTGAAGAAGAGGCACATATTTTATATCTCATCCATCTAGATGAAATGCGTCGTGTGCCTCATTGGCAAACGAAGCACATAAGAGAAAAATTAAGGCCCAATATGACCGCAATGTAAAGCCTCACACCTTCTCGAAAGGAAACCTGGCCTTGCTTTATGATCATGAAGCTGATAAGATAGGAATGGGGAAATTTGAACCATTATGGCACGACCCCTACTTTGTCAAGTGCATTCTGGCTAAGGGTGCCTACGAGTTGGTAGATTATGATAGGATTCCATTGGCGCAACCTCGGAATGGGATGTATCTTAAATGTTACTATGCTTGAATTTTCATAGTAAACACTGTATTATATGCTTTGATTGCGTGTGTGTAGCAGTGTGTCTTTTAGATTTTTTAATGTGGTTAGTAATTCGCTTTTCATTTTTTCCAGATGTCAGAAACTTCAGAACCATTTGTTGGATATGCTGATGCTTCTAGTCGTAGTACTCAAAATTTATCCTTTGCAACATGGGCCAGCTTCGCTCCAAGTGGCGAGTTAGTGAGTTTCCAAGGGATTTTTATTGGTCGATCGACCAACAATATCGTTGAGTATAGTGGGTTGATCGAACTCCTCTCTAATTCCATTTCACTTGGTATTCGTCGCATCATCATCAAGATGGACTCAAAACTTGTTGTGCTACGACTTAATAGAGTTTATATTTTCTGAAATTCAGTAATTAATCGCATGTTCCTTAGAGTTCGTCTTTTAGAAAGACATTTTTATTACATCCAATATCAACACATTTCCAGAAACTTTAACACTTTAGTTGATTCTTTGGCGAATTATGTGTTCAATAGACATTTGCAACATATGTAAAGATATATTTTCAATTCACAACATACATTTGAATAGGATTACACATAATCATGTAAAAACACTGAAATTAAAATAGATTTATATTGATTTTTTTACAAAAATTGTGTCCAAGACACATTGGTCATCTGACCTCAAAATGTATACAGACATAGCATAATCTAAGTAGACCTAGTGATGTTCATGATAGTAGGTCACTTCTTGGGCTATCATGTGCAATATCCTCATCCAACAGCTAGGCACACCAATGGTATGGCATTGAAACCTCATAGGTTACTACTAGATCCGGACATTCGGTATCCGAGGACTCAATCCCTGCGCATGCTGCTGCAACTCAACAAGAATATCGGCTAAATCCAAATCTTGAAGGAATTATCTCCCAAAATTCCTCTCTATTGGTTCTCCTGCCTGCTATGCACGAGCCATTGGTCGAACGGTACCTACATCTGCATACATAAAACATCTTTATTTTAGTCTTAGAAACATCAAAAAACACAAAAATATGTAAAAAACCCAAAAAATAAAAAACATGGTCAACATTTTACCTAGAGCACCCCATTGAGTACCGAATGGTAAAATAAAATATGGATCTCCACGGAAATCTATCCATGCATATGTATTCTCCTATATGAAGATATTTTGTCTTCCTAGCAAACTGAATAATGCACTGGAAAACGAGATCGATGACTTACCAATATGTCTAGCCATCAACTTGACCCACCGTTGCATCCATGGATCTCTAGGATCAGCTAATCCCAGTGTCACGTGTTGTGGCTGCATCAATGGAACTCCCTCCAAAACAAAGGTGATCAAGATTGACCCATAACTGAAATTCTTGCTCTTTCCAATTTTTACCTTGGTCAGCGCTTCTTTCATCGGAATAAGTATTGCTTTAGCCTAGTTAAACAAGGTTGGCTCGAGGCACTCAAGCGCATACTGCATGTATGATCTGTTTGCGACATGAAGTGTCACGCTGCCAGCTAGCTTTGAGATAGTAAATAGGAGCATTCGTAAACGCATATCACAAACATCTTTGATATTTATCTTTCCATCTTTTCTAGGCTTAGTTCCTAGCTAAAAAAACTGTCGAATGTAGTCCTTCAGTGTTTCAGCTCCACGAATGGATCCCGTAAGGGAAATGGGGGCGCCATGTCTCAACAAACTTGTTAGAAAGTAAATGTCATCAACCAATATTGGGAGCATTTTTGTCCCCAATGTGAAATTCCTGTAGTGTCGGGTCCCACGAATGAATCAAGAACTGCAATAGTTCCATGTGTTGCCTCATCCCTGAAAATCTAAAGTAATTGAGCAACCCACAGTATCTGAGGGCTATCATAGTTCCAGGATCATTTAGGGAAACCATATCCCATTCTTCATGTTCTCTTTCTCGCCATGTAGTCGACATTCTGATCTGATCAAAGCCTGAAATCAAACCATAGACTTAGTTAGGATCCATTCCATGAAAAAATATGGAGAAATTTTCGGCATAAAAAAATATGCAAGTTTCTGAAATGCACCCAACACACTCCTTAGTTTAAGACAGAGCGTTACGGAGGAACTAGCCTTCTTTCCAGCCTCTCTGCAACACACTTTTCGACATCAAAGGGTGTGTTGGTCCTATGGTGTTCTATATTTAATCTAGGAGCCCCAAAACCCTAAAAAAAATTCATGAAACTGAACAAGAATGAAACCAATAGAAAGAGGAAGGTAAGAGATCCTACCGGGTCTGGACAGCAGGAGAAATGGTCCACATAATTTGTCGAAATCAACTGTTGAAGTTCGAGGGTAAAATTGGCTCAGAGCACAAAAATCTGAATGGTAAATGTGAAATGGTAAAAATGACTTGGTAATTTCTTATTTTAATAGTCTTTTTTATTAATTTATGAATATTTAATGAATTGAATATGGTTTTTACCCATTTTTACTATTTTAAACAGGTATTTTTAATCCATTTGATGGTTCTTTGAGCAGGTTTACAGCTGATTACAGTGAGCTTGTCGTGCATGATCGTGAAATGAAATTTTGACCACAAAGCACACTTTTATCTCTTTTTCAAGATTTGTTAAAAATGAAAAAGGAGCCCCCCTAGAGTTCTCTTTCAACTCTTTTTAGACTCCCAAAACATGCAAAAATTATCGAGCACTTTTCCTTTCGAGCTTGCAAAAGGAATTGAAACGACATCTGCTCAGTATAAGTTTAACCCTTTTCCGGACTGAGATAGATTATGTTTACAAAAAAGGAAAACCCTAGTCGAACATGGTTAGGAGGTTCTCTCAAGTATTATTTTATGCTTTTTCGGATCTGAGGGACTATTATACAAAAAAGAACTTGTGGCGTTTTCTTTTCGTCCCTTTTTCAAACTCTCTAAACATGAAAAAGGACCGAGTTTTCACTGTCGTTAGACTCATTAAAACATCAAATAGAAATGGACTTATCCATCGTGACAAGATCGAGTTTCACCTTCGCTAGACTCGTTAAAGAATCAAATAGTGATGGATTCACCCGAAGGGTGGAATTTTACATCAAGCTTATGTTATCCTCCTCAAGCTTGTTAAACAATAAAGAGGTACTGGTTAGCAATGACTGGGGAAAATTGGAAAGGGATTAAACACTTTATGGTAGCAAGTTGCTCTTGAACATGACACTTATTCACTTCATCTCCATGATTTTTGGATTGGGTAATCTACTTGATAGTCTATCATACCTATCATCTATCACACCATCCATGACTTCGGTTTTGGGTCAATGTTGCCAATTCATTCAGTGTCGCCGAAATGTTCAAGAAAAGTCACTCAGTTATTCCTCATCCTTTAAAATACTCATAAACCTTCATTTCATGACTGCCATCCTTGAACATTGCTTCATCAGTCACATTCTATCTCCAAAATCATAATTCCCATTTCATGTCATTGATGTGGGAAACATCAAGGCCCTCCTGCAACAAGTCACTTCCTGTCGACATCATCTCATCATCTAGGAAGTTGACTTAGAAATAACCTTTCAGTACCGTGGATCTTGCTTACATCAAAAAAATGTTTCTCGCTTCTGGTGACATGTTGACATCACAAGCCTTGGAACAAAAGACTGTATGGTGTTTGACATCAAATCATCTATTCACACCATGCAGAATGTACTGCAGTACCTTGAGAGACATTATCATTAAATAACAAATAAATGAAACGAACATATTGGAAACAAAAAAAAAAGAGAAAACTGAGGCAAATATACATGGTTCATCAAATTTGGGCTACAACCACAGAGAAACAACCAGACCTTCCTTTTATATTATCCAACAAAGTATTTCCTAATGAACAATTTATATTGACTATAAGATTACAATATTCTACAAACCACATTCACAAAAATTTTGCTATCAATGGTGCTTCCCTCGAACCCCTACTAAGGGGGGCTTGAAAGCATGTTGTCCCACCTTCCCCCCCTCCCCCCTCCCCCCTCATGGATACCCCTACAACACTAGTTGGGGGCGGGGGGCGGGGGTGGGGAAGCCCCCCCAACACCCCCCATCAGCGACTGGGTTCTAAATGTGATTGGAACAAGACCTCTAAATCAAGAATATAATCAAGCTCCTCACCCAACATGTGTCGTATCGGTGCCACAAGGTAGAGCCTTGATTATGTGGTAATGATTAAATGGTCAAACTTTAAATGGGCATAACTTTTGATCTAGCCATCAGATATAAATAAAACTTATCTCATTAGAAATATCTTGATAAGCTAAATGAATTGGCATTATTCAAAGTTGATTTCGCTAATTTTGGGAAATAATCATTTTTATAACCCCATCTTCATAATGCCACCATTGAGATCGGGCTAGTTAAAATTAACACCTTCCACAACTCTGTTGTCTCTAAGGGAGGGTGGGAGAGATAATTATAGTGTGGTATTAGAGTGCCTATGTTCAACACTAGGACTAAATGGACCTTGGAGACAAAAATATAAATAAATTATGATTGGTTGTTGTGTGCAACGTGTGTTGCTTGTAACATTTAAATTATGGACTACATGTTGTATGCAAGTGTTGATATGAATTATGAAGTGATAGAAATACCAAATTATAATATTTTAGTTGTTCTCCAACTAGAATATTAACTTGAAATTTGGTGTTTGAGATAATCATGCCTCCGTAGGAGTATTTAATATTTTCCAAGGTGATGGGTAAATATGTTATTTATATATTTTGTATAATGGTTATGTGTGTGTAAAAACACATAAAAAGACACAATGAAATAAAAACTAATAGAAGGAGGAGGAACAAAATGGTGTATTATAGCACTGATAGGTCCCAACTTGATCAGGAAAAGGAGTCACTTAGAAAAAGAAGAGAGGAAGTCTTCCCTAACTAGATTGACACCCTCAAACGTCTAAGGGATGAGCTAAGAAGTTGTAAGGCTAGCAATGAAAAGAATGTAAGAGTTCAAGAAAAGATGATAGAAGTAAATGCAATAATACAACAAATCCTGTGAGATTTGCAATGACAAAAGTAGCATGAGCTAGGTGCTAGTTACCTAGGGAAGTATTAGTATGGGCATAGTTCATTAGGAATTTGGAAGAATGAATTGAGGATTCATGGTGTGGAAGGAAGTAGGCCTATGAAAATACATAGGAAGGAAAGTGAGGACACAATGAGAGGTGAACCTCCATTGATTACTCTAGAGAGAAGGATAGGAAGTTGTGCTAAGCCATTATCTATTGTTCTAACTAAGAGACACTGTCAGTGGAAAAGCAAAGAGCAAGATTTTATGCAAAAATAATTTAGGAAGTGAAAACCTCCTACATTAGATGTAGAGGTGAAGAAGGTTGAGGAAGCAAAGGCATGAACGCTAGAAATGAAGAATTATTTTAGGGTTCATAATTATTGAGAGAATATGAAGGCTAGATTAGCCATTTTAAACTTGAAAGGAAAGACTTATATTTAGTGGGAAGACTCGAGGAATGTTAATAATATTAAGGAAAAGGAAAATATTAAGCCTAGATTAGCCATTTTCAACTTAAAAGGAAAATGAGTTGTCTTGGAGGTGATTTGAGGGATATTTCCAAGAGAAGTACCTATTTGAATGGTACTATGATAGCAAGGTCAAGGAATTTCATGAGAAACAAATGGGGAAATTGATAACTGATGAATATACAAACCGGTTTTTGGATCTATTAAGGTACATTCCTTACATCAAGGATGACAAGGTAAATATCTAGAGGTACCTCAATGGATTTCCATATGAATCTAGAGATAGAATCGAATTTGATGAGCTTAAAACATTGTAGGACACATTTGAAAAATGATATACTACTTTGATAAATCTAGGAATAAGATGAATTCCTAAATGTATTGGAAAGAAAAAGGTAGACTTATCTCTAGAGAGAAAGGATAGAAGTTTGGGGGACATAAACTAGGAATAGTAAATGTGAAATTTTCCACTTCCATCAAGGGTGAGTTTTAGCAAAAAATACCATTGATAGAGACTAATTCACTAAGATTGCAAGAAAATAAGCTAAGGGGTTCAAGAGAGAGCCAATGAAGTGTTGGATTTGCAGAGAAAACCATAGGAAGAGGCACTTTACCCAATTACCAAAAGATGACCCAAGTCTATACAATGTACAAGAGGCAGAAACCATGAAGGATGTGGCTCAAAGTGTGCGACAAATTTATGTTGCATGGGGCAACAGGAAGGTCGATCACCAATAATTAGTAATAGATATGAGGTCATGCCGAGTGGTAATAAACGGCATGCCCACACACACAAACTTGAGTTTTCTACCATTGGGATCATACAACATGTTAGTATGCATGGATTGGCTAGTAGGCCACAAGAAAAAAATCTATTACTTCAGTAAATCAAACAAATTCCTTGCTCACAAAGTGGAAAAGCTGACGTTGCAACGGAAAAAAAAAAAAAAAAAAAAAAAAAAAAAAAAAAAAAACTTGTTAAAGTTTGACAAATATCAGTGTTGCTAATGAAGAAATGTAGCTAAAGGGGATGTGAAATGTACATTATCCAATTGAACAACAGATTATGAATTAACAACAATATTTTGGAAGAGCACCTGATCTTAAAACAATTCGAGGACATGTTTCTTAATGATATCCTAGGATTTCCACTAAGAAGGGAAATTGATTTGTCAATACAATTATCACTAAGAAAAATGGAAGTGTCAAGAGCCATGTATTTCATGAGTATACTTGAGTTGGTGGAATTAAAATTGCAATTAAAAGAAATGTTAGATAGGGGATGCGTCAAACTGAGCATATCACCCTAGGGAGCATTGGTGTAAAGGAAAAAAGGAAACACTTTAAGATTATCTATTGGCTAAAAACAATTAAATAAATCCAAAATAAAGAACATGTACCCTTTTCCAATGATTGGTGACTAGTTTGATCAGTTGAGAGGATTTGTCATATTCTCAAATATAGAATTGAGATATGTGTACCATCATGTATGAATCAATGATGAGGATATTCACAAGACAAGATTTATAACCAGGTATGGGAACTATAATTTGTGATTCTACTATTTTTACTAAAAAATGCCCTAACAACGTTTATGTGATTAATGAATAAAATTATCATTCTATATTTGGACAAGGTCATGTTGGTATTTTTCAATGAAATGTTGGTTTATTAAAAAAACAAGGAAGAGGATGAAAAACATTTAGCAGTGAGATAGAAATTACTTAGAGTGCACAATCTCTATACCAAACTTACCAAGTGTGATTTCTTCCAGTCATAGGTTCAATATTTGTGAAATATTGTTTGTTAGGTCCCTATATTGCTAGTGTAATCCCTTATTTTTGTTAGTGTAGCCCCCTTATTGTTATTGTTGTACCACTGTAGTCCCCATATTGTTATTATTGTGCCCCATAAAAGCCCACTATTGTTATTGTTGTGCCCTTGCATTATTATTGTTAGGTTGGCTAGGATTATAATGTGACCCCATGGAATCCTATATATAGAAAGGAGGTTTTTTCATTTGTATCTTCCAAGAATTGTTCACTTATGTAATGTAAAGGAGGTTTCCCCCTTGAAGAGGATGATTTCTAAGTTGTTGATCTCTCTTTGCTTCTATTTTGTGAGTTGGTTTCATAAAATTTGGTATGAGAGCTTTGGATTCTAGGGTTTCACCTTGACTCCACTCACAAAGCACTAGAGAGATAATCTAATTAATTTGTGGAGGAAGGATTGACTCCAATGCTCCACTATTGGAGCTAGCGATGTTCATTGTTTATGTGTCTTTGGAATTTTACTTAATAACATAAGACTTCAAGGCCAACATGTTCTTCACGCGTGAATTATGAATGCTAGTAAGACTATTCTGTAGATGTTTGTATTTCATGTTTGCTTTCACATGTGCTAAGGTAGTTGAAATATTTCGGTTATTTTAGTGTTTATCTTATTGAGAATGTGTTTTAATGGTTTCTATTGTTGTCACATCCGTGTGGACTATTCCGCTGGATATTAGACATACCTTACTCATTCATTGGTTGTAATGACTGTCACATCACTTGTGGAAGATTCCACTGGATGTTAGACCGATCTTGTTGTTTGTGTGTGTCTCTTCTTGGGTGTACTATTACCTCTTTCTTAGGGGCCCACCTTTTCCTTTCCCCTCGCAATAGAATGAATTTGACACACATACGATCAAACACTCACTAGGCACACCCCCCTTGCTTTTTGAAGGTGCATGTGCACTCCTCTCTCTTGTTAACAATGAGAGTAAAGGAAAATTTATAAGAGTACATGAAAACCAGGTCGATATTTTGGATGGGGCTCCTACTCCAAATAATGTGAGGTCTATTTGGTTCTTCACATTAGGGAGACCCCTTGCTTGACAGATTTCCAGCACCGTCAATAGGTTCTTGTATTGTATTAGTGAAAGAAGGTATTTTTGTGCACAAGTAGTCTTTTTATATTTTTCTTTCGCTAATATGGAATCATCTTGTGTTTGTTTTGAATAATTATCTTGCATAGATTACATTTTAATAGTTAGGATCCTCATTTTCACTACAAGAAAGAAAGTTGTGCATGGAAATTGTGCTTAGATTAAATCACATGGTTTGACATGTTTCTGGTTTTGATTTAATGTGTGTTGGATTCATAGTCTTCATCATATTTTGAAAGAAAGTTGAAGTGTTACATTTTTGTTCAATTTTTTAGTAAATTTCCAGTATTTGAACTTTCATGAAGTTGAGGGAATTTAGGCTTTGAAGATCTAGTTATGAAGCTCTTGTTTGTTGCATTATTGTTTGAATCTATTCCTTTTCTTAGATAGATCTTCATCGAATATAAAGAGTTCTCTTTATCATGCTAGTTGCATTATAGGTGAGTTCATATGAATTCATTCCATGCGCCTTGAAACTAAAAATTAATTCAAGATCAACTTTAAAATCTATTCAATCAACCTAAGGAGAATTTGGAACATTAATGACACACATAGAGGTCTATATTAGAGACATGTTTCAACATATTTAAACATAGGAGATTTTTTTACTTATATGGGTTACATTATGGGGGTAGTCAGTATTCCATGTACATAAGTATATCAGATCGTTCTCCATGAACCCTCGAGTATGTCGTATGTTGCTCCATGTATGAAAAGTATATAGGAATAATTCCTATTGTATAGTGTGAATTAGATAGCACTACTACAAACGGTGTTTTCATGTATCTCTGGGCATATTTTAGAAGTCCCCTATAGGTCGTTATTGTTCCATAGGAAATTGAGTTGGCCACCTTGTTTTTTGTGATACACTGAACACAACATTCAGGGAGATTGCCTACACGTACTGTATTTTTTGTGAACAATAGTAGGTGCTACTGTTAACAAGTGTTTTAATTTTTCAAAACTTTCCTGACATTTGGTTTTCCACTTAAATTTTGTTCCCTTATTTTTTAAGGAAGTGATAAGGTAAGCCAATTTAGAAAAACCTTCAATCAATCTTTTGTAGTATCAGGCAATTTCCATGCATGATCGAACATTTGACACATTCTTAGGTATGGGCCAGTTCAAAATGGCCCGAACCTTCTCACGATCAACAAAAAATCCTTCTTTTGATATGACGTGGCATAGATATTGTATTTTGTCTCTGTAAACCTCACATTTTCTAAACTTATCATATAACTAATGTTATCTTAAAGTTTTCAACACTAGTCTCAAATGTTCTTTATGCTCTTATTCATTTTTTGAATACACCGTGATATCATTTATAAACACTAGCAAAAATTTATCACGTACTTAATAAGCACATTATTTATTAAACACATAAATTTTGTCGGTGTATTAGTAAGACCAAATCGTAACACTGCAAATTCATAGTAACCATATCTAGTTCAAACAAACTGAGAAACATTTATGAGATTCACCAAATCATAATTTGAGTGATTTGAATCTTCATCTTTGTCTTCATTTGCCAAACCTTTGTACTTAGTTACATCTTGCTCATCTAATTGATCTTCAACCTCAGTTTCCACTCCATTGAGAAATATATATATGAATTTTTTTTCCTGCAACATTTGGAACCAACTTTCTCTTGAAAATTTTTCATCATCATATAGTGGTTTATAAAGTGTTCCACGTCCATCATTAAAAACTGCATCACAGGAAGTTTCCTTACTGTCACATGCTACTGTATTGTCAGCTACAAACATACTTTCAGTCTTCATACCAGTTATGATGCTTTAAACACAATCGCCATTTTCAACACCTTCATCAAATTCTTATTTCTCACTCCACTTCATGTTGTACTTCATTTCAAGAATATCCCAAAATATTTTTGCATTACATACTTCACCAAATTAATGAAAAATACTAGACAAAATGTTTTCATCCAGTGTTGATATAATAAGAAGCAATGCCACTACACATCTACTCTTATCTCAGGGATTTATAGAAGTTTATTGAAAAAATTCCCATAAATCTACTGATCCAAGTAGTCCCTCCATTTTCATTGCCAAAAGCTTAAATTTCTTACCTGAAAAAGATGGAAGAACAAGCATTAATCGTTTCAATATTGCATTGGTGTATTCAAATTCACCAGGATGATTCAGATCTACATTTGGCATTTCATATTACACCTCTCCTTTTATATTATCTCTCCTAATATGTTTGAATTATCTTTGGAACTCTCTAAGTATATTTTGTCAACCCATCACTACAATGCAAGCTACTCTTGTTTTCTAACACTTAAATAAATATAAATACATATTTTCAGTGCACCATTTTATTTTTACCAGAGAACAAATTCACTTCGAAGATCTAATCATACTCCCACCCAGCTCTTTCCACAAGCTTGCAGTTGCTCCTCAACCTTCCTTGGCCACTGAATGCACGTCTGCAAACTGCAAAATCCTTCCAGCGTTGTGTTATCTGCCATTTACTAAGAATTCAAAATCTAGTATTGCATGTTGCTTTCCACTAGCATTCCCCAATATCGGACCACCCAAGACTGCCGATCTATTCCAAAACTCTTTCAATTATGAAAACTATTCATACAAGACAAGATCAACAAATGGATCACCAAATTCTCTGCACTCCAACAATGATCAAACATAGCTCTCTTCAAACAAATTTATCAGCTTGAACAATGGAATCTTATATGGCTAGTCAACACTCCTTTCTAATCAATGGGATTCACACACACAACCCCTGCATTTCTCGAAGCTTGGCCTCCTATTACACGACCATGCTAACTACACAAACCTAGATCCCTACAACCTTGTTGGAAAAAAATAAAAAAACAACGCTTGAACGAGTTTACATTCACAGAGGTATGATTCCTCCTTCAGTCACTGCCTCCTTTGCAACCACCTTTAATTAAAAAATAATGCCACATCCCCAAGGAGGATTGGAGTGCAAAAATAGCATGTCTCTTTTTTTTTAGTGGTATTCCATGCCAATTCTGTGACAAAAGCATGAAATAATAAAAAATATTACATGTATCTAAATCCTTTTGGATCAAACTGATGACCTAGAGCTTTGCCACATGGAACTTTTCCTATACCATTTCAAACTATGGCTACACCTATGCAAAAAAATCACAACTTCTGTAGTATGGTAAAATTCTTTCCCATAGCCGATCCAAGCACTACAAGGAAAAGACCCTCTAGCGGATGTTTTTGAGGAACCCCTTATAAAAATAGCCCAGATATTTGTTTGCATCGAAGATCTCTAGAGGAGGATGGCGGGTGCAGGTTTGTGCAGATGTTCTTTTTGTGATGTGTTTCTCCTCATAAACTGCACTGGTGCATTTTATTAAAAACACACAGGTGTGTACTAAAAATTGGCACACCGAGACACTGTACTCTCCATTCAGACCTACCCCATTTGTCTAAGTACTACAATGCACTGGTTCTCTACATATAAACAAGCTCGATGCGTCTCTGTAATCCAGCGCACCATAACGACGTGCAGTGCGCCATTAATAATACTACCCAATGTGTCTCAAAATATCGCGCGCTGAAAAAGGGTTATTAAAAAAAATTACCATCCGTGAAAACCTTGTTTTTACTTCTTTAGTGTTGAAGACCTCTCAAGCACCAGTGTGAGTTTGTCTTGTGTGAGGCACCCTGCCATCGGTGCTCCCATTGCATGCATTGTTTTCATCCATTACCCATTGCATGGAGTTAGAATTTTCGAAAACGACGAGCAAATTTGGTTTCTTCAATTCCTCAGCAAATATGCCTCCTCGACACACAAATGTATAGGTAATCTACTTATTTCTCAATAAATAAACCTTTTAGCGGATTAAATTTTGAAATTAACTTAAAATTAACTGTTAAAAAAAAACTTATGTAGTGTGTTTGAGTCGTTCTGCTTGCATCGTTTGCGGTCTTGCCTGTAAATTTATAGGACGCACTGCAAATTAACGAAAATTGCACTGGGTTCTGGTGCAATACTGAAAAAAAGTGCACCGCAAAAAATTTAAAAAATAACAAGACGGTGCAGTCGTTTAAATGACCACACCATTGACTATGTAATAGTTTCGGGAGGGCGGTGCGTTGACGAAACTAACGGCCCCAGGGTGGATAGTTAGGTCAGCACACCGCCCACATGATAGCATTACATAGTCAAATATGCGGTCTTTTACATGACCACACCGTTGACCATGTATAGTTTTTGGGTAGTGCATTGACCAAACTATCTGCCCCGGGGCAGATAGTTAGGTCAGCGCACCGCCCACCCGACAACATTAAATAGTCAACGATGTGGTCATTTACAGGACTACAACGCTAACCATATACTGTTGTTGGGTGGTGTGTTGACCAAACTATTCGCCCCGAGGCGGATAGTTTCGTCAACTCACCACAAAAAAAATATTCCCTTCTTTGGCGGTGCGAGAAAATTTCCATGCGCACCGAGCACGATGTGCGATAAAAAAGTACAAAAGGGTACCAGTACATGACTGTTTTTTGGGCACACTGACTATTTTTTTCAAAAAAAATTATATATATATATTTTAAATACATTTTGCATTTAACAAAAAAAATGTATTTAATATGTGAATCATTCAGCGATGTCAACGGACAAAACAAAGGGAACAACAAGAACATATGGAGGACCGTTATAATGTGATTAAGCTATGGGAGGCACGAGAGAGGGAGAGAATTTTGTACGCTTGCCCTATTACGAGCCACCCAGTTGCTCCTAAGGGAGGTAGGCCTCCTCAAGTTCTACAAGGATGCTACATCCCTGAAGGGCCATAATAGGTTATTGGGACAACTGATCTACAAGTGGGATGCCCACCGACATGCTTTCTGAGTCAGTCCTGGCCAGTGGTTCGAGTCCACTGAGGAGGACATATATTTTACTACCAGTCTCTCTAGGAGAGGGCAGGATTTGCCCCAGTTCCCAACTATCCATTTCGGCTATGCAACAGGGAGGCAATTGGCATACTCCCAAAGATACATTAGGGATGATATAGTTTCTCCTATAGATTTTCAGGTGTCTGGTGGTCAGTTACGTATTTCTTCATTCGTGAAAAGGAGGTGAGGTGCCTCTCACTACTGTTGATGACCATTGCACACTATACTAGTGACAAGCAACACATTAGCTACCCGCTTTTATTTTATGTTGATTCTTTATTCCAGGCACCACGACTTGTGAGATGGTCTGCGATTTTTTTGTGGTAGTTTTGTACAACATTAGATAGATGTCGTTCTCAGGCACGTGGGAGGTTGACCTTCCCTTTTTCATTAGAGTTATTTTGTTTATTTTTTGAGAGGTTTCTAGAGATGAGGTCTACTTTTGTTTATTAGCCTCATAGGCCGATGCTGCATGTACGAATGCAAATTTGGGGCTAGATAATGCCCAAGAGGGGCCAGTCTGTCTTTCTTGCCAGGATATCTACTTATGCACTGGAGTTTCTACCCAGTGATGATGATCACTCGTTCATTCTGGTGCCATGTCGTACGCTAGTTTGGATTGGCGAGGGTGTACCAACATCCTCTTCACACAGGATGAGCCACCAGATGCGAGAGTAATATTAGTGTTTTCTTTAAATTAATACAGTTTCATTTTATTGTCTTAATTAATTAATTAGAATTATCAAATTTATTCTAACACGTTATTTAACTTGTTTTATTAAATTGTTTAATAAAATTGTCTAATTATTGTTGTGTACTATATATTTTGTATATATTGGGACATTCATTGGGGACATGATTCCACCCCCACCGAATGATCCAGGTGTATATGTTGACGAGGAGATGTCAGAGGCGAAGGATCAGGGTGACATACCTGATCCTCGGGTGAAGATAGCCATGGGGGTGTGGCATAGGCCAGACATCCAATTCAGGATGGATTTGGGTGAGCAATTGTGTCAACTCCTCATTGATGAGGGAGTTCACCCGGCTATGATAAGAGAGACCCAGGTTGATCATAGGCTCACACAGCTCTAGAGAGGCATGAGTCATGATATGATGACCCTCATGCGTCATATCGTTGCAGCTTCCAAAGCACTGGCATGTGCTAGGAGGGATAGGTGTTGTGGAGATGCATGATAGAGCAGCCCATCTGTTGATCATGATCATGAGGGGAGTGATCATAATTCTAGTACTCCACCTCCTCCTCCTTCACCTCGCGTGGGAGATCATGAGAAGCCAACATCCAATCCTGATCAGCAGGCATCGTCTGAGCAATCTACACCATCTCAGTAGACACCTAGTCCTAGGCAGGCACGACCATTGATTGAGCAAGCACCTGATCTTGAGCAGGCAGGTCCATCTGAGTAGGTCGCACCATCCACTGAGTAGGCTGCACCATCGACGACTCATCAGCAAGAAGTTATTGAGCAGATTGCACCATTGAC
This sequence comes from Pinus albicaulis, assembly GCA_034641835.2. NCBI lineage: Eukaryota > Viridiplantae > Streptophyta > Pinopsida > Pinales > Pinaceae > Pinus > Pinus albicaulis. The sequence continues at coordinate 1,223,754,336 of CM076580.1, forward strand.
TGAGTAGGCCTCGACTAGTACTAGTGTTGAAGTAGTACCACCAAATATATAGTCCATGCATTTTATGTTCATGTTGATGTACTTAATTTACATGTTGGTGTTCATCATGATGTGTATATTGTTAGGTCATGTTAGATATGTTCATTTAATGTGCTTGTAGATAGATGTGTATGTGATAGAATTTATTTGACATGAGATGTATATTTGATGTTTGTGTTGTGATGATGTTATACAATGCTTGTGTTTTGTTAGATGATCGTGATCACGATGATTAGAAGATGCTAGTGAATTTGAATGTGTATTTTAGAATATGATGTTTGTATGATGGTTATAATGATCGTGATGTTTATTTTTAATATTAAATCATGATATTTATTAAATACTATGTCTTGGTTGTAATTGAAATTTTAGTTTTAATTGTATGTAAAATTGTAAAATTATAATTGTAATTGCAATTTTAATTTTAATTGTAATTGTATGTAAAATATTTGTAAAATTGTAATTGTAATGGTACGTAATTGTATTGTGCAATTGTAAAATTGTAATTGTAATTTTTTGTATTGTCATGATTCAATTTTATTAAAATTATAAAATTTCTAAATTTCTAAATTTCTAAAAATGTAATTGTAATTGTATCGTGATTGTAATTGTATGTAAAACTGTAATTGTAATTGTAATTGTATTGTGAAATTCTAAAATTTTAATTGTAATTGTATGTATTTTCATCATTCAATTTTATTAAAACTTGTAAATTTGTAAATTCGTAAATCAATTGTCAATTTAGAACCATAACTACCATAAGTAAATTGTATACTGTAAATATTGTTAAATTACCATAATTGTAAAATTGTAAATTTGTATGAATACAAATAATTGTAAAATAATAATTCTAGAATAATATGATTTTTTGTAACATAATAAAGTTCAGAAAATAATGAAAATAAATTCATGTTTAGAATTATAATTATTTTATTGTGATCTTACATACCAAAAATAACAGTATACATTTTGAAGATTCACACACATTTAAAACAATCAAGTAGTTGTATTATTTTAGGAATTAACATAAAAAAAAAGAACTTCATACAGTGTATCATTGTTTTCGAGATCAACATAATTGCAAATTATCAAGTGAAATGACTTAGCATTAACACAATGCAAACATATTAATTCAAAATACATATTATAATGTTTCAAAAAAGAGTTTTAGTTATAAGGTTAAGTTCTCTTCTTTATAAAATCCATCTTTAAAAGTATAAATGATGAAATAACACATGTACCATATCACTCTATGTTCTCATGATCACCCTCATTATCTTCCAACTCGGTTGGCATGATAACACTATTGTTCTCAAAAATATGTTTGATATGCATTCATGTCTCAATACGAACAACCAATCTCTATCAAACAATATGGGTTAAAAAACACTTGCTTGCAGTGTTTGGGGAAAACATAGGGCTCCTTAGCTTCATCCCACATATTTCTAGATTTGATACATATCAGCCTACTATCGTGATCTTCCTTTACATTATTCCGATCAAAGGTGCCCTACCACTTGCACCTAAAAATAACACATTGGAAAGAAGAGAAATCCACTTCAATGATATCTTGTATCTTTCCGACATAACCTAATGTCCCTCGTACTAGGTTTTGATCACAATGGCTAGCTCGACTAGATTGATCGAACTCAACTTCCACTCCACAGTCTTATGTCATGTGTCCATCATCTAAATTTTTTGTGTGAAAATTGTGCCCATATGCCCACATAGATGGGAACAAATTCACCTATAGAAAAGTTAAAAAATCATAGTGTCATGTGTCTTATAATAAACCAACTGTTAAAATATGAAATATAGATGTTACATTTGAAAGTTGCATTATTAAGTTTAAAATTTACATAAATAGATTATTACCAACTGGGTGCACCCAATCCCTACATTTAGCACATCCTCTTCAGCATGCAGGTAACGATCGGTTGCACCGTATTTCTCTCTGACTTGGTCAGCAACCCAACTATTGGGGCATATAATTGGCATATTTTCTTTTAAATGATTGGGATAAGGAACACTTCTACCATTCAACTGTCTGAATTCTTTCCTGTCACTATCCCATTTCATCCTCTTTTGTTCATACAATATGACACATGGTTGTGTCACTTCGAAATTGTAAAGAACAAATTTATTGATAGCTTCAATTTCTACATTTGCTAATGAAATCAAACCGACATATAGTACATATGAGATCAAAATATACATTATATCAAAGTTCAACATGAATATTAACTTTGTGTAAATTTGAAATATAATAAGTCTCTTACTCTTTATCAATTTTTCTATTCGTTTGGAGAAGCTCCCCTTCTCTTTTGTCTTCATCCCTTTCATCGTCCCAAATCACCGCGCCGGGTTTGTTGTCGATCTGCTTGATCTACTCACTAGCATAATATAAAGACACATACGACATTTACCCCTCTGCCATAGACCCCTCGGCTTTTCCCTTTGTCGAACAAAGCCTTTCATTTTCTTCATGCACCTCTCTTAGAAGAGCATCCAACGACAAGAAACCACCCCAACTAATTCAACGTCATATACTAGGTGGATTAGAAGATGAACCTGCAAGTCCATGAAACTCGTCGGCAGTTCCTTCTCAAACATACAAACAATCTCAAATATCTCTTGATGCCACCTTGGAATGCTAGCCACATGAATCTCCTTTGACGTGATCCAACATACAAATGCAGATAATTTAGTTATGGCACATCCTAGGTCTTTGGGGAAGTCATGTTTCACACACCAACGCACGAACAAACGATAATGACACTGCAAAGTTATAAACACATGAAAAAATATACAAAATTAGTTATGTTTTATGATCCCTGCATGGGATAAAATTTATTAATATGAAAAATAATAAAATCATGCTTTTGACATTATATGTACTCTTATAAGATTCAAATGGTCATGCGATTTCAACCTCGACAAATGGTCATCCACGGTGAAGCAACGTCATAGTGAAGACCCATATGAAGATGGCACCCTCACACCCATTATGACTTCCTTTTGTAAAGAAATATCATCTTTTTTTAAAATCCATGGGACATCACCTTATTTGAAATACCAGTTAGAGGGACCAACTGCCTCTGATCCTATACTTTCTAATCGTATTGGCCAATGTTTCTTTTTAGTTTTTGAAGTAATAAGATCTTTCCTAACAGCCAATGTGTCACTTTTTTTCGATGATATGTGCCTCCATAAAGAAGATGAAACATTTTTAAATATATGCATGTGATGTAATAAGTGGGTAATATTAAGATGCTCTCAATATGGGAGGTTATAAAAGATAGATTTCCTTTTCATCCCAATGGAAAATTTTTCAACATAGGTGTCGAATAATTCTGGATCATCGAACATAGGCTCCCCATTTGAAACGAACATTTCTATGAACTCCTTATCCTTCTCTCTCTCATATGCTCTAATCCATTTAGTTGGTGTCGTTATTGGAGCCCTTTGGGTTATCTCTCGTTTACCATTGAAAGCGGATGTTGTTCTTCTGTAAGGGTGTTCTTCTAGGAGGAATACCCTGGAGTAGTGATACATTGGCTTTCATAGGTCGTTGGACCATCTAGCTTTCAAAGAAATTCCACAACATTTACATCCATAATACCCTTTTGTTACAAGACCTGTGAAATTATTGTATACAATATGCATGGAACGTTAAATAATATCATGAATATCAGAACAATTAAAATGAATTAAATAACTAATATGCGAAATAATATTGTTACGTATATAAATAAATAAATAAACATATAATTTACCAAAGCAAACTCCTAATCCTGGATAAGCATGTGTCATGTAAGCACATATGCCATACAACGTAAAACTCCTCTCTACTGCAATGGGTCTTAATACATCATATACATTTATCCCATCCCATAATTCCCTCAATTTATCTACGAGTGGTTGTAAGTAGACATCCATATTCTTCACTTGTCTTCTACCAGGGATTATGAGAGCTAACATAAGATGTTCATTCTTCACAGACAACCATGGGGGGATATTGTTATTCATCACTACTACAAGACAAACATAATAGTTAGTGTTCTGGAGGGAATATGGGTTGACGCCATCCATGGCCATGCTGAGTCGTAGACTTAGTACTTTATCCTTCAATTTTTCAAGACATGTATCCTCTATATGCTTCATGTCTATTGAATCTGTTGGGATTCACATAACTTCCAACTCACTTCTGTGTTAGGCATGTCATCCCTGCAACATAGCTAATTATTTTTAACGAAAGAGCCTTTGAATCCTTGGGATTATAGGCATGTGCGTTGTTGGAGTGTGTTTGGTGCAGGTATGTACGAAATCACACCAACTTAAGGGGTGTGGTCTACCCACTTAAGTCATTGGTAACAGGTAGAAAAAGAAGTGGATTCAAGCAAGTTAGTGGAACAAGCTAGAATCATAAGCATACTAGATAGAGAAATAACATGCATATATAAACTAAAAACTAAAACAAATAAACACGAGCTTTGAAAAGAGTCAAACGACAATAATAATACGAACGGTGGCTCTAGGCCCCTCGTATTGAGCGCTGGTAGTAATAAGAGTGAAACTTCACCCTCTTGCCAAAGGGCCCCTAGACCATGAGTTCTAGGTCCTGATGCAAAGATGTTTTCATCCCAATCTTGCCTCAGTGTAGTATCCCTCTCTCTCTATTGTGTTGGACTGAACTTGTTGGATGGCCAACAATTGAGTCCCCTCTATCTTCAGCTCCGACTCACAAACTGTTGATATTTCTTGGGAAATTCTGGCTAGCATAACAATGTGTTCAAAAATTCTTCATCTCATGGTGGTATTATATAGAAGATTTCAAATCCTCCCTTCCCTCTCTTGGTACATTGTGGATGGTGACCCAAGAGAGGGGCATGATTCATTTGTGTGCTCCAAATATTCCATTGTGTTCTCACATAGTGTCTAAGGAGGTGTTGGCGGCTGTCCTTAGGCGGCTCCAAGTAAGGAGTCACTTGTCCTTTGCTTTGTGTGGTCCCGGATAGTGACATTTCACCACCCCCAGGATTGCACGCATATAAGGCAAAAAGGTGTGCAAAAGGCTCTCTTCACAAAGAATTATGCATGCAAAGAGCATTTAGGACTTGTTCAAATTTGATTTTCCTCAGATCTTAGAGATTTTTAAATACTTTCCAGATTCTGTAATGTCTTCCAGCCCTGTAAATCCTTTTTCCTAACATTAATCAATGTCGTCTTCTGTAGTACGATTTTCCAGTGTTAACAGTTGCCCCCTAATGTGTGAGGTCTAGGAGGCACTGTATAGCCTAAATACATTATAGTTTCTTTTCTCTATCATGCATAGAGAGAGAGAAAGACATCTGCATGAAGCTTAGAATTGAAAACACAGTGCACCGGTTCCAAGAATGACCATGTCCTAAGGGATCCCTGTAAGCAAATACAATTTACAATACATAAGCAAATTTTCTACGAGGCGGGCATGTCCCATGCTCTTGATGTTGTGGCTAGTTAAACAAATCTAGTTGACAGTACATGTTCTGTCTGTGTCACTAATATGGTATTGATGTCGGCGGTTGTTGAAGAAGACTGGTGACGCCCTCAGGTGTGTTTTTTCTTTGATAATAGGTGGAATATGGTACCCATATGCGTAAACTTGGTATGGAATATAGCTGCGCATTGTATGCATAGATGTTGGCTGGGAACTTCCTATGTAAGCATTGTTGACAGGGACATTTATGGAGGCATGGGTCTTCGATGGATTTGATCAAAGTGTAATGGTTGTAAGGTACGATACCATCTTGACATGAAAGCTTTTGTCGTAGTTGAATTTCAAGAGGATCGATGACATCTGTGGACAATTATGTCTCCCACAGTGCCACCTAAGGATGCCCCTTGTATGGAGAGGGGTGATCCAAGGTACCACTTCCTTTTTGGAAAATAGAGGTCGAAGTCGACAAAAAGGAAGCCTCAACTGAACGAGGGGTCATCGATATGAGGGATCGAGGACCTGGATGTGATGGGTTTAACATAGGCATGTTGGAGAGGGATGACTAAAAACTGATGATGGGGATTCAGTGGCCCAAGGTCAGAGTATACAAAGCAGCTTGGCGACAGTCATAGTTATTTCTAGTAGGGAAATCCCTGGAGTCGGTAGGACTTCCAGGGTGGGTATAAAATGGTTATGAATGTCAAGGTGGCTTGTGCATGGGGGTATAATACTCCAACCAAGGGTGTTTAGGGACTACTGCCGTGGGAGAAAAGATGAAATGAGAGGGTGAAGGACGTAGTGCATCATTCAGGGTATTTGTGCACTTACCAAAAGAATAAAATAATGGGGTTTGGTTTGTACAAAACACAGAGACGGGGACCGCAAAACATGAAAGTGTTCACTCACTGATGGTGTGAGGAAGGTGTTTTGCTGATGGTGGGGGTCCAATTGGTTGGTCTCATGTGTGGGGTTGATGAAGTGGATGAGAAAGTATTACAGATGGGATTATGCTAGTGGAGGTATCGTGGGCCAAATACGAGGCGCAGTGGTGTGATTTTGATCTGCTTGTACAACCTGGTCATTCAGGAAGGGGGTTTTAGATTGTATGGTAAACTTGTCCTTATGCATGGTGAATGGATGGGCATGAGGTGCTTTCTCGACTGAAGTGGTATGGCCATGACGTCACTTTTGTTGTGATGTATGGTCTACTGTGGGTGATGAGCGCCATGGAGGGGAGGCTCTACTGACCAAGGAGGATGTTTATCATATGCAGGGTGAGTTGATGATAAACACGGTCGGATATGAGGATCCTATGGTTTATTTATTATGGAGAAATGATCTCAAGATATTCCAATGATATTTTGGGTAATACGAGTGTTGCCAAAACCTGTTGGGAGACGAAACTAGCTTGGGGGTAGAGGAAATGGGTTTGGGAGGCGGCGTAGGCTAGATAGGCTGCTGTGGCCAACGACTCGGTGCCATTACGGCTTGTGTCCATGTCTTGACTAGCTTCGGTGCTTGGTGTGGACATCATGCACACCAGAGCCCCTGTGACATTGGGTGATGACTTAGGGATTGTGGGACGATCTCCTAGGAATGACCCTAGGATGGATGATGGTTTGAATTGGCCGGGGCCATATTCTTGGTACCTTGAGAGAGCATCTGAGGATGTATCTACATAGGGTAGAATTACATCTGTGTTTTTCAGGGGTCTCTTCTCGCTATGCGTCAGATGGTCTATAGTAATGATGTGGTCCTCGTGGGGGAACATCATGATGCGGAAGACTGAGGAGGCTATGGCAGACATGGCATACATATAACTCCACCCAAGGAGTATATTGTAGTCCAAGAGAGTGCCCAAGACTTCAATGTATATGTGGATTGTCTTTCCGGCTAAGCAGACTGGGACGTTTTGGTAGAGGCCGACGGGGGTCGAAGGACGACCGTCGTATGCTTGAAGCATGATGACTGAGGGTTTTAGTTCGGGAGAACCTAACTTCTACCAAAAATTTTTGGACATGATGCACGTGGATGCACCCTCGTCTATGACACATCGATGAATTGTGATATTCTGAAAGGTGACCATGGAAGGAAGCCTAGGGGTGGTTTTGTCTAAGTCAAAATCCATTAGGCATGTATCGACAGGGTCTATAACTCCTAACGCAGAAAGTAGGGCTTTCCATTGTTTTGGGCATGACTACAATATTTCCAAAGATGACATAGCAGCGAGAGATTGTGCTAAATCATCCACGATGCTATAATTATGGGCTGCTTTAGAGTAGTTTCTTACTCGCCTATTAGGTCCCTTCGCCATTTTCGACAATGGTTCTATAAGCATCTTTGAAATGGTCAAAGGTGCATTCAATGTGCTGGTACTTGACCCTAACATATTGGTTTCTAGTGGGGTGTTGGAATTGCGATTTCATGTTTGAAAAAACATCTCTTCACCACTCATGTATATTTCATGGCTGCTTTTCTCGGAATTGTCTGTATTTTTCTTCTGAGTGCTTACCGTCCAGTGATGGGGGAAAGGTTCTTACGTCACAGCTGGTTGCTAGGAAGATCCTTCTTGTCCTCGATTACTCTATAGCTTCTTTAGTTCAGGGAGATCGAGATAGTGGTGAGTATAGTGGTCGTACTCACCACATATCGAACAAGAATGGTTTCTTTGAAGAGGTGGCCTTTTGCTTTGTCGTTGGGCATTGCTCGTCTCCTAGTTTTGATTCCGGATGGAGTTGCCTCTAGCCTGGGATCGTGGTGGGCAATGTTGGTTGTTGCCCCCTTCTCCAGGGTTCCCTTTTGGCTTGTTTTTGGATTCTTTATTCACCATGTTAGGAGGGTAGCTCTCCTGATTATATTGATGTGGTTGGTTTTGGGACTATTGCACAAAGTTCACCTATGCATTGGTTTGCATAGGTGGGTCGTGTGCTGGGGACTGAGCATAACGCAGTCCCTAGTTTGCACCTGGCTGTTGGAGGGGAACTCTTCCATCAGTGTTTCTTTTTGTGTATGGATTCCCCTGAGACGAAGGATAAGGTCCTCCCTCGTGATACAATGGCGCCCTATTGGTCAAATTTTGTTGAGGCATATGATGACTTTGAAAACTGGGTTGAGGTATGTTCTGGGTAGAACTGTATGTGTAACCAAGTTTTTGACTGCTACTGCCTAGGTAACCTTGGGTCAATGACCCGATTAGTTCATCTGTAGAGTTCAACGTGCCTGCAAATTCTTGATAATTTTGCAGGTGCGGGGCATTAGGTAGGATGTTATAAATGTATCCTGACTGCATATAAATCAGCTCAAGCTCTTAGGCTTTGCTGATTGTGTCCTCTTTGGATGTGGGATTATGTTGTACCACATCCTTTGAAATCTCTGCCGTAAAGGTTTTCAAGAAAAAAATCTAAGAGAACTTGATCGTCGAGTTTAGCTTTACATAAACTGCAATGTTGCTTCCATTCATGGAGATGGTCTGAGATATGGATGGCGAGGGTTTTTCTAAAATGCGTCAGTAGTTCCATTCCAGAATCATGGTGAATGGGCAACTAAAAGTATGTTAGGAACATAGTAGCAAGGGCACTAAAGGTTCCATGTGAAGCTGAGGGCTGCTCCACGTACCACTTCGTAGATACTCCTGTAAGAGTGCGTTGAAATAATATCAATCGAATAGTGTCGTCAATGGTACTGTTCGATGAGCACCACAGGTGGAAGGTCATGACATGATTACCTGGGTCTTCCACTTGCTTGCCTTCGAATTTTGGAAAATACGAAGGGAGATTTTTGGGCATGGGAGGCCATGAAGGATTGTGTGCGATGGGGTCATTCGTCAGATTGGTTAAATCGGGCAGATTTAATGATGCTAATAAAGGTGACTGAGAGGTTGAAGCCATTGCAATGTGTGAAAACACAAAGTTCTGGTTTGGAAGAGGGTTATTCTGCGGCGTACCCTGCTGTGTATTCGGCTGGCTTCCCGAATGGGACGCACTCCTCTGCCCCCTGGGGGTCGTGGGAGGAGTGGTGTGTGGTGTGGCATTGGAAAAACGACTGAGGTTCCCAACTACAGTTGCCCCAATAAAGGACGAACCAATAATGGTGGCAGCGTTCTATCTTTGACGCCTGTATGGCAAAAGATCTGGAACCCCTCCTGGTAATGGGGGGAGGTCCAAAAGACGCCTAGATCGAAGAGGTCCCGTTGGGTCCGTCCTAGTGTTAACTAGGTCTAGTTTTTGGAAAAATTTTAGAGGATAGATTCTATGATCAAAGAAAAATTATGGTCACATACATAAAACAAAGCGAAAATAAAATAAATTTTCCCTTTAAATTAATCTATGTGATCAAGCAATCAAAAAATTGGTTTTTGTTTGTTTGCGTATGATACTCAAAATCATAGAAGACTTATTTGTCCTCACACACTCAAAATTAACTGGACCTTGAGAATATTTCTTGTGAGTGCTGGCACAACTTCCCGTAGGAGCTGGCGACGCCCCCAGTCAGTCGAAGAGAATCCACCAAGGTAAGGGTAGAGGGTCTGGCGTTTGCCTGCACCGTCACCTATAGGGAAAAGGATGCCCTAGTTTTTTTCCACTAAGAACCACCATCCCACGTGAGTATTCGAGTCTTGGGCTTCTTGGTAGTCAGCTAACAGTACCGAGTATCAACCGCGCACTGCGCCTAAGCCTAACCCCTCTGAAACGGGTCTCTACTGCGCTTGGGTTTTCTTTGCCATGGGCTGATAGGTGGATTTGAAGCTCCCTAAATAGACAAATTCTATTTTTCACTATGAAGTATGATCAAGGCAGCTTGTTGGATGCCTAATCCCTTGATCCTAACTTAAGCTATAAATTCTTTTATGGCCCCAGTGGGGAGAATTTAGTGAGTTTGATTAAGTTAGTTTTAGGTGTCTTTGCTTCACTTAGTGGGTGAGCGTGTGTGAGCACAAAGTGGACAAGAACATAGTTTGAATGTGTGTATATTCATTGATAATTTACAAAATCCCCTATTTAAACTATCCTGTATTGTTCTTTGCTCAAAAGAAAAACATGTGTGGATAATGGGACTCTTTCTATTTTTCCTAGTTAATCTATGTGACCAACTATAGGGAGATGGTGAATTATGAATAGGGAGCATTCATATGCTTACCTAGGATCACCGGAGGGTGCAAAGGTAGCAGAGATTACTTTCGCTTCTATAAACAATTCAATCCTAGTCCCGAAATTCCTAGTGGAAAAATTGGACTAAACAAAAACTTTTACACTAAAAAAAAGAAAACTAGCTATGCATGTGTGGTCTCGGGCCACTTACTTTGGCTAGTTATCTAGGTGTGTAAGTACCAAAATTTGCAAAACATAATTTTTTTTTGGAATGCAAGTTATTTTTTCCCCCTACTTAAAGTATCTGTGAACTTTGAAAAAATCAACTTGAAGTAAAACTGACATTAAGCCTACAAAAAGTAGCTAAGAGTGAGTTTTAACAAGCTGCAAGGTACCGCAACCAGTGCTGGCAGGTGTATTAGGGGTTGTCAAGCACTTTACAAGTAGGAAAAAACATAAACTTGGGAGAAATTTCTCATTCTATATTTTGCGCGCAAAAGGCTGAAATAGGTGTGATGTCTATGTGTGGGTAAGCTATGAACGCACGTTTGTGAGAACGAAACACGTGAAAATTCCTGCAATAATTTTTTTTTGGAGTTGTTTTGCTTCAGACTATCACTTCGGATTAACTAGGGACTGCAAGAGAAATCAGGGGAAATTCAACTCCACTCCACAGCACAGACAGAGGTCTCTGCAAAAAAAGGCACAACCACATAAACTTGGTAATAAACATTAGTGGAGTTGCCAATCCTGTTGGAGTGTGTTTGGTGCACGTATGTACAAAATCACACCAACTTAAGGGTGTGGTCTACCCACTTAAGTTATTGGTAACAGGGAGAAAAAGAAGTGTGAGTCAAGAAAGTTAGTGGAACAATCTAGAATCATAAGCATACTAGATAGAGAAATAGCATTCATATATAAACTAAAAACTAAAACAAATAAACACGAGCTATGAAAAGAGTCAAAAGACAACAATAATACGAATGGTGGCTCTGGGCCCCTCTTATTGAGCGCTGGTAGTAATAAGAGTGAAACTTTACCCTCTTGCCAAAGGGCCCCTAGATCATGGGTTCTAGGTCCCGATGCAAGGATTTTTTTATCCCAAGCTTACCTTAGTGCAGTCTCCCTCTCTCTCTACTATGTTGGACTGAACTTGTTGGATGGCCAACAAGTGAGTCCCCTCTATCTTCAGCTCCGGCTCACACACTGTTGATATTGCTTGGGAAATTATGGCCAACACAACAATGTGTTCACAAATTCTTCATCTCATGGTGGTCTGATATAGGAGATTTCAAATCCCCCCTTCCCTCTCTTGGTACATTGTGGATGGTGACCCATGGGAGAGGTATGATTCCTTTGTGTGCTCCAAATATTCCATTGTGTGCTCACATAGTGTCTAAGGAGGCGTTGTTGGATGTCCTTAGGTGGCTCCAAGTAAGAGGTCACTTGTCCTTTGCTTTGTGTGGTCTCGGATAGTGACATTTCGCCACCCCTAGGATTGCACACATATCGGGAAAAAAGGCATGTGAAAGGCGCTCTTCACGAAGGATTATGTGCCCAAAGAGCATTTAGGACTTGTTCAAATTTGATTTTCTTAGACCTTAGAGATTTTTAAATACTTTCCAGATTCTATAATGTCTTCCAACCCTGTAAATCCTTTTTCCTGACATTAATCAATGTCATCTTCTGCTGTACGATTTTCCAGTGTTAACATGCCTCAATATCTTAAAAGGAGGACCATGTGATTTACCCTTCTTTTTTTATTTATCATACCTATCATGCCCACATTTCGGACATATCTCTTTGTCTACATATTCCTCCCCTATATAGAATACAATCATTTGGACATGCATTATATGACATGTACTCAACACCCAACATTTTCAACTATTTCTTTGCCTTTTCGTAGCTACCAGGAAAGACATTATCACTTGGAAGAACCTTATCTTTCAATAAGTTGTAGTTGGTCATGGACAATATTAAATGTACATTAATGTCGGTCATTATTAACATTCATAAAATTGACCATTTGTAATGTTCATTGTGTGATTATATTTCTCAAATAATAAGGGACTTGATGGTCAATTACCTCAAAATTTCTGATAAATATGCATTCGACAAGCCAAAATTTGCTTCCAAGTTGTACAGTAACATCGTTGTCCCCAACTGGGTAGACTTTGACTCACTGCCATGTCCAAAGAGAGGGGTGGTGGAAGCAAATTTTAGGCTTTCAAAAAATGTATCAATGATATGAGCATCATCCCCTAGCTGATCATCGTTTTGGAATGAATCTAACAAGATTGTCTCCATGGAAGTCATATCCGCTAAGTAATCATCCATACCAACCTCTATTTGATTTCTTCCATTTCCATCTTGTGAAGAACTACTATTGTTGTAGTCATTCCTGATTGGTGAATCTAGATGTAGTGGGAATTGAATAGGTGGTCGATTCAACCATTATTGGTATCATTCCTCTCTGATTTTTTCTCTTAATTTAGCCTTCTCTCAATTTGACATTGTCATGGGGTGCAACGGATGATGGTAGGTAGGTCGCTCATCATCAATAGAATCCTAATAATAATAATTTCAAAAAATATATTTTTCACATGTCGACGATGCATGATTAATTGGTTTGACATTGAAATAATTACATTAATATACCAAATAATTATAATTACCTTCATTATCCTGCGATTGTGGCTAGAAGATGCAATGTTATAATTGGCAGGGTGAAGCAGCTGTCCATCTTCATCTACCAAATGCGCCTTGCGGTATGATGCTCCTAATAAGAGCTTCCGACGTTTTGGAGCTGTTTGAATATTTTGTGCATCTGAACTCAATTATGAATCTGCATGAACCTGCAAATTTGTATACATTAATTTTTTTTAGCTGATTTACTTGGATAAAAAATATAAATTCAATTAGATAATGAAAATATAAATAAAATATGAATTAATTACATCTAAAGATGGATAGGGAGAACTCTGTGATGGAATTTGAGAAATATTATGGAACAAGCTGGATTTTGAAGAATTATCCATTTGATATAATTATGGGATTTTCTCCTTGCAATTGAGCAAAATCAACAATAAATTTTGGTGTACAATATACGTAAAATTAATTTCGGTGCCTTAAAAATGGACTTATTTTTATCGGTGCTAATGTACCATTAACCGCACTGGTGCATTTTAATTAATGTGCACTGGTGCAGTTTTATTAACTAATGCATTGGTGCTATTAGTTAACAAACACACCAAAAATCTGAAAATAAAAAAGTACAACTTTATTTTTTTGAAGTGAAGAAAAGTGGTAAATTGAAAAATGGGAGGAAAATTATTTTTGGAAATATAATTTCATAAAAAAGTTCTATAAATAGTAAAAGCTATTCATTATTTCATTATTTTTGAAAACAAAATCAGGGAGGGATTTTCACGAGAGACACACCTGGAGCAAAAGAGCATGAGAGCATTGTGGAGCAACAAAATACTTTCGAAGAACAACATTATTCATAGAATTAAAATTTGAAACATCTGGTGATTCACACAAAAACCTTGTAGTATAGTAAAATTGTTAAATTTTACTGTAATAATTTCTTTTTTTACAGTTTTTGTTGGATTTAATACATGCATAGTAAAAATTTTAAATTTTACTGTGCATTTTCAGGAAAAAAAAAACCATTCTTATATTAAACCCTTACTTCTTCTTGTTCATGTGACTTCACAATTAGGGCTTTTCATTTAAGATTTATAGGGTTTGTGTTACTATATATATAGGCGTATGACATGTAACCTGCGAGACCACTTGCAGAGGCGGATCCTAATCCATGCCGTTCCTATGCACAATTTTTTAAAAAACAATTTTTTTTTAATAAGTGCACCCTGTATAAAATAGCACACTGGTGCACTATTGTAGTACAACACACAATCTGCATACTAATAAAAACATGATTAGATAAAAACATGTTTTTATTAATTTAAGTTTGTGTTAATCGGTGCACAGTTTTATATATAACACACCGGGTCTCATTTTTGACAAAGAGCACAATATTGGTGGTGCGTTGATAAGAACCTACATCGCCACGTTCAATGCATACTTTGGGAAAGACGTACTGTTTTCTGGATTATTTTTTTTACCTGAAAAGTATGTGATTTATTTATAAAATATATTAATGAATGGTATGGTACAAGTTTCATATTGATAAAGAAATGATTGACAAGAGTTCAAGTAACAACGATACTAATATCACATGGAGAAAATAAAAAAAGGGAATTTCTTTGTAAATTATTTACAAAAATTATTATTTTTGAACTATATCTAGGTTTAACTGATATGTATTGTTTACTATGTATCATGCAAAGCCACAAAATGACGAAGCTCGGTAAGATTATTTCCTATCTAAGACCAGAAAAGCATAAAAGCTTGATGGAAATTTTTTAAAAGGATGAATCAGGTGAATGAAAAAATACTATCGATGCAATATGAATTTCTTTTTTGAATTTTCATTAATAATATACTTAAAAATATTAGATAACATGTTTCAAAAAATTTATTAATTCACATATGTTTAATGTTCTACAGGGACCAACAATGAAGAAAAGGAATGTTGTTCTAAGAAAAGAAAAAAAATAGAACATGCAAATGGAAATGAATTGCTCCTTAGCTCATCTGGAGTGGTGCTGGAGGTTAACGAAAGGGGGACAAACTTTTTCAAAACTTTGAGGGATATAGTTGAACGAATGTATAGACATTGTTTCGATTGACAATAAAAAAATCAATCCAATGATTCCAAGAACCAAATTCTATTTAAACTACAGGATGAGTTTCCAGAGAATTGGTCAATGAGACATGTGAGACTTTTAATAGAAAAAACGTACAACAACAAAAAAGAAGGAATGAAAAATTAATATTCGTTTAAATTTTTTTCTAGAATTATATGTATATATTACTAGAAAGCAATCATTTATAAATATCACTTTTGTTATATTTACTTTTCATATATCAATATAAAAAATAAACAATTTATTGTCATGTTACATTTTTAGGAAGATGATGAAAATCTCAAAGGATGAATAAGCTGATATCAGAAATATGCCAGAAGGAATGTCCAAAAAGGTGTACAAGGAGTTGTTCAAAGAAATGGACATAATTGCATCGCACAAGGAGCCATCTCGACAACAACGTGCTTCAAATGTAATATGGAATCATTGAATTTTTCGATTAGGTACAATAAATAAACAATTTAGCGTTAAATATTATTTTTCAAGTATTTTATTGCAGAAAAGAAAAGAAAATGGAACCCATTTAGCACATAAAACATGACGACAAGGAAGAAAAGGGTTGTGATCTATGTTTGTGAGTAATTGTTACTTCCTTATAACAACTTAACTAGATTTCATTTTTTTATATTTTAAGTTGTTTTACAACAATCATCATTGAATGTCTTCAAATAGGTGCTAACATACAAAGAAGAACCATCAGAAGAATTGATTGACATTGGGTTTAATATGGGTTGTCAGTATATGTTGGCATATAAGAAAATAATTGTGAATTTTGTAACCATCTGTCTTGTTTTACTTAGCTGTGGCTATAATTAATAGAACAAAAAAATATTTTATATTAAATCTATGATTTTTTATGGGATATAAAATTTCAAAAAAAAAGAAACAAAGTATGGACCTGTGCTAACAAATGAATTGCTGAGAGATAGAATGGAAATTGTTCACGAGTCAATTCTTGCTATGGTACATTTATTTTCGATTTACATTGATATATATTATTTAATATTGCAATTTTCATTATTCTCACCAATGTATATACACTCATTACACTTTATTTTTATGTTTGTATATGTAACTTGAAGAAGAAGAAAAAAATCAACACAATGAAAAAAACATTCCTCCAAATAACCCAAGTCATGGAAGTAGCTCGAGTAGTGACAATAGTTCCAATGAAGAATGATGATCAATATGTTTGGATATCAAAGCAAGACGTTGTATTTTTTGAAATATTTGTCTGTGAAATCAGACATTTTATTTAATATAATGGACACAGTGTCCCAATTGAAAGACAAAGGGATCCCAATAACTGTCCCATTTTGTATGACAAAGAGTGTCTTATATATATATATATATATATATATATATATATATATATATATATATATATATATATATATATATATATATATATATATATAATACACTTTAATTTATTCTATTGTGTTCTCCATTGTCGCTGTGAAATGTTACACCACTGATTAAATATTTGGATAATTAAATATTATAATGAAGAGATGTGAAATCTGATGATATGATATAAATAAAAAAAAACCCTAATATTGTTGTCCTAAAAGTGGAAAAAGGAGGGGCCCCGTCATCATGAAAACTAAAGATTATAATGAATTTTTTTTGTACCACCTCAATAACTCGGGTTGTTACACTAAGTTAAAAAAGAACCCTATAAAAATAATCTCTAAAAATGTTCAAAACCTAATAAAAGCCAGAAATGAACCTAATATCAAAAAAAATTTAGAAAATAACCCATAATCTCCTTGCATCTATGGAGCCCATAAGATTCACAAGGATGGGATCCCAATAAGACCCATTGTGAACACAATTGGAGGGCCCACTTACCATCTTGCTAAACACCTCACCAAGAAGCTCAAACCTTTAGTTGGTAACACTAAATCCTTTGTCAAGGATTCCTCTCATTTCATTAATGAAATAAAACAATTAAATTTAGATAAAAATGACATCCTTGTCATCTTTGATGTAAATTTATTTATACTAACATTCCCATTGATGAATCTATGAATGTTTTTGACAAGATCGTTGATCCGCACACAACCAAATTAATAGAAACATGTCTCAAATCATCCTTTTTCAGTTTCAAAGATGAAATCTATGAACAAACCTGTGGGGTTGCTATGGGATCTTCTTTGTCCCCCATCATTGCTAATATCTTCATGGAATATTTTGAACACAAAGCCATTGAATCCTCCCCTCTTAAACCGAAGCTTTGGCAAAGATACGTGGATGACACCTTCATCATCTGGCCTCATGGAAAAGAAAAATTGGACATTTTCTTAAAACACTTGAATAGTCTCTCTGATTCTATCAAGTTTTCCATTGAGGTTGAAGAGAATAACAACCTTCCATTTCTTGACATCCTCATCAGCAGAAACCATGATGGCTCAATTTCTCACCAAGTCTATCCAAAGAAAACCCACACTGAACAATACCTTCATGCCAGCTCCCATCATCATCCAAATCAAAAACTTGGAGTTATTAACACATTACCTACCAGAATTGTGCGCATCTCAGATCATTATCACATTGAACAAGAGAAAAACCATCTTAAGGGAGTATTTGAAAAGAATGGATACAAAAAAAAAAGGTAATCAAAGTTTTTAAAAATTTTGAAATTCACGCTAGCAATAAACTAAAAATGGATGATATGATGGGAAAAGTTCACCTACCCTAAATTTCAAGCATCACAAACAAAATCTCTCACATTTTAAAAAATAACAATATCAAAACCTCTTTTAAACCCATGAATACTATTAGCAAGTGTCTCAAATTTGTCAAAGATCTGATTGACCCTAAATGCCACAAAGGAGTTTAATTGAGTTCTTGCTCATGTGGCAAACCATACATTGAGGAAACTGGTCAATCTATCCTAACTAGAATTCAAGAACATGCTGCAGATATAAATCATAACCGCCTTAAAACCTCATCTTTGGAAAAGCACTCCAGCAAAGCCAATCATCACAATTGTATTGAAAACTCCTATGTGTTGGCCAAAATTGATCATTATCACCACAGTAAATTTAGGGAAGCTATCAAAATTAGTAAACACTCAAAAAAACTCAATAGTGATGATGACTATGTTAGCTCCCTGTAATTAGAAAGATTGGCAAAGTCCAACTGTAGGGAGAACACTATTTCAACCACTTTGGGATTCTAGGATCTAGCCCTCCTAAATCCGGAGAGGGATCTCTCCAACAAGTGCAAGGATGGATTTATCTTTAAAAGCTTTTGGGTAATGATATTAGGCTAGTTATGAAGTCCGAGGGTTTTTGTTTGTTTTGGATGGTTGAGCATTATTATTATTTGAGTGGAAAGTTCTAAATGGAAAGAGTTTCAAAGGTGTGAAGTTGCAAGCAATCAGAACAAGCTTTGGCTAAAAAGATAGATATAACACTGGTTTTTAGTCCATTGGGCTATGGAGTCATAATAGGGTTTAATTGAAACAACAAGGTTCAAGAGTGGTCCATGGGGCAAGTCATCTATGTCTCAGGATCTCTTTAAAGTTGATTTTATGGAATGAAATGATACAACAAGAAGGGGAATTTAAACAAATGAAGAACAAAGAGCAGCCTAAGATCAGGTAAGTACTTGAAACTATCCTACTTTCAGCATACACTTAAGAAAGACATAAAATTAATATAAGATCTGGTAAGTACTTTGAAACTAGCCAGCTTTTGATGCACTTTCAATAGAAAAACATTTTAAACACAAGGGGAAACACATATGATAACGAAGAATAGTCTAAGATCAGGTAAGGACTTTGAACCTAGCCTGCTTTCAACACACTTTTAGGGAAACTTTCAGACAGTCTTTGGTGATAAAACTAAAGGGTAGGGCTCACCATAACTTCCTTAGTTCATCTCTACTTAACATAAACTGAAAATAACATTCAAGAACAATATTTAGCTTGGACAATAGGACGAGGGAACGCCAACATTCCTAACTGCTCAAATTGAATTAAATCATTCCCGAACAACACAATTTGGAAGAAAACATTTAGATAAAGCTTATCAGTTAGAGAAGGGTACTGATATACAGTAAATCCTAACTCTATGCTTGCTGTTCTTTATGAGAGAAAATGGACAAAGTGAAAAAAGAAATAAAATAACAATTTACAATAAGAAATAACATCATCGTCGACATAGACCAAGATCACATAAATCAGCTTGTATTGATGCTTCAAACCAGTTACAATATTCAAGTCCAACTTTTCAATTCAGCAATCATCGTCACTTCTCAGCCTAACTATTCTATCACAAACAGAGCTTCAAGAGCCTTTGAACACTATTTACAAGTAGAAGTTTCAAGCTCAAGTATATTTCAAAGTTTTGCAACCAACATTTCCTCATCTTCTACAGGACTATTTATAGAAGAAAAGAGGAGTTCAGATCTGATAAAAGATCTCCTA
Organism: Pinus albicaulis; assembly: GCA_034641835.2. Taxonomy (NCBI): domain Eukaryota; kingdom Viridiplantae; phylum Streptophyta; class Pinopsida; order Pinales; family Pinaceae; genus Pinus; species Pinus albicaulis. The sequence goes on from CM076580.1 coordinate 1,223,774,157, forward strand.
GGTCAATTAATACAGACTTTAATACTTCTCAGCCTTTGATGGGCTCGATGGAGAAGTTTACAGATGTTCTGTTTGTATTAATTGTTTTACATTTAAGAATTAAGCTCGGTGAGAGCTTTTGTTGACTTTAAGGTTCTATTTCATGTTGTAATAACTCTGCTGATATTTTTTGCATTAAGTTCCTTTGACAGAATTTACTATTCGGCTGCACTGAGGCAAATATCTTCTTTTCTGATCATAACTCGGCCTCTGTTGAATGCTTTGAGGCTACAGGTGGCTTTAGGTAGCTGAGAGGAATCAATTAGCCTCTGATGTGGCAGTGGAGGTTCTTTCTGACCGATACATCTTTTGATCTTTTGTGAACTGTGTTTTAATTCGGAGGATTAGGCTTTTGATTTTTGATCTTAGCCGTAATCCTCCAAAAATGTGAAAACAGTCTTCAATTCTCTGTTCTGTTGGGTTTTGTTTTCCAACACTGATACTCTTTTTTATTTATTTAATTGTCTGTGTCTTGTTGATGTGCGGGGCCGCAAAGGGATCATATGGCATCAATTCCCATGAAGCATTGACGAAACGTGAAGCTTGAACACTGTGGATGGCTTCGCTTTTGTGAAAAAAGGTGCGAGGATCGTCATCCTCGGCCTTTGGTTTTTCTTTGATATAATGGAAAAACCATTAAAACCTAAAAAATACAAAAACAATTAAGAAATCATGTGTTATTTGATAAAACTGCTTCAGAGGTTGTGGGGAGGAGCGTGGTCGTTGGATGGCAGCATCCAATGGTGGAGATCGTGCGTAGAAGTCAAAAGGAGAGCGGTGGGAGATTTTAAGTCGGAACCACTGATCTATGTTTGACCAAGAAGATCAACGGTTGAGATTAGCAATGAATTAATAATGCGAAGGGGTCACATTATTGTGAAAATATAAGAAAATGCGAAGAAATAAGGTTGAAAACCCTTTGGCAGAGGAAAATGCAAAGGAAAGAAGATGGGGGTTGATGGATAATCGTGGGTCGTCAGATGAGATCGACCCCACGAGATCAACGGTGGAGATTGCACGTTAAAAATCCTTTGGAAAAGGCAGAGGGCGATGGTGCATGGCTAGATTAGATCTGAGCCGTTGATCTGCAGAGATCAACGGTGGGGAGCGCATGCGACAAATCATAATAGAAATGGGGAAAGGTGGTTTCGGAGGGAAAAACAGTTGTTTTTGCGTGATAAAAAGGCGGGTAGGCAGTATTTCCTTTTTCAACACGATATGTGTTCCCACCCGACACGTGGCATCAAAAAACAACTTATATCGCGTAAATTTTGGAAATTAACCTCTGTGCTGAAAGTTGCGCAAAACTCTACATGCGCCGTCAGATCTAGGCCCTTAGATCGAACGGTGGAGTGTGAGCACGAAACTGGCCAGATGTGCAGGGGATAAGAGGCAGGGCGGTTTTAATCTAGGCCATAGGATCAAAGATTTGGACGACGGAGATCAGATCTGGAGGGAGGCAGGACCCACATGGGTAGGGCCTGTCGGGGTTAATACAAGCCGTTGGATGTGAGGATCAACAACAGAGATTGAATCTGGGGATTAAATGAAAATAATACAAAGGTGGAGAATGGGTGAATAAGGACCGTTGATCTATAGAGATCAACGACTGTGATTGGCCGAAAAAACATTATGAAGCAGAAATCATAAAATATAACCAAAGTCAGAAGGATTGATCTGGACCGTCCGATCTGGACACGTGGACGGCCCAAATGCAATTGGAGGCATGCGATCAACAGGGAAGAACTTTTGAATGGCGCCGATGCGATTTAGCGCTGGTCATCGATCTGAGGATTAGATCGATAGTGGGGAGAGAATCGGAGGAGTGACCAATCAGAAGGGGGAACAAATGCACCCGATAAAATCTGCGATGCGATGTTGCGCGGGCCGTTTGATCAACTTTAGATCAACGGTTGGGAATGGGTTTGATTAATGAACGGCGGGACCCCTTATAATATATGAAAACCAAAAATTTAAGGAAATACAAAGGTTTATGTATTGGGTGGGTGATATATATATGAAATGGCTTGGCGCCCGTCTGCAGGGCCATTGGTTTATATGAAAAGTAATAGGCCTAGGGCTTACGTGTATAAGGGCTAATCGCATCGGAACTTCGGTGCCGGTCTTTCAATCTACCCATTCAGTATTCTCTGATGTGATTAGCGCTTCGGGACTTTAACTCTTGGTCTCGGGCGCAGGTTTATATGTAGAGAAACAAAGGGCGGGAGTTTATACAAATGGGGCTTAATCGCATTGGAACTTTCATGCAGGGCTTTTCAATCTACCTATTTATATTAAAAAACATTTCTCCAGCGGCTTTAGACCAAAACTTAGGAAATTGGGTTTATTGAATTTACAAAGGGAAATATGCATCGGAGATGGGTTTTAAACAATTCTTAGCGTCGAATGCGGGCTATGTGGTTATATGAAATAATAATAAGATCGGGGGTTTATAAACAAAGGGCTTAATCACATCAGAGGTTTTAACATGGCAAATAGACCTGCACACTCCGATTTCTCCGATGCGATAAGCGCCGAAAGGCTTAGTGCTTGGTTCCAGCACCAAGGCATATGTGGGGAAGTGTTTTAGGACTTAGCCCTAAGGGGCTTAAGCCTGTAGTTTAAAAAACTTTATTTTTATGAAATTTTTCAAAGTTTTTAATGGATTTGGGGGTTTCGGCAAAGTTTAAAAGTGAGTTTTAAAATTTGTAGAGGATCTTATGAAGGGGAAATGGGGAAGAATGGAAAATAGAGGAATTTTTATGAGGAAGAGAGAAGGAAAATGAAGGTTAGTCTTGAGGTGGAAGGAAGGAAAAAATGGTGTTTTGCAGCAGTCTTTTCTCTATAGAATCAGCAGAATTTCAGAGTTTAACATGGAAACAACAGTGAAGGTTAAACAAAGGTCATGATGTCTTCATGAGTCTTCAAGAGATAACATTTTTAGCAATAAAACTGTTTCTTGAAGGCTCCAAAATGTTTTGGCCACCTTTTGATATAACAAATTTTATAGGTGGCCAACAGTGGCTCCACTTGGGGATGGTGCCTTCTTGAAGGCATCAAGAACTTCAGACTTGCATTCTCTGGGAGGCTGATCAGTACCTTATCCATTGGGCTGCCTTTTCTTCATTTGAATGATCCTTTTTTTTTTTGCTCTGAAAATATTAGCAGCCATGAAAAATAATGGATTTTCATCAATACAAGCTTTCTACCTACCCAATCCTACTGATCTAACATTTTTTCTTCTTTAGAGTGCACTTGGATTGGAAAACTCTTGTTACAACATTTTATTCTTTTGAAAGCATAAAACTAATCTAATTCAACTCCTTATTTCTCCATGAACTCAGATTAAACAGTTGAGTTCATATGCTTCTCTACCTAATCTACCAATCTATTAGGATTAAACAGTCTAACAGATTTTTATTCACTAATTTCTAAAACAGAAATTTAAAAGCATACAAGTCAGGATTGAACAGTCTAACTTGATGCAGATCTATGGCATAAAAACAAGCTGCACATAGATATTATTTTATAGAAATTTAAAACAAAATGGAAGGCTTAAGATCTGAAATTTCAAAGCACTTCCTTCATCTTTTTTCAGCTCTGTTTTGACTTTTGTTTGAGCTGTTTTTTCCTTAAAATCTGGTTCAGATTTTGAGTTGATTAGAACTAGTTTTATCTCTGATTTGACTTAGAATTTGAAGCAGATTAGAGTCATTCTTGTTTGGAAACTTAGGTTCAGATTTTGAGCTTGTTTGAACCTTTAATTTCTAGCCTAATCTACCTATTGATAGGCCAAGATTAAGCTGTTCGGCAAATCGAATTCACTATCCTATCAGCAGTCAATTTAAAACTAATTAATCATGATTAGGCTGTATGACTAATTAGGAGTGTGTTTTCAGGAGTGGCATTTAAGCTCTCACACTTTCAGATTTTGTTTCTCTATTTTGGTATGGGGCTGTACCTTTATTGTTTTTACAATCTGCCCTCTTTTCTTTCTTTTATTGTTTTTGTATTTTTTATTTTTCTAACTTTGAATGCAATGATGGATGAAATATTTATAATGGAAAATTTTAAGAAGGCTTCAAAACATGGTAGGATCAAGAGAAGTAATGTTTGAGCATCCTGCCATTGACAGGACCCCCAAACAATTCAGCTCCATTCAACTCCTGCAAGAAAAAGGCATTATTACCAACAACATAATGAATAAGATAAGGGCCAAGCCATAAGTTGTCAAATTTTCCATGCTTTCCCTTGTCTTCTCTCCTTGAGTCCCACTTTAAAACTTTGTCCCCAATATTGAAATTGTCGGCCTTTGTTCTTTTGTCAAAAAACTTTTTGATGTTGTCCTGCTTTTGTAATGCTTTGTTGTAAACCTCCTCTCTGTTCTACTGAAGGTGAATGGTATGATTTATCCTTCTAATCATATCATTATCTTCAATTTACAACTCTTGAATCAACTTCATAACGGGCACACCAAGGCTGGTTGGAAAAATTGCATCAGTACCATACACAAGCTGGAAGGGTGACATACCAATATATTTCTTCAATGTCAATCTGTCAGCCCAAATGCATGAACAAGATTTGTGTGCCAAGACTTATTGTTGTCCTCCAACAACTTCTTGATTATGTTCACCAAACTTTTGTTTAAGGATTCTGCAAGTCCATTACCTTGAGGGTAATAGACCGTGGAATGACCCAATGTTATCTGATATTTGTGACATAATTCAACCATCTTCTTGGATCCAAATGTTGTTGCATTATCAATGATGATATTGGTAGGACAGCCAAATCTAGAGAGAATATTAGTCTCCATAAATTTTATAATGACAGAATCATTGGCTTGCCTACAAGGGATGGTGTCTATCCATTTGGTGAAGTAGTTTGTGGCAGTGAGAATCCATATATGTTGGGCAGAGGATGGTGGATGGATTTATCCTATGAAGTCAAGTCCCCACTGTTGAAAAGGAGCTTCAACAGTGATTGGATGCAGAGGTAAGGGTAGCAACTTTCTTTTTACTTCAAAAAGTTGGCATTTATGGCAGACAATGATAATTTTATGTACATCTAGAAAGAGAGTGGGCCAATAGTAACCAACCCTCAGGATTTTGTTGGCTGTTGTCTTCCAGTATAAGTGGCCTTCACACTCCCCTTCATGGAATTTGTGCTTAACCTTCTCTGCATCATACTCAGGCAAACATTTAAGCAATATCCCACTTGCATTTTTCCAATAAAGACATTTATCTATAATGCAGTAGTTTACAGCCTTTAACTTTAGAAACCTTGCCTTTGTTTTTGTCAAACCAGCAGGTGTATTCAAATTAAGCAAAACATAAAGAATATCAGCATACCAAGAGGAATTCATGAAATTATCTTCAACAATGGGAGTTGAGAGTTCCTCTTATTCATCTAAAGCATTAATCATATTAATATCAAGAACTTCAAAATTTGATTCAGCCATTAATCTAGCTAGACCTTGGCCTTTGATGAGTTTAGTGGGCTTGATCTCTAAATCATATTCAAGAATAACAGCTATCCACTTACCTCTCTTACCATCTGGGTCCTGTGTTAGAATGTCTTTCACAACTGAGTTTGGGACAAAGGCAATGACGTGTGAGTGCAAGATGTATACTCTGAAGTCTTTTAAAGCCTTAACCAAAGCAAAAGCTTGCTTTTCCATAATGTTATACGTCAAAGGAGCATCTCTCAATGCCTTGATAAATAATGCAATAGGCTGCTCTTGTCCTTGTGGATTTTTCTGTAAAAGGACAGCAGCTATTGTATGTTCTGATGCAAATGAAAAAATATAAAAATCTTTTGAAAAATCAGGACTTATTAGAACCAGTGTTTTGGTTAATGCTTATTTCACCAGCTCAAAGGACCTCTTTGCTTCCAAGGTCCATTTGACCCCCTGCTCCTTTTTTAGCATGTTTGTAATATTTCTAAGGAGCTTAGCCAAGTTGGGGATGAACCTTCTCAAAAAATTAATCTTTCCAATGAAAGATTGCAGTTCCTTGATGTTTCGAGGATGAGATATTTGCAATATGGCCTCAATCCTTTTTGGATCTATCTTTATACCCTCTTCTGAAATAACGTGCCTAAGAATTTTACCTTCTTGGAGACCGAATAGTGTTTTATTATGGTTTAAAGATATCCCAAACTTTCTACATCTCTCAAAAACTGTTCTCAAATGTGCTAAGTGCTCTTCATCTGTCTTTGAAAAACAATGACATCATCAAGGTATCTAATGATGAAGTAGCCCAGTTCTTCCAAGAATGCTATGTCCATGGCTCTCTGAAAAGTTGCTCCAACATTCATTAGACCAAAGGGCATTTTCACATACATGAAAGTGCGCCATGGTGTAGTAAAATTTGTCTTTAATTGATCATTAGGGTGAACTAAAATCTGATTATACCCCGAGTAGCCATCCATCAAAGAAATTCTTTTTGAACCAACTACCCTTTGTCAAATATGGTCCATCTTAGATAAAGGGTAGTTGTCCTTCAATGAAGCTTTGTTTAAGTCTCTAAAGTCTATACAAAGCATAATCTCTCCTGTTTTCTTCCTAACTGACACCAGATTAGACACCCATTCAGAATATCTAATAGGGACAATAATACCAGCTTCATACATTTTCTTAATCTCCTTCTCGACCAAAGGTAACTGAACAGGGTTTATTCTGCGCAGTTTCTATTTGAATGGCTTTTGGTTTTCCTTGAGAGGAATTTTGTGCTGAATTATTTCAGTGTCATAGGACTTCAGATCTTCATAACTCCACGCAAAAACATCAGAAAATTCTTTAAACAACTCTATGTATTTAAGTTTAATGTGAGCTGGTAAAGTCTTAGACAATTTGATCATCATTGGTTTTAGTTCACTGCCTATATTGCATTCCTCCACTTCAGTCTCTACAAGCTCCAGTTTTGGCTTCTTGGCCACATCGTTGAAATCAAACAACTCTTCTAAAGGAGACAGACCCTTGGGCAAACTTTCATCATTAGAATGCAGAGTTTCTAAGTCCTCTGTTTCTAACTCTGCGGTCAATTCTGTTTTGTTTTCAAGTTTGCTAGATAGTAGGTTTATATTGGCAACCTCAGGAGATGGTTCTTCTTCACCAAGAAAATTTTCTCCACTATTGCAGTCTGTTTCATAATCTGAATCCGAATTGTGGAGTTAAAATTCATTTATGAATTGCATGAAGTCTTCTATTTGTTTGTCTCCGTCAAACACTTGCCAATATTTTTCCTTATCAGGAACTGCTGGTTTTAATTTAATCTAAGTTGTACATTCTTTGGTTTCGTATGGCGTTAAGCATGTTCTAGTAGCAAAAGCTAAGCTGTGGGGTGCAATATTTCTTTTTCTTGGGACAAAAATTAATTGGGACTCCTCAAAAGTTTTCAAAAGATCCATACATCATTGCGATAGGCCCTAAGTCTGGGGTGATTTGCATTATATTCCCCATTGACCTACCTAATAATTAGCTGAATCCCCATAAACTTTAATTCTCTTGGCTCCTAATTTCTTCAACAGATGCAAGCCTAAAAGAAGGGATTCATACTCCGCTATGTTATTCGAACATTGAAAGTTTAATCTACAGGAAAGGCTTTCTGTGTGGTTGTTTTCAGTGTTGTGTATCCAAACACCTGCACCAACATTGCTTCTAGTGCATGACCCGTCAAAGTTCATACTCCACAAAGGACTAGTCTCGGGTTTATTAGTTTGACTATCATCCTCTCAAACTAAAGTGCTTTCTGACTGATCTTGAATATCAGCACTCTATTGAATCCATTTTAATTCCTGTGATTTTTCAATGTGTTGAGGAACGCTTTCTTGACTATCAAGGTTAAAAAGCATTGGACGCATGATTTGTAGCTCAAGACCCGTGTGTTGTCTGCTGTAGTTTACGGGTTCAACAAACTTTTTTGACATTTTTGTGGTGTTTACCTCCTCCTCTCTATCGGCCATTAACTCTGTTAAAGTGACTTGCTCGCCGAATGATTCATCGCTAAACAAGATAAAATAATCGAGGCCTGTATTTACAGAATACAGAGGAGAGTTTTGTGGTCTGTCTTGACTAGTCACCATGTATTGCATATGGGATTCCCTATATATTTTTCTTGTATGATTGAATACAGGGATGGTCGTGTAGGTCATGTCCATCTGCATAGTCCCTTGTAACTTAGCCCCCCAAGACCTAGATAACAACATTCCATACTTTGGGGGCACAGCAGCCACAACAATATCCATGACCAAACATTTGGCTGGAATCTGGGCTAAGTTAACGCAGAGGTCTTTGATTAATCCTAGACATTTTATTCTACTTGAGTCAAAGGAGTAAAGGTATTTATAAGGTCTGGTGATTTCTAGACCCAGGCTCTCCATTACAGCTTTTGGCATTAAATTATGAGAAGCCCCTGAGTCATGCATAGCGTTATGAAAAATCTTGTCATGAACATTTAAACTTACATAAAAGGGAGAAATAGGTCCCTCTTGATATCTACCTTCAATCTTTGGACCAAAAATAAGCTCTGGATGGTCATCATTAAGATTGACCGTGTCATTATTATCCTCTATGTTTAAAGCCTTCAAAATTTGGGTCCTATATACATTTTGGGCAACTAGTTTGGAGAGAGGAACAGAGATTTTAATTTTGGAAATTTCCTACTCCAAACTGAAAGGAATTTGACTCTTTGAAGTGCTTGACTTAGCCTTATTAACTGCCATTCTGTCAACAAGATCTGTTTGCTGATTTGTTCTATTTACATTTGCCAAGATCATTTTAACAAGAGTACTAATTGAAGTGTTAGTACCGCTAAGGTCTGCACTCTGTTTTACATTGTTTTGAGTGCCTTTCTCTTTACCTTTATCAGAATTTCCAGCCACTGCTTTGTCTTTTTGTTTTACAATTTTTGGTTTGTTTACAGTGCTGTTTTGTGAAGATTTGTCAGAGGTTTTGTTGTTGTGAGTTTGTTGATTAGTTTTACTTCTAAGGTCATATTCCCTCTGAGATTCTATGATGACATTCTCCATGTTTTGATAATAAATTTCATCATTATCTCTTTTTTCATCATAAGGTGTGTATAGACCTTGTTTTCTATCATAATGAACCTCAAAGTCATCATTATCTACTCCCAGCATGTTGATATCATCTTCCTCTATTTGCTCATCTGTATCTTCAACCTCACTTACATAGTTTTGATGAAAGGGAGGAGTGATCTGTTGATCATCTTCCCTTGGTCTATTTTGAGGCCGGTTTCTTCTAAAATTCTAATTCTGGTTTTGGTTTCTATTTTGAGGAGCTTTTTTGTTTTGACTTGCTTGTGCTCTCTCAAGAATGCTCATTTTCTTCATCATCTCCTCCATCATTCTTTCCATTTTTGAGCTGGAAGTGGAAGGTGTCGATTCCTCTCTAAAGGATACTCTCTTCTCATTTTTCATTCTTGCTCTTTTCTCCATTAAGTTAACTTCCATAGCAAGAGCCCCTTTTTGCATATCTTCAAGGGTTAAAGGATTTCTTTCTCTTAGCTGATAAGCCATCTCGGGGTCAAAACCTTTAGGAAACTTGTTTAATGTTGAGCCTTGTGGAGGTTTTAGATCTGGGGGAAGTGCATTATACACACTATTAAATATAGTTCAGTAAGCTTGTACACTTTCCCCAGTGTTTCTGTGGAGATTTTTGTAATCAGAAAGTATTTGAAGAGGGTTTTTCTTTACTTCCCATTTGTTTAAGAATGTCTGATGGAAGCCTTGGAGATCATTAATACTATGGGGGGCTAAGCCTTTAAACCATTTTCTTACTTCTCCCCCTAAACTATGAGAAAATAGTCTAAGTTTGACAGAATCATCATCAATTTCATTTTTGTCAAAGTAGTCATTCATTTTATCCACATGTTGTGATGCAGTTGTAGCATTACTGGCATCATACAATGGAATTTTGGACTGATAGTCCTGTGGAATATTGACTAAGGGAACAGGAAGGACTAAGGGAGAATACCATGCTGCCATGATATGTGGTGGGGGTGGATTTACAAGAGGTGGATTAACAAGAGGGAAAGTGGGCTGAAGTGGAGTGGTTTGGACAGTGGATGTTTGGTGAACAGATGTGGAAGGACCAGTAATAGATTGTTGAGCGGATCTTGGATGAGAGACACCTAAATTGTAAAGGAAATGTAAATCAGGTGGTGTTGTTTCTCTACTACCAGGATGTTCACTTGTTTCCAGGGATGAAAGTGAAGTCTCAGAATATAGATGAATTATATCATAAAGTGACCTAGCTCTAAATGGATTTACTAAGTCAACTTGTGATTGTTGTAGAGCTGAAATATTTTGAGGAACTGAATTAGCTCTCAAGGGTGATCTGAAAACAATTGAAAATTTTGTCTTAGGAGACTTCCTAAGGATACTTTCCAGGTTATCAACTATCTCAGGTGGGTTTGGGTCAAGGAAGGCTCTAGTATGAATCTTCCTAGGAGCTAATCTGCTGTGTTTTTCAGACCCAACTTAAACAAGAAAATTTCAACCGGATATAACAGTCTTTAAGAGGTTAACAAATCTGTTTTACACAAATTTTAATCTTACAGTCCTCTAACTGAGTTTGAATGATGTAATAACGATTATGGGTCTTCCCAGTGGAGTCTTAAGGTCTGTTTAGGATTGTGGAGTCGCCAAGTGGAATTTTTTAGCTCCTAAGCAGGTAAAAGGTTTTATGGTCCACCACCATGTTTATTAAATACCAATCTGAAACATTTTTTGGGTTTTTTTGATTTATTTTTTGGTCCTATTGGTTCTTAAGAGTGTCCTAAATTTGTTTCAAAAACTTAGCTACGGTTATGAGACAAAAACAATCTATTCTTATGGCTAAGCTAGCTGATCTTTCAAGGTTAGATAAACTCTTATGAGAATCCTAGAGTTTTCCTAGTTTGTCACTAATTCAAACAAGTTTCATCATGATTACCATTTGCTTGGTAGTGCTTGAAGAGGGTTGCTTTTACTCACTGCACCATGTTCTTGAATCAAGGATTTCTGAGGTCTCAAAGGTACCTAGGCTAAGAAACACTCAAATTCCCCAATGGAGTCACCATAAGATGTTAAGTTGCTGGTGGCTTAGCTGGCCAATATGCCAAATGTTTAGTGAGTGAAGGGGTTTCTAGGTATTTAAAGTTTTCAATAAGAAAATAACTCAAGTCCACAGTGGAGTCGCCAGAAGATGTTAGCTCCCTGTAATTAGCAAGATTGGCAAAATCTAACTGTAGGGAGAACACTATTTCAACCACTTTTGGATTCTAGGATCTAGCCCTCCTAAATCCGGAGAGGGATCTCTCCAATAAGTGTAAAGATGGATTTGTCTTTAAAAGATTTTGGGTAATGATATTAGGCTAGTTATGAAGTCTGACGGTTTTTGTTTTTTTTGGATGGTTGAGCATTATTATTATTTGAGTGGAAAGTTCTAAATGGAAAGAGTTTCAAAGGTGTGAATTTGCAAGCAATCAGAACAAGCTTTGGCTAAAAAGATAGATATAACGCTGGTTTTTAGTCCATTGGGCTATGGAGTCATAATAGCGTTTAATTGAAACAACAAGGTTCAAGAGTGGTCCATGGGGAAAGTCATCTATGTCTAAGGATCTCTTTAAAGTTGATTTTATGGAATGAAATGATACAACAAGAAGGGGAATTTAAACAAATGAAGAACAAAGAGCAGCCTAAGATCAGGTAAGTACTTTGAAACTATCCTGCTTTCGACATACACTTAAGAAAGACATAAAATTAATCTAAGATCTGGTAAGTACTTTGAAACTAGCCAGCTTTTGATGCACTTTCAAAAGAAAAAAAATTTAAACACAAGGGGAAACACATATGATAACGAAGAATAGTCTAAGATCAGGTAAGGACTTTGAACCTAGCTTGCTTTCAACACACTCTTAGGGAAACTTTCAGGCTGTCTTTGGGGATAAAACTAAAGGACAGGGCTCACCATAACTTCCTTAGTTCATATCTACTTAACATAAACTGAAAATAACATTCAAGAACAATATTTAGCTTGGACAGTAGGATGAGGGAACACCAACATTCCTAACTCCTCAAACTAAATTAAATCATTCCTGAACAACACAATTTGGAAGAAAACATTTAGATAAAGCTTATCAGTCAGAGAAGGGTACTGATATATAGTAAATCCTAACTCTATGCTTGCTATTCTTTATAAGAGAAAATGGACAAAGTGAAAACAGAAATAAAATAACAATTTACAATAAGAAATAACATCACCATTGACATAGACCAGGATCCCATAAATCAGCTTGTATTGATGCTTCAAACCAGTTACAATTTTCAAGTCTAACGTTTCAGTTCAGCAATCATCGTCACTTTTCAGCCTAACTATTCTATCACAAACAGAGCTTCAAGAGCCTTTGAACACTATTTACAAGTAGAAGTTTCAAGCTCAAGTATATTTCAAAGTTCTGCAACCAACATTTTCTCATCTTCTACAGGAGTATCTATAGAAGAAAAAAGGAGATGGGATCTGATAAAAGATCTCCTGGGTCAATTAATATAGACTTTAATACTTCTCGGCCTTTGATGGGCTCGATGGAGAAGTTTACAGATGTTCTGTCTGTATTAATTGTTTTACATTTAAGAATGATGTCAGCTCCCTGTAATTAGCAAGATTGGAAAAATATAACTGTAGGGAGAACACTATTTCAACCACTTTGGGATTCTAGGATCTAGCCCTCCTGAATCCGGAGAGGGATCTCTCCAATAAGTGCAAAGATGGATTTGTCTTTAAAAGATTTTGGGTAATGATATTAGGCTAGTTATGAAGTCTGATGGTTTTTGTTTTTTTTGGATGGTTGAGCATTATTATTATTTGAGTGGAAAGTTCTAAATGGAAAGAGTTTCAAAGGTGTGAAGTTGCAAGCAATCAGAACAAGCTTTGGCTAAAAAGATAGATATAACGCTGGTTTTTAGTCCATTGGGCTATGGAGTCATAATAGGGTTTAATTGAAACAACAAGGTTCAAGAGTGGTCCATGGGGCAAGTCATCTATGTCTAAGGATCTCTTTAAAGTTGATTTTATGGAATGAAGTGATACAACAAGAAGGGGAAATTAAACAAATGAAGAACAAAGACAAGCCTAAGATCAGGTAAGTACTTTGAAACTATCTTGCTTTTGGCATACACTTAAAAAAGACATAAAAGTAATCTAAGATCTGGTAAGTACTTTGAAACTAGCCAGCTTTTGATGCACTTTCAATATAAAACATATTAAACACAAGGGGAAACACATATGATAACGAAGAATAGTCTAAGATCAGGTTAGGACTTTGAACCTAGCTTGCTTTCAACACACTCTTAGGGAAAATTTTAGACAGTCTTTGGGGATAAAACTAAAGGACGGGACTCACCATAACTTCCTTAGTCTGAAAATAACATTCAAGAAATGAAGACATTTAGCTGGGATGATATAACGAGGGAACGCCATCATTCCTAATCGCTCAAACTGAATTAAAAAAATTATAATTCCCCGAACAACATAATTGTGAAGAAAACATTTAGATAAATCTTATCACTTATAAGTACACTTATATATAGTAAATCCTAACTCTATGCTTGTTATTCTTTATAAGATAAAATGGACAAAGTGAAAACAGAAATAAAATAACAATTTACAATAAGAATAACATCACCATTGACATAGACCAGATCCCATAAATCAGCTCAGACGTATGCTTCAAACCAAGCCATAATTCTCAAGTCCAACGTTTCAGCTCAGCAATCATCGTCACTTCTCACCCTAACTATTCTATCACAACGTAGCTTCAAGAGCCCATGAACACTATTTACAAGTAGAAGTTTCAAGCTCAAGTATATTTCAAAGTTCTGCAACCAACATTTTCTCATCTTCTACAGGAATATTTATAGAAGAAATGAGGAGGTGGGAGGGGATAAAAGATCTCCCAGGTTAATTAATACAGACTTTAATACTTCTCGACCTTTGATGGGCTCGATGGAGAAGTTTACAAATGTTCTGTCTATATTAATGGTTTTACATTTAAGAATTAAGCTCGGTGGGAGATTTTGTTGACTTTAAGGCTCTGTTTCGGGATGTAATAACTCTGCTGATATTTTTTTCATTAAGTTCCTTTGGAAGAATTAACTATTAGGCTGCGCTGAGGCAAATATTTTCTTTTCTGATCATAATTAGGCCTCTGTTGAATGCTTTGAGGCCACAGGTGGCAATCTGGTAGCTGAGAGGAATCAATTTGCCTCTTATGTGGTAGTGGAGGCTCTTTTTGTCTGATAAATCTCTGATTTTCCTTTAATTGTGCTTAATTTAATGGATTAGGCTTTTGATTTTGATCTTAGACGTAATCCTCCAAAACTGTGAAAACAGTCTTTAATCCTTCATTTCTAGCTTGTTTTAGTCTTCAACACTGATATTCTTCGTTTAATTTAATTCTTTGTGTCTTGTTGATGTGCATGTTTTACAAAGGATCATATGGCATCAATGCCCATGAAGCATCGGTGAAAAGTGAAGTTTGAACCCCGTGGAATGGTTTTCGCTAAATAAACAAAGCCTTGAGGATCGTCATCCTCGGCTTTATCATTTCTTTCAAAATATTTGAAAATCATTTGAACCTGCAAAAAACACACAAGTGTTATGAAATCCTGCGTTATTTGGTAAAAAATGCTTTAGAGGTTGTGGGGAGGAGCGTGGTCGTTGGATGGCAGCATCCAATCGCGGAGATCGTGCATAGAAGTCAAAGGGAGAGTGGTGGGGGATTTTAAATCAGAACCGTTGATCTATGATTGACCAAGAAGATCAACGGTCGAGATTAGCAGTGAATTAATAATGCGAAGGGGTCACATTATTTTGAAAATAGAAGAAAATGCGAAGAAATGAGGTTAAAAACTTTTTGGCGGAGGAAAATGCAAAGGAAATAAAATTGGGGTTTCGGGATGATCGTGGGCCGTTGGATGAGACCAGGGCACGAGATCAACGGCGGAGATTGCGCGTTAAAAACCCTTTGGAAGAGGTGGAGGGCGATAGTGTATGGCCAGATTTAAATCTGAGTCGTTGATCTGCAGAGATCAACGGCGGGGAGCATACGCGAAAAATCATAATAGAAATGGGGAAAGGCGGTTTCGGAGGGCAAAACAGTTATTTTCGCGTGAGAAAAAGGCAAGTAGGCGGTATTTCCTTTTCGAACGTGATACCCGTCCCTGCCCAACACGTGGCATCAGAAAACAACTTATATCGAGTAAATTTTGGAAATTAACCTCCGTGCTGAAATTTGCGCGAAACCCCGCGTGCGCCATCATATCTAGGCCCTTAGATCGAATGGTGGAGAGTGAGCATGAAACCGACCAGATGTGCGGGGGATAAGAGGCAGGGTGGTTTTAATCTGGGCCGTAGGATCAAATATTTGGATGGCAGAGATCAGATCTAGAGGGAGGCAGGACCCACATGGGTAGGGCCTGTCGGGGTTGATACGAGTTGTTGGATGTGAGGATCAACGACAGAGATTGCACCTGGGGATTAAATGAAAATAATACAAAGGCGGAGAATGGGTGAATAAGGACCGTTGATCTACAAAGATCAACGGTTGTGGATTAGCGAAAAACATTATAACGGGGGTGCATTAAATACAACCAAAGTCGGGAAACACAATCTGGACCGTCTGATCTGGACACGTGGACGGCCTAGATTCAATCGGGGGCATGCGATCAGCGGGGGGAAGAACTTGAATGGCACTGATGCGATTGAGCGCTGGTCGTCGATCTGCGGATCAGATCGATGGTGGGGAGTGAATCGGAGGAGCGACCAATCAGAAGGGGGGAACAAATATGCCCAATAAAATCTGCGATGCGATGTTTGCGCTGATCGTTGATCGGCTTTAGATCAACGGTCGGGAATGGGTTTGATTAATGAACGGCGGGACCCCTTATAAAATATGAAAACCAAAAATTTAAGGAAATACAAAGGTTTTATGGCTCGCGGCAGATTATATATATATATATATGAAAAGGCTTGGCGCCCGTCTGCGGGACCATTGGTTTATATGAAATGCGATAGGCCCAGGGCTTATACATAGAAAGGGCCAATCGGGATCTGGCCTTCGGGCTTTTCAATCTACCCATTTTTATTTTCTCCGATGCGATTAGTGCTTTGGGACTTTAACTCTTGGTCCCGGGTGCAGGTTTATATGTAGAGAAACGGAGGGCGGGAGTTTATACAAATGGGACTTAATCGCATTGGAACTTTGATGTGGGGCTTTTCAATCTACCCATTTATATTAAAAAACATTGCTCCGGCGGGTTTAGACCGAAACTTAGGAAAGTGGGTTTATTGAATTTACAAAGGGAAATATGCATCGGAGATGGGTTTTAAACAATGCTTAGCACCGAATGCGGGCTATGCGGTTATATGAAATAATAATAAGATCGGGGGTTTATAAACAAAGGGCTTAATCGCATCGGAGGTTTTAACATGGCAAATAGACTTGCGCACTCCGATTTCTCCGATGCGATAAGCGCAAAAGGTTTTAGCGCTTAGTTTTAGCAACTGGGCATATGGCGGGGAAGTGGTTTAGGATTTAGCCCAAGGGGGCTTAAGCCTATAGTTTAAAAAAATTATTTTTTATGAAATTTTTCACAGTTTTTTATGGATTTGGGGGTTTCAGAAAAGTTTAAAAGTGAGTTTTAAACTTTGTAAAGAGGATCTTATTAAGGGGAAATGGGGAAAAATGGAAAATAGAGGAATTCCATGGAGGAATGAAGGGGTAGAAATGAAGGTTAGTTTGAAGTGAAAAGAAGGGAAAAATGGTGATTTTGCAACAGTCTTTTCTCTATGAAAATAGCAGATTTTCAGAGTTTGAAATGGAAACAGCAGTGAAGATTTAAACAAAGGGCATGATGTCTTCATGAGTCTTCAAGAGATAACATTTTTTTAGCAAATAAAACTATTTCTTGAAGGCTCCAAAAATGTTTTGGCCACCTTTTGATAGAACAAATTTTATAGGTATTACCGCACTATAAAATAAACAACAACGGATTCCGACCTTCGAAACAATCACTCCCTTACCCAACCTCTCCCTTCCTAGCCTTATCCCTTCATCCTTCTAATTGATTTTATGTTCCTCTCTCTTTTTCTCATTTCCTCTTTTCCTCCTCTTGCATCCTCATCCTTTTCTTCCCTATTCTTGATGTCCTCTTCCTCCCCCCCCTTTTCCGTCATTTTTCCCTCCTTCTCTCTCATTGGCGTGGTATTCAATTATAATTAAAAATGATATCTAATATAATGCACTGCGTAAACCCCTCATACTTAAAATACAAAGAGTAAAGGGATCTCTACTTGAATGTTTCATGAGGCACAATACTTGCTAAGGTTTTGCAAATGGGGTAGCAAGCTAAGTGGGCTTGATTGTGGGGAAAACTCCACAGTTAAGCGCGCTTGAGCCAGAGGAGTTCTGGGATGGGTGACCTCCCGGGAAGTCCTGGTTACCAGGTGCAAGCCCTGGAAGTGATGATTGATGCTATGTGATTCATTTCACTAGTTTCAATCCCACTTCTTCACCCCTGTGAGCATCACCCGATGTAATGAGTGCTAAGTGGACTATTCAAAAATCATGAGAAATTAGTCAGTTACGACTACCTCTCATGGAAATGGTCATAGATGAATGACTAAATTAACGCAGTTGAATCCCTAAAAATGATATCTAATATAATGCACTGCGTAAACCCCTCATACTTATAATTAATCTATTAATTTTTAACATAAAATCTCATTAAATTCAATTTTCATAAAAATGTATTAAACCCTTATTATCTATTCCTTTAGACTATATTTTATATCATCATTTAATTTTTAACATTTAAACTCTCATTAAAACCAATTTTCATAAAGATGTATTAAACCCTAATTATCTATTCCTTTAAACCCTAATTATCTATTCCTTTAAACTATATTTTATATCATCATGTAATCTTTAATCCTTATCACTAACATCCACCATCATGAATATATTCCATTTTTATTAATATAACCTTTCCTTATAAATCTTTTAATTAAAACATTAATAAGAAACACATTTTGTCTATCAATTATCATTATCCATTATATTACCTCTTCAAACAAATTAATCAATTAAAACTTATAAATTTAAAATTAGGAATAAAAACTTTTAATATTATTAAAATTTATGATTATTATAAATAAAAAAATTTAAATTTAAATTAATTCATTTTTCAATCATATTAAAGAATGGAATACAAATAATTAATTTTCATAATATTTTTTACCATTTAATAGTTTCATTGATAAAATTAAATTAAATTAATTAAAAATAAACTAAATTAATTCCATTAATCTATTTTTTGACTTTCTTGGTCGGCCTCCCTATAATTTCCTTTTTGTTCATCTCCCTCATTCTCCTATTTATACCTTATTTTGAGATCTCACTTACTCATGGATCTTTTCCTGAAGATGAACCACGGTGGACTGGTTCGAAACGTTGGCTCTATCAACAATGCATGCGATATATCCCAAAAGCATTTCTACACAAAACACCAATCGTAGAAGCCTCAAATCTACAATGATATAACAAATTAATCTAAACATCACATTGAAATGCACTAATAAAAATTTAATTGATATGAATACTATTACAAGATATGTGTCAACTTTTGATGAATAATGACTTTTAAAAAATCACAATAATTGAACTGTCACAGGTCGATGTTTCTAAAATATACAAACTGAACACCGATGTGTGTTAGTTACTACACACCAATGCGTTTATATGATACTGTGCACTGGTGCATTTCTACGACCTCTGGGCATCGCACAAATACCAATACCAATTAGAACAGCTGGTGCGCTTTATCGATGACTACCACCTGGGCGGTCCGATAGGCGTTGCATGCACCAATACGGTTTTCCTTTAACGCGACGGTGCGTTTTTATAACTTAACGGCTCGGTGCATTTTAGCACCTAGACGACCCGGTGTGGTTTTACACCTTAACGACCCGTGCATGCACCTTCCATCGGCTTGGTGCGTCTTGTTAGGTGACACGCACCGAGACGATGCTAAATGCCTTGGGGCGTCCGAATTTTTTTTTCCATCCTAGTGCTTGGTATGTTTACAGTATTAGTGCATACAAGCTAAAATGCACCAGTGCGTTCACACCTGATGCGTGCATCGATGAGAAAAAAATTTGTAAAAAGCTTCGTCCGCCCAGGATTTTTTAGTTGTGTTGAAATTCCATTAGAAGTTTTATCAAAACCTCCGTTATGGAAGATGGATGTTGTAGAAAATTTTTTTTTGAAAATTTTGGACAATTTTATAAAACTAAAAACCTCCTTTATAACCTCCACTAGAGGGTCTTTTCCTTGTAGTGAAGGTTCTACACAACATGCGTGTTCAAGAATATGTGCCTCTCGATATGATCAAACAATTAAATCAACGGCCTCTCCCAACACCAATGTTCTGATACCATATCAGAGATAATATTGAACTCTAAAGATTGAAAACTTCATTCCCAAACACTGCAATTTATACATGAATCCAGTTGGAGAATCTACAGGGGTTTCAACAACACTCATTTATTTTCTACCTAAATGTTCTGACTATTAACTTCTACTGACTGTGACCTACAACTATAGAAGAGTCATCTTATACTTTCATTGTGACATGAACAAATTTTGTGATTATTATTCTGACTGTTCTCACTTTTCAACCTAGTTTCACCAATTCTCATACTTTTTCTCATGCTTTTCTTTTTTCTCCTTCCATTCTTTTTATTGAATTTGTACAATCCAATTTTCTCTTATCTATTTTCCACTGCCCAGTTCCTTATTTTTCTACTCATGTTCTTTCCCTGATTTTCACTCTTCACCATTTTTCCACTTATTCCTTGCTTTTTTGTATTTCCATCCATCTTTGATTACTACAGTTCAGCACCAAACAACACCAACGTTTCATCTTTATTTAGTTTTTTGCCTCATGCCACTTGGATCTCACTCACCCACACACTCATGTTCATTTTTGCAGTTCAATCTATCTTCATTAGCAAAAACTTGTTTCCACATATACAAAAATCTCCATCCACATACATCTGCTCCTTTTTGTATCACAAAATAACCTTGCCTCATGCCTATACAATTTGCTTCACCTCCATTATTCCCACGCTACAGTCATAACAAATCTAACATGTCCTATGCCTGATCACTTTTCTTTCTCAGATCTACACCATGTTGTCACAATGTTTTTCCCCATTGTTTCTCTTGTGGTCCTCCACACCCACCACCACACACCTTCATCCAAGGGTTTCTTTTTGGTTCTCACTTTGCATAATGCTATGTTGTTCCATTTCTATCTTTTTGTCATAGGTATCACAATTCACTTCACCCCTACCACATTCACAGTCATAAAGCTTCATCATAACAACATCCGAAGCGGGTTCCTATGGACACGTGTCATCCCACCCCGCTTTAATAGGCACCTACTACATCATCTGATTCAACACAGTTTTCAGTTTAGATATATGTCGGAGCAACATTCAGCTCGAGATCCTTTCAAGACATGCCCTCCCACCTTGGGCTACGTAGGCACCTGATACCTCCTCTTCAGGATAACATCACCAATATTCGAAGCGGACTCCTTTTGGTTATGTGACCTCCCACCCCATTTTAGTAGGCACTTGCTGGATCATCAAATTTAATTCAAAACAACAACATCTACATTGAGTTCATGTTGAGATGTGCCTCCTTGCGTCCAGCTAGGGAGGCACCTGTTTCATTGTCATCTTCAGCATTCCATCAACATCAATCTATATTTTCATTGTAGTCATGTTTCGCCATATCTTCAATCTTAAACCAAGAGACGGAAAGCAGGAAACCTTTCTATGAAGAATTGAGCAGCTAGTAACATCTAATGAAGAAGGAAACATCTAGTCCTAGGAAACTTATATCAAGAAAGACAATATCTAAGCAACATATTTAGCTTTTTTATATTTAAAAACTCACAATGAGACAAGAGAATATATATATATTTGCAATCTCTTTAAAAAGCTATCAAGCCTCATGTTAATACAAGAGAATATTGGAGTCTTTTATTTTACCTTGATTGATTGTGTTTGATTAATTAGTTTTGTGCAGAGTTTGTAAGATCTGTCTGACGTTGTACGTCGTCACCTCCTATCAATTCCAGATCAAGATGCCATCACTGCCCGAAGCAATACACCTCTCATCCATTCTGTTGAAACAAAATTTGCTGAGAAAGAAGATTTTGCGGGCCATGATGTTAGATGATGATTCCACTCTCACTAGGATTTCACTCAAACAATCAATCGATGGTTAATGCACTGCAATAACATGTGCTCACTTTATTAGTCTGAGGAGATCATCGAGACCTCAAAATTTGGAGAGAAGGGTGGCTCTCGACTATTCTGCGAAGCTATTTCTCATATATTCTCGATATTCCACTCTCTTATGTTCTTCCTCTCTCTCATGTCATCAACAACGCTTACTCTAGATACCGCAAGTAAAGCTTTTTCATCCATCCATCTTTTCCTTCGAATTCTGTGTTCATTAGCACTGTACCATGGAAAAGGGCAAATCACTGTCTTTTGTTTCTGCTTTTATTAGTTCTTTGTACTTTTTACATTGAATTCGGAGTAGCTAACTTCAAATTTAGCTAGGTCATGATTCATTCACTGTAAAAGAATGGGATTCGAACCCATACCCTCTCAGACAATTATTGAGTGATTTAAGGAGTAGTGTAACAAATAGACTGTAAAGAACGGAATTCGAACCCATGCCCTACCCATTTCCTTTCGGACCAGTACCTGAAACTGGCGCCATAGACCAGATCGGCCATCTTGACCTGTGCTTCCGAAACTTAGGTTTATCTATATAACTAATGTATATTATAATTCATCGAGGAGAAGCGGTCCACTTGGTATTGCTCGCTAAACCCTAACTGCTTGTTAAATGCGTAAATGACATTAAATTCAGTTGACGGCCATGTTCCAAAGGTGTTAATCTATAGAGAAAAATGTAGGGTAAGTAATTTTTTATAACGCGGGTGACACGATTTCGATCTCAGTCAACTTTTTTTTTAATTTACCATAAGTTTTCCACAGCGCGGAGGCATTAAGTGGAATGATATGTTAGTAAGCGTAACTTTCAACCATTGAAATTAAAATATTTTCCATATTTAATAAATCCGACGATGGTAGAGTGAAAGATATGGGATCCATTCCTTGCATCTGCAAATTTCTCTTCACGTACATGTGCTATGGATTGATAGAACCATTCATTTTTCAGGGTCTTTTGAGGTATGAATGTTTTTCTACGATTTTTCTGGACTCTTGGTTATTTTTGTGACGGAGTTTTGGTTTTGGATAAATATTCGTTTTTCTGATCTATCAATTTGCTTAGTGAAATCCCTTGTTTTGTTCCTTTGTTTAATTTGATAATCAATTTTTTTTTTTAGAGAAATTCGTTGTTCTGTTCATTTGTTTAATTTCGTAAGATCTGTCCCCTTGTCTTGGGCGACCTTTGATTTTGATTATGTGCTGAGGAAATATGTTAAAACTCATTTTATCAATGAAGATTCTCTATTTTTTACGTCAGGAAAAAAAAAGTTTTTCTTCATTTACACGTGGAATCTTCATGCCATTTGATTTTGTTGATAGACAATTTAACGGATATGTGACATATTTTCCTTGTGGGCCAAATGGTTTTTGTTGGGTTTTATTTTATAAATTGTTTATTAATATTTAACCCTATATATAGTCTTTGCCAAGCGCGAAATGTATCAATGACTTCATTGCCAAACTATCAAGGACTCCGTAATTCATAAATTGAATTCTCATTCCATTTACTTTTCTTTAACCCCTGAAACGTGTCTATCTATTTGTATATGTCCATTTCAAAACTTGTTTAATAAAAAATATTTAAATATTTATATATTTTTAATTCCTAACATCCAATCAAATTAATTTTTTCAATCAGGTTTTACAATCAATAAAAAAATTTATTTTCAAATATAATAATAATAATGATAATGGTTTTTAAAAAGGAAGATTAAATTTCATAATGTTAATATTAATTCTACATGACTTTAAACAAAAAGCCATTTTTATTTGGAGTTTGACATGTTATTATTCAATTATATATAAGAATGAGCTTAAGGGTTTAGAGCATGTCTTTCCTTCTAAGAGGTGAGAGGTTCAAAACCAGAGAGATAGAGTATGTATGCCTTAGTAGACTTAGTAGTTAAATAGTTGCACGAACCTTAAAATTGAATAATAATAATGACATAAGCATTCTAGTTGTCACATTTCATAAAAAATTACTTGATTACATTATATCACATTTATATTTCTTTTGTTTGTAATATAGTGTTTATAACACTCCAATTGTTTTCATCTTCATGATTGCACTTAAATATTTTTTAGTCTGACATCTTTCCAAATGAAATCTTTTGCATCCTCTTTGCCATTGTATTTATGGGATGTTGTCTTCCTTGTGATCAGAGAATAAAAATCTTTTTATCGAAGTCTTGATATTATTAATTCCCCATTCAATGTTTTGAACCCAAGTCTTGACATTATTAATTCCCCATTCAACTTTTTGTTGCCATGCAACATATGACAAAAAAACTTTGTTGTAATGTGACATATTGTACTTAAACAAACTTTTTTTGTGATGTGACATATCACATTTAGATAATAATAATAATAATTCAATGCAAAAGATTAAAAAATATTTATAAATTATAACTATAAATAAATGAAAAAGACCAAAAGTAAAAAAATTTAAAATAATTCACATGATACAATATACTTTTTTTTTTTTCTTGTTTAGACTAATCCTAATTTTTTCCACTTTTTCTCCTCCCATGCCACCCACGGGTTTCGAACCGGTGACCTTACAGAACGGAGTGCCTTAACAGTGCACCCCATCACCGACTGTTCTACACCACGTGGGCCATGATACAATATACTTACCAATAAAATATATAAGCATTAAAATAAAGTTAGTTAAAAACATGTTCATCACGAATGCTTCTAAGGTTTAATGTGTATAGCTTGAGAGTGTCTAAGGTTTAATGTGTATAGCTTGAGAGTTTTAAACAAGTGGAACACAAGGTGTATCCCATTTAAATTTTAAAATGTCACACAATAAAAGCAAAATGAAATGGCTTATTCACATAAAATTTATTACACCTAAAATTGTGAAAAGTGATATATTGTGAAAAAGGTGAAAAGTGATATATTGTGAAAAGTAAGATATATCATGTTTAAAATCTTTATAAGAATGAGGAGTGAGATATTGCATCGAAATATTTTTTAGTGTGATGTGGGGCACATTACTCCAAACTTATAAAAGCCTGGAGAGGATAGTTGAATACACCCTAAGTGTTTATCAATGTATCAATGTAATGCACTTCTAATTTAAACACAAATTAGATTGTTATTCTAAAGTGTTATGGTTTTTTCTTCTTAAATGATAGGGTTTTTGCTTTACATATATACTCTAGAGAAGAACATATTATTGGATATGATGATTCTCTTATAACTTTTGTTATGGTATTGGGTTTTTTCTCTAATAGAAGGCACAAAGAGTGGAGCTAACATGTTGTATGATTTTGGATCCTTCTTCTTATGTAATGTATGGACATTAGGTCACGATTATTGAGAGGCTAGCTTACTCGATCTTCCTCATGTTGTGATTCCTTGCTTGAAAGAAAAATAAGTTACTATATTCTTGATGTTCCATGTAGGTTTTGGTGCATGAGTTGACGCACAAGTTGAAGGGCTAGAGTTCAAGGACTCAAACCCTAAGACAAACATGTAGACTTAGAACTTAGTGTTAGAGTTGTTTCCGAGCGCAACTGTGTGATGCGACATAGATTAAGCATGTAAAGCTTAAGGAAGACAACAACACAATCATGGAGAGCATGTGGTGTATGTGCCAAGAAAAAATTGTGATGTCAGTACTAGCTTGTTGAGGATCTTTGGTGGAGTTACTAGCAATTTTGGCTGAGAGCACTTCATAGAAAAGAAAAATTGGTGGCTAAAGTTTTCCTATAATTTCCATAACTAAGGTTTGGAGTGTTTACTTTACACCATGCTTATGATAATATTGTGACCTATACTTGCCTTTAGTGATCCAAATTTATATAAATTTAGAATGATCCAAATTTAATTTATTTATAAATTTGATTTTTAATATATATTATCTTCATTATCAAATAGATTTCAAACATTTATTATTCCTACTAACTTAACGTAACGTAACATATAGTTATAGTTAGATTGGACAAATAATTTTAAAAATAAAACTAACTTACTCGTATTGAATAATTTAATATTTATAATTAAACCTTTAAATTTGATAAAGATTAAAAAAAAAACTCTTATTTACTATTTGTGATTCAACCTTTCAAAAATGGATATAAATGAGTTTTACAAAACTGTATTTCTTTTCTTTTGAAAATTTCAAAAGAGGCAGAGAGGCAAAGATGAAACCTAATTTCTTATCACAAAACGTGCTCTTTATGAATTGAAACGAGAAGCCTTCGCTCAAGGTAAAGGAAGTATTGTTGGGACCTGTTAAGTGACTCTTATATATAAAAGAGATTGAATATGTGGACAAAGACGCCAATGATTTCAAGCAATTAGGGCTCAACCTGTATTTCATTTGGAGTTATTTTTTAAAACAAATAAATATTCATATATTTCGCATACATATTTCCATCTATTACATCAAAATATTTATTTGTGGGAATTAACCATCTCAAATAAACTCAAATAACCATTTACATTACTCTAACCTACAAGTCAAGATTTACAGGCTTCTCCAACCATTTAATTCTGTCAAGAATTACATGCTGCTCCAACCATTTAATTCTGTCAAGAATGGGATTCGAACCCATGGTTAGTTACAAAATTCTTTCAAAAATGGGATTCGAACCCACGTCTCACTAGAATTCAGAATGGGATTCGAACCCATGGTTAGTTACAAAATTCTAACCCACGTATGTCACTAGAATTCGGAATGAGACTCGAACCCATAGTTATTACAAAATTCTGTCAAGAATGGGATTCGAACCATCGTCTGTCACTAGAATTCGGAATGGGATTCGAACCCATGGTTAGTTACAAAATTCTAACCCACGTCTGTCACTAGAATTCGGAATGGGACTCGAACCCATGGTTAGTTACAAAATTCTGTCAAGAATGGGATTCGAACCCACGTCTGTCACGAGAATTCGGAATGGGATTCGAACCCATGGTTCGTTACTGTTGGAGAAACAGAGGATTCAATCACACAAATAACACGAATATTTCACAATGAACAATGAGCTGCTGCTCTTCTATTAATCATAAAACTCTGAATCATAAAACTCTCTTACTCTCTTAAAAACAATGAACCCATGACGGGTATTTAATCTAATTGACATGCAAACACTCTCACACATAACTAGACTTAATCAACTCGCTTAACTCACTCTTTAACTCGCTCTCCAAATCTAACTGTAACTCAACTCAAATAACTCCACTTAACTCTTCGTCTAACTTCTGCATGAGGAAGTAATTATATATTTTAACACTCCCCCTTAATTACGACCTCTAAACTAAAACATAACTTATGACAACTCAAACATGCATGCTGGTCTATGTCTCAGCTAGGCTTACAACACCCAAGTTTCTTTTGTGAAACTCAAACAAATCTACTGCTAATGGCTTTGTAAAGATATCAGCCATTTGATCACTTGTTCTACATGGCTTCAAATGAACTTCTCCATTGTTCACTAATTCTCAAATAAAATGATATCGAGTATCAATATGCTTGCTCTTTTGATGAAACACACTATTCTTGGATAGTGCAATCGCTGATGTGTTGTCACAGTATATCGTTGTTGATCCTTGTTGTTTCTGCTTGAGTCCATCCAATACTCTTCTTAACCATATTGCTTGACATGCTGCTGAAGTTGCTGCTACATATTCTGCTTCTGCTAATGATAGTGTAACAATAGGCTGCTTCTTAGATGCCCATGCTATCACTCCTGAACCGAGATGGAACACATAACCGGATGTGCTCTTCCGATCATCCAAACTTCTTGCAAAATCACTATCTGTATATCCAATCAACTCTTTCTTTTCTGTACTTGCATACATTATGCCATAATCTCTGGTTCCTGCTATGTATCTCGGAATTCTTTTTCCAACACTCCAATGTGTGTCTTTTGGAGTCTCCATGAATCTGGAAATCAGACTCACTCCCTGCATAATATCTGGTCTTGTAGCTGTGAGATACATGAGGCTGCCAACCAATATTTTGAATAGAGTTGGATTGACATCTGCCCCTTCATCATCCTTAATTAACTTTGTACCTGTTGCAACTGGTGTAGGTACAGGTTTGGAATTATCCATCCTGAATCTTTTCAGTAAATCCGTTGCATACTTATTTTGAGAAATAAAAATGCCTTTTTCAGATTGCTCAACTTCAATGCCAAGAAAATATTTCATGAGACCTAGATCTGTCATCTCAAATTCTTTCATCATGGCTGCTTTAAATTCATCTATTTCAAGATCACTTGTAAAAATCATATCATCAACATATAAGCAAACTATCAAAATCTGTCCATGTTCATTTACCTTTGTGTATAAGGTAGGCTCAATACTGCTTCTGCAAAATCCATTCTTGATCATATAACTGTCGATTCTGCTATACCATGCTCTAGGTGCTTGCTTCAGTCCATAGAGCGCTTTCTTCAATCTGTAAACTTTATCTTCTTGTCCTTCAACTTCATAACCTGGAGGCTGCTGCACATAAATTTCTTCTTCTAAAATTCCATTTAAGAAGGCTGATTTGACATCCATCTGATACACTTTCCACTTGTTCTGAGCTGCTGTTGCTAGAACTGCTCTTACAGTATCCAATCTGGCTACCGGAGAAAATGTTTCCCCAAAGTCTATTCCTGGTTGCTGCGAGAATCCTTTGGCTACAAGTCTTGCTTTGAATCTGTCAATCTCACCTTTCTCATTCACTTTAGTCTTGTACACCCACTTCACACCAATGAGATTTTTATCTTTTGGTAAATCAACTAAATCCCATGTATCATTCTTTTCAATTGAATTCATCTCTTCATCCATGGCTTGCACCCAATTGTCATCTCTGATTTCTTCTTCAAACGAAGAAGGTTGGAATTCCAACAATGCAAAATTGGAACTAACATCCAAATCATCATAAATATCCTTCAAACTTATCATCTTTTTCTTACCTGATTCGCTGCTTGGAGAATTCTGATCTGTGGATCTGCTTGAAGATCCATGCTGCTCTGAAAATCTTGGAGTCCTTGCTGGTGTGACTCTGTTTGGTGTCTCCTCTTTTGGTTCTTGTTGTTCCTCTTCTTCTACAAGATCATCCTCCATCAATGGTGTTTGAGCATCGGTTAGTGTGTCTACAGTCCCATTCCATGACTCTTCTTCTTTGAACACAACATCTCTGCTAATGATTGTCTTCTTTGTGACAGGGTTATACAGTTTGTAAGCTTTTGACTGCTCACTATAACCAGTGAAAATACATTTTTCACTTTGATCGTCTAATTTGCCTCTTATCTGCTTAGGCACATGTGCATAGGCTACACATCCAAAAACTTTGAAATGAGATACACTGCAAGACATACCTGACCATGCTGCTTCTGGAACTCTGTTCATCACGCTCTTTGTAGGAGATCTGTTTATCACATAAACAGCACATGCAACTGCTTCTGCCCAATACTCATTAGACAAGTGTCTTGCTTTCAACATGCTCCTTGTCATGTTCATGATTGTTCAATTCTTCCTCTCTGCTACACCATTCTGCTGTGGTGTGTATCTGGTTGTAAACTGTCTTCTGATTCCATGTTGTTTGCAGTACTCATGGAATGCCTTCGAATCGTATTCTCCACCACGATCCGATCTCAATACCTTGATCTGTTGATCACTTTGGTTCTCCACCAAAGCTTTGAACTCTTTGAACTTTGCAAAAGTTTCAGACTTCTGCTTCAAAAAGTAAACCCAAGTCTTCCTACTATAATCATCAATAAAGGTGAGGAAGTAACAACTTCCACCAATCGACTGTGTCCTCATAGGTCCACACAAGTCAGTATGCACCAATTCAAGCGGTTTCTTTGCTCTGTAAGAAACTCCTTTCGGAAAACTTTCACGGTGTTGCTTGCCTAAGATGCAACACTCACACGTGCTAGCAGGCTCTTTGATGGGAGGTAGGCCTCTCACCATCTGTTTCTGCTGCAATAATTTTAAACCAGAAAAATGCAAGTGTCCAAACCGAAAGTGCCATAACCAGTATGCATCAGAACATGTAGTTGTAAAAGGACTAACCTGATCATTGTAGTTCATAATGAGAGGAAAGAGTCTGTTCCTCGTCATCTGCACCTTTGCAATCAGCTGCTTGCTTGGGGAATTGTCGAAAATAACACATTGCTGCCCCTGAAAGATAACTTTGTATCCTTTCTGCATCAATTGCCCAACACTAATTAAATTGTGTTTGAGCCCAGGGACATAGTATACCTCTGATATGGTCTTTGGCTCCCCCTGCTTGGTCACAATGTTGACCATTCCTTTGCCATCTACAGCCACAGTCTTGTCAGTACCCAACTTGACCTCTGTTTGCACTGTGACATCCAAATTAGCAACCAAATCCTTGTTGCCTGTCATGTGGTTACTGCAACCACTGTCTAATAGCCAGACCTTATCAGATGGTGCATGCATGGTGTTGCATGCGAGAAACATAGAGTCAGTATTTTCTGTACTGACATTAGCTCTCTGATTGCCTTGATCTGCAATCTTCTTCCTACAATCACGAGCATAATGACCAAATCTATTGCAGTAATAGCACTTTACCTTTGATTTGTCAGACCTTTGATTGTTATGAAAGCTTCTACTGCTGCTGCTTCCACGTTGATGCTCATGATCATCTCGACCATCTCTGTGACCGCCATAGTTGTTGCCTCGTCCTCTGCCTCTCGATCGACTTCTACCTCGACCTCTTGAAATATAGACTTGACTTTGGAAGGCAGTTTCCAAAGTGGAATCCTTATTTCTGTCTATCCTTGCTTCATGCGATAGAAGGGATCCCATTAACTCATCAATTGTGAGTGTTTCCAAGTCCCTTGCTTCTTCTATGGCTGCTACCACAACATCAAATTTGGTAGACATGGATCGAAGAACCTTCTCGATCACTGTTTGATCTTTAATATCTTCGCCATAGATTTTTAACTGATTGACGATAGACATGACCCTATTCATGAAGGAATCAATGTCCTCTGTCTCCTTCATCTACAGACTTTCAAAGTCTCTCCTAGTGTTCTGCAATTTAACAATGTTAACTTTAGCCATACCTTGATAGCTTGTCGCCAAGGTGTCCCATGCCTCCTTTGCTGACGAGGTTATCATGATCTTCTGGAACACGGCTCGATCTACTCCCTACTGGATCAGAAGCAATGCTTGCGCATTCTTCCGCTTATCTTTCTTCCATTGTTCCCTCTCGGCATTACTGAGGGCTCGTTCTTATGCATCATCTTTAGGTTCTGCAAACCCATACTTAACATGATCCCAGACATCATGCGCTTTGAGCATAGTCTCCATTTTAATAGTCCACATATCGTAGTCTTTCCCATTGAAAGATGGAATTTGTGGCTGAAAGTTTGATGTGGCCATCGTGCCTCAAAAAAAATGTCTTTAACAAAAACCGTAAATTTTTCTCTTTTTTTTTTTTTGTAAAGGTTCTGCTAACCTTCCTTTTTAAAAAAATCTTTCAATAAAAACACTAAATGCTTCTTCTTCCTTTTTATTTAATATAATAAAACTTTTATATAAAAAATTTATATATATAAAAGTCTTCTTAAAAACCCTCACTTTTAAAAAAAAAACTTTATGTGAAAAGCCCTTTTTAAAAGATCATATGAAAATCGTTTGTAATAAAATCTTTGGTTTTAAAACAAAACGATGAGAGCGGACTTTTAAAACTTTTAACAAAAACCCTTTTTTGAAAAAAAAAGCTCACGTGCTTTCTATTCACGTGATTTCAGAAAATTCAACGGATGTATCTTTCAAAAAACTCACACGGATGTATCTTTCAAAACAAACTCATGTCTGTTTTATGTGCTTTCGCGCCGCCGCCGCGCGTGTATTGGTTATTGAACAGGTTCCGCACCCACGATAAAGAGAAGTTGCGTGCTAGTTCCGCACGTCCGGTGAAGGGTAAGCTGCGGTCGAAACTCAAATTTTTCGAATTTTGTAACTTTGCCGAATCTCCGCAGCTCTTTTTGGGAGAGGATGCGGTATTTCCGAGCGGATCTCCACAGGTCCGGCACTAAACACGTGCGGTCCGCGGGTAAAAAAAAAAAAAAATTGTGTAAAAAAAAAATTTCGGCCTTTTGCTCTTGGCCTGCTTACGGGTTCTGCTCGCCCACAGATCTCTGATCCTTCTTTAGCTCCGATACCAATTTGTTGGAGAAACAGAGGATTCAATCACACAAATAACACGAATATTTCACACTGAACAATGAGCTACTGCTCTTCTATTAATCATAAAAGTCTGAATCATAAAACTCTCTTACTCTCTTAAAAACAATGAACCCATGACGGGTATTTAATCTAATTGATATGCAAACACTCTCACACATAACTGGACTTAATCAACTCGCTTAAATCACTCTTTAACTCGCTCTCCAAATCTAACTGTAACTCAACTCAACTAACTCCACTTAACTCTTCGTCTAACTTCTGCATGAGGAAGTAATTATATATTTTAACAGTTACAAGAATTCGGAATTCGAACCCACGTCTGTCAAGAGAATTCGGAATGGGATTCGAACCCATGGTTAGTTACAAAATTCTGTCAAAAATGGGATTCAAACCCATGGTATTCACAAAATTCTGTCAAGGATGGGATTCGAACTCAAAGTCGAGAATGGGATTTGAACAGTGTTATGGGTAAGAGAATAGAAGGAAGCAGGGTAGTGATTATGTGTCTTCGAAAGATGTGTGTTGACTAGTGGCCATCCATGTTGAGAATAGCTTGTTCTTGCTGGTTTTTGGGCTATGTTTGGTTTTTCTCATCTGTTGTTCCTGTATGTGTTTCCTGAAGTTATCTTTCTACAAGGTCTCTTTGGGTAATCACATGATGAGATTTTATTATGTCAACATCTGATCTTTTGAGTATTTCGGAGGTGGTTGAGATTGGTATGACCATTTTCATGATCTCCATAGCATTGGTTATCCTCAATTCTATTTACCACACTCATAAGACTAATGGTTGTTCACGTCGATGATGGATTAAATTTATCGTCATCCTCTCAGGAGTCCTCATAGGATCTTTCTCGACTGTTTCTGATCATTACAACAAGCGGTATATATTATGGCATAAGTGGGTGGATTCTTTTATTGTCTCTCGACCATGCAAGAGTATAAGCTTTAGATTCCGCAAAAGATGGTGGTATATTCCCGGTTGTATTTGTTGCTGCTGTTGTCACCTATAGCTTGGAGGTCATTTGATCTGGTTTTTTCGGTTATCGTTCTTTCTATGTTGTGACATTATTTGGTCATTTTGCGAGCACTTTTGAATTTGCTAGCGATGTTTTTGAAATGGGATCACACAACCGTCACCTCTCGTGACTCTCTTCAATGCATATCTCATATGGAATGATTGTTTCTCAATCTTTTATTTCCATTCTGGGATACGGCATTGAAGTCATGACACATCGCAGCCATCCTATTTAATGTATATCTTTGGTCTCTAGTAGAATAATCTTACATTATTCTTTTCGAGGCAACTCTGTAGTCTTTTGGGGATCTTGAATGATGTGGTTAGGTGGGATGGGGATACTATATACACTCTAAATCGATTATTGATTTGGCAACATATCTTTCAATCGATTTTCTCTTCTTTCTTTTTGCGTCTTCTCTGCCAATTAGTCTTGGGATTATCTGTTATTGATGGCTACCAGCATCGTTCTCTATCATTTCTCCAGCCTTTCTTTATGTTGGAATTTTGAAAAATTCCAGAATTAATAATGGAGAAATTAAACTCCCCCTCTTTAACACAGAGAAATAAATTTCACTCTCAGAAAACAGAATTTCAACTCAATAAAACAAACATTTATTCCATAAAAATTTGTTACAATTTCTTCCTCAACACAGAGGG